>CM035847.1:291042979-292242979 GCA_020510985.1 Pholidichthys leucotaenia
AATCTAAAGTTGAAACCATGTTCCTCAAATTTGTAATTTCCTCTTGAAAAATTGGCTTTTCTTGTACATTTGAAACTTTATTATAAATTTGTGGATTATTTTATGACTAATTTTTGTCTGTTTTTTTTTAAATAAAATTACTGGGTTTTTTTAGATAAATTTGAAACAGACTGTGGTAATTTTTTACTTTTTCCTTATAACAATTTACATTTTTGACCAGAATTTTGCAGTCAGAACAGAGTTGCGGCGGCATGAAAAATAAGACAGCGAAGTGAGGTTTTAAGTAGGTTTATTAATCATACCGCCGTCACAGGAACTCCGCTCCAGCCCTTGTGTGAGCAGACTGAGAGGGTCTCAGGCTCTCAGCAAAGAGACACAGATGTGTTGTGTCAGCAGCAGTAGTCAAAGAGTGAGAGAGAGAGTTACAGAATAATGCAGCCTATATACCCAACCACAGACAATACATGAAAGGCATTCTCAGCAGTAGGTATGGGCATTTGCATTTGAGAGACACACATAACTATAGGGAATTGCTGGCCGTAATTCGCCTCCGCTCCGGAGCGTGGAACAAAAGAGTTACAAGGCACATCTACATATTGTCATCAGTGTATAGACACAGTAAGGACAGGAAGCATGAACACAATGCATGAATAGCACTTTAACAGCACAGCAGTGAGCCGGGAAAAAGCCAGAAGAAGCGGGCTGTCTGTAGACATTAATACACACATTGCAGTGCCTGTCCCAGTCCTGTTGTGGGGGTTATCCCAAACCCCCACAGAGTAATAATTTAACTCTGATTACAAAGAAAAAATATTAATAAAATTGCATTTAATGAAATAACTTAAATGACCAAGGATGCCGTTATTTTTGTTATAATAGTTCTTTACATTTATAGGTTTTTTTTTATTTTAAAGAAATCTCCTCCACCACCCAGACAGCAGGAAAAACCTCCCTTATTTTGAAATCAAATGTGGCACGTTTAGTTTGTCTGAAGGCTGCTGACGGTTAAATAAAGTCATTGACTCTTCATGAATTTCGGTCATCTTAACCTGCCAGTACATAATAGGGAACTGTAGCAGACTCTAAAGACATAATTCACCACAATACTGTATGTGTTCATGTACAGAATGATCCGTTTAGGCAGTTATAGTTGTGCTCTCAGGCTTCTCTTCTGCACCTCTCTAGGCAGCCGTTGAAGGACCTCAGTTTAAAGTGTAATAGCATATCCCTGCCTGCTGCAGGAATAACCAGATGTCTGGCCATGCCAAGACGGATAAGTTTTCACACATAAGGAGCTGTAACTCCTTATCAAAGATATAGAGATGATAATCAAGTCAGTGGTGGTAATGCACCTGTAAGCTGGTTGCCAACTGCCAACCAAAGCTAAAGAGAAGAAGAGAGCTAGCATTTTTAGCTGTTCTTTTAATCACTGCCGCTGGAGAATTAAAACGCGCGCGCCTGCTCGTCCGAGAAGAGGATGAGAAAAGAGAGAAAGTTGCCATCTCTTCATTCCCCCTCAATTCCTACAGAACATAACTTAATATTGTAGTGCTGTGAATTATATCCTCAGTAATCATCAGTCCCCCTTGTCTTTCCCGTCATATAAGCCGCTGCATATGAATTCTAACCACAATCTCTTAGCTAAGCTACGCTTCCATTATTGCTCCCTTAACAGCGGGTTAAAACCATGATAAACCCTCCTCCAGTGCTTACACCTCTTGTGATTTTTTTTCCGCATTTAAAGAACTTTATGACTCATGTCTCTGGCAGACAGCCACGCTTAGCGAGACACGGTTTGCTGACTGACTGGAAAACTCACGTGGGCACAGGGCGCTTCTAAACGCCACGCGATGATGGCCACAGCGCTTGTTCGTGTTTGCGCTTGTGGAAGAGTCATTGCTTCATATATTGTTCTTAATAAATTCATATCTCCTTGCCGCCGGTAAAATTTCTGGCAAGGCGGCCCGCCACCGAATATGTTACCAGAGGAAACCCGGGAGGGTTTGTAACATCTGCAACCTTTTCTTGCAATTTTGCATCTTTTCTCAAAAACTGCAACTTTGTGCCTGGTAAAGGTGACATGATTTCGGCATGCCGTAGAAGCAGTGTAAGCAAGCATTGTATGCATGCCCTAGAAAGTTACTGTTACCATGGCAACAGTAACCCTGCTGATGCCTGCCTTTGATCTTTGACATCATCATTCGTTCAGTGATGCCTGCCTTTGATCTTTGATGATGTGTCTGTCTGGCAACAGTAACCATGGTGAAACCTGCCTTTGATGTTTTCCGTCACCACTGCCTGTGATCTTTGATGATGTCATAGCAAGTCCTATGATCATGACACACACACAACAGTCATGTCTTCATACACCCAACTGACAATGTCTTCCTGTTTGTCACCTGAGATCATTAGTCTTTCAGCGAGTTCAATTGCATACTCGCCCTGTTTGTGAACTACAGTCCTATGGTTTCTATGACATCATGTGGACATCATGGGAACATTATAGGGGGGCCTATGATGTTTTAGTGAGTCCTGCGGTGGTGTGACAGCACGTAGACACATCCTATGATCGCCGACAGCGTAGGAACATCATAGGACATCTTGCAGACCTCATAGGAACCTCATAGGGTTCGTATGATCGTGAGACACTGACAGACAGACACACTGACAGATTTCTTGAATTTATAGAGTGATGTCCCAGCGAGTGCTATGATGCTTGCATTGATCTTTGATGATGTCATAGCGAGTCCTATAGTGCTTTCATAGTTTAATTTCTTGAAGATATCCATTGTGTTGAAGGTTGAAGCAGAAGTGTGAAAATAGAAGCTATAATGCAGAGAACAAAATTAACTGCATTTTATTGTTTTTAGATTTTTGAGTGATGGTCCTCTATGACATCATAGAGACATCATGTACACATCACAGGAACATCATCGGACATCATATAGACATCGTAGCACATCATAGGCGGTCCTATGATTGTCTCTGGGGCGTCATGTAGACATCATTAGACATCATAGGGACATCAAGGTGACTGTCTACTATGCTGTCTATATGATGGGCATTTAGACATCATGTAGAATGTTATGTCCATAATTGGATAAAGCAAACACTGTCACTGCAGTTTACAGAGCTTTATTTAACAGATCGTTATATACATACATAGGCTCACGGCACAAGCCCGCTGACCAGGTGCCCACGACGAAAGAGACAGAGCCTCCTCCGCCCACTCCATATACCATGGCGGCGTCACCACTGGAAACCGAGCAGAGCCACCCTGGTCTAACCCATAACCAAGCTTCTGGCCGCCATCTTACTCATACATAACAGTTCCTCCCCTTCAAAAAAATTCCAAGCACAACAGATAGTCCGCCCCCTCCCAAATTTGTTTCCCCATCTCACACACTAAAACAAAACAATTACAAGACAAATAAACAACCTATCCATGCACGACAACTACCTGGGGGCCAGGTATACTACCACACCCCCACACAGCTGGCGGATTATTCTGCCAAACCGAACACAAAACAAAGGCCCTGTAACTACAATAATAAAATTAAAACAAATAATATCCCGGAACAGCTCCACACAAAGCACATAAATCACAAGACAAATAACAGCTACTGCGCCCCCCCCAACACTCGCCCCCCACACTGGGCACATTCCAAGAAAACAAAGTGTTGGGTATGTAATACTAATCAATAAACAATTCACAACGGGCCAAACACACCCCAACCCCACCTGGGCACACAAATAACATCCTAATAAAATTTCACCCCATCAAACTACTACCCAAAAATTAGCAAAATCTCACAAAGTTCCACACAAACCCCTCTGTAATGGTCTGCTCCAGTGATCATTCCCTTCAGCTGCGCACACACCTGCTCCTCATCATGGCCTGGGCTTTATAAACCACCTGCCCTGGGTTCAGTGCGGAGTCTTCTGTCTACACGCCATAGCGACCTTCTCCTGCCTTCGTCTTTGTTCCTGAGTTCCAGTCTAAGCCTACCCTGTCTCGTTCCTAGCTTCCTGCCCACCAGCGTCGGGAAGAATCCTCCTCCAGTTCAAATAAGCCTTGCTCATTCCCCTAATCCCTCTCTCAGTCCCCTGTGCGCAGGGCGGAGCTCCGTGGCGGCGGATCTCCCCCTCTCTGTGGCGGCGGACCTCCTTCCTTCCTACCTGCGCGACAATGCTGCACCACTCACCCTGCACACATTCACCTCCAGCTGCCGCGACAAGTAACGGAGAACACTGTCCTCCTGCCGTAGCCACCGAGCTGAACCTGAGCCGCTCAACTTCTCCACAAACAATAAGCTTCGGACGAAACTGGCACATCCCCATCTTGATAACCTCTAACTGTCCCTGCTTCTGTGTGTCCCTAGGGTTGCCAGGTTGTACGGTGTTCTGCGCTCCCTCATGGCTTCAGACTACACATCTACCACGCATACACACACTCATTATTGTTAATATACGTAATTGTATCTATTCCTGCGCCGGTAGCGGAGTGGTTAGCACTGCAGCAGCACAGCAACTCACCCTTGGCCGGGGAATCCTGGGTTCGATCCCAGCCCCCGACCAACAGTGATCTGTGTGGAGTTTGCATGTTCTCCCCGTGTCTGCGTGGGGTTACTCCGGGGATGTCTCCGTTTCCTCCCACATGCCAAAAACATGCAAGTTAGGTTAATTGGCATCAAACTGGGGGGGTTCTAAATTGTCCTTAGTATGACAGTGAGAGTGATGGTTGTCTGTCTCTGTGTTGGCCCTGCAATGGATTGGCGATCTGTCCAGGGCGTACCCTGCCTCTCGCCCAAAGATGCTGGGAATACGCATCCCCCCCCCCCGCGACCCGAAAAGGATTAAGCGGAAGAAGATGGATGGATGGATGGTATCTATTCCTGAGTCTGAGTCTGGTCACTGGGTCTATACACCATGTCACCCTTAAGCTAAAATTTGATTAATGCACATCTCCTGTCCCAATAATAGAAAACTTCCCTCTATTTAGCATTTTTTGAATCAAATCAGGGTACCAAACCAGTAGAGAATAAACTTAAGTAAACAAACACATCAGGACTGGAGAGAAAAACACAAACAGAAAATAAAACACAATTCCCTCAGTCCACAGGCGGGTCTTTCTCCAGACGCCTCTGTCTCTTCACCTCAGGGCTCCGACCGCGCCGCTTTGTCTCCTCCACCCTGCGCAGCTCATTCAATGCCTCCAGGTCTGGTCAGACAAGCGCAGATACCCGTCACTCCAAGCGGCCTCCACCCAGAACCGTCTCCTCCCGTCGCGTCACTCGCATGAGCTATGTTCACCTCTCATCCGGGCCTCAACCCTGGGCTGCACCATGTCGCCGACCCGCAGGGAAGCCTGCAACCTCCTCTTCCGGTGATGTTGGGTCTGACTGGTCTCCATCAACGGTCCGGTCGACTCGTGGGCCCGGTCCGTGTTACCCATGGCAGACCGTATTCCCGAGCGATGTAACAACCCGCTCTCTGGTCTCACTCCTTCTGGATCCAGCGTGGGCGCCTCGTCCTTACAGGCCACCACCGGGGTCCCGTCGTGCCATCCCGCACCCTCAGTTTGGGCATCAAACAGACCAGCATCGGGTCCAATCCGCGGCAGCCTCGCGCAGCACCGAACGTCCTCTCCTTCATTACACATGTCCAACCAGTCTGATTCCCTCACCTCCACGTCATCCATCAGCGGAGTTGGACGGCTCCACAGTCCGCAGCCCGACCACTCCTTACCCGACACATTGGTGATAGAAAACCCAGGCTATAAAATAGTTACACTCCCATGATGTTAACCCCACAGCGTAATATGAATGCGAGCTCGGGGCACCAAGGCCGACTTGTAACGGGCCTTCTACCTCCATAAGAGCCCACAACAGCCAGTCTGTTCAGTCCATAGCCTTAATAGTTCTTCCTGCTGTTTATCCGTTGGTAGGGAACAAACTGTTCATGGGTCGCCAGGTTCAACACCGAGATAACAGCTCTGTGTCAACCAACAGCGGAACCACGACACCGTCGAGCATGACATCACAGCCGATCCTCCCCGTTTCGCTGGGGGAGACCGTATGTACAATAGTCGGATACTCTTCGTGCAGCACCTGGTTCCTTTCCAATGCTCCTGCGTTCGAAGTTGTCGCACGTCCTGGCAAAGAGGTCCTGCAGACCGCACTTGCCACAACGCTTTCCTCTTACTGGTCACACACTGGCCTTATAGCAGTGAACAGGGGACCCACAACCATAACAACAAGACGTACCAGGGGAAGACCTTGTCTTCACCACAGTGGCATACGTGTCACCTCCGGCATCACCGTCATTAGGGTCCCAACTCAGTGCCTTATCGCGAGAATCATCCTCACTCAGAAAAAGGCCCTTCAGGAAGGCCTCTCTCGATGATCGCCACTTCCTCAAACCGCTGGGCGAGCTCAACAGCCGTGGCCAACGTCAACTCTCCTGGAAACTCCAATAACCTGGACCGGACCGCCTCACTACAAACGTGTTCCGCCAGTTGGTCCCGAATCCTCTCCTTTTCCAGGCATCCGAATTCACACCCTCTCACCAGCTTTCGGAGCTCAGCAACGAACTTCATCACTGGCTCCCCTAAACGGTGGCGGCGCTGTCAAAACTGGATGCGCCAGACCAGAACAGTAAAAGCAGTGAACCAACGAGGCCACGGCATGGGTGGCCTGCCCAGAGCCTTCAGAAATGGCCGAAACTCAGTAATAAATTTATCCATTCCCGCTTTTACCTCGTCACCAAATGTTATGTCCATAATTGGGATAAAGCAAACACACGGTCACTGCAGTTTACGGAGCTTTATTTAACAGAGCGTTATATACATACATAGGCTCACGACACACACCCGCTGACCAGGTGGCTCCCGCGATGAAAGAGACAGAGCCTCCTCCCCCCATTCCTTTATACCATGGGCAGCGTCACCACCGGGAACCGGCAGTAGCCACCCCGATCTAACCCATAACCAACCTGGCCGCCATCTTACTCATACAGCCTTTTTACATACACAACATATCTACCTACGGGTACAAATAAAGTAACCTGAACATAGAAGTCATAGGAACATCGTAGGCAATCCTATGGTGGCGTCATTGGAACATCGTAGGCAATCCTGTGGTGTTGTAGCCAGTGCTATTGTCTATATGACGGCATCGCGAGTCCTATGTTACCTGATATTATGATGGTGACACACAGACACACACACTGACACACTGACAGAGATTTCTTGAATTTATAGAGTGGCTTCTGCCTTACAGAGTGAGATTTCATGATTTTCTGCTTTGAATGGGTGTGGTTTAAAGTAGTGTGTCCTATTCTTAATTGGGTGATGAGTATGTCTTCTTTTGTGAGTGATGGTCTATATGACATGATGTAGTGCTTCGAATGGGTGTGGTTTAGTCTGTCCTATTCTTAATCGGGTGATGAGTATCTCGAGTGAGATTTCTAGATTTACTGCTTGGAATGGGTGTGGTTTAAAGTGCTGTGTCCTATTCTTAATTGGGTGATGAGTATGTCTTCTTTCGACCATAGACCATCTGGTCTATTCTGCTTCGAATGGGTGTGGTTTAAAGTGATCGGGTGATGAGTATCTCTTCTTTCGTGAGTGATGGTCTATATGACATCATGAAGACATGGTCTATATGACATCATAAAGACAGCAAGGCAGGCATCATAGGACATCATGCCAACATCATACGTAGCCAGTCCTATTGTCTATATGTCATCACGAGTCCTATGTTGCCTGATGTCATATGATCATCATAGGACAGCATGCAGACATCATAGGCCGTCCTATGATGTCCTATGATCGTGACTTTTGACACACACACAAACTGACAGATTTCTTGAATTGTGACAGACACACAAACTGACAGAGATTTCTTGAATTTATAGTGAAGAAAAGCAGCAAATTTAAGACAAATTTCAACAAAGGCAGCAGATTCATTAGAAAGGGGTAGAAAATGTGTAGGATCATTGCAAATTAAGGATGGAAAACAAAACAGAAAATAAAAAACAGAAAATATTTTGAATTTATGAAGGAAAAAAGCTTGCGTATTGCTCATGTTAACAAGACAGTTTATACTCAATGCTTTACCTTCATTTTAAGGCAAAATATAGTTCATTTTATGACCTTATGCCGATTTTTGGGGCCAGTAATGGCCCAAAATGATTCTTTCCATTCTAGAGGTTACAACCCCTGACCTTAGACAGCGCATCAAGAATTTATAGCTTTGTTGCCACAGTGACCAATATACTGAAGTGCAGTTCAAAGAAGCTCTGCTAATAATTTACTGGCAGTAGTTATCAGAGCTCATTTACTGGAATGTCTTCTTGTCTTTTTAAGCTTTTGGACCAGTTTGACCTTCTTTATCTGTTTCCTGAAGTTCTTCAGATAAACCCTCAGTGTAAAAAGCTTCTGGCTCACTACTTCTGACCCACATATAGAATACACAATACAGTATATGCAACACGACACAACAGAGTTTTCATTTCCATTTCCAAGCAGCGAAAGTCACAAAAGTCTATTTAAAAAAAAGCCCTTAGACAGAGCGTGACCTCATAGGCAAGAATTCTGGGAATCTGTGAGTAAAATGAGGCTTCATGTGTTTCTATTTAGTCTTCTGTGACTGAAGTAAACTGCAGAGCCTCTGGGCAATCAGATGAAGGAGGAGGAGAAAACAAGGACTCATTGGAAGAGAATAAAAGAGAAAAAAGACAAATGAAAAACAAATGCAAATGAAATCATAGTAAGATTGACTTGAAAAGACTCTCAGATCCATTAAAGCAGGGGTGTCCAATCATGTGCCATGGAGGGCCAAAACCCTGCAGGTAGCGATGGCCAGATGAGGCTTTTTTGAAGCGGTGAAGCTTTTCATCAGTTTGGTTCATATGGACAAAACCTCATGTGAAACTTCATTTGCTCTACTAAGCGATCTACTGGACAAAAGTATAGAGGGGTTGCACGTGACGTCAGTGGTCACATGCCACATTGTCTGCCATTTTGGGCGGCAAATAGTGTGGGCCCTGTGTTGAGAATAATAATAATTCCACTAGCACATATTCATCCTGACTCGCCACGGTGTTCTTTGTTTTCCATTATGACTGAATACCACCTTAAGTGAGTGAGATCTTTACAGCAAGGCGACCCGACACTCCCATGACATTGTTTGTATGTGACAAGCAAAACACAAGATGGATATCGAGGCCAGCCTGCTGCTTGCTGGCTTTTTGTCAGAGTAAAGGCAAAAAGGAGAGCCAGAGAAGACTACAGACAGCGAGACAAAACACTCTGGAAAAGTACTGGAGAGTTTAGAAAGCCATGGATCAGTCAGCCAAAGACGTGAGGATACAAACTAGATCACATGTGAGGGTAAGCTAATGACTGCTAATGCTAGTTAAGCACTAATAAGTCCCCCATACTACATTGTAATCACAGCAAGTTATCGCCATTAGGTATTAAAACCATTTAACTGTCACAGGTGCCGTTTAGTGACATAACCCCTAGTGATCAAGGGTGGTAAAGATTTTTTGTCAAGAAAATACTTCAGATTTCCAAGGCTCATCGTCAGCCTCCGTCTGTCTATGATGACCATGGAAGAGAATCCTAAACGTCTACTCTGCTGGATTCATTTAAATAAATCTATAAAATGAGAGAAGAAGTTGAGTATTTATTCCTATTTCTGTGAATGTCAAAACTAACTAAACTTTATACCTGATCACAGATATAATTAAATAATGCTACACATGTTTAGCCGTGTGCCATCCTTCAACTGCTGGCTGTCTGTGTGGTGTCCTGCAAACGGTGTGGGCTACACAGACAATTGGAACTCATTTTGGGAAGAACCTGGTCTTATTAGACGAGACGGCGTCCATCCCACTTTGGATGGTGCGTCTCTTTTATCTAAAAATCTGGCATCATTTTTATCCAAATTTCCAAAACCTTGACTACTCAGAGATGGGACCAGAAAGCAGAGTCGCAGTCTTACACGCCTCTCTGCAGCTCCTCTTCATCCGCCACCCCTCAACTTAGCCCCTGTCTTCCCCATCAGAGAATCATCGTCTGTGTCATGGCTCCCTCTGGGCTGTCATCTGCTACAGCTGCATGCACACCTGCTGCCAATCTCCAGCGGGCTTTAAA
Source organism: Pholidichthys leucotaenia (assembly GCA_020510985.1). NCBI lineage: Eukaryota > Metazoa > Chordata > Actinopteri > Cichliformes > Pholidichthyidae > Pholidichthys > Pholidichthys leucotaenia. Next base: position 291,053,142 of record CM035847.1, read on the forward strand.
ACCGGGCCTGCCTGAGACTCGGCACGGAGCCGTCTGTCATTCTCCTTCAGACATGCCTCACGTCTACAGCCAAATCCCTGGCCTCATCATCTGAGATCCTGATCTCCTCTTCGCTTCATGTAAGCCTAATTATTACTCACCTTTGTCAGTCGTCTTCCCCTGTGCACAGGTGGCTCTCCCCGGCGGCGGAATCCACTCCTCCCGGCGGCGGTCTAAAGCCTCCATCGTCACTACAGGGCTACCTGCCCAACTCTCTGCACGGACCCAGAACGTTGTCTCCCTGGCTGCAGCCCTCAAGGCCAACCTGAGCATCTCCACGTCCATCTGCAAAGTAAGCTTCTGTTACTATCAAGCTCTATGCTCAGGGGACTGTGCTAACACCTATGCTCTGTCATTATAGGGTTGCCAGGCTGAACGGCGTTCTGCTCTCCCCTGGGCACGTTTCCTGTACAGCACTTCATCATCACAAGCACAACACACACTGTACATACAAGCACCCACACACCCACTGTTAGCAATAAAAGAATAAACTGTATTCACTCGAGTCTGAGTTTTTGTTCCCTGGGTCTGATTAATTATGTCAGTATGGCTCCGTCAGAGCGACCAGCGAACAGCGTGCTAGCACGCCAGGTTAACAACTTAGAGGCTCGGGTGGATCAATTAGCTTACCAGCAACAGGTAATCCTTAATCAGCTAACACAGATCAACAACGGTTGGATCGTCTGGATGGGCAATGGACATTCCCTCCGGACTCAGGGAGCACGCCGGCTCCTGTTAGCTATTCTCCTAGCCAGGCTAGTCAGGTCCCTCTTGGCCCGGCTCACACCGGTTCCCACACCCGCTCGCTTTGGCGGCAAGCTCGGGAGGCCCGTGGGTTCATTCTCCAGTGTGAGACGGTCTTCCAGCGGGTTCGGGGATTTTCCCACAGATCATAGCCGGAGAGGCTACGTGGATAACCTGTTAGAGGGTAGAGCGCCTACCTTGGGCATATGCCGTAATGACCAAACCTAGCTATGCTAGCTTAAACCTACCAGCAGTTCATTCCGATTTCACGAGGTATTTGACCATTCGACCGTGATAGCGTGCTAAACACTCGGCTGCTAAATCTTCGACAGGGGGGCAGGTCCATTGGCGGACTATGCTGTCGATTTCTGGGTGGTGGCAGTGGAGGTCGGGTGGGAGGATGCCTCGCTCTGTAGTATATTCATTCGGAGCTTAAGCCCTAGCCTGCGGGATGAGCTAGCTCACTTAGAGAAGCCAGAGAGACTCACAGAGCTAATCTTCCTAGCTATCAATTTGGTTAATAGGCTGAGGGGAGCGGGCAGCCGAGCGAAAGAACTTCTGGTCGCTCGGGTGCCCAGTCTTTCCGCTCCTCTCAGTCATCTCAATTGGCCCTGCCGTCATCCTGAGGCTCTAGATGGGCAGGGAAGCTATGGTGGGGGTCCGTAAGTCGCAGTGGGGACTCGTCTGTGGGGACTCATCACGGACTCGTCTCGGCCTAATCCCCTCACCAAATGCCTCGTGCCTATTAGGTTCATTTACAGACAGACTGAATATGCCACACACGCACTGATTGACTCGGGGGCTGAGCAGAGCTTCATATCGGGGGACCTGGCAACCCGACTGGGGCTTCCCTGCCATCCACTCCAGTCACCCATTAAGCTCATTGCTTTATCTAAAACCTCCCTGGCAAAGGTCTCCCAACAGACTTCCCCGGTGTCAGTCATCGTCTCCGGCAACCATCGGGAGGATCTATGCTTGTTGGTGCTGCCCTCTTCTACATCTCCAGTCATCTTGGGCTACCCCTGGCTCCGGCTCCACAATCCCTCATTTGATTGGCGGACAGGGAGTGTCACTTCGTGGAGTTCGTTCTGCCTCAGCGCTTGCTTACAGTTTGCAGCATGCACCCCGTCAGTGTCTCTGGTCCCTCGTGCCCCTCCTCCCCCTGACTTGTCCAAAGTGCCGTCTGAGTACCAGGACCTGGGGGCAGTATTTAGTAAGTCACAGGCGCTGTCTCTTCCCCCCCCACCGCCCTTATGACTGTGCCATCAATCTTCGGGCTGGTGCCCTGCTGCCGTCGAGCCACCTCTACAGCCTGTCTGCTCCAGAGCGGGAGGCGATGGATACTTATATCAAGGAGTCGCTCAGCTCGGGCATTATTCGACTGTCTTCTTCGGCGGTGGGGGCAGGATTCTTCTTCGTGGGCAAGAAGGATGGCTCTCTGCGGCCATGTATCAACTTCAGGGGACTCAATGACATCACAGTAAAGGACAAATACACCCTTCCCCTTATGGACATGGCGTTCGACTCCCTCCAGGGGGCCTCCTGGTTCACCAAGCTCGATCTCCGCAACGCATATCACTTCGTGCGGATCAAGGAGGGAGACGAGTGGAAGATGGGATTCCGGACCCCAAGCGGCCACTTCGAGTACCTCGTGATGCCGTTTGGGTTGACCAACGCGCCGGCCGTCTTCCAGCGCCTCATCAATGACATTCTCCGGGACTTCCTTGGCTCCTTCATCTTTGTCTACCTGGATGACATCCTCATCTTCTCGCAGTCACTGGATGAGCATCGGGTCCACGTGAGACAGGTCCTCCAATGGCTCCTGGAGAACAAATTGTTTGTTAAAGTCGAGAAGTGTGAGTTCCACGCCAACACAACTTCGTTTCTTGGTTTTATTATCTCCCATAACCAGGTTCTCCCCGACCCTGAGAAGGTCAAGGCGGTGGTGGATTCCCCCCCACCACCACCACCACCGTCAAGGAAGCAACTCCAGCAGTTCCTGGGGTTCGCCAATTTTTACCGCCATTTTGTGCCTAACTACAGCATGATCGCTCTCCCCTTGACCCGTCTCATGTCCCCCAAGGTGACCTTCCGGTGGACGGAGGAGGCTGCAGTGGCATTCGACACCCTCAAGGGGGAGTTCTTGTCCTCCCTTGTCCTTATGCAGGTGGATTCTTCCCTCCAGTGCCTGGTTGAGGTGGACGCTTCTGACTCCGGGGTGGGGGCAGTTCTCTCCCAGCGCTCTCCCGTGGACGGGGTGGTCTGCCCTTGCGCGTTCTTCTCACGCCGTCTGTCCCCGGCAGACAGAAACTACGACATCGGCGACAGGGAGCTCCTGGCGGTGAAGCTCGCTCTGAAGGAGTGGCGTCACTGGTTGGAGGGGGCCGTCCAACCCTTCATAGTATGGACCGATCATAATAATTTAGAATACCTGAGGACCGCCAAGCGGCTGAACTCCCGGCAGGCCCGTTGATCGCTATTTTTTTGGGTGCTTTAACTTCATGATCACCTATCGCCCTGGGGTTAAGAACGCCAAACCAGACGGCCTCTCCAGGCAGTTTGCTGCGGATGTGGCTGAGGGTCGCGAACACACCATCCTCCCAGCATCTTGTGTCGTCGGCGCCCTCTCATGGGGCATCAGGGAGAAGGTCTTGAAGGTGCAGGAAGCTGATCCCGACCCAGGGGGAGGACCCACGGAGCAGCTATTTGTTCCCATGTCAACTCGGGGCGAGGTGATTCATGGGGCCCACTCCTCCAAGTTTTTGTGCCATCCAGGGGTGACCCACACGGTGGAGCTCCTTCAGAGATCGTTCTGGTGGCCGGGGCTTCGGAGGGACGTCACCGCCTATGTCCGCGCCTGCGTTCAGTGCGCCACCGGGAAGACATCTTCCTCTCCGCCAGCCAGTCTCCTTCACCAGTTGCCGGTTCCCAGCCGACCTTGGTCCCACATAGCATTGGACTTCGTGACTGGTCTTCCGTCCTCCAACCACTTCACCGCAGTCCTCACCATTGTGGACCGGTTTTCCAAGGCCGCCCATTTTGTTCCACTCCAGGGGCTTCCTACGGCACGGGAGACAGCGGACCTACTGGTACAGCACGTCATACGCCTCCATGGGATCCCCACCAACATCGTTTCTGATCGTGGGCCCCAATTCATGTCCCAGGTTTGGAGGGTGTTCTGCAACGCACTGGGGTCAACGGTGAGCCTGTCTTCCGGGTACCATCCGCAGAGCAATTGGCAGTGCAAGCGGGCCAATCAGGAGCTGGAGGCCGCTCTGCGTTGTGTCATCGCCTCCAGTCCGTCATCCTGGAGCAGCCACCTCCCCTGGATCGAGTATGCCCATAACTCAACTGTTTCCTCGGCGATTGGCATGTCTCCCTTCAGGGCCTCTTTGGGTTACGATTCCCCGCTTTTTCCCGAGGAGGAGAAGGAAGTGGCGGTGCCTTCTGTCCTCGCCCAGGTGAGGCGCTGCTGCTGGCTCTGGACTGCCACCCGCAGAGCCCTCCTTCGCACGGCTGAGCGCAACACCAGGATGGCTAATCGCCGCAGGAGACCGGCTCCCCAGTACCAGGTGGGTCAGCAGGTATGGCTGTCTACTCAGCACATTAATCTGAAAGCTGAAAAACGGAAGCTGGCCCAGCGTTTCATTGGCCCCTTTCCTATGACACGCATTGTTAACCCTGTGGCTGTACGCCTGGCTCTCCCCCCCCCTCTCCGCATCTGCCCCACATTCCATGTCTCCCAGGTGAAGCCCGTCTGCTCCAGCCTTTTCTGTCCCCCTCCCAAGACTCCACCTCCACCAGTATTGATTGACGGCGACCTGGCTTGGAGAGTCAACGCCATCCTGGACGTCCGCCGTTGGGGTCGCGGCCTGCAGTACCTGGTGGACTGGGAGGGGTATGGTCCCGAGTGGAGGTCCTGGGTATGTCCATCATTCGTGTTTGACAAGCAGCTCATCAGGGACTTCCACCGGACGCACCCGGGTAAGCTGGGTCAGGTGCCAGGAGACACCTCTCGGGGGGGGGTGGGGGGGAGTACTGTCATGGCTCCCTCTGGGCCGTCATCTACTACAGCTGCACGCACACCTGTTGCCAATCTCCAGCGGGCTTTATAACCAGGCCTGCCTGAGACTCGGCAAGAAGAAGTCTGTCATTCTCCTTCTGACACGCCTCACGTCTACAGCCAAATCCCTGGCCTCATCATCTGAGATCCTGATCTCCTCTTCGCTTCACGTAAGCCTAATTATTTTTTTTTCCACAATATCTTTATTGAACCTTTTTTTTTAAACAAACATGATACAAACAATCAAACACTAACACTAAAGTACTACAAAAAAAAAATGCACTAAAAAACACCAACAACCACCAACAAAATCAAATCTTCAACAATGCTCCTCTGTTTAGTCTAGACAATCCAACACATAAGTATACATATTATGTTCACCAGTTTGGAATTTACAAGGTCCACACATATCATTCACCTTCTTCTTCAAGAGTTATGTTTAAATTTTTTACATAATCAATAAAAGGTCTCCATATATTCTCAAACACAATTTCCTTTGATTTCAGTATATATGTTATTCTTTCTAATGGAAGGTTTGTTAACATCTGTCTTAACCACTGAGTCACATCTGGTCTATGAGTCTTTTTCCATAATAGTGCAATACATTTTTTGGCATTAAGCAAACTGAGGTCTATGAATGTTCTTTCACTTTTATTAAAATTATGCTTTTCTGGGTACAGACCCAACAAAAACAGTTTAGGATTCAATATGATTTGTTTTGAGATTATTTTTTCAATTGTTACCCTCACCTCTTCCCAAAACATTCTTATTAATCTACATTCCCATACACAATGAAATAGAGTTCCTTTACTTTCCATGCATTTTGTGCATGTATCTGGTATATTTTTGTTATATCTATTTAACTCCTCCGGTGTAACATACATCCGCATTAACCATTTGAAATGTATCAATTTAAGGCGTACATTTATTGATTTGGTTTGAGCTTCTGTACAAGCCAATTCCCATTGTTCCTCTGAAATTTCAGTTTGCAGATCTTCTTTCCAGTAGTTTAATCTTTTCAGTGAATTTTCACTTGAAAATAGTGTCAATGAGTTATAAAACTCTGAAATAATACCCTTTCTTTTACTATCTTTCATCAACATTTTTTCCAAGGATGAATAGATAGGTCGAGTGAGAGCTTTATTTTGATTTGATCGAATAAAGTTTCTAAGTTGAAGATATTTAAAAAAATGTGTTCTATTGAGATTAAATTTGATCCTCAACTCTTCAAAAGACATTATGTTTTCTGCACATGGCAAATATAAATCCTGAATCTTTTGTATCCCTTTTAAATTCCATACTTTAAATACAGCGTCCGCTCTCCCTGGTTTAAAATATTGATTACCCCATATTGGACTAAATTGTGACAATAACTGTGGTTCTTTTAAATAGTTTTTAGCTTCACACCATATTTTGATCATATGCTTTACAAATGGATTTTTAACTTGTTTTTGTAATTTTTTTGCCGAATCTGAGTATATGAATATGGGAAGAGGTAAAGGTAAATTGTATGATTCCATTTCAGTCCAGTGAGGGAGATCATTTGATGAAAAATAATATGTCATAGACCTCAGTTGTGCCGACCAATAATACAACATAAAATTTGGACATTTCAGACCTCCACGATCAAATGGTAAATATAATAAAGACAGATGTAATCTAGCCCTCCTGTTGTTCCATATAAATTCCACTAACTTTTTTTTAATTCTTGAGAATAAATCTAAAGGTGGTGGTAAGGGAATGTATTGAAATAAATAAAGTATTTTAGGTAAGATATTACTTTTAAGTATATTAATTCTCCCGATCATCGACATTGGTAGTGACATCCATCTCTGAAGTAACTCATCAATATCTGTCATTAAGGCTTCATAATTGACACTGGCGATTGATTCTAGCTTAGGCACAATTTGGATTCCTAAATATTTGAACTGATTTACAACATTGAATTGATTTACCTCAGGGGCTGGGTAATTTCTCTGGGTCTCATTTAGCATTAATATTGACGTAAGCCTAATTATTACTCACCTTTGTCAGTCGTCTTCCCCTGTGCACAGGTGGCTCTCCCCGGCGGCGGAATCCACTCCTCCCGGCGGCGGTCTAAAGCCTCCATCGCCACTACAGGGCTACCTGCCCAATTCTCTGCATGGACTCAGAACGCTGTCTCCCTGGCTGCAGCCCTCAAGGCCAACCTGAGCGTCTCCACGTCCCTCTGCAAAGTAAGCTTCTGTTACTATCAAGCTCTATGCTCAGGGGACTGTGCTAACACCTATGCTCTGTCATTATAGGGTTGCCAGGCTGAACGGCGTTCTGCTCTCCCCCGGGCACGTTTCCTGTACAGCACTTCATCATCACACACACAACACACACTGTACATACAAGCACCCACACACCCACTGTTAGCAATAAAAGGATAAACTGTATTCACTAGAGTCTGAGCTTTTGTTCCCTGGGTCTGATAATTATGTCAGTCTGCTCCCTCCAAAGTAAATAAAAATATAATATATAAGCATCCCAATGTGATTAAACAAAAAGTTGGTAAATCTCAAATTAAACATGAAAACTCTAAATTTGGCTTGGCCTCTCTTCCTCCTCATAATTTAAAAATTAAATGCTGTTTGTTAAATATTAGGTCTCTAATTCCCAAATCTCTGCTAGTCCATGATCTGTTAATTGATTATCAGATTGATTTAATATCCCTTACAGACTTGGTTAGGGCAAGAGGATTATGTTAGTTTAAATGAATCAACTCCCTCTGGTTATTTAAACTATCAAAATCCCAGTGTCACATGTGGCTCTAGGGAGCCACACACAATGAGAGCCAAGGACGAGCCAGTGAGTTATGATGTTTATTGGTGACAGGGGTAAGGGATGAGGAAAGCACAGATGCTCATACACATTAACACTCATGGGCAGTACAGCAGCAGAGTTAACAGTTGGCACCGGGCGTAGGGGTACACAGCGAGAGAACTCACAGCAGGTAACACTCACGGGTTAAGCAGCCAGAGAGCTGGCACTGGGCAAAGGACTCCAATACACAGGTCACTCATACAAGATGGTACTCCCAAGTGATACAGTAAGGCAAGTAGCGGGCTAGCACCGGACATGGGGGTACAAAGGCACAATACTCCTTACGGGAAGACACTTACGAGTAATGCTGAAGATGAGGCAGGGGCTGGCACCAGAAGAAGGGGCTCCAGCCTAGTAGTGCTTATGTCGCAGCCCCGAGTGATCGAGGCTGCTCCTCTTTATCCTCATTAGCAGCGCCCCAGCTGATGAGGATTAATTAGCCCCAGCCGTCCCGTGACACTGACAGCTGGGAGCCAGCTGAGACGCTGCCCAATGAGAGGCAGGGATGAGAAGGAGCATGAGCTGAGCGCCGAGCCGGCGTCTCACCCCATGGTGACACCCAGAAGTTCTGGTCATGGAGGAAGAGTAGCAACAAGTTACCATTCCAAATTACTAGTTAATGTAAAGCAAAAAATGTGTTATAATTCCTTTGAGGGCCTGGTCCTCAGTATTGGGCATTTTAGCAATTTTAGGTTAAACCCAATTTTATTTGCCATAGTTTATCGTCCTCCCTCAGCCTACTCAGAGTTTTTATCCGAATTTGCCGAATTCTTAGCTGATTTAGTGCTGAAATCAGATAGAATAGTTACAGTAGGGGACTTTAACGTACATGTAGATGTAGCTGGTGATTGCCTTAATACGGCATTTAATTCAATATTAGACTCGATGGGGTTTTCTGAGAAAGTAGAAAATTCTACCCATTATCTCCACCACACTTTGGACCTTGTTCTGACATATGACAAAGAAATAGAAAATCTGGTAGTGTCTCCTCAAAACCCTGTACTGTCAGACCATTGTCTGTTAACCTTTGATTTTACTATTTTTGACTATTTGGCTCCTAAAGAAAAATATTCCTACAGTAGATGCCTCTCAGATGATGTTACCAAATTTATGCAGACTGTTTCCTCTATGCCATGTGTCAACACAACGGAAATAAGCTATGGAGAACTTGCTCTTTCTGTAATTGATAGCATGGTAGATAGTGTTACAACTTCTCTGCATCAGACTCTAGACATGGTGGCCCCTTTAAAAAAAAGAAAAAGTCTAATCAGAGATTTCTAACTCCTTGGTTCAACACAGAAACTCATAGCTTAAAACAGGAGACTCATCAATTAGAAAGAAAATGGCGGTCCACTAAATTAGATGAAATCTATTTAGCTTGGAGAAATCATCTTTTAATTTATAAAAAAATCTCTTAGAAAAGATGGAACAAGTTATTATTCTGCATTAATAGAAGAGAACAAGAATAATCCCAGGTTTCTTTTCAGCACTGTAGCCAGGCTGACAAAGAGTCAGAACTCTGTCAATCCTAGCATTCCCTTAAAGCTTACTAGTCAGGACTTTATGAACTTTTTTAATAACAAAATTTCATCTATCAGAGATAAAATCATTCAGATTCTTCCCACCGTTAACTTAAACACAGTAACTACTACAACTTTTTCAATTGATATCTGTTTGGATGAGTTTACTCCAATTGACCTTTTAGAATTAGATAAAATAATTTCCTCAGCCAAGCCTTTAACTTGTCTTTTAGACCCTATTCCTACCAGGTTATTTAAAGAAGTCTTCCCATTTATTGGTAGCTCTATTATTCAAATAATCAATTCTTCATTAACATTAGGCCATGTACCGCAGGCTTTTAAAACTGCTGTAATTAAATCCTTACTCAGAAAGCCAGCACTGGATCCAGGAGATTTAGCTAACTATCGACCAATCTCTAATCTGCCTTTCATTTCAAAAATCTTAGAAAGAGTTGTTGCTACGCAATTATTTGACCACTTGCAGGGAAATGGTTTATTTGAAGAGTTTCAATCTGGGTTTAGAATCCATCATAGTACTGAAACAGCCTTAGTGAAGGTCACTAACGACCTCCTTATCACATTTGATAATGGACTTGTTTCTGTACTTGTCCTTTTAGACCTTAGTGCAGCTTTTGATACTATCGATCATAATATTCTACTTGATAGATTAGAACACCATGTTGGACTTAATGGAACTTTGTTGTCGTGGTTTAGATCTTATTTATCTGATAGGTTTCAGTTTGTTCATGTCAATAAAGAGTTTTCATCCAACTCAAAGCTCAGTCATGGAGTTCCACAAGGATCTGTGCTAGGCCCTATTCTTTTTAGTTTATATATGCTTCCGTTAAGCAACATTATTAGAAAGCACTGTATACATTTTCATTGTTATGCAGATGACACACAATTATACCTGTCAGTGAAGCCAGATGATAGTAATCAATTAGCCAAGTTAGAGGCCTGTCTTAAGGAAGTCAAAGCTTGGATGACTTGTAATTTCCTGCTATTAAATTCAGATAAGACTGAAGTTATTCTAGTTGGTCAAAAAAAAAACTTAGAAATACCTTTCCAAATCAAACTCTTAGTTTGGATATGGTTACTCTTTCTCTGAATAATTCTGTGAGGAACCTTGGAGTTATTTTTGATCAAGATCTGTTTTTCAATTCACATATTAAGCTTTTTTCTAAGACTGCTCATTTGCATAATATTGCCAAGATTAGGAGCGTCTTGTCTCAGAGTGATGCTGAGAAACTGATCCACACTTTTGCTAGCTCTAGATTAGATTATTGTAACTCTTTATTATTAGGTTGTCCTAAAACATCTTTAAAAAGTCTTCAGCTTATCCAAAATGCTGCAGCAAGAGTTTTAACAGGTACTAGAAAGAGAGCTCATATCTCTCCGGTTCTGGCCTCCCTTCATTGGCTTCCTATAGAGTTAAGAATTAAGTTTAAAATCCTTCTTCTCACTTACAAGGCTCTAAATAATCAGGCCCCTTTTTATTTAAAAGATCTGATAGTACCCTATTATCCTAACAGAGCACTATGCTCCCAAAATGCTGGATTACTTGTAATACCTAGAATTTCCAAAAAGTACAATGGGAGGCAGAGCCTTTAGTTATCAAGCTCCTCTCCTGTGGAACCAGCTGCCAATCTGGATTTGGGAGTTAGACTCAATCTCTGTTTTTAAGAATAGGGTTAAAACCTTCCTTTTTGATATAGCCTACAATTAGGGAGGGATCATGTGCCCCTGAACCCTCCCTTAGTTATGCTGCTAATAGGAGACAGCCGGGGGACCTCCAACAATGCACTGGGCTTCACTCCTTTCTTCACTCTCAATGAAATATATTTGCTGGTCATTAACATCTGTTTGTTCTCTCCCATAGATTGAGTCCCCATCGTGCTGTTTGCTTTCTACATGTCTGTTCTTTTCGTCTTCTCTATCCCCTCACCCCCCAGCCAGTCGCAGCAGATGACTGCCCCTCCCTGAGCCTGGTTCTGCTGGAGGTTTCTTCCTGTTAAAAGGGTGTTTTTCCTCTCCACCATCACCAAGCGCTTGCTCACAGGGGATCGCCTGATTGCTGGGGTTTTTCTGCAATTGTGGGGGTTTCCCCTACAGTTGAAAGTGCTATGAGATGACTGTTGTTGTGAAATGGCGCTATATAAATAAAGTTTTTTTTTGTTTTTGTTTTTTTTTTTTTAATTTTTTTTTTTTTAGTTGAATTGAATTGAATTGAATGTACCTGCTCCAGCCGGTGGTGTCATGGCAAAAAGTGATCAGCTGCCAAAAATTGATCACCGGGTGCCATATTATAGTTATGGGGTTATATTAGCTGTAAAATATATATTTCAACAGGTAAACAGTATTGAGTTCAGTATATTAAAATATATTTAACAATTATGATGCATTTTTAACCCTAAACAAACTTCATCTAGGATTAAAAGCAATTAAAGTAATGCAGTCACAAGGTTCCATGGAGAAATACATGGATTTACTGGATATATACATGTAGATACTGTATAAATATATATTCTATGTGTGAATAATGTATTATGTACTCCTTTTGTATTGCACTAGGACTTTTTACAATAAACTTTTGGTCCTTTTGCAAATGTGTCTCCACTTTTGTTTATGTTTTCTTTGTAAAGGTTACCAAGATTTACTGACGTAAATTAAATGCTAAAAGATTGGAAAAGCTGTCTAAATAATCCAGCAGTTTGAGAAATCACTTTTGGTTTGGTGTAAGTCCGTCAACAGAATGATGAACCATAAAGTAGTTCATGTTAAAACATGTTAAATCCCATTAAACCCTAACTCATTATTAGGAAATACAGATGCTAATATGGCCCAGAATTCCTCCATATACTGGTACTACCACTAAAGTGTGCAGTGGCTTCTGCACTGGCACATCCAACAACACAGTCTTCAGTAAATAAAACAATTGTTTTTGGTTTACTTTTTCTTAAAAATGAGTCATTATTTTCAATGTCATTTATAAATGTTTGGCTTGTACTGTTGACTCTTCCCACCAGTGTCTTAAAAGGAACTCCGATTATATTGGCATGTTAGCTCTATATGCTTTATTTTTATGTTAGTAACATAACTATAATATAATTTTTTGGAAAATAATTCCCAGTTTTATATATTTTTAAAAAACTTTATTACGATGTAAATCGCCATTTTTGTTTACGTCGCAATGCATTCTGGGTAGTGACGTAGAATGGTTGCAGCCGTTTTTCTGTCTTATACAAGCCAAGAAGCGAAGCTACGAACTACTGCCATTTGTCAGTGAAAATGCCACATTGCGCGGCTTTTGGATGTAATTTCCAATCAAAGGGAAATAAAGAGAGCGGGGTAAGCCTCCATAGCTTTCCTAAAGAGGGAAAGTTGAGGAAAAAGTGGGGCGGCAGCGGCTCAGGAGGTAGAGCAGGTCGTCTAATAACCCGATGGTTGGCGGTTCGAATCACGCTCTCCCTAGCTATCCTGCCATTGTGTCCCTGGGCAAGACACTTCACCCGCATTGCCTCCAGTGCCCATAACACTGGGTATGAATGTGTAAAAATGTTTAAATGCTCGGTGGTGGCCGGAGAGGCCGTTGGCGTGGATTGGCAGCCACATTTCCGTCACTCTATGAGTGTCTATGATCAAGCGCTATAGCGCACGCTTGATAAAGCTATATACAGTATATATACAGTATATTAATCACGCTATGATAAAGCGCTATATCACTCAAAGCGCACTTGAGCGATATAGCGTGCGCTTGAGTGTCTCTCTGCTTAGAGTGTCTCAAGCGTGCGCTTGAGGAAGCATTATTTTAAGGTGAAACTTATATATTGTTGATTTACTTACAATAGAATGCTCAAACACAAAAAATTGTCTACAAGCATGATGGGCACTGAACTGATAAACATGGACTCTCAGCAACATAAAGCAATTTCTCTGTTGCTTTCTCAGACTGCGGGTTGAACGTCCATAAGCAGTGCTCCAAAGTCGTTCCAAATGACTGCCAGCCAGATCTTCGACATGTCAAGCCATGCGTGTGCTTTGAGCGACATAGCGCTTTATCATAGCGTGATAAATATATATATCAGCTTTATCAAGCGTGTGCTATAGCGCTTTATAATAGCTTTATCACGCTCAAGCGTGCGCTTTATCATAGGTATCATAGGTATAGCGCTTGATCATAGACACTCATAGAGTGACGGAAATGTGGCTGCCAATCCGCGCCAACGGCCTCTCCGGCCACCACCGAGCATTTAAACATTTTTACGCATTCATACTCAGTGTTATGGGCACTGGAGGCAATGTGGGTGAAGTGTCTTGCCCAGGGACACAACGGCAGGATATCTGGGGAGAGCGTGATTCGAACCGCCAACCATCGGGTTATTAGACGACCTGCTCTACCTCCTGAGCTGCTGCCGCCCCACTTTTTCCTCAACTTTCCCTCTTTAGGAAAGCTATGGAGGCTCACCCCGCTCTCTTTATTTCCCTTTGATTGGAAATTACATCCAAAAGCCACGCAATGTGGCATTTTCACTGACAAATGGCAGTAGTTTGTAGCTTCGCTTCTTGGCTTGTATAAGACAGAAAAAACGGCTGCAACCATTCTACGTCACTACCCAGAATGCATTGCGACGTAAACAAAAATGGCGATTTACATCGTAATAAAGTTTTTTAAAAATATATAAAACTGGGAATTATTTTCCAAAAAATTATATTATAGTTATGTTACTAACATAAAAATAAAGCATATAGAGCTAACATGCCAATATAATCGGAGTTCCTTTTAACAGACAAAATAGAAAATCATGATGCAAACACATAATTCACTAAATTGTTTCTTACAATCACCAGCAAAATCCATATTATTTAGAATGTGCAAAATTCAAACTTTAAACTGTAAAAAAAAACTCAGAATGGGTCACACCTGCTGGCCACTCTCAAGGTGGACCAGGCCACCAAGGAACACTTGATTGAAGGCAGCATTCTGAGCCTTCTCCTCCATTCACAAGGTAGTTTCATGGGATCCAGGTCAAGTGGACCCCTGAGCAAGTGAGCACTCAAAGTGGTCACCCCAAGTGGACCCCAGGATCCAATCTGTATAGGTACAAGTACATTCTCAATCCAGTGATTTTTAAATGCAAAGAAGGAGAACAACAACAAGAATTTGTGTAAAACTGTTGGAAAGACTTTTGCCGGTCACCAAGAAGTGTAAAAAATATATATTTGTAAGATGACAACTAAGCTGACCCGGAGAAGGTTTTGGCTCTGTTTCTGCTTTCAAAAGACTTTTCTTCCCCACCGCTGCTGCTCATCACCACTGGCTGCCTGTCACCTCTGGCTGCCCCCAGATGAAAATCCACAGAATAGGTATGTGGGACTATAATGTTCTGAATGAGGCTTTATGAAGCTCTGAATCAGTTTGTAAATCACTGGATTGAAAATGTACTTGTACATGTACAGATTGGACCCCGGGGTCCACTTGGTGTGCTCACATGGGGTGCTCACGTGGTCAGGGGTCCACTTGACCTGTTCCCGTTTCATGCTCTTTTGTCTCACTGAGAAGCAACTGGATGTGCTGTTGGGCCTGGTTCAACAGATCTTCAGCCTGCCGCGGGACTCTAGAATGAAAGTACACACACAACTTAAGTACATGCACAGCACGAAAGTGCAACATGTAAAAAACTACTTTTTTACCAGGATTAACACTAGCTTATTTCGTCAGATGCTGACACAAGCACAAAATACAAGCAGAGCATGGAGTTAGCATTGATGGCTAACTAGCTAGCTCATTGTCTACATACAGGAGACAACAGTGTTGTTTGTTCAAAATAGTGATGTTTTGGTATTCACTTATATAGCGCTTTTATTCTCATCTCTTGATGACCAAAGCGCTTTACAGATCCTGCTATCCACCCATTCACATACTGATGGTGGCATGCTACCTAACATGGTGCTTCCAGACCCACCAGGAGCAACTGGGGTGAAGTGTCTTGCCCAGGGACACAATAGCAGGATACCCGGGGAGAGCGGGATTTGAACCGCCAACCATGTGATTACTGGACGACCTGCTCTACCTCCCGAGCCACTGCCGATGTTATGCTCAATACCACCCACTTGACACTGATTTGAGCAATATAACACGGAAGTGTCGTGGGCAGAGTGTCGAACACTGTGTCAACATGGCCACGGTCATGTGACCGTAGCGAACAAGGCCTCGTTGTCACATCACGTGATATGAGACCTGGCGAGAAATTTGAGAGGGCTGGGCGTTGCATAAGTCAATAGTGAAGGATTTAAAAGGTGTCTGATTCACCACTCAAACTGAGGGTTTTTTGAGAGGAGGAGATTTGTTATCATCAGTGCATTCGCTGTTTGAGTAGAAGTCAGGGACAGTATTACACAAGTTAGAATTAGGCTTAGTAACATTAAACAACACATTACATGTACTAAATATTACACATAGATACATTAGTGATGATGAAACTGAGGCCTTATAAAACAATGAACAACTTTGAGACAATTGCTTCATGATGAAACAGTGTTATGAAACATTTAATAAAGAGTGTCATCTGCTGACTGAGTGTCAGAACTGCATTTGGGTAGAAAACCTGGAAAAAATCTCAATACTTTTTTTGAGCATTTTTTTGAGCATTTGCCCATCTGAGGTCTATTCAAAATTGGATGGCAGGAACAAACAATTCAAAGCAAACAAAAAAGACCTAATTCCAATAGAACCCTCTCAAATTTCCCGCGAGCCCTCAAGTCACGTGATGTGAGCAACATAATGAGGCCTCACCTGCTACGGTCACGTGACTGTGGGCGTGCTGAAACAGCACTCGATGCACTGCTCATGATGCAAAAAAAAAATGCAAGAGACATTGAACAGCTCCTATAACTATAATAAAAAAAGAATATCAGAGAATTGTTGTGCTCTTTTACTCTCTCTTTCTCTCTCTTTTAATATACCTCTTTTTTCTTGTTAATTGGAATATGAAGTTTGACTGATTGTTTGTATATTTTTTATGAAAATTCTGATTTTGTAACTCTTGTAACCTTTATCCTCATTGAGAGCTTGTATGCTGCATTTTGTTCTATTAAATTTAAAAAAAACTGCTCATGACACTTCCGCTTTATATTGTGCAAATGACTGTTGAGTGGGCGGTGTCGAGCGTAACATCACTACCCCTATGGATTGGGACACCCCTTCATGGCTGCACATGGCCAAAGTGGCTGCAGAGTGTAGCTGTCTTACCGGCCACTGCTGAAATTCACCAGCCGTTGGCCGGTGTTAATGTCAAGCCCTGCATACTCTCTCTGTCTTTATATATATATATACAGTATATATATATATATATATATATATATATATATATATATATATATAGAGAGAGAGAGAGAGAGAGAGAGAGAGAGATGTTTTGTTCATTGAAAATTGTCCTTCCACAGAACTTTTCCAGCAATGACAACAAATTCAGAAAGCTGTCTATCATTTGACAGATTATATGGAGGGTGATCAGATTTAAGTCAATTAAAATGATAACTGATTGACAGAAATTTTACAAGCCTGTCTGACAAAATGACATAACAAAAAGTGTAGTGCAACCTGTCATAGAGTATTGCCCTTTTTCTGGTTTTCAACTCAAAGGCAGTTCTGACAGTCAGTCACCAGATGGCAGTTTTTATTAGATGTTTCATAACACTGTGTTGCTCATGAAGCAATTGTCTCAAAGTTGCTTATTGTTTCATGAGGCCTCGTTTTTAACATCACTTGTTCAAAGTGAGCTTTCCACCACTGGGATAAATAACGGCAAAGATGCATAATATCACATCACTCACCATCCTCTATCACTGTTTTCAACAGTGATGATGCTGTGGTCGGGTCTACGCCACTCTGCCTCCGTCTGCCTTCGCCGGTCGGTGGCCGTGAATTCTTTTCAGGTTGCTCCGTCCAGTTGCCTCTGGATTTCTTTAATCAGCTACCAAGCACAGAAAAGTCTGCACCTCATTGTTGGCCATGGTGTTGATTTGTGTGTAGCCATTTATCTCGTTGATTACACTCACACATGCTTGCTGTTGGTGATTTGACTGTTCCTTGTTGTCCAAAATGGCGCAGTAAACAAAAGGCACGTGACCTGTGTGATGTCGGTACAACCTCTCTATACAACCTGCAGATTTTTACAAGGGCATTATTGGTTTGTGTATTTTTTTCCATTTCAATAAATGTACTGTCCTTTAAGAAATATCAATGATCATAAGGGAAAAAAGAAATAATAAAACTGGTGTGCCTACAGTGATTTTGCTTGTGTTACTTGGTGTGCTTGTGTTACTTATACATTTTTATTAAGAAATAATAACTTTCCAACAGTCTTTGGACTAAGGCGATTTTTTTTTTTTTTTTGATTTGTCATGCTCCAGTAGGAGAGAGACACCCAGAGTACTCCTAACTCTCTGATTACAGCTGGGTTTCATCACTCAACAATTGGTCAGCTCCACCACCTTATTTATGGAAGGCCTCAGTCCTTTTCTGGTTGTTGGACTGTTAAGACTACTCCACTCGTCCTGGTTGCTGCCACTCCTCCTCAGCCTTTGTTGTAGGCCTCGTCCCTGAATGCATGTGCCAACCTGTGTCTCCTCTCTCGCTCTCTCTGCCCTGGAGTGGACCTTTCCAAGTAAGAAAGAACATTTATCAAAATTTTTCCCCTCTGAGGATTTCCACAGAATGGAGTAATGGGCATACCCCCCAGCTGTGTCTCTCACCTCCGGTTGGGAGATACAGGAACAGTGGCTGCAGCCCTCCTTCTCTCTTCTCTGGGTTCCAAGTAAGCCCTGTAAAACCCCAATTATATTAACACCTCTCATCACAAGACTCCTAAGCCACCAAGCTAGGAAGGACTTCCTCATCCCGTTTCTCCACCTCTCTGGTTTTACACAACAATCTGGGCCTGCCCACACCGACACAAAGAAAGAACAGAATATTTATTAACATTTGGCCATTTATCAAACCCTTTCTTACCTTGTCCCCTTCTCTTCTCTCACAGGAGCACTTGCACAGTCATCACAGAACTTCGCACAATAAATGCACCTTGCAATTTACTCCTGGTTGCGCCCTTGTTGCTTTGTCTGCCCTTTGGTCCAGTTAGCTAACCTTGTCAGTACAGTCCAACCATGAACACGGACCAGGCAGGCGCTGCCCCAAGCACACAAACAGGATGGTTAGATTCGTTAGAAACTAGGTTTGAATACATGTCACAACAGGTTTACGCTTTGTTTGAGCAGATTAATCAACTCACCCTGCAAGTTAGTAAGCTAACTGCGGCCCTGTCGGCTAACCAGACATCCAACTCATCTTCCCTCCCTGACTAACCGCCCCCGCCTGTCAGTATACTGTCACCCTGCGCCTACCCCATCTCTTCTCCAGCCCGGTAGCACGATTATCTTTATCACTAACCTCTTAGACGATCAGGCGTTGGCGTGGGCACAGTCCGTCATTGACGGTCCAGAGTATGGTTCCTGTTCTTACGAACGGTTTGTGCATGAGCTAGAGACCACTCCGACCGTGAGGGCGCCACTACTAACCGACTCCTTAATCTCCGACAGAGTCCTCAGCTGGTGGCTGAATACTCTGTTCTCTTCTGCGTGCTCGCCTGGATGGACTGGAATGACTCCGTGTTGCGGAGCATCTTTACTCACATTTTAAGCGGTAGGCTTCGTGACAAGCTAGCTTACCGGGATGAACCCAACTCCCTTGACGCACTCATCTCTCTTGCTGTTAAGATTGATAATCATTTGCGTGGACACACTGGGGAGCAAGCTTGGGGTTCTCCATCTCCTCTTGCTGCTTGGTTCCCTGCTCTGCCATCTAGCTCCTCTCCCAATTTGGTGGAGCCTATGGAGATCACTCGCACCCAACTTTCTTTCGTGGAGCATTGTTGTCATCTAGATGCAGGGCTCTGCCTTTATTGTGGGTCCGCGGGGCACGTTCTGCTCAATTGTTCTGTGCGGCCAAAAGATCAAGCCCATCAGCAGCAGTAGGGGGGCTGGCAAGGAGCTTAAGACTAAAAATTCCCCTAATAAACTTGCCCTTCCAGTCCTAGTGCAGCTCCCTTCATTGGAATTCACCACCTCCACCCTCACTGACTCAGGGGTGGAGTAAAATTTTATTTCTGAGTCCCTGGTGGCCAAGCTCCAAATCCCCACCCTCAAATTAGCTGTTCCCCTCCAGGTTGTCGCTTTATCTGGTTCTCATTTGGCCTTTGTCACTAAACAGACTGCCCCTTTACCAATAATTATTTCCAGTAACCATCATGGACACCTCCAATGTTATGTACTCCCTTCCTCCTCATCCTCTGATTTGGTTCTGGGTTATCCCTGGCTGCACCTTCACAACCCCTCCATCGACTGGGCAAAGAACAGTATTATGTCATGGAGCAATTTCTGTCTAGCCTCCTGTCTTCGATCTGCAGCTTGCTCTCCCTTGTTGCCTCTGCACTCCCCCACCCCCCGACCGAGCCACCCAATCTTTCTAATGTACCTGAAGAGTTTCACGACCTGTCTGCAGTCTTAAGCCAAATCTAGGACTCTATCGCTTCCTCCACACAGGCCCTATGACTGCGAGATTAACCTCCTCCAGGGTGCATAAATTCCTTCTAGTCGTCTGTACAGCCTGTCTGGTCTGGAGAGCGAGACAATGGAGAGGTACATCAAGGAGTCACTCAATGCTGGAATTATCAGGCTGTCGTCCTCATCGATGGGTGCCGGATTCTTCTTTGTTGGTAAGAAGGATGGGTCACTGCGCCCTGTATCGATTTCAGAGAGCTTAATAAGATCACTGTGAAGGATAAATATTCCTTGCCTCTCATAAATTCAGTGTTTGACCTTCTTCAGGGAGCTACCATCTTTTCTAAGCTTGATCTGCGTAATGCCTATCATTTGATTAGAATACGTCAAGGTCACAAGTGGAAGACTGGTTTTCATACCCCTGCTGGCCACTTTGAATACCTGGTCATGCCTTCTGGTTTAACTAATGCTCCTGCAGTGTTTCAACGACTCATCAATGATGTACTCCATGACTTCATTAACTCTTTTGTCTTCATCTACCTAGATAACATTCTGATCTTCTCCCAGTTACCTGAGGAACACAGGATTCATGTACAGACAGTGCTCCAGTGGCTCCTGGAAAATCAACATTTTGTAAAGGCTGAGAATTCTGAGTTTTTCTCTAAATTTACTACCTTTCTGGGTTTCATTCTGGTAATTGGTCAAATTAGGCCAGACCCCATCAAAGTCAAAGCTGTAACAGACTGGCCTACCCCTCCCAATTGCAAACACCTCCATCGCTTCCTGGGATTTGCAAATTTTTACAGGAGGTCCATTAAGGGTTATAGTTCAGTGGTCTCCCCTTTAACTCAGCTTACTGTAGAAGAGCTTGGAATAACGAGGCGATGTGACTTATAAACCAAAGTTTATTATCAGCTTCGCTCCTCTAACAAGTCTCATCTAGTGCAGCAGCAGAAGAAGTAAGAGAGCGAACACATTCGGCTCTACGTACTTACACTCACACATAACAAAAGACATGCATATCAAAGCTGACATCCCTCATTATCTTACTCCCCCTCCTTTGTCTTCGTACCCCTCCACCTGGCCCTGGGAGGTCAGGGCGACCTATCTGGTCTCCACCGCAGCATCTCGGATGCTCTTTGATCTTCACTGGCGGTTGAGACCTTTTGTCCTGTTCTGAGGTGTGAAGTCGCTTTACATATGTAATCACCAAACATTCTCACATGCTTATACATATGTAGGTTATGGGATATATGATTAATATAGATCACAGCCCCCCCCCCAAACGACTAAGAAAAGGACAATAGAAAAATTCACAGTTTAAGATAATTATTATGACATACTAACTGCTACACCTCTTGACAAAGAAGAAACTTTCCAGCAGCTATGCTCCTGTAGAGAATTCAGTGGTAATCATAACAGCATAGTAATATCACAAGTCAGTCCTAAACTGTTACAGCACAATTAGTGAACAACTTTTGAGTAGTTTGCATCAGTCCCTGTGCCGTCTGGGTTTTAATCTTCTCCCGAATCTGCTGTGGGTCCGCTTGGGTGTCCTGGTGGGACCTTCCTGTAAGGAATCTGCAGCTTGGGAAGGAGAGTGATTATTTGTTCCCTGCAGGGGGGCTGAGTCTTTTCTCTTGGGGGGTCTACCCCGCCAAGGTGCTCTCGCCAACCGTGCAGGCTCGTCTCTCAACAAGAAGGCAGGTTTAAGTCTGTCAATGCTGACTGTTTCTTTTCTGTCCCCAAAATCAAGCACAAAATGCTATCACCAGGTTCCAGCACTCTGAATGGTCCATCGTATGGTGGGCGGAAGGTTGGTTTTAAAGCTTCATGCCTAACAAAAACGAATTCAGCGTTTTTTAAAGTTTGGGGGACAAAAACCCGTGGAAAAGAGTGATGTGCCGGTCCGGGGAGAGAGTCCGGTCCGTTGCTGCCTAAAAACCTCGGGGCTGGAAGATGCCCTGGCTCTGGGTTCTCTGGTAAAAATTCACCTGGGAGCCTGAGAGGTTGTGCAAAAACTAATTCTGCTGGGGAGGCGTCTAGATCCTCTTTAGGTGCAGCACGCAACCCCAATAAAACCCAAGGAAGTTTATTTACCCAATTTGTATCCGTTAGTGAGGCTCTGAGGGCGGCCTTTAAAGATCTGTGAAAACGCTCGCATAACCCATTAGCCTGAGGGTGATAAGCGGTGGTGCAGTGAATTGTCGCTCCTAAGCTGCTGGCCATGGCTGACCAAAGCTCCGAGACAAATTGAGGCCCCCTATCGGACGTGATGTCCGATGGGACGCCGAAACGTGCCACCCAGTTTGTCAAAAAAACGCGAGCGACTTCCTCCGCTGTGGTTGATGCCAGAGGGACCGCCTCTGGCCAGCGCGTAGTGCGGTCTATCATTGTTAACAGATGTGTGAAACCTTGGGAGGAAGGTAGTGGTCCCACGAGGTCGACATGAACGTGGTCGAACCTTCTAGCAGGGATTCGAAAAGGCTCTAGAGGGGCTTTTGTGTGTTTGTGTATTTTGGCGCGCTGACAAGAAATGCAAGTCTTTGCCCATTCTTTTACGTTTTTGCGCAGGCCAGGCCACACAAACTTTTTGGCGACCATTTTAACCGAAGCGCGCACACCTGGGTGCGCGAGGGAGTGAATTGAGTCGAAAATACGGCGGCGCCATGCAGCTGGGACTACCGGGCGAGGTCGGCCAGTTGAGATGTCGCATATTAGGGGGGGCACACCGTCGCGTAAACCCCTTTCCTCCAGCCTTAACCCTGTTGGTCCAGACAGGAGTGCGCGCACGTCCGCGTCACTACTTTGCTCCTCCGCCATGGCTGCGTAATCTATCCCTACGTGGATTGGGGCTGCGTATGTGTCCGCGTTGGCGAAGAGTTCTACGGCTGAGGTAGTATAATCTGTCTCCTCGCGCTCTGGCGATGTCACAGCGTGAGAGAGGCAGTCTGCTACCACGTTAAGTTTGCCTGCCACATGTCGAATGTCTGTGGTGAACTCTGAAATCGCAGCTAGCTGTCTTTGTTGCCTGCCTGACCACGGTTCAGAAATTTTAGCCATCGCAAAGGTGAGCGGTTTGTGGTCTACAAAAGCCATGAAACGCCGCCCCTCCAACCAGAACTGGAAGTGGCGGATGGATAAATGAAGCGCTAGCAGCTCCCTGTCAAAAGTGCTGTATTTACGCTCAGTTTGGTTTAGCGATTTGCTGAAAAATGCCAAAGGTTGCCAGATTCCGCCGACGTGTTGTTCTACAACCGCCCCTATGGCCAAGTCTGAAGCGTCTGTGGTTAGCACAATGCGGGCCGCGGGATCAGGGTGAACCAACAATGTGGCGTTAGCTAGGGCACTTTTTACTTCCGCGACGGCGCGTTCGCGCTCTGGGGTCCATTCGACCGCGTTGGAAGGTTTTTGTTTTCTGAGCGCGTCATATAGGGGCTGCATGAGCTGAGCTGCGCGGGGGAGGAAACAATTGTAAAAATTAACCATTCCCAAAAATTCCTGCAGCGATTTGACCGTTTGTGGCCGTGGGAAACTTTTTACTGCGTGAACTTTGTCTGGCAGTTGGACTGCCCCCTTCGGTGAAACTCTGTGTCCCAAAAAATCAATTTGTGACACGCCGAATTTGCATTTGGCTGGATTGATTATTAACCCGTGCTCTCCTAGTCTCCGAAAAACCATAGTGAGATGCTGTTCGTGTTCTTCCTCAGACAAGCTGGCTTCCAGCATATCGTCGAGGTAGACGAACACGAAGGGGAGGTCGCGTAATACCGCGTCCATCATCCGCTGAAAGGTTTGAGCAGCGCCTTTGAGGCCAAAAGGCATCCGCAAAAATTCAAAAAGACCGAAGGGGGTTATTACAGCTGTTTTAGGAATGTCTTCCGCTCGAACGGGGACTTGGTGATAGCCGCGGACCAGGTCTATTTTTGAAAAAATGCACGCACCCGCCAGATGTAATGAAAAATCTTGGATGTGAGGAATTGGGTAGCGGTCATGCGCTGTCGCATTGTTTAATCTGCGGTAATCGCCGCACGGTCTCCAAGAACCGTCGGATTTCGGGACCATGTGAAGCGGTGACGCCCAGGGGCTTTTTGAGCGCCTGATAATGCCTAGTTTTTCAAGGGTGGTAAACTCGTCCCGAGCTATGGCGAGCTTGGTCGCGTCTAAGCGCCGAGCTTTGGCGAATACGGGTGGGCCCGTTGTGGGAATAAAGTGTTCGACCCCGTGCTTAGCCACTGTAGCTGAGAATTTGGGAATTGTGAGTGCTGGAAATTGGGTGAGGAGTTGATCAAACTTACCTCCTGCTGTAGTGACGCTGGCCTGCACGGGTGGTGGAGAAACTCGAGCTGAGCAGGGAATAGAAGCAAAGGACAATGCATTAACCAAGCGTCTGTTCGCTAGATCGACCAATAACCCATGTGCACACAAAAAGTCTGCGCCCAACAAGTTAAAACTCACCGCCGCTACAACAAATGTCCATCTGTAGTTGCGGCCATGGATGCGGAGGGGCAGGTTCCTTTCGCCATAAGTGTCGATGATGGAGCCGTTGGCTGCCACCGCTCCATTGCCCCGGGGGCCCATGGCCCGGTCTGCTTGGGAGGGCATGATAAAACTCAGTTGAGCTCCCGTGTCAATGAGGAACTGTTTGCCGGTGTGTCCGTCCGTCACATATAGAAGCTTGCTTTTTTCGCCGAGAACTGCCGCTGTTAACGGTTCTCGGCTTTGGCGTTTTCCCGAAATCGTGAATTTGCAGGGGGGAAAGCATTTGTAAGCCTTCTCGGCGAAGCGGTGGTGGTAATAACAGATGTCGCTCCGTCTGTTACGTCTTGGCCGTGTCGCTGCCGTGTCTGTTCCCTGCAGGCGTTGACGAGTCGCTGCGCTTCGCGAGCCAGCGTGCGGAAGTCTTGCTGGGTGCTGCATCGCATGTTGGCAAGCGTCCCTCTCATGTGTGGCGGCAGCGTACTGAGGAATATAAATTGGAAGAGGAAGTTGTCATTGTCCTCTTCTTTGAGCTGCAGCAAGTCCTCCATGAGGGCCTTGGGTCTGCATCCTCTGTGGCCGTAGACTGCCAGGATCCTCTCGGCTCTCTCCTCGGCAGAGGGGACGAAATTCGCCACGATGGTCGCTTTCAGTTCTCTATATTTGTCATGGGCCGGCGGCCGCTGGATTATGCTTCGCGCACATCTCGAAGTGGCGGCGTCGAGTTTGGCGACGATGTGATAAAACTTTGTATCGTCAGCCGTTATGCCTGCAAGTGCAAACTGGGCTTCAGCTTGCTGAAACCACGAGGTCGGGTCTTCCTGCCAGAAGTCCGGCAGCTTGACGGTGACGGCGTTTGTGTGGGCCGTCCCTGATGTGTCCGCAGGGTGAGAGTGCCTTCCTTCGGCTCTCACAGCGGCGCTGGTGCTCGGTTGAGCCCTCTCTGTCACTTCTGCCATGGGGGAACGTCGTCCATCTGTTCCCCTGTCTGCATGGGCGCCGGCGTCTGCCTGGGTCACCACAGATGAGTCGATCGCGGGGGAACGCCTCTGGTCCATCCTCGCGTCAGGGTCTCCAGTGTAGAAGAGCTTGAAATAACGAGGCGATGTGACTTATAAACCAAAGTTTATTATCAGCTTCGCTCCTCTAACAAGTCTCATCTAGTGCAGCAGCAGAAGAAGTAAGAGAGCAAACACATTCGGCTCTATGTACTTACACTCACACATAACAAAAGACATGCTTATCAAAGCTGACATCCCTCATTATCTTACTCCCTCTCCTTTGTCTTCGTACCCCTCCACCTGGCCCTGGGAGGTCAGGGCGACCTATCTGGTCTCCACCGCAGCGTCTCGGATGCTCTTTGATCTTCACTGGCGGTTGAGACCTTTTGTCCTGTTCTGAGGTGTGAAGTCGCTTTACATATGTAATCACCAAACATTCTCACATGCTTATACATATGTAGGTTATGGGATATATGATTAATATAGACCACACTTACCTCCATAAAGATCGCTTTTTTCCTTGTCCAAGGAGGGTAAGTGGATTGGATTTCAGTGTGTAAATTTTGTGTCACACATTTTTGAAACACCAGCATGTAACATAAGCATAAATCGGGGGGGGGGGGGTATGCCCCCCCCAACCTGGAAAAACAGAGAGCCCCCCCGTATCATCATAAACCTTTAATAGCAGAAGACTGAAGCACCAATGCTAAATGCAAAAAAAAAAAAGAAAAACTTGCAAATTTGGAAAATTTTTCTTTTAAATGTTCAACTTTTTCTTAAATTCAAAACTTTTTTCATATTTGCAGCTTTTTTTCTCATAAATTTGCATTTTATTCCATTTAAATCTGCAATTTCTTCCCCTTTAAATGAGCAATTTTTTTCTCATAAATTTGCATATTTTTTCCTTCCTTATCGCCAATTTTTTCTCATAAGTTTGCATATTTTTCCTTTTAAATCCAATTTTTTTTCTTTTAAATCTGCAATTCTTTTCTCTTTTTTTTTGCTTTTTGTTGTAAATTTGCAACTTTTTTTCTTTTAAATCTGCAACTTTTTTCTTTTAAACCTGCAACTTTTTTCTTCATAAATATGCAACTTTTACCTAATGAAACTCTTTGTCATAAATTTGCATTTTTTTTCATGAATTTGCAATTTTTTTCCTTTTAATCTGGAACTTTTTCCACATAAATTTGCTACTTTTTTCTCATAAATTTGCAACTTTATTTCTATTAAACCTGTAACTTTTTCCACATAAATTTGCAGGTTTTTTTTTTTTTAATCTGCAACTTTTTCCTCATAAATTTGCATCTTTTACCTCATGGATTTGCTACTCTTTTTCTCATTAATTTGCAATTTTTTTTCATGAATTTGCAACTTTTTTCCTTTAAATCTGGATCTTTTTCCACATAAATTTGCTGCTTTTTCTCATAAATTTGCAAACCTTTTCTTTTAAAATTTGCAAATTGTTTCTTTTAAATTTGCAATTTTCTCATAAATTTGCAACCTTTTTCTCATAAATCTGAAACCTTTTTCTTTTAAACCTGCAACTTTTTCCTCATACATTTGCAACTTTTTTCTTTTAAATTTGCAATTTTTTTCTCATAAATTTGCAACTTTTTTCTTTCAAACCTGCAACTTTTTCCTCATGAATTTGCTACTCTTTCTCATTAATTTGCACATTTTTTTATGAATTTGCAACTTTTTTCCTTTAAATCTGAAACTTTTTGTGATAATCAGGCGAGTGTGCTCTCCAGCTCCGGAGTAATCTACAAACCTGCGTGATTTGCTACACCTGCTGCCCTCCGGCTCCTCAGCGTATTTAAGGTCCAGTGTATGGATACGGCGCCGCTGGACTGTTGGGTATTGCTGCCCTGTCAAGTCACTACATTCTTTGCATTTTGGTTGATCTGTTTTTTTACCTCCCGTGTCTTCTCCTCCTCAGGTTTGCTGCCACCTCAGTGGTGTGTACTCCGGGGCTGATCACACTCATCTGACCCTCATCCTGAAGACACCGGACGCTCCACCCAGGTCATCCGCTTCCTTGTCTTCCCCTGGTTCCACGCAGGAGTTCCCTGCTGGGCCTCTGCTCATCACAGTAAGAGTGAACTTCCTTCTTATTCTCCTCTTGTGGAGTTTCTTGCCGCTAATTATTGTCTCTGCTCTCTCCCCCCCAGGCTGCATGTGTTCCAGCATGCTCCTGTTTTGTGTGTCTATTTAATTGTGTGTTTTTGTTTGTGCTTTTCCTTAGTTATTGCACTTTATGTAGGTTTGTGTATTTTTAGTTTTTGTGTTTTCATTAAAGTTGTGAATCCTTTTTACCATCTGAGTCTGAGTGTTCATCTGGTGTGGTTGCTCAGCGTTTGAGCCTCTCTCTTGGATTGAATTATGACAGAACAGTCCAGCCAAGATCGAGGCTCAGCGGGTTCTTCACCGGGTGAGCAGTCGGCACTCTGGCATTTGGAGGGCATGGAATGCCGGGTCATGTTTCTATCTGACCAATTCCAAACCTTCTCCCAGCAATTGGCAATCGTCATCGAGTATTTGTGTTGGCTTCCTGGTGCGGCGTCTCCCCCTGTGCCTGCTGCTCCGGCAGTCTCTTCTATCCGCAGGACCATTTCTGTTCTTTCACCTGCCCCCTATGGGGGGTGGAGGTGGGGGGATGCAAGTGGTTCTTGCTCCACTGCAGGCTTTATTTCGAGCAGGTGGAGGGGGAATAGAGGGAGGATTCGGCAAAGATTCATTTTATGACCTTGGTGCTGTGGGACCGGGTGCTCAAGTGGGCACAGTCCACCTTGAGTAGTCCAACCGGGCCCTCCTACACATTTGAACAGTTTGTGCGGGAATTTTTGGAGGCTATCGACCATATGGAGAGCGAGGGGAATATTGTTAGTTAGCTGATGGGTGTCCAGCAGGGGAATCAGTCCATAGCTGATTTATCCATTGAGTTCCGGGTCACTGCAGTGGACTCTGGATGGAATGACGATGCTCTGTGCAGCACCTTCCTCTGGGGTCTTAACGCTAACCTCGGTGACAAGCTGGCTAGCTGAGCTTCTCCCTCCTCTCTGGATGAGTTTGTTGCGCAGGCAGTGGCCCTCGATAACCAGTTTAGGGAGCGTGCGAGGGAGAAGAGGGCTGCTGCTTCCCCGTTCGCTCCACGGCCAGCCCCTCTGGCATCTGATGTGGCTCTGCCAGCATCATCGCCGGACCCAATGGTCCTTGGTAGGGCCTGTCTGACTCCGAGGGAATGCCGGCGTCGTAAGAGGGCTGGGGTGGGCATGTACTGTGGGGTCCCTGGCCACGCAACATCGAAATGCCCAATTCGGCCTGAAAGATCCGCCCCGTCAGTTGCCGTGGGGGGTCTGGTGGGAGGATCTTCCCAAAATTCCCCTAACCATTTTGAACTCCCAGCCCTCATTCAGTTACCGGGGACCGAGATCAAAACGTCTGCCCTGACTGACTCAGGAACAGAGCAGAGTTTCATTCAACTGGCACTGGTCCAAGAATTTCAGATTCCCACCGGGAACCTCCCAATGCCTTTGAATGTCTCGGCTGTATCAGGCAGCAGGATTGCGGCGATTACTGAACAAACTGAGCCCATTTCAGTCATTTTGTCCGGTAATTACTGCAAGACCATTCAGTTTTATGTGCTGCCTCAATCTTCCTCCCCCATGATTCTGGGGAATCCGTGGCCCCAAATTCATAACCCTATAATAAATTGGAGTCAGGGCTCCATTTTGTCCTGGAGCTCCTTTTGTCTCTCGTCGTGTCTCCGCTCGGCCGCATGCTCACCCTCTCTCCCTATCGCCTCCCCTCCAGCTGAGCCGGCGGAGCTCAGCTCCGTGCCCGAGGTCTATCATGACTTAGTGGAGGTCTTTAGCAAGTCTAGGGCCCTAATGTTACCACCTGACTGGGCCTACAACTGCGCTATCAACCTCTTTCCGGGCACTATCCAGCCAGCTCTACAGTTTATCTGGGCCGGAGAGGGAGACGATGGAGACCTACATTAAAGACTCCCTCAGCACCGGCCTTATTCGCCCGTCATCTGCCCCTCTTTTTTGTAGGGAAAAAGGACGGGTTTTTGCAGCCATGCATTGATTACCATGAACTTAACGCTATCACCCGTAAGGATAAATATATTCTGCCCCTTATTAACTCAGTGTTTGAGCTTCTCCAACGGGTGCATTACTTCACTAAGCTTGACCTCTGCAATGCATACCATTTGGTCCGCATTCGTGAGGGGGACGAGTGGAAGACGGCATTCAAAACACCTCTGGGCCAATTTGAATATTTGGTCATGCCATTCGGGCTGACCAATGCCCCTGCCATCTTTCAGTGGTTAATCAATGATGTTTTGCGAGACATGGTGAACCAGTTTGTTTTTGTTTATTTGGACGATGTTTTGATTTTTTCCTGCACGCTGGAGGAGCACGTAATCCACATTTGGTCTGTCCTGCAGCGGCTGCTGGAGAATCAGCTTTTTGTGAAAGCAGAGAAGTGCGAATTCACCACTCGCTCTACTTTTTCTTGGGGTTCATCATCGCTGAAGGCATGTTAAAGGCTGATCCGGCGAGATCAAGGCAGTAGTAGACTGGCCAATCCCCCAGTCCAGGAAGGACCTCCAACGCTTCCTGGGCTTTGCCAACTTCTACCGCCGATTTATCCATGACTACAGCAAGGTGGCGCAACCTTTGACGCAACTGACGTCGACCAAAAGTCTGTTCAAGTGGTCCGAGGCCGCTGAACGAGCTTTAGTGACCCTGAAATGCCTCTTCACCAACACGTGCGTTCTGGCGCAGGTGGATCCTCAGGCGCAGTTCGTGGCTGAGGTGGACACTTCCGACTCGGGGGTGGGCTCTGTCCTGTCGCAGTGCTCCGGCTCCGACCAGAAGCTCCATCCGTGCGCATATTTCTCTCGGTGGTTAACTCCAGCTGAGAGGAATTACAATGTTGGGGACCGCGAGCTGTTGGCCATTAAAATTGCATTGGAGGAATGGAGACACTGACTCGAGGAAGCTAGCCAACCGGTCATTGTCTGGACAGATCATAAAAATTTAGAATACATTAGATCTGCCAGATGCTTGAATTCACAGCAGGCTCGGTGGACCCTGTTCTTTAATAGATTCAATCTTTCCATCTCTTACCAACCAGGGTCCCGCAATGCCAAGGCTGATGCTCTCTCGTGTCAGTTCTCTCCCAACTCCTCCTCCTCCTATCCCTCCACAGCTGCTGTTTCTCCTCCGGAGACCATCCTCCCCTCCTCTTTCTTTCTCGGGGCCCTCTCGTGGGAGATCGAGCAGAGGGTCCGGCGGGCCCAGTCCTCTGAACCCGTCCCGGAGGGAGGTTTGGCCAACTGGCTGTATGTGCCCTCCACTCTACGCAGTGAGGTAATCAAGTGGGGGCACACCAGCTTCTTCGCCTGCCACCCAGGTATTTCTCAGACTATAGAGCTGCTGAGACGAGTGTTTTGGTGGCCCACACTTGGGAGGGGTGTGCGGGAGTATGTTAAGGCCTGTCACATCTGTGATGCTAACAAGACAGGCTCTTCTCCTCTAGCTGGTCTCCTCCATCCTCTCCCAGTGCCGAGTCATCCGTGGTCCCACATCACTGTGAACTTCGTCACGGGCCTCCCTCCATCCCAGGGCAACACTGTCATTCTGACCATCGTTGACCGTTTCTGAAAGGCCATCCACCTTGTTCCTCTCCCTAAGCTGCCATCGGCTGCAGAAACAGCCAACTTGTTGACCCAGCATATCATCCGCCTGCACGGGATTCCCATGGACATTGTCTCGGTCCGGGGTCCCCAGTTTACATCTCAGGTGTGGATGGCATTCTGCCGGTTCCTGGGTGCTACAGCCAGCCTGATGTTCAGATACCACCCGCAGAGCAACGGTCAGGCCGAGCATGCTAATCAGTCTCTGGAGGCCACCCTGAGGTGCGTGGCATCCTGCAATCCTACCACCTGGAGCTCCCACTTGACCTGGGTGGAGTATTCCCATAACTCCACCATCTCCTCCGCCACTGGGCTGAAGCTGTTTGAGTCCTCGATGGGGTACACTTTGCCCCTGCTTCCTATGGTGGAGAGGGGTCTCGCCGTCCCATCTGTGGAGGTCCACATGTGCCGTTGGTCCACGCACTCCTCTTGTGGAGTTTCTGGCCTTTAATTATCCTCTCTGCTCTCTCCCCCCCAGGCTGTGTGCGTTCCAGCGTGCTCCTGTTTTGTGTGACTATTTAAGTGTGTGTTTTTGTTTGTGCTTTTTCTTAGTTGTTGCACTTTATATAGTTTTGTGTATTTTTAGGTTTTATGTTTTCATTAAAGTTGTGAATCCTTTTTACCATCTGAGTCTGAGTGCTCGTCTGGTGTGGTTGCTGAGCGTTTGAGCTTCTTCTCTTGGGTTGAATTATGACACTTTTTTCACATAAATTTGCCACTTTTTCTCATAAATTTGCAACTCTTTTCTTTTAAATTTGCAACTTTTTTCTCATAAATTTGTAACTTTTTCCTCATAAATATGCAACTTTTTTCTTTTAAACCTGCAACTTTTTTCTCATGAATTTACAATTTTTTAAAAATCTGCAACGTTTTTCCTCATAAATTTGTAACTTTTACCTCATGAATTTGCTACTTTTTTCTCATAAATTTGCTAATTTTTTCATGAATTTGCAACTTTTTTCCTTTAAATCTGAAACTTTGTCTACATAAAATTGCTACTTTTTCTCATAAATTTACAACTCTTCTTTTAAATTTTTTCAACTTTTTCATTTTAAATTTGCAACTTTTTTCTCATAAATTTGTAATTTTTTTTTAAATCTGCAACTTTTTCCACATAAATTTGCAACTTTTACCTCATGAATTTGGTACTGTTTTTCTCATAAATTTGCAAATTTTTTCATGAATTTGCAACTTTTTTTTCCTTTAAATCAAGAACTTTTTCACATAAATTTGCTGCTTTTTCTCATAAATTTGCAACTCTTTTCTTTTAAAATTTCAACTTTTTTATTTTAAATTTGCAACTTTTTCCTCATAAATTTGCATCTTTTTTCTTGTAAAATGTGAAAAAAAAATTTCCTGATGAATTTGCTATTTTTTCTTGTAATTTTGCTACTTTTTTCATCATAAATCTGCAACTTTTTGTTGTAAATTTGTGACCTTTTTCCTTTTAAATTTGCAACATTCATGTGAATGCTGGTTAAGTTTTTATTCCGTGTAATGCCTTAAATTTTCTCTTTTCATCTAAACAATGACTCAAGTTTGTTTTTATAAATTTTTGGTTTTCAAGGATTTGAACTCTTCCTTATTACAAGGGGCCCCTAAACACAGTCTTGCATAGGAACCCAACTACCGATAGTGTCCCCCTCAGTCTTTACTCTGGAGAAAATGTTTTGTTAATTGTTCCCCCCAACAGTGACATGAAATATCTGCCCATGCCTGTAAAGTGTCTTGCTACTGCACTTCCTCACACATCAAAAATGTAACACAGTTTTTCCAGTAGTGTTTTTTTTCTTTTTCCAGTGGTGAAGCGGTAATGGTGGAAAGCAAAACAATGACTGATGTAATAGGACCAAGGGCAAAATAACACAGGACACTATAAATGTGTCGCTGCAGCCTTATTAAATGACCCCGTTCATATAAACACTTCACAGGGAGGCTCACACAGACACAAACACACTGGATCACTTCAGCAGCTCTTACATAAATGCATTGCCCTGAACAAAAACACGTAAATAAAAGTATTGCATTCACCTTTTCAACTGTCAAACTTATCATCAAAATCAGCGCTGCATAATAAACTCATCCATAACTGATCCTCTTTGACCTCCTTCCGTTCCCACAAAAATCTCCTGCAATCTTCCTCCCCCTCCTCGCTGTCAAGGCTCGGAGGTCATCCGGAAGGTCACAGCCAGCAGCAAACACACAGAAATAGAAAGGCAGCAGAGAAAGGCAGGAAGGGAAGTGGCCGAATGGTTACTTTTTTACTTATCACCAAGTCTGAATCAAGCTAGGACAGAGTGTTTGTTTTTGAGTCTGAATTAATTTTTCTAATTTTGAAACTTAAGATATTTAGCACATTGCTTATTCCTTCACAAAGCTGTTCAAGGGCCAAGGTGGAAGATGAGATGAAGACTGTCATGTGTCTGAGCTCAGGTTTTCACTGAGCTCAGACCCTCACTTTATTTTGAGTTTTGTATGTCTGATTAGTTTAATTTTGTTAGTTTTCTGTATAAACTTTGGAATTGTTTTCACTTGTGCTTCCCCTTTCCCAGACACTCCCTTCTAGTCGTTCAGTTGAACGCGAGAAATATACCCAGAAATAAATTCCCGTTCCAGTGAAATCGGTCTAAATGATCTTCACACAGTAATGTTGTAAAAAATATATTGAAGAACAATTCACATAGTTCAACTCGAAAAATATGCACAAAAACGAAATCTAACTCGAGAAAAAATTTAACATTTACAATTTTTTCAACGCGAAGATGATTGCCACGTGATCCGTCTGGACCAATCACTGATCAGCTTTCCTCTCCAAGCAACGAGTAAACATGGCGTCCCCTGCTGCGGAAACCAGCAAGGCAGATAGTGACGGGCAAATAAAATGCTTTTTCCACCTCGATTCCGCCCTCTTGGTGGCATTGATGCGCATTGGGTCGGTCTGCTGCATACGAATCGCCGCCCCGAGTCAACTCTGTGTGTGGCATTAGCATAGATAGACTGGCTCCGTGTCCTAAGGATTCAACATAGACTGGTTGCCGCTCCCTAAAGGAATATAGGGACCGGTAGCTATCGCTGAATTTGTGCTTTCCAGTTGACTTGGTTTATGAAAACATTCCTTTCCCCTTCAATATCAACATGTTACATGTAATGGCATTAAAATTTCTTGATTTTTATTTTTTACCCAGACACCAAAGCAACCGAATAAATAATATGAATGTTCATTTTTAAATATTTCCTCACTGTTTATCTTTATCATCACCATCGAGCTTTCCATGCTTTTTGTATTTAAGGGGCAGACACTATTAAATCAATAACTGTCTCCATGTTGTCTCCCTACAGCAAAGTGATCTCCCAAAATGATTTCAAATTACATGTACATGTGCTTGCAATGATTCATGTAGTTCATTAGAGATCAACTAAAAACAAACTACCTCCACTGAACAATTCATGATAAGCTAGTTGAAAAAAAAAAAAATTGTAGCCATGTCATTTTGGCCCGTGGAATAAAAATGCAAATGTATGTACATGTACAAGGAAAATACACAATATGTAAAATATAATTTGGTCCGAATTTAGGACCTTCCAGGCACTACAATTACAGTTGCAAACTGAAAAGGAGAGATTGAAGTGTCAGACAATGCAGCCCTTAAAACTAAGAAAGATGTCATGAAGACAAAAACTAGTGCCCACTGTTTTGTTCAGGTTGAAACTTTTTCCAGGTGTATCTTGCAGAAAACTATAAAAATAGAAACTGGTTGATTTTCATTAAATAAATCAAGCATTATAACAAAATTAGTATCGTAATAGTGCACACATACATGTGGCTGGGAAATTTGTGGAAATGAACACATTAAATACAAGACTGTTGCATTGAAACAGGCACATTTAATCCTGCAGTTTGGTTGTTTGTTATTTACTGTAAGCCATTTTTAAAAAAAAGAACCTGTACATGTTCATATCATCTGCACACATTAAATGAATCAAGGATTTTTGGTTGGGAAGATGGTGGGCAAATTATGCAGGTAAATCTGTATCCAAATCAAACCCTATGTCAATATCATCACTACTATTGTCATCATTGTCGTCGTCATCATCTTTGTTGGTACAGCTTGTGCACTTGCATAAGTCTGTACAGTTCAGGTTATTTCTTTTGCAAACGCATCTTCCTTGAGCACAGCTGCTCGTCTTGCAGCCACAGGCAACCACCTCCATCAAGCTTTTGGGGGCTGGGGGCTGGGGGCTGCGTCATCCACTTCACTGTGATGTTACCCTCTTGAACTGTCCACCCATGATCATGAGGTGATGGCGGTTCAGTGATGGCTACAGTAGCTCTTCTACCAATAGCTGCTTGGTAAGCACAATGTCTAATGTGCTGGATCAAGGCATCTTTACAAGGAGGTAGGCACTTTTCTGAAGATGTTGCACAGAAGGAGAGGTACCTGGCTTCAGTGACATCTTTACATTTATGCCCGTACAAGTTGCAGACAAATTCCGTAAGGATGGAGATCAGTTCTGAATTTGGAATATAGTCAGCTCCAAGTTCCTCAAATGCTTTCAAGTAGTGAATATTCTGAAGTGCAATGTCAAGTGGCTTCTTTTTCCCCTTCCCATAAAATGCACTGGTGCTGTCACAACCGGAGAACACATGCAGTCCAATAAGAGCCCTGCAGACATTCACAGTTACAACATTCAACAACCTTAATCCACCTCACTGCTGTCATGGGAGCAGCTTTCTCATTTTTCACGGAATCGAGGTGGAAAAAGCATTTTATTTGCCCGTCACTATCTGCCTTGCTGGTTTCCGCAGCAGGGGACGCCATGTTTACTCGTTGCTTGGAGAGGAAAGCTGATCAGTGACTGGTCCAGACAGATCACGTGGTGATCATCTTCGTGTTGAAAAAATTGTAAATGTTAAATTTTTTCTCGAGTTAGATTTCGTTTTTGTGCATATTTTTCGAGTTGAACTATGTGAATTGTTCTTCAATATATTTTTTACAACATTACTGTGTGAAGATCATTTAGACCGGTTTTACTGGAACGGAACTGAAAGATAGATTTTTCATCCGAGTGACTATTCCACTGCTCACAGCCTACCCGCTCAGCTCAGCTGTGGGCAGTTGGTTAATTAGGCTCCTGCTCGCTCAGTGATTCACACCTGCAGCACATTTACATGGGTTTATTTAGGCACTGCCGTTTAACTTGTTTCAGTGATGCTAGATTAGATGTCAAGACTGGTTTCTCCCTGATTATCCAACTTCTGTATACTCCACTTCACCAGCCTCTGAAGCTGACTTCTCCTGAGCACTCCCTGCTCAGAGGCTTAATTTGTAAGTTATTCTTGCGTTGCATTTATTGTACTGTTGGAACTTTTTTGGACTTTATGTTGTTTTCTTTAATAAATTGCACAAACACCATTCAGCCCATGGGGTTGTCCTCTTCTGCTCCAAAGGAGCATTCATGACAAAGACAGAGACAAAAATATAACTTACAATTAACACATCTGTTTCTAAGCATCTTAGATTCACTTTTTTTCTGCTAATAGTTCTTATCTCCATATATTGTTAGATTATTTAGGAAGAGTGCTACAGATGCAATGTTTGCTTTAAAAGTGCTGATGGAAAAGTGTAGAAAAGGAGAAGGAGCTGCACTGTCTTTGTGGATCTAAAGAAATCATATAATAGAGTGCCAAGAGAGGAAGTGTAATACTTTATAAGGAAGTCAGGAGTGGCAGAGAAGTATGTGAGGGTGGTGTAAGACATGTATATGAGGTCAGTGAGATAGTGTGCTGTAGGAGTGACAGATGGATGAGGTCAGGCATGATGGCATGGTCTCTGGGGACCATAATGTTTGCAGATGACATTGTGATCTGTAATGAGAGTACGGAGCAGGTGGAAGAAAGACTGGACAGGTGGAGGTATGCTCTGGAGAGGAGCAGAATGAAAGTCAGTAGAAGCAAGACAGAACACAAATGTGTGTGAATGAGAGGGAGGCAGGTGTAACTGTAGATGCAACGAGGAGAGGTAGGAAAGGATGAGTTTAAATACCTGGGGTCAACCATCCAAAGCAATGGATAGTACACAGTGAAGAAGAGTGTTGGCGGGGTGGAGTGGGTTGAGACGAGTGTCGGGGTGATTTGTGACCGTATAGCAGCTAGAGTGAAAGGGAAGATTTACAAGAGGGTGGTGAGACCTGCTATGATGTATGGTTTGGAGACGGTGGCGCTGACAGAAAACAGGAGGTGGAGGTGGCAGAAATGAAGATGCTAAGATTCTCATTGCTAGTTATAAGGAGGGACAGGATTAGAAATGAGTATATCAGAAGGACAGCTCAGGTTGAGCAGTTTGGAGACAAAGTAAAAGAGGCAAGGCTGAGATGGTTTGGACATGTGCATAGGAGGGACAGTGGATATATTGTACAAAGGATGATGAAGATGGAGCTGCCAGGCAGGAGGAAAAGAGAAAGATCCCAGAGAAGATTCATGGATGTCGTGAAGCAGGACATGAAGGTAATAGTATAAATGTTGACCTGATAGCTCACTGCACAGGACATAGGTGAATTTCCCCAAAAGGGTTTCATTTAAGCCTAAAGATCAGGCTGTATGGAGTTGGCATGCGTTTACATGCGTTTGATTGACAGGCAGAACAGAGCTGGGAACCTCGACGGCTGAAATCAAACACAAACAACCAACCAGCTTATGATATGTTGATCCTGGAGCATTTCCAGTCAGGCTATAATGTTCAGTGTGTGTGTAATAGTGTGTTTTTAAGTTTATAGAGGAAGTTTTCACCAATGTTTATCTGGGTAAAACATCAGGACTGAGGAGTACACAGAGTCTGTGTTCATGTTTATATGCTCTGAGTTCAAACGTGCGTATCTCCACTCTTAAGTAACACCCAGTGGAGGCGAGCCCAAACTACGGTGCCAGTGTTTACTGCAGTACTGAAGACGTCTGTGCATGTTTCTGTTTGGGAGAGCATGTGCCTGGGTACATGCCAGCCATGACCAGCTTTAAATTT
Organism: Pholidichthys leucotaenia; assembly: GCA_020510985.1. NCBI lineage: Eukaryota > Metazoa > Chordata > Actinopteri > Cichliformes > Pholidichthyidae > Pholidichthys > Pholidichthys leucotaenia. The sequence continues at coordinate 291,091,112 of CM035847.1, forward strand.
GTCCCCAGGCCGTTCCACAACAGGAAGTAGAAATGTTGATGTTGGAGTCTCTGGGAACGGAGGATGGGTAGGCCGGACCGTCCACTACAAACGGGCTGGCATCAATCAAAATGATTCCCCCGAGTTTGAGTAATTTAACCGAGTGGCTCAGTGAGCAAAAATATTGTTTGAGGCTCTTTTATTTAGCTCTCTTAAATCCAGAGGAGGTAGTGTCCAGGAATTGTACTAAAGACATGTACAGAGACATTTCTTTCTACAAAGCAGAGTACACAAATACGGGTCACGGAGGCAGCAGTTCAAGGAGAGAAGCCCAGACTTCCCTCTCCCCAGCCACCTGCTCCAGTTCTTCAGAGAGGATACCAAGGCGTTCCCAGACCAGCTGAGAGACATAGTCTCTCCAGCGAGTCCTGGGTCTGCCCCAGGGTCTCCTCCCAGTGGGACGTGCCCAAAACACCTCAAGTGGGAGGCATCCTGATCAGATGCCCAAACCACCTTAACTGGCTCCTTTCAATGTGGAGGAGCAGCAGTTCTACTCTGAGCCTCTCCCGGATGACTGAGCTCCTCACCCTGTCTCTGAGGGTGAGTCCAGCAATCCTACAAAGAAAGCTCATTTCAGCCGCTTGTATCCATGATTTTGTTCTTTCGGTCATTACCCAAAGCTCATGACCATAGGTAAAGGTAGGAACGTAGATTGACCGGTAAATTGACAGCTTTGCCTTAGAACTCAGCTCCCTCTTCACCACAACATACTGGTACAATGTCTGCATCACTGCAGATGCTGCTCCGATCCATCTGTCAATCTCTCGCTCCATTCTCCCCCCACTCGTGAATAAGACCCCAAGATACTTAAACTCCTCCGCTTGGGGCAGGAGCCTGTCCCCAACCCGGAGAGGACAATCCATCTTTTTCCGACTGAGGACCATGGACTCGGACTTGGAGGTGCTGATTCTCATCGCAGCCGCTTCACACTCAGCAGCAAACTGTCCCAGTAAGACCTGTAAGTCATTGCTGAATGAAGCCAACAGGACAACATCATCTGCAAACAACAGAGATGAGATCCTGTGGTCACCAAGCTTGACACCCTCTATTTCCTGGCTGCACCTAGAAATCCTGTCCATAAAAATTATGAACAGAATCGCTGACAAAGGGCAGCCCTGACCGAGTCCAACTGTCACTGGGAATGAGTCCAACCGAGTGTTGGCAATACGAACCAAACTCTCACAACGGTCACATAGAGACCAGATAGCTAGTAATAACAAGCCCGATACCCCATACTCCCAAAGCACCCCCCACAAAAAACCAAGAGGGATGCGGTCAAATGCCTTCTACAAGTCCACAAAACGCATGTAAACTGGTTGGGCAAACTCCCATGAACCCTCGAGGATTCTCAAGAGGGTAAAGAGCTGGTCCGATGTGCCACAGCCTGGGCGAAAACCACATTGCTCCTCCTGAATCCGAGGTTCGATCAACAGCCGGACTCTCCTCTCCAGTACCTTGGCATAGACCTTCCCAGGGAGGCTGAGGAGTGTGATCCCTCTAAAGTTGGAGCACACCTTCCGGTCCCCTTTTTTTGAAAAGAGGAACCACCACCCCAGTTTGCTATGCCAAAGGCACTGTCCCCGATCTCCACGCAATGTTGCAGAGGCGTGTCAACCATGACAGCCCTACAACATCCAGGGCCTTGAGGTACTCAGGGCGAATCTCATCCACCCCCGGCGCCTGTCTACCAAAGAGATTTTTTAACGACCTTGGCGACCTCAGCCCCTGTGATAGGCGAGTCGTCTCCCTTGTCCACAAGCCCTGCTTCCTCTGTGGAAGGCGTGGCAGTGGGAATGAGATCCTCGAAGTATTCCTTCCACCGCCCGACGATATCCCTAGTTGAAGTCAGCAGTGCCCCATCTACACCACATAGTGTGGACAGGGAGCTGCTTCCCCCTTCTGAACCGCCAGACAGTTTGCCAGAATCTCTTCGATGCTGACCGTAAGTCTGTTCCATGGCCTCACCGAACTCCTCCCACACCCAAGTTTTTGCTTCAGCAACCACTCGAACTTCACTCCGCTTGGCCTGCCGGTACATCTCAGCTGCTTTGGGAGTCCCACAAGCCAACCAAGCTTGATAGGACTCCTTCTTCTGCTTAATGGTCCCCACCACCACCACCACTGGTGTCCACCACTTGGTTCAGGGGTTGCCACCACGAGATGCACCACCGACCTTGCAGCCGCAGCTCTGGGCAGCCGCTTCAACAATGGAGGTGGAGAACATTGCCCATTCAGACTCCATGTCTTCAGATTCCCTTGGAATGTGGTCAAAGTTCCTCTGGAGGTGGGAGTTGAAGACCTCCCGGACAGGGTCCTCAGCCAGACGTTCCCAGCACACCCTCACTATACATTTGGGTCTACTAGGTCTGAATGGCATCCTCCCCTGCCATCAGCTCCAACTCACCACCAGGTGGTGATCAGTTGACAGCTCTGCACCTCTCTTTACCCGAGTGTCCAAGACATACGGTTGCAGATCTGATGACACGATAACAAAATCGATCATCGACCTACGACCTAGAGTGTCCTGGTGTCAGGTGCACATATGGACACCATTATTCTTGAACATGGTGTTCGTTATGGACAAACTGTGGTTAGCACAGAAGTCCAATAACTGAACACCACTCAGGTTAAGATCGGGCAGGCCGTTCCTCCCAGTCACCCCCCTCCAGATTTCACTGTCGTTGCCCACGTGCACATTGAAGTCCCCCAGTAGGGCAATGGAGTCTCCAAGAGGAGCACCCTCCAGCACCCCAGACAGAGACTCTAAAAAGGGTGGGCACTATGAATCATCATTTGGTGCATAGGCACAAATGATGGTCAGGACCCTTTTCCCAACCCAAAGGCGCAGGGAAACAACCCTTTCATCCACTGGGGAAAACTCCAATATAGAGGCAGCAAGGTGGGGCGATACAAGAATACCCATCCTTGCTCGTTGCCTCTCACCCGGGGCAACTCCAGAGTAGGCCAAGCTCCAGCCCCTCTCCAGGAGACTGGTTCCGGACCCAGAGCTGTGTATTGAGGTGAGGCCGACTATATCTAACTGGTATCGCTCAACCTCATGCACCAGCCCAGGCTCCTTCCCCACCAGAGAGGTGATATTCCACGTCCCAAAAGCCAGTTATTATTAAAGCCAGTTATAAGTATTAGCTTAAAAAAAACATCCAGCTATTAAAATAAACTTCAGCTTTTTTTTCTTATCGATTTGCTTCTTTTTTCTTGTATATTAGCAACTTTCTCTTGTAAATTTGTGATGTTTTTGTACATTTGCAACTTTTTCCCTCACTAATTTCCAACTTTTTTCTCACAAATTCACTAATTTTTTCCTCATAAATTTTCTACTTGTTCTAATAAATTTGTGATTGCATTATTTTTTTTTCTTTTGTCAAAGTCACAGGGACCAAAAAGAGGTGGCAACCTCCAAGTCCAGTCATCTCAGCGCAAATTAGTGCCGTTTTTACCCCTCCAAATGTCCCAGTTTCAGGGTCCAGAAATACATTGTTGAATAATTAGATTATGAATGAGGAAAAAGGCGATTCGTCATACAGACAGGGAGACAGTTTGACTGTGGCTGAATGAGAATAAAATGTTCCAGATTTTGACAGGAAAGTGCAGCATTGTTTAGCAGCAGAAGCGACCTAGAGAATGAAGAGGAAAACAGGAGGAGATTAAAAAAAAAAAAATGTTTTCATGACAGCAAGGAGAGCGACCATGAAGCTCTGAACTACAGTCACCCCTAGACAGAGAAAAGGATGAGGGAGTAGATTTTTAAAAAGGGAAATCAGAGGAGGAGTCTTCCCAGGCTGGAATTCCTTCACTGAGGGCAGGAAAAACGAGGGTGTGTTTGTTTACCTCTGAGGCTGTTTTAGGAGGTTTTGGTGCTTGGCTTCAGGAGAGAATCTGGGTGAGGTCAGGGGTCTGCAAGCTGTGGCTCCTTTACCCATAACCTATGGATAAGCCCTGTGGGTCAGACAAAAATAGGTCAATTAAAAACGTCACAGATCAGCGAAAAACTGGTCTCAAATCCATGAGAAAAAAAGTCAGATTTACAAAAAGTCACAAATATATAAGAAAAAGACACAAATTTTCCCCAAAAAAAGTCCAATTTAAAAGAAAAGGTCAAAAATGTAAAAGGAAAAAGTCACAAATTAACAATGAAAAGTTACAACTTTATAAGATAAAATATAAAATAGATACATATTTTCAAAGAAAAAGTTCCAAATTTAAAAGAGCAGGAAAAAGTCACAATTTTATAAGGAAAAAGTCACAAATTTACAAAAAGTCAGAAATAAAAATAAAGTTATAAATTTAAAAGAAAAAGTCACAAATTTATAAAAAGTAACAAATTTTATAAGAAAGTCGCAAATTTATTAGAAAAATCCCAAATTTACAAGAAAAAAATGAACATTTTTAAATGATTTTCCTAACCTCCATCCATCCATCCATCTTCTACCGCTTTTCCGGAGGTCCGGGTCGCGGAGGCAGCAGTTCAAGCAGAGAAGCCCAGACTTCCCTCTCCCCAGCCACCTGCTCCAGCTCTTCAGAGGGGATACCAAGGCGTTCCCAGACTAGCTGGGAGACATAGTCTCTCCACCGAGTCCTGGGTCTGCCCCGGGGTCTCCTCCCAGTGGGACGTGCCTGAAACACCTCAAGTGGGAGGCGTCCAGGAGGCATCCTAATCAGATGCCCATACCACCTCAACTGACTCCTTTCAATGTGGAGGAGCAGCGGTTCTACTCTGAGCCTCTCCCGGATGACTGAGCTCCTCACCCTATCTCTGAGGGTGAGTCCAGCAATCCTACGGAGAAAGCTCATTTCAGCCGCTTGTATCCGCGATCTCGTTCTTTCGGTCATTACCCAAAGCTCGTGACCATAGGTGAGAGTAGGAACGTAGATTGACTGGTAAATCGACAGCTTTGCCTTAGAACTAAGCTCCCTCTTCACCACAACAGACCGGTACAACGTCCGCATCACTGCAGATGCTGCTCCAATCCGTCTGTCGATCTCTCGCTCCATTTTCCCCTCACTCGTGAACAAGACCCCAAGATACTTAAACTCCTCCACTTGGGGCAGGAGCCTGTCCCCAACCCGGAGAGGACAATCCACCTTTTTCCGGCTGAGGACCATGGACTCGGACTTGGAGGTGCTGATTCTCATCCCAGCCGCTTCACACTCAGCGGCAAACCGTCCCAGCAAGAGCTGTAGGTCATTGCTGGATGAAGCCAACAGGACAACATCATCTGCAAACAACAGAGATGAGATCCTGTGGTCACCAAGCATGACACCCTCCATTCCCTGGCTGCGCCTAGAAATCCTGTCCATAAAAATTATGAACAGGACCGGTGACAAAGGGCAGCCCTGGCGGAGTCCAACTCTCACTGGGAATGACTCCGACCGAGTGTTGGCAATGCGAACTAAACTCTCACAACGGTCGTACAGAGACCGAATAGCTCGTAACAACAAGCCCGATACCCCATACTCCCGAAGCACCCCCCACAAAAATCCACGAGGGACGCGGTCAAATGCCTTCTCCAAGTCCACAAAACACATGTAAACTGGTTGGGCAAACTCCCACGAACCCTCAAGAATTCTCGAGAGGGTAAAGAGCTGGTCCGATGTGCCACGGCCAGGACGAAAACCACATTGCTCCTCCTGAATCCGAGGTTCGACCAACGGCCGGACTCTCCTCTCCAGTACCTTGGCATAGACCTTCCCAGGGAGGCTGAGGAGTGTGATCCCTCTAAAGTTGGAGCACACCCTCCGGTCCCCTTTTTTGAAGAGAGGAACCACCACCCCGGTTTGCCATGCCAAAGGCACTGCCCCCGACCTCCACGCAATGTTGCAGAGGCGTGTCAACCATGACAACCCAACAACATCCAGGGCCTTGAGGTACTCGGGGCGAATCTCGTCCACCCCCGGGGCCCGGCCACCAAGGAGATTTTTAACCACCTTGGCGACCTCAGCCCCTGTGATAGGCGAGTCATCCCCCTCGTCCCCAAACCCTGCTTCCTCTGTGGAAGGCGTATCAGTGGGATTGAGGAGATCCTCGAAGTATTCCTTCCACCGCCCGACGATATCCCCAGTTGAAGTCAACAGTGTCCCATCCGCACCATACACAGTGTGGACGGGGAGCTGCTTTCCCCTCCTGAGCCGCCGAACAGTTTGCCAGAATCTCTTTGAAGCCGACCGAAAGTCTTGTTCCATGGCCTCACCGAACTCCTCCCATACCCGGGTTTTTGCTTCAGCAACCACCCGAGCTGCACTCCGCTTGGCCTGCCGGTACACCTCAGCTGCTTCGGGAGTCCCACAAGCCAACCAAGCTTGATAGGACTCCTTCTTCAGCTTAATGGCCCCCCTCACCACTGGTGTCCACCACTTGGTTCGGGGGTTGCCACCACGAGATGCACCGACCACCTTGCGGCCGCAGCTCTGGGCTGCCGCTTCAACAACAGAGGTGGAGAACATGGCCCATTCAGACTCCATGTCTCCAGACTCCCTCGGAATGTGGTTGAAGTTCTTCCGGAGGTGGGAGTTGAAGACCTCCCGGACAGGGGCCTCAGCCAGACGCTCCCAGCACACCCTCACTATACGTGAGGGTGTGCTGGGGTGTGCACTATACCCTCACCCTCACTATTTTCCTAACCTTTTTCTTTTAAATTTATGATTTTTAAAATAAATTCAGGACTTTTTCTTTTGTGGAGATATTTTTAGGACTTTATCCCGATACATTTGCAACTTTTTCTTGTAAAATTGAATCTTTTTGTCTTTAAAATATATGAGGTTTTTCTCATGAATACACAACATTTTCTCATATATGGATAACTTTGCTCCTGTATATTCATTCTTTTTTTTGTAAATTTGAGACTTTTTCCTCATAAATTCTCTCTTTCTCTGTCTGTCAAAGCCACAGAGAGCCACCACCTATAGGCAAAGGAACCATATGAGGCTCCTGAGCCACCGGTTGCAGACCCTGCCCATGGGAATTGCAAACTTGACAATCCCAGACTCTTGACATAATGGGGTCAAACTCCAGCATGTACACAGAGAGAGAGCAGCGTATTCCTCAGCATTCCCACATTTCCCACCATTTCTCTGTCAGTCCTCCGTGAAGTCTTCACGTCCATTTGTCAGCTTAAATGACCCGTTTGTAGCGTCTGGTTGAAGCAGGCTGGTCATCTCAACCGTCACGAGGAGATTATGGTAATTAACCGTGTTCACATGACCCCTCTGTTCACAACAGTCAGAAGCCTTCACAGTTATTACTCGAAAAACATCCAAAACTTCCCACCATGGTGACCAGAACGAGGCACAGAAGCAGCCAGAACAACTGAAGAACATGGAGCAAAGAAGAGCGAATGGTCACTCGTTTGTCACTGGACATACTGGCTCTAAGGAGCAGTTTTATGGAAGGCAGGGCCGTTTCTAGCTTCCTGAGGCCCGATGCAAAACTGTCTTTGGTGGCCTCTCCAGTCAGCGTGTCCAGGTGGGCCCCACAGAGGTTAAACTGGGCTGTGTTATGGGTCCATGTGGGTTTGTCCATGAATTCCATCTTGGCCCCATCTGTGTTTGCCCACATGGACTTTATCTGGTTTCAACTTATTTTATGTAATATAAATTTGCGATTTTCTTGTAAATTTGTGACTTTCCCCCCTAATATGATAAAAAAAAAAAAAATTGAAAATTTGAAACTTTCTCATGAATTTGAAACTTTTTTTACTGTAAATTTGCAACTTTTTTCTTTAGGAAGCTTGGGATCAGTCCGCCAAGGTCTCCGCCTTTGATCACCACCTGATCCACATAGCACCAGACCCCCATGATCCCTCCTGCAGGTTGTGAACCCACTGAAGGGCAGACCCATGTAACTCCTTTGGCCTGAGCCCAGCCGGGTCCCATGGGCAGAAATCAGCCACCAGACACTAGCCATCGAACACCTCCCTCAGGCCTGGCTCCAGGGTGGGACCCTGGTAACTCCATACCGGGTGGGGTACACTAAATCCTTGTTCTAGTATTTATCATGAGAGTCTGTTGGATGGTTCTTAGTCTGGCCCTTTACCCAGGACCAGTTTGTCCTTCCACTTGAGGTGTTTCGGGCACGTCCCACTGGGAGGAGACCCCGGGACAGACCCAGGACTTGGTGGAGAGACTATGTCTCCCAGCTGGTCTGGGAACGCCTTGGTATCCCCTCTGAAGAGCTGGAGCAGGTGGCTGGGGAGAGGGAAGTCTGGGCTTCTCTGCTTGAACTGCTGCCTCCGCGACCCAGACCTCCGGAAAAGCGGTAGAAGATGGATGGATGAAACTTTTTTCTCATAAATTTGTTAGTTTTTCTTGTAAAATTGTGACTTTTTTCTTGCACATATGCTAACTTTTTCTTGTAATTTTGGACCTTTCTGATAAATTTGCCACGTTTTCACTGTAATCTTGCAACTTTTTCCTCATAAATTTACTTTTTTCCTTGTAAATTGTAAATTTGTGAGTTTTTCCCATAAATTTGTGACTTTTTTTTGTTAATTTGGAACTTTTTCAAAAAATTTCAACTTTCTTTTTTTACTGTAAACTTACAACTTTTCTTCATAAATTTGGGACTTTTTTTTTTCTTAAGTTTTCAATTTATTTACTCATATGTTTACAACTTTTTTGTTAATTTGCAGCTTTTTCTAATTTGTTCCCTCATAAATTTATAACTTGTTTCTTGCAAATTTGCTAATTTTTTCTTGTAAGTTTACAACTCTTTTCAAGTAATTTTACAGTTTTTTCCTGTAAATTTGCAGCTTTTTTCTGCTAAATTTTCAGTTTTTTCTTATAAATTTACAACTTTTTCTAGTAAATTTGTGACTTTTTTTCCTCATAAATTTGTTACTTTTTTTTTGTAAATTTGTCACTTTTGTTTCTCTTACAAATCTGAGAAAAAACTGTAAAAATGTATATGACCTTTTTTGCTTCATTTTGCCTCTGGCTCAATGTTAGTGACAGCTGCTCGCCCGTATCAAAGCCATGTGAGGCCCAGCTGGGTTTAAAGCGGGGAAACAGGTGACCTGCTCACCTGCACCACAGACATCCATGTGGGCAAACACAGATGGGACCCACACGACTGCGCGGGTTGAACCTTTTGATGGTACCCACATGGGCATGCTGGCTGGATCTTTTTAGTGATGGGGAACGTAAAAATCTCTCCCATGCCAGCAAAAACATTAAAAAGATGAAACTGGGCCATTGCCTAGATCAGGAATCTGCAACCTTTAAGTAGCTTTTAGCCAAAATAAATCTGCATGGAGCCACAAAACGTATTTGGGCCTTAAAGTCAAGGGAAGAGCCACGTAAAACTGCAACATTATTCTCTCATAAGCAACTTTTTTCCTTCTAAATTTGAACTTTTTTTTTTGTAAATCTGTGTCTTTCTTCTTAACTACTTTATTAAACTTAATTTTTTTTTATTTTTCTCTTAAATTTGCAACTTATCTCATAAACTTTTCTTGTGAACTTCTGACTTTTCTGCACACATACAAAATTATTCTCATACATTTTCAGCTCATTTCTTGAAAATTTGCAACTTTTCTCTCATGAATGAAGGTAAATTTAAAATTAGTTCTCTTGAATTTAATGTTTTTTTCAGTATGTGGTTCCTTTTTTTTTAAATGTTTAACTGTCAAGCTGTCCCTGCTCAACGTGCCTGACTCCCTCTGCAGGTGGATCACCGACTTCCTGACGGACCGGAGGCAGCATGTGCGGCTGGGAAAGACTGTCTCAGACTCTGTTAGCATCAGCACCGGATCACCCCAGGGCTGTGTACTTTCCCCCCTGCTCTTCTCCCTGTACACCAACTCCTGCAGCTCCAGCCACCAGTCTGTCAAGCTGATCAAGTTTGCGGACGACACCACCCTCATCGGGCTCATCTCCAATGGCGACGAGTCCGTCTACAGGAGAGAGGTGGCCCAGCTGGCATCCTGGTGCAGCCACAACAACCTGCAGCTGAACGCTCTGAAGACAGTGGAGATGATTGTGGACTTCAGAAAAGTCACAGCCCCTCTGCCCCCCCTTACCCTCACAGACTCTCCCATCACCACTGCGGATTCCTTCCGCTTCCTGGGCACCACCATCACCCGGGACCTCAAGTGGGAGCCGACCATCAGCTCCCTCATCAAAAAGGCCCAGCAGAGGATGTTCTTCCTGCGGCAGCTGAGGAAGCTCAAGCTACCCACCAAGATGTTGGTGCAGTTCTACACGGCCATCATCGAGTCCATCCTCACCACCTCCATCACCGTGTGGTACGCAGGAGCCACCGCCAGGGACAGACTAAGACTGCAGCGCGTCGTGCGCGCTGCTGAGAAGGTGATCAGCTGCAAGCTTCCATCCCTCCAGGACTTGTACATCTCCAGGACCCGGAGGCGTGCAGGTTGGATCATAGCCGACCCTTCACACCCTGGACACGCACTGTTTTCCCCCCTCCCCTCAGGTAGAAGACTTCGGTCCATTCAGACTAAAACCTCCCGCTACATGAACAGCTTCTTCCCCTCTGCCATCAGACTGCTGAACACTAAGTGACTTATTAGACTCTCGTGCACTACGTACAGCAGCTCAACCGGACTCATGATAATTATCACTGTTTTCTTTTGCACTACCGACTCACTATGTGGAACTCCACAATATCTGCTGCTTGTTAATATATTTAAAAATTGCATAGATTAGTATTACTCATTCATATTCTACATTTTATTGCATGCATAGTTTTTTTTTTCCACAATATCTTTATTGAACCTTTTTTTTTTTTTTTTTAAACAAACATGATACAATCAAACACTAACGCTAAAGTACTACAAAAAAAAAAAAATGCACTAAAAACACCAACAACCACCAACAAAATCAAGTCTTCAACAATGCTCCTCTGTTTAGTCTAGACAATCCAATACATAAGTATACATATTATGTTCACCAGTTTGGAATTTACAAGGTCCACACACATCATTCACCTTCTTCTTCAAGAGTTATGTTTAAATTTTTTACATAATCAATAAAAGGTCTCCATATATTCTCAAACACAATTTCCTTTGATTTCAGTATATATGTTATTCTTTCTAATGGAAGGTTTGTTAACATCTGTCTTAACCACTGAGTCACATCTGGTCTATGAGTCTTTTTCCATAATAGTGCAATACATTTTTTGGCATTAAGCAAACTGAGGTCTATGAATGTTCTTTCACTTTTATTAAAATTATGCTTTTCTGGGTACAGACCCAACAAAAACAGTTTAGGATTCAGTATGATTTGTTTTGAGATTATTTTTTCAATTGTTACCCTCACCTCTTCCCAAAACATTCTTATTAATCTACATTCCCATAAACAATGAAATAGGGTTCCTTTACTTTCCATGCATTTTGTGCATGTATCTGGTATATTTTTGTTATATCTATTTAACTCCTCCGGTGTAACATACATCCGCATTAACCATTTGAAATGTATCAATTTAAGGCGTGCATTTATTGATTTGGTTTGAGCTTCTGTACAAGCCAATTCCCATTGTTCCTCCGAAATTTCAATTTGCAGATCTTCTTTCCAGTAGTTTAATCTTTTCAGTGAATTTTCACTTGAAGATAGTGTCAATGAGTTATAAAACTCTGAAATAATACCCTTTCTTTTACTATCTTTCATCATCATTTTTTCCAAGGATGAATAAATAGGTCGAGTGAGAGCTTTATTTTGATTTGATCGAATAAAGTTTCTAAGTTGAAGATATTTAAAAAAATGTGTTCTATTGAGATTAAATTTGATCCTCAGCTCTTCAAAAGACATTATGTTGTCTGCACATGGCAAATATAAATCCTGAATCTTTTGTATCCCTTTTAAATTCCATACTTTAAATACAGCGTCCGCTCTCCCTGGTTTAAAATATTGATTACCCCATATTGGACTAAATTGTGACAATAACTGTGGTTCTTTTAAATAGTTTTTAGCTTCACACCATATTTTGATCATATGCTTTACAAATGGATTTTTAACTTGTTTTTTTGCCGAATCTGAGTATATGAATATGGGAAGAGGTAAAGGTAAATTGTATGATTCCATTTCAGTCCAGTGAGGGAGATCATTTGATGAAAAATAATATGTCATAGACCTCAGTTGTGCCGACCAATAATACAACATAAAATTTGGACATTTCAGACCTCCACGATCAAATGGTAAATATAATAAAGACAGACGTAATCTAGCCCTCCTGTTGTTCCATATAAATTCCACTAACTTTTTTTTAATTCTTGAGAATAGATCTAAAGGTGGTGATAAGGGAATGTATTGAAATAAATAAAGTATTTTAGGTAAAATATTACTTTTAAGTATATTGATTCTCCCGATCATCGACATTGGTAGTGACATCCATCTCTGAGTTAACTCATTGATATCTGACATTAAGGCTTCATAGTTGACGCTGGCGACTGATTCTAGCTTAGGCATAATTTGGATTCCTAAATATTTAAACTGATTTACAACATTGAATTGATTTGCCTCAGGGGCTGGGTAATTTCTCTGGGTCTCATTTAGCATTAATATTGAAGATTTAGTTTTATTTATTTTATATCCTGATATTTCCCCAAAATTCTTTATTAAATTCAACAAGGTTGGAATTGATTTTTTTAGATTCGACATAAACAAAATTATATCATCGGCGTACAGGGAGATTTTATGTTCTGTTGGTCCAACTTTAATTCCATATATTTGTGAATGTAAACGTATCGCTATCGCTAAAGGTTCAATTGCCATAGTAAACAGTAAAGGTGAAAGTGGACAGCCTTGTCGACATCCTCTATTGATTTTTATTGGTTTTGAAATATTGTTATTTGTTAGGATTTCTGCTGTAGCATTATTGTATATTATTTGAACCCATTTTATGAAATTATTTCCAAGTCCAAACCTTTGTAGGACTTCAAAAAGAAAGGGCCATTCAACTCTATCAAAGGCCTTTTCGGCGTCCAATGATAGGAGAGCTGTATCCGGTGCTTCTTTATTAAAATAAATAATATTAAAGCCATTCTGATCTCGATTAATAATATTTGGTAAAATTTCTTGTATTCGTCTTGCTAAAATTTTACAGATTATCTTAAGGTCGGCGTTTAATAGGCTTATTGGTCTCATATTTTCACATTTATTAGAGGGCTTACCTGGTTTTGGCAGCAGTATAATTAAGGCATTATTTATGTATGATGGTAAATTATTATTTTGAAATGCTTCTAAAACCATTTCCAAAAAAGGTTTTATTAATTTATTCTTAAATTTTTTATAAAGGTCAACTGGAAGACCATCTGGTCCTGCACTTTTTCCTGATTTCATATTATCAATGGCTAGCCCAACTTCTTCTTGACTAATTTTAGACTCCAATATCTCCCTGTTTTCATTTGGTATACACGGTATAGATAGTTCGTTCAAAAACCCATTTAGTTTTGTTAAATCAGGTTCATTTTTGGTATCATATAATTTTTCATAGTAATCTCTAAAGGCTCTATTAATTTCTAAAGGATCTATAACTACCTGTCCATTACTTATAATACTGGTAATTGGTGTTTTAATTTCCAATTGTTTAATCTGCCATGCTAATAATTTTCCTGATTTTTCACCTTGTTCATAAAAAGATTGTTTCAATCTTAGAAGACTCGAGGCAGCTCTATTCGCTGATTTTTTGTCGTATTCAGCTCTCAAAATCAGTAATTCATTCTCCAACCTTGGGTCTCTTCCTGCATACACTTTTTCCTGAAGACTTTTTATTTTATGTTCCAGTTTAGCTCTCTCCTCTCGAGTCTTCTTAGATTTTGATCCTGTATAACTAATAATATGTCCCCTAATAAAAGCTTTGAAAGCCTCCCACTTTACACATGCTGATGTTTGTGTAGTATTGATGTCAAAGAACTCGTCTATCTGTTTTTCTATATACTTGACAAATTCCTCATCCTGAAGCCATTTATGCTGAAATTGCCATCTACCTGATTCCTTTGTCAATTTTTTATCTACATATATTAGACAACAGGGTGCATGATCAGAGATCACGATGTTATCATAAAAGCAGTTTTGAATCTTGGACCTTAATTCTGTGGAAATCAAAAAATAATCAATACGTGAGAATGTCTTGTAGGTAATGGAATAACAAGAATAGGCTTTAACTTGTGGTTTCATTTCTCTCCATATATCTAACAATCTCAATTCTTTCATAAAATGATTAATAGTCATCCTACATCCAATGTGCGTACAATCCAGTCCTGTTGATCTATCCACACCTGGATTCAATGTACAATTAAAATCCCCTGCTATTATATGTTGCCCTGTAAGTGATGATAAGATGAGAAATAAATTAGCAAAGAACTTCTGATCATCTATATTGGGACCATATAAGTTCACAAGATTTATATTTTCTAATAGCAAAGAACCTTGAATGATTACATATCTTCCAAATTTGTCTCCAATTACATTTTTCACTTGAAAAGGAACTGATTTATGTATGAGAGTCATAACTCCCCTGGCTCGGGATGAAAATGAAGAGGTGAATACACTTCCCTGCCATCTACTCCTAATTCTTTTAACATCCTCCTCTATCAGATGAGTTTCTTGTAAAAACACAATTCTTGAACCCATGTCCTTTATTTTATTCATAACTTGTTTAAGTTTTTTTAAATTTTGTAGACCTCTGCAATTCCATGAAGTTAAATTAAGATTAACACTTTGGTCCATGATCAATAGAGAGTTTGGGATTACCTTGCAGTGTAAACATGCTCATACAGAGAAGCAAAAACATGAGTGGTTGAACATTCATCCTACAAACTACACACAAACAAATTTCCCCTTCCCACACTTGTGGCAAACCCCCCAAAATCAAAAGAAAAATTCTGTCTCCCGATATAGCCATCAACCGTTCCACACCCACGGGGAACAGCCTAAGCCACTCCTCCTTCATCCTCCCAATCACCCTAACTCTACTGCTTTTAATGACGTAACATTAACTCTCCTCTGTAGTTTTCCAACTTAACTCCAAAATTTTTAACAACTTTGTACATCATAGTTTTGTTTTTTTTTTGTTTGTTTTGTTTTTGTTTTGTTTTTTTAATATATAATACAATCTATATTTTGTAAACTTACTATTTACTTCAAGTCAGTCAGATGCCTGTGCAAATGCTTAATTATTCTACCTTATATTTTGTTCATGCTTAGCTCCCACCAGTCTCTTCTTCTTCTTTGATCTTCTTGATGAACTCCTGCGCCTCCTCTGGGGTCTTGAAGATGTGGGTTCTGCCCTCATACGTGGTCAGCAGTCTCGCAGGATAGATTACACCATGACGAATCCCAAGGTTGCGCAGCTCCTTACGTACGGGATCAAACTGCTTCCTCAATTGCTGGATTCCTGTGGCCAAATCTGGGTAGAACCGCACCTGCTGGTCCTGGTGTTTAATCTCTCCTTTTTTAGCTCGTGCAGCGTTGAAGATCTTCATCCTGTCTCTGTTGCTAAGAAACCTCATAATTAAGGTCCTCGGCGGTCCCTTATCTCTCCGTGGGCCAATACGATGTGCTTTTTCCAGAACCACTGCTGATTGCAACTCCTCGCTGCCCAGCACCTCCGGAATCCACTTTTCCAGAAAGGAGCATACGTCCCGACCTTCTGATTCCTCTGGAAGACCCACCAGCCTCAAATTATTCTGTCTCGACCGAGATTCCAAATCCAAAATATTATCTTCCAGAGATTTATTTTTTTTTTCCAAAGTGCGCACCTTTAATTGAAGACGGGTGACGTCATCTTCAGCACTAGCGAGACGGAGCTCCATCTGCGCCGTTCGTTCTACACAGTCACCCAATTCCTTTCTTATTCCTTCCAACGCTGTCATAATCCCATCAAATCTAGAGGAAAAGTCCGCTCTCATTGAACTCATAGCAGCCATCAGCGCATCTGCGCCATTCCCCGCAGATATCGCAGCGTTGCCAGCCTCCTCCGCCATATATGGAGTTTTGTTTACTGCGTCACAGACCTGAAAGTCCGTTAATTTGGACTGTTTCGGCGGCTCGCTTTTTCCTTTTCCTGGTTTTCCAGCCTTAGGCTTCGCCGACATATCCTCGCCCAAATGCTGGGATACGTTCTGTCCCAAATGAGAGAATTATTTGCCGATTTTTTTTTTTTCCAGGAGCAGAGCAGGGCGAGACACGTCCGTCCTACGTGGCAGCCATAACCGGAAGTCGCATGCATAGTTTTTTATTTTTATCTTTAGTGCTACTCCATGTTTAATGTTGCAGCATTGCACCGAGACAAATTCCTAGTTTGTGTACTACATGAACAATGGCAATAAATCTCATTCTGATTCTGATTCTGTTTCACCTAAATTTGCAACTCGTCCAGGTTGGGGACAGGCTCCTGTTCTACGTGGAGGAGTTTAAGTATCTCGGGGTCTTATTCACGAGTGAGGGGAGAATGGAGCGAGAGATTGACAGAGGGATCAGAGCAGCATCTGCAGTGATGTGAACGTTGTACCAGTCTGTTGTGGTGAAGAGGGAGCTGAGCTCTATAGCAAAGCTGTCGATTTACCGGTCAGTCTACATCCTTACCCTCACCTGTGGTCATGAGCTTTGGGTAATGACCGAAAGAATGAGATTGCAGATACAAGCGGCTGAAATAAGCTTTCTCCGTAGGATTGCTGGACTCACCCTCAGAGACAGGGTAAGGAGCTCAGTCATCCGGGAGAGGCTCAGAGTAGAACTGCTGCTCCTCCACATTGAAAGGAGCCAGTTGTGGTGGTTTGGGCATCTAAACAGAATGCCTCCTGGACGCCTCCCACCTGAGGTTTTCCAGACACGTCCCACTTGAAAAAGACCCCGGGGCAGACCCAGGACTCGCTGGAGAGACTACGTCTCCCAGCTGGCCTGGGAACATCTTGGTATTCTCTCTGAAGAAATGGAGCAGGTGGCTGAGAAGAGGGAAACCTGGGCTTCTCTGCTTAAATTGCTGCCTCCATGACCCAGACCTCTGGATAGGTGATAGAAGATGGATGGATGGAATCTGCAACATTTTTTAGAGATTTGCAACTTTTTTTATTCATAAATCTGCATATTGTTCTCTAGCAAATTTGCACCTTTTATTTCTGAAATTTGCAATTTTTCATGTTTTCCTTTTAAATTCGTATAATATTTTGAGCTTTTTTGTGTTTTTTTTTATAGATAGATGTACTTTATTGATCCCAAACTGGGAAATTACATTGTAACAGCAACAGCATGACAGTAGACAACCAAAACGACAGAAACACACACAGCATAATAGACAAAGGAATTACCCAGGAAAGTAAACCTACCTAGAAAACTTTATATACATCGCAGATGATGACCCATATAGATACATGAATCGTACTCGCTGTACAATGCAGGACTATCAGGTGCAGGGTGAAATGTGAGGTACCAATTAGACTGAAAGGTGCAGTAAGGCAGCATTGTTGTGACCAGAGTACAACATCAGAGTGAGTTATTGTACAGTGAAATGGCATGTGGCAGGAAAGATTTCCTGTACCTGGCCGTTCGGCAGCGAAGCTATAGCAGTCTGCTGGAGGAAGTGAGCCACTGTCTGTCCAGTGTGCGGTGGAGGGGGTGATCAGGGTTGTCCATGATAGATCAGGTTATTTAGTGTCCTTTTCTCCATCACAGTCTCAAAGGTCTCCGGCCTGAGACCCATTACAGAGCCAGCCCTCTTGATTATCTTGTCAAGTCTGTTGGTGTTGCTGGCTCTGATACTGCTACCCCAACAGACAGCAGCAAAGAAGATGGCGCTGGCGACAACAGCCTGGCAGAAAAGCTCCTGCATCTTGCTGCACACGTTGAAGGATCTCAGCTTTCTCAGGAAGTAGAGTCTGCTCATCCCCTTCTTGTGCGCAGCATCGGTGTTAGATTTCCAGTCCAGTCCATTGCTGATCATGACACCCAGGTATTTGTAGTCCTCAACCACCTCCACATCCTCCCCCCTAATCTGCAATGGCTGTGAAGGCATCCTCTTCTTCCTGAACTCAACCACCACCTCTCTGGTCTTGCTGACATTCAGCCTCAGGTGATTCTGCTCGGCCCAGTCCACAAATCTGTCTACCAGTGCCCTGTGCTCCCCCTTTTCTCCTCCTCTTATACAGCCAACAACAGCTGAGTCGTCAGAGAATTTCTGCAGGTGGCATGACTCGGTGTTGTACTGGAAGTCGGTGGTGTATAAGGTGAAGAGAAAAGGAGAAAGCAGAGTCCCCTGTGGAGTTCCTGTATCACTAACCACTCCATCAGACAAGACACTGCCCAGCCAGAAAAATTGTGGCCTGCCTGTCAGGTAGTCACTAATCCAGGAGATCACAGAGCTGTCGACCCCCATCACCCGCAGCTTCTCACCCAACAGCAGTGGCTGGATGGTTTTAAACGTACTGGAAAAATCAAAGAAAGCGATTCTCACAGTGTCTCCTCCTCCATCCAGGTGCAGATGGGCTCATTGCAGCAGGTAGATGACAGCATCTTCAACTCCTAAATGGGGCTGATATGCAAACTGCAGAGGGTCCAGCCACGTCTTCACCTGCGGCCTCAGGTGGGCTAAGACCAGTCTCTCCAGGACCTTCATCACATGAGATGTGAGGGCAACTGGTCGATAGTCATTCAGGTCCGATGGAGATGACTTCCTGGGGACAGGAACCAGGCAGGATGTCTTCCACAGCACCGGTACTTTCTCCAGACTCAGGCTCAGGTTGTACTGGTGTTTCAGTACTGGAGCTAGATGGTTGGCACAGGTCCTCAGGATCCTCTCATATATGAAGTTTTTCTCATGAAGCGTTTTTTTTTTGTTTGTTTTTTTTAAATGACAACTTTTTCTATACAAAGTTGCAAAATATTTCACTTACATTTGAGGGTTTTTTTATCTTGTTAATTTTCAACTTCTTTCTTCTGAA
The DNA here is from genome assembly GCA_020510985.1 of Pholidichthys leucotaenia. Classification (NCBI taxonomy): domain Eukaryota; kingdom Metazoa; phylum Chordata; class Actinopteri; order Cichliformes; family Pholidichthyidae; genus Pholidichthys; species Pholidichthys leucotaenia. The sequence continues at coordinate 291,110,059 of CM035847.1, forward strand.
TTTGCAGCTGTTTTTTAAAAGTTACAATTCACTTCTCATATTTTTTTCAAAAAATGTTTTCTTTGATTTGTCAATTTTTCCTTTTCAATTTGCATAATTTTCTCTTAGAAATTTTAACTTTTCCTCTTTATTTTGCTGTTCTCTTCTTGTAAATGTGCAGCACTTTTCTTCCAGAAATTTTTTTTAACAATTTTCCTCATAAATTTTCAGCTTTTTTTCTTGTAAATTTGCAAGATTTTTTCTGTCTGAAATTTGTGCATCGTTTTTTTGTAAACTTGACACTTTTTTCTTGTGAATTTGCATAATTTTCAGTTATAATTATGAGCCCTTATAGCCCAAGTTCATGTTGCAGTCCTAAAGTCAGAATCCCCCCACCCTTAGTTCAGAAGGACTGTCTCATGAGGCCAAAACATTACAGATAAATGCACATGAAAAACAAGTATAGCCTACCCCACCCTTGAAAACGCTGAGAACTACCGGTACGTCCGTGGTTAGCCTTAGCAAGGGTGGCAAGTAAACAATAAGGCAGACTAGCATATCAGCTAATGCACAGTTGGTTATACTGTATGTACACATGTGGGTTACTTAAAGCCAGTAATAAAGAAACGCCCACATGGTCTGGCCGATAACACTGTCAGTACATTGCCTAATGTGAAACAGACATGCGTAACTGGACCTGTTGGAAGAACCACCAGGCTTATTTCTGAACATGCCAATCAGAAAAAAAACAATTTTGAACTGTTACAACCTGGGTGACCGGGTAGACTACCAGTTATAACCTGCAGGGTCATGTGGGCTATTCTGCCATCTCGAACGGACCATGCACTGACTGAACATGAAAATAAAGAACTTTAGAGTCAGTGACCTTTGAAAACTCAGCGGGGCCTCTGCCGAGCCCGGGGTGGACGTGGCCCCGACGGCGCTGTCTCAGGCAAATCTGGGGGGTCACCTCAGTGGAGTTGCGGCTGGCTCAACAGCAAAGTCCCAATCCGGATCCCACACTGGCTGGATTGGCTCGGATGCTGTTACTTGGTCCGGGGCAGGTGGTGGTGTTACTTTTCTCAAATGGCTGGCATGCCATCGGGACCCATCTGCCATCTGAAACATGGCTGGTCCAAGCTGTGCAGTGATCTGCATTGGTGATGGTGGCAATGCTGATGAACATCTGCAGCTAACGTGGGCGGTTGGATCGGCGAATCCGGACCCAGTCGAGCACCATGAGCGAAGGCAATTTCTGCTTCAAGGTGTGCTGCTGCTCTCTCGTCATGTGGCTGGTGAATGGCATTGTAGCTGGGGTGCCTGTTATGTCCACAAAACCTGGTATTGAGGAGACAGACGAGGAGGTTGCACTTGAACTGAGCTTTATTGTGGAATTATGTACAATACAGCAGGTGCCACACTGTCTGGGTCCGTCCGGGCAAGAGAGCCTAATAGCGGACGCTCACCGTTATATGGCGGTGTGATGACGCATCCAGAAGGCGGCATCATCACACCGCACTTCACAATATAACCCCATCAAAACACTCCCCCCACTTTACAAAATACAAAACGCATCTAATTAAAACTCTCACCAATTTGGAATACTAAAACCCCAACAAACACATTAAAATAAAATAAAATAAAACAATCAACACTTGATTAAAACAAAGCCTAAAACTAGGGCCTGTGGGTGGACTACCACAGAGCCCAGCACAGCTAAGTGGAGTATTCTGCCAATTAATGGTGTCCAGCTGTGTTCCTAACTAAACAGTCTTTCAAATTTTTTTTCACAGTCCTTCATGGTAAGGGTGGGTCTACCGGGGCAAACAGTTTCGCCTGAGGGGTTTTGAGGTGGCCCCGTGGCGGCCTCCTTCCTGGAGCCTTCAGACCCCCATGGTCAATCTTCATGACGCCGGGGCTTGGGTCCCATACTGAGGTAGCCAACTCCCATGGAGCCCCATTGTCTGGAGCCTCCGGATCCCCCATGGTCAATCTTCATGACACCGGGGCCTGGGTCCCATACTGCGGTAGCCAACTCCTGTGGAGCCCCGCCGCCTGGAGCCTTCGGACCCCCATGGTGAATCTTCATGACTCCGGGGCCTGGGTCCCATACTGCAGTAGCCGACTCCCGCGGAACCCCACCGCCTGGAGCCGCCACCCGAACACGCCGAAGTCTGTTTGCGTGCCGAACCGAATCGTCCGTCTACCGAAAACACATTGTCCTCAGCCACACCACGATCCTCAGAGGTGCCCGCTGCCCCCTAGTCAGTCACTATCCTGCTTTCCTGCCGGTGTGAACCCGAGCCCAGTCCATAACATGAAGCGGCGCCTTACTTGTTTTCATGCACTGTCATTGCGCTCCTGGTGGCTCTGCGTGCTCATTCGGCTCAGGACCTCTGCCGTGCTGGGGCGGTTCCATTGTCACCATGTTCGCTGTGGACCCTTCACCCACTGTCTTCGTCATCAACTGCGGCTCATCTCAGGTACGGAAGCAGTCCAGTACCTCTCCGGTGTTTCTCATTGAAATGGACCCTCCACCCGCCAACTCGGTCGCTTCTACTACAGCCGGCTGAGCACGGGCACTGAAGCTGTCTGGCTCCTCCACTCAGCCACTTTCCTCTCGAGAGCATGAAGTGTGCGCTTCGGTGTCGGTCGTTGAAGCAGCCTACCCACTTGTCAGCTCTGTCGTAACCTCCATAGCCTGCCGAGCAAGGGAATGGGAACAGTCCGGCTCTTCCTCTTTGCCGTCAAAAGTGCTCTGCAGTGCCGTGTCGCACATTGTCTCTGTGCCCGGCTGCCGCCGCTGTGCTTTGGGGCTCTCAGCATACTCGCACTCCCCCTCCTGTGGCTCCGACTCTGGCTGCGGGAAAAACGGTGCCGAGTCTGATCGCTGCTTTCCCTCCGTGCCATCTTCGCTCTCAGCCCCGTGCTCACCCACAGTGCTGCGATCACTCTCAGCTCGAAATTCTCCCTCTTTGCTGTACTCACTCTCTGTGCTGTGCTCTTTGGCTGGCTCGTCGTTCTCGATGGGCACAGGCTCCCTCTCCTGTGGCTCCAATTCCACCGTGCTAGTTAGCTTGTAGCATGTAGTGTCTAGCTTCTGTGTCTGGCGCCCATTTACTGTAGCTCAGTGGCTAATTTCTCCGTTGCGACTAGCTGGGACGTTAGCTTTCTTGAGCTAGCTACTTCGTGCCTTTTGGCGCCAATAGCGACTCAACCCACAGCTTCGTGCTACATGTATGTTCGGCAAAGTAGCCAGCAAGAAGCTCGACAGCATCTGCATATGACTGTCTCCCCTAACATGTGGAAAATTCTCTGACCTTCTACCCCGAGTTTGCAAACCAGAAATGCTTACTTCCTTACTCCGTTGAGTTTACCTAGGCCCAACGCTGCAATGTACGTCTTGAATGTGGCCAGCCAACGAGGCCACAATATTGCTGGTTCTCCTGGGTACTCCAGAAATGACTGTAGAGGTGCCCTGCACGCCTCCATGAGTTAATCCTCAGTCGCCAAACGTTATATCCACAAAGCCTGGTACTGAGGAGACGGATGAGGAGGTTACACTTGAACTGAGCTTTATTATGGAACTATGTACAATACAGCAGGTGCCACACTGTCTGGGTCCGTCCGGGCAAGAGAGCCTAATGGCAAACACTCACCATTATATGGTAGTGTGATGACGCATCCAGAAGGCGGTGTCATCACACCGCACTTTACAGTAAAACCCCATCATAACAGTGCCTTTTAATGAAGGACGTGACTGGGTTGTCGACGGTTGTTGAGATGAAGTGGTCTCGTTGGTGACCAGATGAACCTCCACAATCTTCCAGTTCTTGCGATAACACAGACTGGAACTCCTGCACTGAGGCGGCAGCTCTGGGAGGCTTATGCCATGGGAGGATCAGTCCCCAGTCTTCAGTGTTCCGGTCAATGTGCGGTGTGAAAAATTGAGCGGCTATGCCTATTTCTGGGCAGAGCAGGCTCAGTCTATCTGTCGTCAGACTAAGTCCCATGTGAACTGTGATTGACATGACATTGTTATTGACATGCTAATAATAGGCAGCATGGACATGGGGACGTACGTATAATGTGACATCATCTCGCTGTGCCTATATTAGGAGTGTGACAGCGGGAGTCATCGTCTTTGGCGCTCCACCTCCATAACAAACACAGCCTGTACAGCTTAACAGTTAGCTTGTAGCATATACACTGCAACACGTGCACCTTTATAACACTCTGTAATAAAGTTCCAGGTCAGCACAACTCCAGCCTCTGCTGTCCAAATTCCAGCCATATCAAATGGTGATGAGGAGAACAATTGGCCTTCCGGAGGAAAACTCAGCATTTTTCCTGAAGATGGATGCGTATCTGGCAACCCGATCAGAGAGTGACATGGTTGGATGAGCCGGACTCTGCTGTCTGGCGAGCAGGTGCAGGTTTGGGTGACTGGAGAACAAAATGGTGTTGGACCAGCTAGTGGAGCACACCAACAACCCGCGGCTGCGGAAGAAGCTAATCAGGACACCTGTACTGTTATCCCTATGTGTTATATACACAGTGTATATGAACGCAGATCAACAGCAAGCCAAACTCGTTTTTCACGAGCCAGGAAACCGAGCGTCCTGCTCCTTTATTTCCAGTCTTCTTAGACAGCTTACAGTTGTTTATAACTGTGGCTCGAAGCTCAATGAAAAGCCCGAGTGAAACTGAAAAGAAATAAAAACAGAAAATAAATACATATAACAAGCTAGCGGGCCCCTGGGGTAAGACTAATTCCTGGAAACAAATAAACAATACATTCAACAAGCTAGCGGGGCCCTGGGATAGGACTAATTCCTGGCGACAACACACTCTTAAAAAACGATACCAAATTCACATCTAACAAACTTATAAAACTGACATAACATTAATCAAACTTACAGCCATTGCTTTCGAAGGTGTAGAAAAAGGTTTAACACACAAGAGGAACGTTTCAGACATTTGCGGGCAGGTTATATTCTTCTGCCTTTTTTTTCCTTCTCTCTTACCGATGTCCGTTTCTTCTACCCACAAATCATAGCGGCAACTGGCTGCGCTTTCAACATAAAATACAGGTAGGTTGCTACTGACTGTATGAAAGTCGCTCTTAACCTAATAACTGTTTTCTTAACATAAATTATTACAAATGAATTATGACATTTACTATGAACTCGTGAACTAATTTAACTTCTATAAAACACACACTACTGAGGGCAGAACAACACCCAATGACCTACCGCTGACGAAAGTGGTGGAACTGCCATTCCAGTTGGAGGCCACCGACAAGCGAACATCACAACTGTGTGAGCCACAACAACAAATCTCGCTAGCTTATGCAGTTACCCCAGCAGAAGTAACCGTTAACACTGCGACTCACTTAGAGGATGCCGAGGTGAATGTTACGGGGCAATAGAACATCATGGGACACCATTCGTGAGTAACTGCGCCTCCCCAAGGCACCGAGAGTGAGCACGATCCTGCCCGGCTGGGGTGCAGCGATCCAGACGCTGCAGTAAGCTTAATCACTTCACCAAGGTGTGCTGATCAACACGACTGACATCAAGTCCAAAACAACCACCAACAACCATCATCCACGCAGTGGGTTCCAGAGGGGCAGCGTGCAAGTGGCACACAGGGAGGTTAGACGATGTTGGCTTACCGTTGCTGCTGGACACTGCCGCTGTGAGGTCAGTGATGAAATGGGTTACAGTAAAGAAATTCTGTTCCACCCATCCTGTTGAAAAGAATCCAGAGGGGCTGCATGCCTACGGGCACACACACCTCAGCGTAGTAGGGACCGTATCACTGGCAGTTCACTATGGGTCGAGTCCTCCTGGTGTTCGTTTTCCAGGGACTCTGGGGGAACGCTGATATTGGGAGCGCAACACACCCAGAAGGGGATACAGCCACTCCGAGTTTGACACCGCAAGGAGAGGACAGCGAGGAAAAAGAGCAGAAACCAGACTCATCCATTATCTGCGCCCGGCGTCAGCAGTTAGGAGCTGCCACAGTGCTATGGAATAAAGAGTTCGTGGCCCAGCAGGATCCGGGGGGACAACGCCAACCAAGGGCACGTCCTACCGCCAGCGTGAGAGTCACACTGGCACGGCAGCAACCAGCATCAAGGACAAGAGAGCAGCAGCGCCGAGTGCAGCTGAACAAATCGCCTCTCACAGTGCTCAATTGGGTTTGGGTCCGCCAATCCGAATGCCCAGAAGGCCTGCAGATGTTCCTGTCCCCGCCGAGGCAGATCACCACACGGTTGGGGCCAACCCCTTTCTAGATGACCGATGGTTTGAGATGGCACCCAGGTCCGCCACAGCCGGCGCTTCCAGGGCCGTGCCCACCACGGGCTCACCAGAGGCTCCCCTGAACTCAAACCAAAACAGTGACTCTGTTTTAATCAGAATCAGAATCAGCTTTATTGGCCAAGTATGCACAACACATACAAGGAATTTGACTTTGGCTAAAAACTTGCTCTCGTTGTTCAGGTGAAGGATTTAAATAAGGATTCAATGACAACCAGAGTATGTACAGTAAATTACAGTCTGTCCACGTTTCTATAAAAGGATGCAAATATATACAGGAATATATGCAGTTATTTACTCGGACTAACCACACTTTGCAGAAATATATGAAAAAATATACAATCACACAGTATTTCAATGTGGACTCAGATTCAGTGATATAATGTGAATGAAGTAAAAAGCAGTGTGAGAGTTATGTGCAATGTAATAATGGATGAAAAGTCATGAGTACAGCAACAGGTAGGACTAGGTGAATGTTAGGAGTTCATCAGAGTGATGGCTTGAGGAAAGAAACTGTTCCTGTGACGGGTGGTTTTGACCTTCAGTGATCTGTAACGACGACCAGAAGATAGAAGTTCAAACAGTTTGTGGCCGGGGTGTGATGGGTCAGCACAGATGTTTCCCGCCCGTTTCCTGGTTATGGACCGATATAAGTTCTCAATGGAGGGTAGGTCGGTACCAATGATCCTCTCCGCAGACTTAATGATCCGCTGCAGTCTGGTCTTGTCCTGTTTAGTGGCAGATCCAAACCAGACAGTGATGGAAAAGCAGAGGACAGATTGGATGATGGCGGTGTAGAAGACAACCAGCAGCTCCTGAGGCAAATCAAACTTCTTGAGCTGACGCAGAAAAAACAACCTCTGCTGGGCCTTTTTCCGGACAGTGTCAATATGGGAGGACCACTTCAGGTTCCGGGAGATTGTGGTACCCAGAAACTTGAAGGAGTCCACAGTGGACACTGTGCTGTTGAGGATGGTGAGTGGGGGGAATGAAGGGGGGTGTCGCCTGAAATCCACAGTCATCTCCACCGTTTTGGCTGGGTTAAGTTCAAGATGGTTCTGGCTGCACCAGAGGATCAGCTGCTCCACCTCCTGCCTGTATGCAGACTCATCATCATCCCGGATCAAACCGATGACTGTGGTGTCGTCCGCAAACTTCAGGAGCTTCACCGAAGGGTCCTCTGAGGTGCAGTCGTTGGAGTAGAGGGAGAAGAGCAGTGGGGAAAGGACACATCCTTGGGGGGCGCCAGTACTAATTTTTCGGGAGCTGGATGTAAATCTCCCTAGCTTCACCTGTTGCCACCTGTCAGTCAGAAAGCTGGAGATCCACTGGCAGGTGGAGGGGGGCACCTTGAGCTGGAGGAGTTTCTGATGAAGAATGCCTGGGATGATGGTGTTGAACGCTGAGCTGAAGTCGACAAACAGGATCCTGGCGTACGTCCCTGGGGAGTCGAGGTGTTGCAGGATGTAATGTAGTCCCATATTCACTGCATCATCCACTGACCTGTTTGACCGGTAGGCAAACTGCAGTGGGTCCATCAGGGGGCCTGTGATGACCTTCAGGTGGTTCAGCACCAATCTCTCCAAGGATTTCATGACCACAGAGGTCAGGGCAACAGGTCTGTAGTCGTTTAATCCTGTAATAGAGGGTTTCTTGGGAACTGGAATGATGATGGAGCGTTTGAAGCAGGAAGGCACTTCACGCAGCTCCAGTGATCTGTTAAAGATCCGGGTGAAGATGGGGGCCAACTCGTTGGAGCAGACTCTCAGGCAGGACGGAGACACACCATCAGGTCCTGCAGCCTTCTTGATCTTTTGTCTCTGAAAGACCCGGCGCACCTCCTCTTCACAGATCATTAGTGCTGGTGGGAGGTCAGAGTGGAGGAGGGATGGAGTTCCTGGGGCTGCAGATAATCCTTTTGTGTGGGTGGGAGGTGAGAACTGTAGGTTCTTTTCAAACCTGCAGTAAAAGCTGTTTAGGTCATTAGCCAGCTGGAGGTTTTCCGCAGGGTGGGGGGATGGTCTCCTGTAGTTGGTGATATTCCGTAGGCCTCTCCAGACAGAAGCAGAGTTGTTAGCTGATAAGTTTTTTTGTAACTTCACACTGTAGCTCCTCTTAGCAAGCCTGGTCTCCTTCGTCAGCATGTTTCTGGCCCGCTTGTACAGAGTCCAGTCACCAGTCCTGTAGGCCTCCTCCTTGGTCTGACGTAGCTGCTTCAGTTTAGGAATGAACCAGGGTTTATTGTTGTTGTATGTGCAGAAGGTCTTGGTCTGCACACACATGTCCTCGCAGAAACAGATGTATGACGTCACAGTGTCAGTGAGTTCATTTAAGTTAATGGCTGCAGCTTCAAAAACACTCCAATCTGTGCAGTCAAAGCAGGCTTGTAACTTCAGCTTTGATTCCTCAGTCCATTTCTTCACAGTCCTTACAACAGGCTTGGAAGTTTTTAGTTTCTGTCTGTATGTTGGAATAAGATGGAGCAGACAGTGGTCAGAAAAACCCAGAGCTGCACGGGGGACGGCATGATAGGCATTTCTTAAAACTGTGTAACAGTGGTCAAGTGTATTTGTGTCCCTGGTGGGACATTTAATATGCTGTCTGTATTTAGGAAGCTCATTTGTGAGATTAGCTCTATTGAAATCACCCAGAATGATAAGCAGAGAGTCTGGATGTTTTTCCTCCACGTCTGCTATCTGGTCAGCGAGGTGCTGCAGTGCCTCCGTTGTACAAGCAGCAGGCGAGATATAAATTCCGACCAGAATAAATGAGGAGAACTCTCGCGGTGAATAAAAGGGTTTACAGTTTATGAACAGTGACTCTAGGTTAGGGCTACAAAACTTCTTCAACACTGTGACATCAGTACACCAACCTTCGTTTATGTAGAAGCAGATTCCACCACCCTTAGTCTTTCCAGAAAATTCTCGGCTGCGATCAGCGCGAAACAGTTGAAATCCGTCCAGACGGACCGCGCTGTCCGGGATGTGTTCACTCAGCCAGGACTCCGTGAAACAAAGGGTGCCAGATCTGCTAAAATCCCGGTTTTTGTGAGTCAGGAGCAGCAGTTCATCCATTTTGTTCGCCAAACTGCGGATATTTGCCAGATGGATCGATGGGAGCGGCGTGCGAAATCCTCGTTTCTTCAGCCTGACTAACGCACCGGCACGTTTACCACGCCGCCTTCGTTTCCGGCCAGCGCCAATAGTCGCTGCTCCCACAGCTAAGATCGACTGAAAAAACTTCAGATCAGCAGCAGTAACTGGCGGAGAAGTTGCATTGGGAGGTAGTCTGAGTGAAAGTAGTTCCTCCCTTGAATAGGTGATTCGGACAGAAGAGCAGAAGTCCAAAAAAACACACAAAATTATCAAAAACATCAGAGAGCAGAAGCCAGTGGCTGCCATCCGCGGCGCCATCTTGGATGGCGCCATCTTGTGTTTAGTAGAGCACGACTGGTTCACGGTGGCAGAATAATCCACGCAGTCATGCAGGGTCAGCCGGTGGTCTACCTGGGGGCCCAGGTTCTGTTCTTGTAAAAAAAAAAAAAAAAAAAATGAGAGGGAGAGCTGCTGTGATTTTAAATGTTTATAATGTTTTTGGCTTTTTCAAGGGGGAGGTACGTGTTGGATATTGACATGTTAATAATAGGCAGCACGGATGTGGGGACGTACGCACGACGTGACGTCATCACGTTGTGCTTATATTAAGAGACTGACAGCGGGAGTCATCCTCTTTGGCACTCCACTTCCATAACAACACAGCTTGTACAGCTTAACAGTTAGCTTTTAACATATACACTGCAACACGTGTACCTTTATAACATGCTGCAATAAAGTTCCAGTTCAGCACAACTCCAGCCTCCGCTGTCCTAATTCCAGACATAACACTTGGGCCTCTAGTTGGGATGCTAACTCCACTGCCCTGGAGAGCTGCAAGTTGTCCAGTACCTTTAGCAGCTTCTCCTGTAGCTTCAGGTTGCTGGTGTGTGCCGTTAACTGGTCCCGCACCATCTCATCTTCCAGTTGTGCAAACCTACTCATGCTCGCTAGAGAGCGGAGGTTGGCGACATACTGTTGGACTGACTCACCTACATGCTGTCGGCGTTGGCAAAATCTAATCCTCCTAACTATCGTGGAGTGGTGAAATGTCCGGCTAACACAGCAACACATTCTTTGTAGCTGTCTGCAGGTCTGAGCGTCTTGAAGACACCCTGTCCCTTGCTAGCTAAGTAGTGGATTAGTATAGCATGTAGCTTTAGATTGGTAATCTTAGCTAGGTCCACGGCGGGCACAAACATCTCGAACGACTCATGCCAATGTGACCAAGGAATAGGCGGCTTATGGAAGTTAGGTTATTTCGCACCTCAGCCAGAGACAATGAATACACATGGGAGAACAATGCCCAAGAGGGTGAGAGGGGGTTGAATGAAGTGTAGTGTAAATATCATGCTGTGTATGAGGAAGTACCTTGAAGCTTGTGAAGGTGACTTGATATATAGAGAGGAGTGCTTGCTGTAACCAGTCAGTCTGTTCTGTGCTTGTGAGATGTGAGTGTGTAATAAATCATCTGACATGACGCTGCCTCTTCATTTACACACTCCACAGGCTCACCGGACAAAATGAGGAAGGGTGGCAGGGGTGTCAGCAACATTTCCATCACAATGTTTTCCACGTTTCTCCTCGTGGCCAATTGTTTTGTCTGGAAATAATGAGGCTGCAGACAGGTCCACGTGTTGAGGTTAACTTTTTCGATCCAAGATGGCGCCCACAGCGGTCGACATGGTGCTTCGCTGCGCTCTTTGTTTGTTTTTGTTTGTCAATTGTGTGTCTGCTTGCACTTATACCCGTGAAGAACTTTTAAATATCAGGACTTTGACCCCCACGGACCTCCTCCCAGTTTTTCTAGCCCCTGCCGCCGATCTGGTTTATTGTTTGGCTCGGAATGTGAGACGGCGGAAGAGAGGAAGACGAGCGGGCGCTCTCGTACGACTTCGCAGGAGAGGCTCGCGAACGGCGCTGCCTGGCATATTTCTGTCCAATACCAACTCTCTCTCTAACAAGGTGGATGAACTGAGACTGCTGATGCGTTTTAAGGACCTCGCCTCCTCAGCTGTCCTCTGCTTTACTGAGACCTGGCTCCGGGAAAATATACCGGACAGCGCGCTGCGCCTCGACGGCTTCCAGCTCTTCCGTGCTGATCGTGACACAGAGCTTTCCAGCAAGACCACAGGAGGCGGTGTCTGCTTCTACATCAACTGTAGCTGGTGCTCTGATGTAACGGTAATTTCCAAACACTGTTCTCCTGCCTTGGAATTTCTTGTTATCAATTGCAAGCCCTTCTATTCCCCGCGGGAGTTTGCTTCTTTCATAATGATCGCTGTGTACGCCCCTCCCGACGCGGACACGCGCGAAGCTCAGCGCGTGCTCGCGGATCACATTCAACACACAGAGCGGAGTTTTCCAGACTCGCTGATTATTGTGGCTGGCGACTTTAATCAGTGCAATCTGAGCCACGATCTCCCCCGCTACAAACAGTTTATTAAATGCCCCACCAGAGGATTAAACACACTGGATCACTGTTACACCACAGTGAAAGACGCATATCGCGCTGTCCCTCGAGCTGCGCTGGGATTATCTGATCACGTGATGGTTCACCTCATTCCCACATACAGACAGAGATTGAAGCTCACTAAACCTGTTGTGAGCACTACGAAGATACGGACCAGTGATGCTGAGGAGAAGCTGGAAACGTGCATGGAAATATCTGACTGGGGCATGTTTAAAGGAGCCACGCATGATCTGGATGAGTACACGGACACTGTGAACTCATATATCCACTTTTGTGAAGAGAACATTCTTCCATCACGCACCAGGGTGAGTTACTCTAATGACAAACCCTGGTTCACAGCTAAGCTCAGACAGATCAGGAAGGAGAAGGAAGCAGCGCTGAAAAGTGGAGACAGGGACTGCTACAGGGAGGTTAAATACCGGTTTAACAGAGAGCTGAAGAGGGCTAAATCTGTGTACTCAGAGAGACTCCAGCAGCAGTTCACTGCTAATGATTCGGCTTCCGTGTGGAGAGGACTGAGGCAGATCACCAACTATCGACCTCAGGCTCCTAAAGGTCAGGATGACAAAGCCCTTTGTCAGAGACTGTCCCAACACTATGCCCGTTTTGACACCTCGTCATCTGTGTCCAACTCCCCCCCTCCCTCCAGCTCCACAGCCTCCACATTCCCTACTTCATTTAAGGCACCCCCCCCCCACCTCCCCACCTCCCCTTATCATCAGTGAGCAGGATGTGCTCAAACAGTTCTCCAGACTGAACCCGCGCAAGGCCCCCGGCCCAGACGGCGTGTCTCCCTCCACCCTGAGACTCTGTGCGAAACAGCTGGCTCCTGTATTCACAGACATTTTTAACACCTCCCTTAAGTTATGCCACGTGCCATCCTGCCTCAAATCCTCCACCATCATCCCTGTCCCCAAGAAGCCACGGATCACTGGACTTAATGACTACAGACTTGTAGCGCTCACCTCTGTAGTCATGAAGTCCTTTGAGCGCCTGGTCCTGTTCCACCTCAAGTCCATCACCACCCCTCTCCTGGACCCGCTGCAGTTTGCCTACCGAGCCAACAGGTCTGTAGACGATGCAGTCAACCTGGCCCTCCACACCATCCTGCAGCACCTGGACTCCCCGGGAACCTACGCCAGGATCCTGTTTGTGGACTTCAGCTCCGCATTCAACACCATCCGCCCCGCTCTGCTCCGGGACAAGCTGTCCCTGCTCAACGTGCCTGACTCCCTCTGCAGGTGGATCATCGACTTCCTGACGGACCGGAGGCAGCATGTGCGGCTGGGAAAGACTGTCTCAGACTATACTAGCATCAGCACCGGATCACCCCAGGGCTGTGTACTTTCCCCCCTACTCTTCTCCCTTTACACCAACTCCTGCACCTCCAGCCACCAGTCTGTCAAGTTGATCAAGTTTGCGGACGACACCACCCTCATCGGGCTCATCTCCAACGGCGACGAGTCCGCCTACAGGAGAGAGGTGGCCCAGCTGGCGTCCTGGTGCAGCAATAACAACCTGCAGCTGAACGCTCTGAAGACAGTGGAGATGATTGTAGACTTCAGGAAAGTCACTACTCCTCTGCCCCCCCTCACCCTCTCAGGCTCTCCCATCACCACTGCTGATTCCTTCCGCTTCCTAGGCACTACCATCACCAGGGACCTCAAATGGGAGCTGACCATCAGCTCACTCATCAAAAAAGCCCAGCAGAGGATGTTCTTCCTGCGGCAGCTGAGGAAGCTCAAGCTACCCACCAAGATGTTAGTGCAGTTCTACACAGCCATCATCGAGTCCATCCTCACCACCTCCATAACCGTGTGGTACGCAGGAGCCACTGCCAGGGACAGACTAAGGCTGCAGCGCGTCGTGCGCACTGCTGAGAAGGTGATCGGCTGCAAGCTCCCATCTCTCCAGGATCTGTACATCTCCAGGACCCGGAGGCGTGCTGGCCGGATCATAGCCGATCCCTCACACCCTGGTCATGTACTGTTTGCCCCCCTCCCCTCTGGTAGAAGACTTCGGTCCATCCAGACTAAAACCTCCCGTCACATGAACAGCTTCTTCCCCTCTGCCATTAGACTGCTGAACACTAAGTGACTCTCGTGCACCATGTACAGCAGCTCAACCAGACTCATGTCAATCATCACTGTTTTCTTCCTGCATTACCGACTGCACTATATAGTTCTCCACAGTATCTGCTGCTGGCTAATATATATTTTAACTGTTGACCAGTATCACTTAATCTTATCCTACACTTTATTACATGTATAGTTTATTTCTCTTATCTTATCATGTTTAATGTTGCAGCATTGTACCGAGACAAATTCCTAGTTTGTGTACTACATGAACAATGGCAATAAACCTGATTCTGATTCTGATTCTGATTCTAACTTTTATTGAACCTTAGCTGAACATAGGAGGAAGCACACAGTGAGGTAACTGGGTGGCACCAAAGTGCAAGAAAGAGAGAGTGGCTAGCCCTGGGTAGCCAGCTATTATACCCTGCGGCGTGATGATGTCACGTGTATGTATGTACAGCCGCAGTGTGGTGCGTCATGCCGTTTCCCATACATCACAGTTACTCAGTTTGGCTCTATATATCTTGGTATTTTGCATAAGCTAGCTAACAGCTAGCTTTTTAGGGGCCATCCATCTTGGTTTCAGAGTTGCCTTTTTTTTTTTTTTTTTTTGGACGTTTAAAACCCTGACAGGAAGTCTATGATGACGGCTGGCTACAGACCATGGATAGAATAGAAATGCACCATTGCCATCTCACATTCATCCGACTTTATGTTAGTTAGCTCAGGCTGTGTCCAACAGCTGGGGCTAACAAGTTAATGTTAGCTACAAACAAAGATCTCAGAAGTGACGGGGGGGGGGGGGGGGTGAACTGTGACTCATCAGCCATTAAAGAAACATCCACTGAAAGAGGCCGTTTAATCTAGATGGAAAATGGTACTGTAGTATTTAATCCCTTATATACTGTGACTAAATCATGCCAGTAAAACCTCTTGGAACTGTGTTGACATGTGAAAAGAGTCCTAACAGAGTTTATTTTTCAATCAACACTTATACTAAAAAGCCATAGCTGTTTAATTTATTGCCAAAAATGTAAAATATTTCAGTTTAAACTTGGCTGTAAATTGAATGATTTTTTTTTTCATTTTTATTTTTTTTTTATACTAATTAGAGTCACATGGGTTCTGGGCTTTAGAACTACACATGGCTCTGGATCTACATGTTGGAGACCACTGACATGCACTATGGAGTCAAGGACCTCAAGCTTTCTTACACTATAGGAAGACAAAAAGATCTTTACTGTAAACGAGGTCTACACACACATATGGATCCATGCAGGCAGATAGAACACAGATGCTGATTGTACAGGCAGCTCTTTAGCAGGAACACACACAGACAAACTCACAAAGGCTCCTGTCACATGTTGAGTAGACACATACCAACACTGTGATGTCAGTTTGTTCATCTTAACCTCACACTGCTCACGTGTTCATCAGAATGTCTCCAGCTGAAGGACACAGTGAGTGCTGTTCAGTCGCTTCGGTATCAGAACCTCTCGGGAACATTTGTCCTCTGGTTCTTCTGACATCATATGAAACCAAATGTGATCCATGATGAGTAAGACAGTCAGAGACGACAGACTGAATTACAATTGATTCAGTGCTTCAACACAACAAGATATACTATGGTCAAGAACTGATCATCTCCTTGTTCACTGGTACTGTTTCAGCTATTTAAACACGAAATACCCAACCCTTTACTGCACAAAGCATGTCTCCCTCTGACATTCTGTTAGCAACAGCAACAGCAAAATGATCAGCATTTACGGTGCCTAGCTCAATATCATCATAAACCATCATGTTACATAACTGGATAACATTACTTTGAACAACCAATTGGGCAGCGCGGTGGCAGAGTGGTTAGCACTGCGGCAGCACAGTAACTCACCCTTGGCCGGGGGATCCTGGGTTCGATCCCACCCCCGACCAACTGTGATCTGTGTGGAGTTTGCATGTCTGCGTGGGTTTACTCCGGGATTTCTCCGGTCTCCTCCCACATGCTAAAAACGTGCAAGTTAGGTTAATTGGCATCAAACTGGGGATTCTAAATTGTCCTTAGGTATGACTGTGAGAGTGAATGGTTGTCTGTCTCTCTGTGTTGGCCCTGCGATGGACTGGCGATCTGTCCAGGGTGGACCCTGCCTCTCGCCCAAAGATGCTGGGATAGACTCCAGCACTCCCGCAACCCGAAAAGGATTAAGCGGAAGAAGATGAATGGATGGATGAACAACCAGAAGTGCAAAAAAAAAATCTTTTGAATTTTCAAGTTTTTCTTATAGATTTGCAACATTTTTCTCATAAAATTTTGCAACTGTTTTCTTTTTGTGACTTTTTTGTCATAAATTTGCAAATTTTTTTCTTGTAAACTTGCAACTTTTTCCCTGTAAATTTGAAGTTTTTTTTCTCAAAAATGTGACTTTTATCTCTCGTAAATTTGCACCTTTTTTCTGAAGCATTTGACTTTTTTTCTTATCAATTTGCACCTTTTTTTTCTGAAAAATTTGACTTTTCTCATAAATTTGCTATTTTTTTCTTGTAGATTTGCAACTTTTTTCTCATAAAAATAATTTGCAACTTTTTCTTCAATAATTTGTAGATTTTCTCATAAGTTTTCAACATTTTTCTGTAAATTTTCAGCTTTTTTAAATAAATTTGCAACTTTTTTCATAAATTTGTGATTTTTTTCCTCATAAATTTTGACATTTATCTCATAAATTTGCAACTTTTTTCTTATAGAGTTGAAACTTTTTTCTTTTTGTGACTGTGTCTCATAAATTTCCCTTTTATTTCTTGTAAATTTGCAACTTTTTTTCCTGTAAAGTTTCAACTTTTTTCTCAAAAATTTTCAACTTTTTTTCTCATAAATTTGCAATTTTTTTCTCATTGATGTGCAACAACACAATATTGCATAGGTCCCCCCGAAAGCTACGAGGGGGGGCTGAAAAGTTTATAGTGGTCAGATTAGACCAAATGTGGTTTATTTTTCAACCACAGGGATCCAAGAGCTGCAACACCGGTGGAAGACGTGTGTGTGGACCGAAGGGGAGACTGTGTTGAAAAATAAACCACATTTGGTCAAATCTGACCACTATAAACTTTTCAGCCCCCCCGTAGAAACGGCCCTGATGTCCAGACTGTGACTGATGAAACATTCCGACAGAACTTTGAAAGCATAGCCCAGCCTGTGTTCCACTCACAACAGATCTCTAGTTGTAAAGTCATAGCACCCCCACTGAGGGACAGAAGCACATAAATACATACAGACAGTAAGTAAGTAAATAAATATCTGTGCAAATTTGTGTATTTCCAGCATTAACAGGCCCGCTTATCTGGAGCTGCTCAGCAGTGTGGGTGTCAGGGACTGAAAACCAGTACAGCAGAACAATGCCTTCTTTATTTTTAATTTCACTTTGACGCAGATGAAGAAGGAGTTACTAAATTGTTTCTGAGACAATATTTCCCTAATACTCATTTCCAGTCCACTGGGTAGACTAAAACGTCTTAATAGCTGTGGGAATTTTCCCTCAGAAATGATGAGGAGCTGACTCCCAGGATAATGAGACAGTCAGTTCCAAACAATCAGACAGAAAGACACAGCAGGTCCTGTGCCTGGAGACTGAAGGCTGGGTGAAACATCAACACTGACTCCCCCACAGGAGCAGGGGCAGCACTGCAGCTCCAGCAGCTGCCTCCAAATCCCCCTGATTAAGAGGATCACTTCTTCTAAATATAAACCCCCACCACAGATAGTTTCCCTGAGCACAGATAAGCTGATTACTGATAACACATGAGACAGAGTTGAAAGGAAATCATCAGGGTGAGGATTGTTCACCTGATGGATATTACAAGGTCTGTGACTGACAAAGAAACTCTCGATCAGGGCTGTTTCTAGGTTTTCTGGCAACCCTATGCAAGGTTGTGTTTAGGGGCCCCTATAATGGGGAGAGTTCAAGCCTTTCAAAATTAGAAAAACACTCTCTTCCCAACAACAACATTAAAAATGAATTTGGGTCATTATCTAGGCAGAAAAATGTTAAACCATGACATAGAAAAAAAAAAAAATAACCATCCATATGAATACTGCAAACTTTCCAGAAAAAAAAGTGGTGAATTTATGGGGGGAAAAGAAAATTTATGACAAAAAACACATTTTATAAGAAAATGGAGATTAATGAGAAAAAAGTTGCAAATTTACAAGAAAAAAGTTGCTAATTTACAAGAAAAAAGTTGCTAATTTACAAGCAAAAGGTATCAGATTTATCAGAAAAAAAGTCGCAAATTTATCAGAAAAAGTTTGCAAATTTACAAGAAAAAAAGAATCAAATTTATGACGAAAAAAGTTGCAAATTTATGAGAAAAAAACTTGGAAATTTGCAAGAGAAAGTAAATTTAAGAGAAAAAATGTTGAAAATTTGTAAGAAAAAAGCTGCAAATTTATGAGGGGGAAAAAAAGCAGATTTACAAGGAAAAAAATGCATCAAATTTATGAGAAAAAGGTGCAAATTTACAAGAAAAAAATTGCTAATTTAAAAGAAAAAAGCTTCAAGTCTACTAGAAAGTATCAGATTTATGAGGAAAAATGTTTCTAATTTACAAGAAAAAAGTATAAGATTCATGAGAAAAAAAAACACAAATTCATAAAAAAAACCCACTCTAAATTTATGTCATGAGTCTGAGCCAGTGCTCAGATGCTCTATGTATTTTTGAGTATTTTCTGTCTGTTGTAATTTTCTTGTCAGTTTATTTTGGCTTCATGACATGAGCCTCTTGCCTCTTCTCCCAGGCACACCCACCATTTGCTCACAGTCTGTTCCCTGGTCCCCAGCTGTGGGTGATTGTCTAATTAGGTCACCTTCTCCTGCTCGCTCAGGTGCTCACATCTGTGGTTTATTGTGCTAATTGTGCTGATGCCTATTTTAAGGGGGCTGCACCATTGTATGGTGTAGCTGCCTACGCTCAAGCCATTTGCCTACATGTAAGTGCGCCGACTCTCGCTGCATATACTATTGCTTATCTGCAGGTTTGGCTGGCGATTACTCTCGCCTTAGTTAGGCTATTTTTGCTACCTGTTCCTTGTGTTTGTCTCCAGGTTATCCGGCGATCACGCTCACCTTAGCCATAACTATTTTTTGCCGGCCTGTATTCTCTTTTTCCATGAGTGTTGTGTAAGTCTTTATGTTTATTTAATAAATGTTGCAAACTCACGGCCGGCGTGTGGTGCCTTTCTCTCTGCCCCGAAGGGGCATTCATGACAATTTATGAGAAAAAGCTGCAATTTTGAGAAAAATTGCAAATATACAAGAAAAAAGTTGCAAATTTATAAGAAAAAATATATCAAATTTATGAGGAAAAAAGTATCATTTGTGAGAAAAAAGTTGCTAATATACAAGAATGTCACAAATGTATTTTTTAAAAATTGCACATTTTACAAGAAAAACATCTAAAGGTAATTTTAATTCTCCCTCCCAAAAATTTGTGGGTGAACTTATAACTTGGGGCGCCCTAGTGGCTGAGAGAGCCCGCTGTATTTGTGAAGCCTGCTTTGTAGCCAGAAGTGGCTGTGCTCACTCTATATAAAAAAGCGAGTGGTGTCACTTTAATCACAATTAATTGCAATTAAAACTTCAGTCTCCATTCATGTCAATCCTTATGTGAGTTTACATGTCGTCTTGTAAATATGTTTGGAGTATTTCTTCCTTTAGTTTTTGTTTAAATTGTCCAAGCGTTGTACATGATTTTAATTCAGGTCCATAATTGTTCCATAATCTGACTCCTTGCACTGAAATACAGTGTTGCTTGGTGGTAGTTCTCACTGTAGGCTTTTGAAATATACATGTTCCTCTGAAGTGATATCGTTTCTCCCTTGTTTGGAACAACTTTTGGATATTTGCAGGCAGTGATAAATTCTTCACTTTGAACATTATTATTGCGGTTTTAAAGTCAACCAGATCTTTCAACTTGAGAGTTTTTTGTTTAAGAAAAAGTGGGTTTGTTGGTTCCCTGTAAGCTGCTTTGTTTATTATTCTAATAGCTCTCTTTTGAAGCATAAAGAGTGGATATATGTTTGTTTTATATGTATTTCCCCATACTTCATTGCAATATGTCATGTATGGGAGTATTAATGAATGATACAAGGTGTATAGTGTGGGTTGATTCAGCAAATATTTCACTCTGTGTAATATTGCAATTGATTTGGAGACTTTACCTTTAATATAATTAATATAATTAATATGTGACTTCCAACACAGTTTGTTATCAATTATTACTCCAAGGAATTTGGTTTCAGATACCCTTTCAATCTCTACACCATTTACACTGAGTTTGGGTACTGGATTGTTGTGATGGTTGTTAAAGACTATAAATTTTGTCTTACTTAAATTGAGTGTTAATTTGTTTGAATCAAACCACAGTTTAAGCTTTCCTAATGCCTTCCCGAGTGTATCCAGAAGTTGTTCCAAATTGTTTCCACTGCATAGCAGATTAGTGTCATCGGCAAACAATATTAAGTCCATTTTTTCTGAGACTTTACATATATCGTTTATATACATATTGAATAATAATGGTCCCAAAACTGAACCCTGTGGGACTCCACAGGTGACCTTCAGCAACTCTGAGTTTTTGTTGCTAACACATACATACTGATATCTATTCTTTAAGTAACTACTTAACCAGGACAGTGCTACACCTCTAATACCAGAATTTTGTAGTTTCTTTAATAATAAATTATGATCTACTGTATCAAATGCTTTTTTAAGATCTAGGAATACTCCAACTGAATACTCTTTATTTTCAATGGCTGTTGATATTTTTTCTGTAAATTCCATTAGGGCATATGCAGTTGTCCTCTTGTGTCTGAACCCATATTGCTGCTCACATAATAAATCATTCTTCAGTATGAAGTTGTCAATTCTCTCATAGAATATTTTTTCAAGTATCTTGGAAAATTGTGGTAATAGTGAAATTGGTCTATAGTTTGAGAGTTCCCCTCTGTCGCCCATCTTGTATATCGGAATTACTTTAGCTATTTTCATTGCATTGGGAAATATACCTGATTGGAGAGACAGGTTGCAGATATACGTCAGTGGTTTTACTATGCATTCGATAACAGTTTTGACTAGTAGCATGTCGATACCATCACAGTCAGTAGATGTTTTACTTTTGAACGATTTAACAATTTCAATGACCTCTCTTTCGTCTGTGTTCTTTATGAAGATGGAGTCTTTTACAGCAGTGTTATTGCATATTGTATCACCTGTTGGCACCGTAGTGGGTATTTCTCGGGCCAGTTTAGGTCCAATGTTAACAAAAAAATTATTAAATTCATCTGCAGGTGAAGCGATATTCACACTCTGAGTCGTTTTATTATTTTTTGGAATATTAGTTGGGTAGCTTGTATTTCTGCTTTTATTTCCAAGGATACTGTTGAGTATTGTCCATGTATTTTTAATATTGTCTCTGTTTTTCTCCAGTTCTTTATTGTAATAGTCTCTTTTACTACATCTTATTATATATGTTAACTTATTTTTGTATGTTTTATACCGCTGCTCTGCTTCTTTTGTTCTTTTCTTTAGGAAAGCTTTATATAATGAATTTTTCTTTTTACACGCCTTTTGTAGTCCTTTGGTTAACCATGGCTTATTAGCAAATTTGTGTTTAAGCTTTTTTATTACTAATGGGCAGTTTTTTTCATAAAGAGTGGTTACAATGTTTATAAATGTGTCATAGGCTTCATTTACATCTGATACATAGACTTCTGTCCAGTCTTGCTTCAGCAAGTCCTCTTTAAGAGAACTGATTGCATTTGGTGATTTGTGTCTGAACGATTTTGAAGTTTTTTCTGCGTTGGGCCCCGTGTGGCCATGGATATGTGCAAAGGTTGGCAAGTGGTCACTTATATCATTTATCAATAATCCACTTTCTATTTTCTTATCGAAAACATTGACAAACAGGTTGTCAATAAGTGTAGCAGAGTGAACTGTGATTCTACTGGGATGTGTTATTGTGGGATATAGACTCATGCTGTACATAGAGTTCATGAACTCTGTAACTACATTTTGTTGATGAGGATTCAGTAAGTCAATATTGAAATCTCCACAAATTGCTACCATTTTCTTACTAGTAATATTATTGTACAGCTCGACTAATTTATCTCTGAATGTCTCAATGCAAGTTCCCGGTGTTCTATATATGCAGCTTATGATTAGATTTTTTGTTTTGTCTAGGTCAATCTCAACAGTAACACATTCCAAAATCCCTGGTAGTGCTAAGGACATTTCATTTACAAGCTTACACCTGTACAGGTCATCAATATACAGTGCAACACCACCACCCTTTTTTTGAGTTCTGTTAATATAAAACATCTGGTATCCCTCTATTGCCATCAGGGGAGCCTGTTCTTTGTTAAGCCAAGTTTCAGAGACTGCAATAGCTGTGAATTTTCTGTCTAGCTGTTTTAAATAGTCCTGAATCTGTGGAAAGTTTTTGTTAAGACTTCTGCTATTGAAGTGTATTATTGATAGTTTACCATCTAATTGCATTTGACTTTTGAATTGTTTTTCAGTGTAATATTCACAGTGGTTATGAATATTGTTGAAAAAGTGGTTATCAGGATCAATATCATTCTCCATCTCTTGTGGTTTATGTTCAGCATAATGGTATGTTTTCAGAGTTTGAGTTTCCTCATTCTGTGTCAAATGACTTCCTCCAACTGGGGATAATTGATGTCTAGTTTTTGTTTGTTTTGGTTATTTTTATTAAAGTACTTTGGCATGGTGTATCAAAGAACTATTCTTATCGTGTGTATGAGTATGGATTATCATTGGCTCGTAATTTTCTAATCAGTGTTCATCTGTATTTATCTAAGTCAGTAGCATCTCTGATCATAATACTTTTTGCTTGCTCGGGTGATCCATTTAGTTTAATCCAAATTCTACAGTTTCTTGTCCAGGTTGCTTGTATCTTATCTTGTTTTTTTAGCATCCATGCCTGTCGTGCTAATTCAGCGTTTTTTTTGTCAGGTGTTCATTTATGTAAACTTGAGTTTCCTTTAGCTTTTTGGCCTGCCTCAGTATGTTATTCTTTACCCTTCTGTTCACAAAGCGCATCACAATTGATTTCTTTGTTTTGTTATCTTTCTTCAGTAGAGCATAACAGGCTGAGATTGCATTGGCTTCTACCTTAATGTCTTTATCATTAAGGAACTGAAGCACTTGATTTTCTAAGGACATTGACTCACTCATGGGTGCATCTTCACCACTCAGTCCTACTGTGGCATGGGCGTAGGACTGATATCTGATGTCTAGTCCACTTATAACTAGGTCATCAATACGAGAACCTTGTTCACGATCCTCGACGCGTTGCTCCAAAAGACGCCCGTGTTGCTCCAGGTCCATAATTTTTTTGTCTTTTTCTTGAATTTTTAAATTTAGGGCTTGTACCTGTTCTATTAGGCCTATTATTTTGTCCTGTTGGTTAGTCAATTTGGCCAATTCATCTGACATAAAGCTCAGAGCTTTTTTGATTTCTTCCATTTCCTCTTTCTTTGGTGGCATCTTACTGACCTGTAGATAGAAGTAAACAGAGAATCCGGCTAGGCCTCAACTAGCCCGGCCGCTGCTGAACTCGCCGCAACAGCTCCTGCACAGCTCCTCCGCCAAGTAGCGCTGCTCAGCTCCGCAGATCACCCCTGTCATTCGCCACCGCCTGCCGCCGTCTGCCTGGCCGGTTATGCCGCACACCGCCGGCGCAGCCGAACTTCACCGATCACCGCCGCCGCTCGCCGCCGTCTGGCTGGGTGGCACCTCCGCTAGGCCCCGTCACCGGCCGCCGTCAGTCTGGTAGTTCCTCAGCTGGACCTCGCAACTGGGTTCCGACTCAGGCCACTGTCCTGCTGGGTCCAGGTGGCCCTTCATCATTCACAGAACGATATGCTTCTGTGTATAATGAAAGTGCAACAGTACTTTAATCGTGATTAATATTGATTGACCGGGATTAATCGCATTACGGTGCGTTAAAGGTTTATCTTGTCTTACTTGCGTTAAATGCATGAAGTGAGATGTACCATCATGCAATCAATGCGCCTTGATGCGATTAATCCCGCTCAACCGTTATGAATCACAATTAAAGTGACACTACTTAAAAAAATGCAAATGTGAAAGAAAAATATTTACAACTTTATAAGAAAAAGTCAAAAATCAAATGAAAAAAAGTCAAATATAAGAGGAAAAACTTACCTACACTTGAAAAAAATTGTACAAAAGTTATAAAAAAATTAAACCAAACTTGCAAGAAAAAAATGTAACAATTGACTAAAAAACAACATGCATTTATTCTGAGAAAACTATAACAAATTAACAAAAAAGGCAAATTTACAAGAAAAAGAATCAAATTGAAGGGAAAAAAACCACAAGATTGCAAGGAAAAGAAGAAAAATTAGGAGTAAAAAAGCATCCAGGACTTCCGGGAAGATGGCGGAGAGACATAACGCTTAAACAGAGAGCTCTCCCTAGCCGGATTAAAAATCATCGGTAAATGGCCAACTCGACATAAGCAGATCAATAAACTAAGGGATGAAAACACGAAGGAGCCAGGCACAAGGACAAAAGCAGGGTAAAATTGAAGAATTCCTCTCCAACAACGCAGGAAAAACCGCTGAACGCGAAGCCCAAAAAAACGAGGTGTCTACAGCAGAGAAAATGGAGGACGCCAGACTCGAAAACATGAACACTGGCATCGCCAGTTTGGGTAAAGAGTTAAGAGAATTCAAGCGGCAGCTACAGCAGGATTTAGCGGCTCTTAAGGAGGAACTGAAAAAAGAGATTAAGGAGGAAATTATGGGCCTCCGAAGAGAAATGGAGCGCAAGCTAACAGAAAACATGGAGGAGCTGCGCTCCCAGCGGGCGTGTATGACAGAAGCGCAGGCCCGAATATTGGAGCTGGAAGATTGGAAAAGCAAGGCAAACGAACAACTACAGACCCTGACGACGCAAACGCAGAGGATGCAGGAGAAAATAAACGACTTGGAGAGCAGGTCCAGACGAAGCAATATGCGCATCTTTGGAATTCCGGAGGGCATTGAAGTCAACTCGATGACGAAATTCATGGATCAGTTCTTAAAAAAAAGAGCTGGAACTGCCCGGAGAAACGGATCTGCAGATTCAACGAGCGCACAGAACCCCGGCACAGAACCCGAAACCAAACTCTACACCCAGGTCAGTTGTGGTAAACTTTGTGAAATATGACATAAAGGAAAGAATCCTGACACATGCATGGAAAAAAAAGATACGAATCGGCGACAAACAGGTATTCTTTGACCATGACTACCCGACAGAAATTGTGCAGCAGCGGAAGAAATATGCCAACATTAAAAAAACGCTGAAAGAGAAAAAAATTAGATTCCAAACGCCGCTAACGAAAATGAGGATTCATTGGGAGGACGGCGTAAGAACCTACAACACGGCCAGAGAGGCAGTGCGGGATATGATGGAGCGGGGCCTTGAGGTGAGCGTGCCGGAGGAAACGGCTGGAGCAGCGGCGGCCCTGAACGCATCACGACAGCCGGAGTGGAGACGAGTGAACGGCGGAAGAAGGGGGAGAGACGTAGAGCAGCGGGCCCAGGACAAGCTACAAGGCTTTCAACTGAAAGCCTAGATCATAACAAAGATTAAGAAAGGCACAGAAGAAATGAAGGCCAAGAAGACAAGGTAAAAGAGAAACAGACGGCTAGGAGAGGTTTAAGTGATATTTGTTGGACATTTCTAGACTAATGACTATTACTTGGATAGAAATTAGAGGTCTAGGGAGGGCCCTTCACTCTGTGAAGACAATCCCCCCACCCACCAACAGGGTCCAGTGGGCAGAAGAAAGGCCCAAAGTACGGAGGTCGAGATTTTTTAATGTGTTTTTATATAAATATGTGTTATTTTTGTTGTTAAAGGGGCTAGGAGCACAAGTTAAAAAAATGGAAAAACATGAATATGGGTAAAAATCTTAAGATAATGACACTAAACGTGAATGGTCTGAACTCACCTGTTAAAAGGGAAAGAATAATAAGAAAATTCAAGAAGGAAAAAGCTGAAATTATATTTATGCAAGAGACACATTTGAGCAAGACAGAACATGTGAAACTAAAGAGATTTGGCTATAAGAACTCCTACTGCAGTTCATTTAAGGGAGGAACTAAACGGGGGGTTATGATACTAATTTCAAACAAAATACAATTTGAAAGTGAACAGGAAATCCAGGATAAAGAAGGCAGGTATGTAATAATAAAGGGAAGAATAGATGGTATGCAGATCACATTAGTGAACATCTATGCCCCACCAGAAAGTGACAAGGGTTTTTTTCAACATCTGTTTGATCTCATAGCAACACACAGTGAAGGAGTCCTAATTTGTGGAGGAGACTTAAATGCTGTCATGGATCATGAAGTTGATACAACAAGTGTTAAGAAGACAAAAAAAACATGTAACAAAGTTCATAAGAACCTCACTGGCAGAAA
This sequence comes from Pholidichthys leucotaenia, assembly GCA_020510985.1. NCBI lineage: Eukaryota > Metazoa > Chordata > Actinopteri > Cichliformes > Pholidichthyidae > Pholidichthys > Pholidichthys leucotaenia. Next base: position 291,136,506 of record CM035847.1, read on the forward strand.
TGGGTATGGTAGACATATGGAGGGACCTACACCCACTCGAAAAAGACTATACACATTATTCAGCAGTCCATAAGGTACACTCTAGAATAGATTACTTCCTTATGAATGAAGGTGACAGACACAGGGTGAGAAATTGTTGGATTGGAGGGGCAGAAATATCAGATCATAATCCTATATACATGGAAATATATCTAAACAATAGAAAACGACAAACAACATGGAAACTTAACGCAGGACTGTTAAATGATGAGAAAATGAAAGAAAGAATAAAAATAAACCTAAACAAATATATCCAAGAGAATGCCAATGAAGAAGTGGACCCAACAATACTATGGGACGCACTAAAAGCCGTGTTAAGAGGAAAATTAATTGTTGAAACAGGAAAAGCAAATAAGACTAAACTGGAAGCGTATGAACAAAGATGTGAGAGACTGAGGGAATTAGAACGTAAACATCAAAGCACAAATGATCCAAAAATATATCAAGAAATTAAAGAAGAAAAAACAAAGATAAAAGAAACACAAATGGATGAAATTGAAAGGAAAAATAGATATCTAAAGCAAAAATATTATGAAACGGGACCAAAAGCCACAAAACTGCTGGCAAAACGGTTAAGAAAACAACAAACAATGAATAACGTATACAAGATTAAAGACCCCACCACAAATAAAACCACAGTTAACCCAGAAAACATCGAAGAAATATTCCATAATTTCTACCAAGAACTATACTCGCAACCTGAAGAAACAAATACTAAAGATATTAAAAAATTTCTAGGCACATTGGACTTGCCATCAATAGGAAATCAACAAAATGAAAAGCTAACAGCAGAAATAACAACACAAGAGATCAAAGATGTGATTAAGTCACTTAAAAACGGTAAATCACCAGGTAGTGATGGATACCCTTCTGAGTTTTATAAACTGTTTATAGAAGAACTCACGCCACAGCTCCTAAAGTCATTTAATTGGACGTTGAACAACAACAAAATACCTCCATCATGGAACGAAGCCATTATTTCAGTCATTTTAAAGCCAGGGAAAGATAAAGAACAATGCGGAAACTATAGACCAATCTCTTTATTAAATGTGGATTATAAAATATATACAACAATTATATGTAAACGAATAAAGACATTCTTGACGGAATTGATAGAAGATGATCAAACTGGTTTCATAGAGGGACGCCAAACACATGACAATATCAGGAGAACAATACATATAATTAACCAAATACATCAAGAAAAGAAAAGCGCAGTAATAATGAGTTTAGACGCAGAAAAAGCATTTGACAGGGTTAACTGGAAATTCCTATATAGTGTACTGGAACGCTTTGGATTTAACGAAAAATCAGTACAATGCATAAGGACGCTATATCAAGAACCTGTGGCAAGAATCAAGATAAACGGTAGCTTAACAGACAAAGTAAATATACAAAGATCAACTAGGCAGGGATGCTGCTTATCGCCCACCTTGTTTGCTCTGTTCATAGAACCATTGGCTCAAGCGATACGACAAAATAAGAAATTAAAAGGTGTAACAATAAAGGGGGCGGAACACAAGATTGGGCTATTTGCAGACGATATTATAGTTTACCTTGAACAACCAGATGAATCAATAATGGAAATGATGAACTTGATAGAAAATTTTGGAAAATTATCGGGATACAAGATAAACATAACAAAAACACAAATACTGACATTCCACTATAACCCTCTAAACCAGATAACTGATAAGATCAAACTAAACTGGAAACAAAAAGAAATAAAATACCTTGGAGTGAACATACCTAAAGACCTAAGCAAAATATATAAAGCAAACTATGATAGGTTGGAACAAGAAATAAAAAAAGATATTGATAGATGGTCAATCTTAAATATGGATCTGAATTCAAAAATTGAGACAGTCAAAATCAGCATACAACCTAGATTACTTTACCTCTTCCAGGCTATACCAACAGAGATTCCAGATGCCCAATTCTCAAAGTGGGACAGGATGATATCGAGATTTGTTTGGGGAGGTAAAAAGCCAAGAGTGAAATATAAAACTCTCCAATTACCAAAAGAGAAAGGAGGCATGGGCCTACCGAGTCTAAAGGAATATTACTACTCAGCACAAATAAGATATATCATATGTTGGTGCGACGAGGGATATGAGGCAAAATGGAAAGAAATGGAAAAGGAAATTGAGGGACTCCCAGTACAAAGCATAATAGGAGATAAAGATGCATATAAGCAAATCAAACAAATAGACCCAATCACTAAATTTACTTTAGAACTGTGGTATAAAATAGTACAAAAATATAATATAAAGGAAGACATAAAACTATTGAAATGGGTAGCATTTGACAGTCAGTTTGAACCGGCAAAACAAGATAGGGGATACAAAAATCTGGTGAACAAGGGAATCACAGCATGGGGCAATATCGGAAAAAAAGATCTCGGGAGCTTTGTAAACATCAGGAGAAAATTTAAACTAGAAAGATCGGAATTTTTCAGATATCTGCAGATGAGAGATTATTATATGAAGAAGATTAGGCATAACCTCCAAACAGATGTGAGCGAGATTATACAACTCATTTTAAGCTCATATACAGGAAATAAAATAAGAATTATTTCAAAGCTATATCAGAAACTTATGACAAACAATCATACAAGTAACTATATAAAGGAGAAATGGGAGAAAGAGCTCAATTTAAACATAACAGAAGAAAGCTGGCAGGAAATATGGAAAACACAACACACATCAACAAATTCAAGGACATGGAGGGAATTTGGATGGAAAAACCTGATTCGCTTTTTCATTACACCACAGATTCAAGGAAAATATACAAATACCCAATCTTTATGCTGGAGGGGATGTGGGGCTCAAAATGCAGACCACTCACATATGTTTTGGAAATGCTGCAAAATATCATCATTCTGGAAATCTATACATGTGACAATACAGAGGATATTAGGATATAATATACCAATGAACTGTAACCTGATGTACTTATGTGATCTCAAAAGAGACAACGTTATACAGGCTGAGGACAGATATCTAGTTAAAATCTTGTTGATTGCATGTAAAAAAACTATCACAAAAAAATGGCGATCAGAAGTTCTTCCTGACCAAGAGCAATGGACTGACATTGTTGAGGACATACGTATGATGGAAAAACTAACATATCGACAAAGAATGCAAGAAGGACTATGGGGAAAAAAATGGCGGAAATGGACACACTACAAAGTGCAACAACGAGGCAGAAATTGAAAGAATAACCAAAGACACCGAAAAAACCAGAAGAATTAAGAGATGGAAACTAAAAACTTGATGCTCCAACATTTGTCCCCCCCCTTTTTCTCTTTTTCTTTTTTTTTCTTTTTCCCTACCCTAGCCCCTTTGTTTTTTAAATGTAGAATGTGATCTGAATGCATTATATATGATGAAAAATGAATAAAAATCTAAGTTACAAAAAAAAAAGCATCCAAATTTACAAGTAAAAAATTACAAGTTTACAGAAACCATATAGGGGAAAAGGCAAAAAATGACATATTAATACAAAAAAGAGGTGAATTTACATTTAAAAAACCTTCACATTTATTGGAAAATGAAACAAACTCCTTACAGACTTGAAAGACAAAAGTTTGGTCACCAGTTTATAAAAGAAAAGGCCAGTATTTACAAAGCATTTCCTTATGTTGAGAAACCAGTTTCTACTTTTAATTCACCTGTTTTACCTTCATTTTATAACTGAAGTAAGCCATGCAGCATTTGTATTTCTTTCTATATCAGAGTTTCCTGACTCCTGTTTTAGTGTTTGCAGTTTAATCTGCTTTTCTGACTCCAGAGATGCACAAAAACCTGATAAACAGCAGCTGTGGTGAAGGTCAGAAACTGGCACCTGAACTATGGGAAGTCTTTGAGGTGGGAGATGAATAGTTTTGTCTTCCTGGAGCCAGAGCTGCAGGATGGGAGGAGAACAGGAAGTGAGTCAGAGGAGGATTGGCGTTTGACCAGGAAACAGGTTACGGGCTGCTGAGGTACTGATCCAAACCCGCAGGGACCAGGCCAAGAAACACTTCAGTCACTGACGTCTAAATATACAAGAGAACAATATCTGTGGAAGCAGAAAAATACATTTGGCAATCAGAGTCAAAGGTTGCTGTCAAATATTTTTTCGTTGAACTGGAGTTTTATATGAGTGAGGTGGCAGCGCATAGGTGTAAATCAATGGGGGAACAGGGGGACATGCCCCACAACCTGAAAAAAAACAGCGAATCCCCCCCCCCCCCCGTATCATCATAAACCTTTCTATATCATGTCAGCAGATGGATGGACAAAAGGAGGAAGGCAACGAGCCTTGGTGGAGTGCTTTTCTTCTTCTTTCGGCTGCTCCCTTTAGGGGTTGCCACAGCGGATCTGTAATGTATGAGTAAGGCATATATTTGGAGTGGAACGCGGCCTGTCTGCTTTCAATAAAGTTCAGTTCGAGTACAGCATCCTCGTCCGTCTTCATTCTTGGTTTGTGGACATAACATTTGGCGATGAGAATTTTGAACCATGGAAGCGTGTTTGAGACCACTAGGGCCTTTTCTCGAGTCCCCAGGTGAACCAACTGTCCCGTGGCCACAATGGCTGGACACATTTGAGACCTACGTTGTGGCGTTGGACCTGAGAAAACTGGACAAAGTAAGGAAATGAGCACTGCTTGTCCACAACCTGAGCATTGGAGGTCAGAGGATTTTTCACACACTGGGTCCGACAGAGTTGTACGTGGATGCTGTTGAACTGCTTGCTAGCTATTTTGCTTCACCGGACAACGTGATAGCACGACGGATTCGATTCCGCCAACAGCGACAGAGAATTGTTGAGTCCACACAACAATTCGTCGCCGACCTGAGACATTTGGCTAGCGAGATGATGCAGGACCAGTTAGCTGAGCACACGAGTAACCCGAGGCTAAGGGCTAAGATGCTAACGGTGCCAAACGACATGATGCTAGCTAGCACGATAGAGCTAGCATTCCAGCTTGAGTCAGCGGAGAAGTTAGCAACGGAGCTAGGTGGGCGGCAACTACAGAAGCTACCCGGACAGACAACACTAGCTAACGTGGTGGGCACGGAGGAATGTGAGGACACGGCAGAGTACAAGATGAATGCCATTAACTGAAGGACCACTCCGAGAGGACCCGTCTGTGGTAGCTGTGGGTCCCCGACACACCAGGACAGAGCACGTTTTTGCCCGGCAAGCGGACAACGTTGTAACAAGTATGGACACTTAGACCATTTTGCAAGAGGGTGCCGGTCGATGGCGCCGTGGAGCCCGCCAAGTAAGCCAAGCTGCCCGCTAGCAACCACCATTCATGCAGTAAGCCCTGACATCAATGGTTATGCCTATGTCATAGTTGAATTAGACAGCGTAGCTTTACCACTATTGCTCGACACAGCGGCAGTTAGGTCAATGTTAAACTGGGCCATGGTGAAGAAATTTTCCCCCATCCACAAAATTAAAAAGAACCCAACGGAGCTGTACAGATACGGTAGTCACAGACTCTGTAATGTAGGAACAGTTGAGCTAATGGTCTACTACAAGTCTAAGATTGTGTATGACTTCACGTTCCAAGTGGCAGCATACGGTGACAACATTATGGGATGTGACCTCTTCTACAGATTGGGCTTCACTATTCGGGACAGCGCCGGGTCCGAATGGTCCGGGTGCAGCAACTGGGGCACGACGGACCTCGACAACGATGACGTATTGTGGGACGGGGCATTTCAAAGTGGCACCTACACCAAACCTTCCACCCCGTGAGCTCAGGAAGAGAGCTGCCCAGGAGGGGGGCAACAGCCACACTCGCCTCCGTTCCTCGCCCAGCCAGAGCTGCAGGAAAGGGAGCCCGTGCATGCAGAAAACCCCAAGGCACAACAACAACAACCAGGCACAGACACTGTCCACGACGTGGCACAACAGAGCACACAGGGAGAGAGGAGGAACCGGACTGCTTCTGTACCCAAGTTCAACGCCATGCTACGGAGGTTTCAACCAAGCCGACGAGTGAAGAGTCTGTTACAATGAACGACATGGGGGAGACTCTGAACACCTTCCGTACCCATGACCAGCTTCAGCCTACAGAATCAGCGACAACGGGTGAAGGGTCTGCAACAAACACAGTAACTACAGAGCCGCCTCAGCACAACGGGGATCCCAAACCGGACGAGGCAACAACCGACAAGACAATGGGTGCCACTGAGGATCGTGGCGAAACTGGGATCAGCGTGTTTCCGACTGACAGTTCGGTTCGGCATGCAAACCAACTACGGCATGCCCAGGTGTTCTTAAAAGTTCTTAAAATGTGGAATGTTCTTGAATAAAAGTAATGTTGAAGTGTGTTTAAATAAGAATGTTACTAATTTGGGCTTATAAGTGTACTAAATTGGGGAGGGCTAACTAGCTAATTAATTGATTAGAGTATGTTCTGGGTTTTTGCAAGGGAGGGGAAGAATGTAGTGTATGAGTAAGGCATATATTTAGAGTGGAACGTGGCCTGCGGCTGACATCACTACCAGTATATATTGGGCAGTCCGCCTTCTCACTGCATATTGTTATGAGGTTGTTCATGAGAGTTACAGCTAGAGTGCAGGTGTGCATATGATGACTGAGTGTACATGTGCTTTATACCAAGTCTGCTTGTAATAAAGTTCAGTTTGAGCACAGCATCCTTGTCCATCTTCATTCCAGGTTTGTGGACATAACAGGATCATCTGCCTCCATTTCACGCTATGTTATATATCTGCTTTGGCAGGCAGATGAGGTTTAAGCAGGACTCAAGAGCGCAGGCAGGAATATGGTCCAAAATGATAATTTATTAATAAACAATGAACCCAAACAAACAACAACATGGGGGCTGAAAACAAAACTAAACTTGGCAAGGCAAAACTCACTAGAACACTCAGGATGTGCTGGCAAGAAACACTGACATGGAGCATGACGAGAACATTAACATTAATAATGCCACAACCAGAACACAGCATCAGACTCACATATATAGGGGAGGGAACAACTAACAAGATGCAAATCAGATGGAAACAATCAAGGGCAGCATAGTAACACATGAGGGGAAAATGGCTATGGGTATGGAAACAAGAGGGCTGAAGCAAAAAGGGAAACAAATCTACACTCAAGACCACAATGATGACGATAAGGACCAACAGGGGATGACCCAACAGACCAGGGAAACACAGGAGACAATAACTGTAATAATAACAATATACAGAAGGCAAATAATAATAATCACAGCAGGGGAAACAAAGACATCAATAATGACACTAAGGACAAACGGGGTGACACAATATGACTAGAGACGCCAAGGATAATCAGTAACACTGATAATGATACTAATGACAATAATAAAGGAAAAACAAAAAACCCAAAATGAACATAAAGCGTGGGCACCATGCCCCGATCATGACACCCTATCCCTGCATCTTCCTCTCTAACACCAACCCTCTCCATGTCCTCCTTCATTACATCCATGAATCTTCTCTGTGGTCTTCCTCTTTTCCTCCTGCCTGGCAGCTCCATCTTCAACATCCTTTGTCCAATATCTCCACTATCCCTCAGCTGCACATGTCCAAACCATCTTAGCCTTGCCTCTGACTTTGCCTCCAAACTGCTCAGCCTGAACTGTCCGTCTGATATACTCATTTAATCCTGTCCCTCCTAGTCACTCCCAATGAAAATCTTGGCATCTTCAACTCTGCCACCTTCAGCTCCACTTTCTATCTGAGTGCTTTTCTATTCTCATAAAGTTGCAACTTTTCCTCTGAAATTTTCCAACTTTTTCTTGTGAATTTGTGATTTTCCCCATGAATTTGCTATTTTTTTGTCATAAATCTGCATCTTTTTTTCTTGTAAGATTGTGATCTTTTTTCCTCCAAATGTGCAACATTCATATGGATGCTGTTTTAATTTTTTTATTCAGTGTATATCTCAAACAGGTTCATTTTGTCTTCTTAATGAAAAAACTGATATTATTCTTCTATTAAAACAAAGAGAAGTCTCATACCTTTGACATGTTTCGACTGTTGTCTGCAGTCTTCTTCAGAAAGTGTTGTCTGATGTCCGTGACGTGTCACATCAGCTATTTTATCCTCTCCATAGGCGTGACCAACCTGACAGATTTGACAGATCTGTGCCAGGTCGGTCATGCCCCCCGCCATGCGATGGTCTCTGGAGGAGAGAGTCCCAGGTGTGCAAGAGCATGAAGGTTCCATCATCTCGATTCATGGTGTTGTGGGCTCACTTCCTGATTTCAGTTGCTTCTTTGATCCAGGGTTTGTTGTCCTCTGATCCAATTATTTTTGCCTTGTTCCAGTCCATGATGTGGTTGTTTATCTTGCAGTGGTCTGATATTGCTGATTTGAGGTTTTCCTGTTCTGCCTTTTCTTTTTGCGTTCTTATGAGTCGCCCTACTGTTTCTTTTTAACATTCCTTCTAGTTTTATTCAGTGTAATTGATTACATTTTCTTTGTTCATCTAGAATAGATAATGACTCAAGTTTTTATAATGTTTTTAAGGGTTTGAATTCTTCTCTGTTACAAATACAGGAGCCACTAAATACAATCTTGTATAGGGCCCCAACTAATATCCCCCTCAATCTTTACTCTTGAGAAAATATTCTGTTTATTGTCCCCAGAACAGGGAAATGAAATATTCGCCCATGGAACAAATCAGGATGCCTCCTGGACACCTCCCCCTTGAGGTGTTTTGGGCATGTCCCACTGGGAGGAGACCCTGGGGCAGACCCAGGACTTGCTGGAGAGGCTATGTCTCCCAGCTGGTCTGGGAACACCTTAGAATCCTCTCTGAATAGCTGGAGCAGGTGGCTGGGGAGAAGGAAGTCTGGGCTTCTCTGCTTGAACTGTTCCATCAGTTTTCCAATTTCAAGCCATCCATTTTCTACCGCCTATCTGGGGATCCGGGTCACGGGGGCATTAGTCTAGCCAGAGTAGCCCAGACTTCTGCACAGTTCACATAGCACCATGACCCCCATGGTCCCTCCTGCAGGTGGTGAGCCCACTGGAGGACAGACCCATGTGCCTCCTTTGAGTACACTGGGTCCTTGATGTAGCATTTTTCATGGAGATCCACTGGACCGCTCTTACTTTGGCCCTTCACCAGCTTGCCTTGAGAGACCCTACCAGGGGCAAGTTGCCCCCGACAACATAGCTCCTGGGATCATTTGGGCAATCAAACATCTCCACCACAATAAGGTGGTGATCCACAGAGGGGTCCAGATTTTTTTCCATATAAAAAGGGGTTAGTTGAGCCTATCAGCCTCCCAGGGTAACGGCCATCGGCAAAGTCCTCCACACCTTCCTGTCCTGTGGATTTTGCTTCAAGCTGGCTCCAGGTGATGCCCAGTTTCTTTATGTCTGCCTAGAAGTCTTGGTGTCAGATGTTTCTCAGCCTGCCCCTACTCCGTTTCCCCTGGGGGTTCCAAGACAAGGTCTGCCTGGTGGGACTGGAAGCTGGCTTTCTCTGCGTATACCCAATCCATCCCCATCTTCTTCTCCCGATTTCATGTTCTGTTATCTGCTGCATCATCTCCCCTAGGCCGATACTGCTGATTTTTCTCTAGCCAGTAGATCTTCAGGCTTCTCAGATGTGTGTGTGTGGGGGGGGGGGGGGGGCATAGCTCTAAAAAGGTTGAACTAGACAGTCAATAACACAGTAGCTCATTCCAGCATGATGAAATCACCCCAAGCGTGCTTAGATCTCCTGATTGTTGACCATGACCTTAAGCACAGCCTAGATCCAGACCCACCTAGGATAGGTCAAGGTCAACGGCCTAGGAGGAGTGACCTTTTTTGTGAAATAATAAATGCCCAGACCTCTAAACTTTTGACTTTCACCTTGAGCACAAGCTGGATGCACTTACCTGAAGATCATTGTGAGTGTGGTGAGGATCGGGGAAAATACCTAGGAGGAGTAGTGATAAATGTAAACGGACGGACAGACAAATGCTGAGTCATCACATTAGCACCTTTCAGCTTTGCTGGAATGAGCTAAAAACACTGCTCTAGTGTACCAGGACTTTTTCCTCCTGTTACTGTCCTCTTCTCTCTACATCAGAGTTTCTCTTTGCAATTAAATTTGGGACTTTTTCTTACAAATTTGAAAGTTTTTTTCTCATAAATTTGTGACTCGTAAATTTTCAACTTTTTAAAATGTGACATTTTTTTGAAATCTGCAACTTTTTCCATCATATTTAACAGCTTCTCATAAATTTGTGACTTGTTTCCTGTAAATTTGCTACTGTTTTCATCATAAATTTGCAACTTTTTAATAAATTTGAATTTTTTTTAAACATGAATTTGGGACATTTTCTTTGGAAATTTGCAACTTTTTTCATCATAAATTTGCATCTTTTTTCTTGTAACCCCCCCCCCCCCCCCCCACAAAAAAAAAAAAATAAATCTGAGTTTTTCTTGCACAGTTGCAAGTTTTTTTTCTTGTAAATTTGCAAACTTTACCCCAGCGGCTGGTCATGCAGATCATCAAGTCCACCCTCCCTCCCTCCCACGACCCATCTCAGTTTGCATACAGGTCAAACAGATCCACAGAGGATGCCATCGCTGCTGCTCTCCATCCAGCCCTCACCCACCTGGACTCAAAGAACTCCTACATGCGATTGCTGTTCTTGGACTTCAGTTCAGCATTCAACACAATCATCCCCCAGCACCTAATACAAAAACTCAGACACTTGGGACTCAAAATGTCTCTCTGTAACTGGGTGCTGGACTTTCTCACAGGGAAGCCACAGAATGTGCGGGTTGGCAGCAACACATCCAAGACCATCACACTGAGCACAGAGGCCCCACAAGGGTGCGTGCTCATCCCACTGCTCTTCACCTTGTTGACCCATGACTGTGTAACAGCCTACAGCACCAACCACATCATCAAGTTTGCGGATGACATGACGGTGGTGGGCCTCATCACTAACAACGAGGAGGCCAACTACAGAAATGAGGTGAGCCAACTGGTCCAGTGGTGTAAAGACAATAACCTCTTCCTGAATGTGGGAAAAACCAAGGAGATTGTGGTTGACCTCCATTTCAATTCTCCCTATATGTCCCGTACGTATAGTAGTATTGACAAATAAAATCTTTGAAACTTCATATGAATGCTGGTTATATATTTATTTTTCTAAGTAAAAGTTTACTTCTTCTGTTCATCTAGACCAGGGGTCTGCAACCTGTGGCTCTTTTGGCCATATTCAGTGGCTCCCAGTGGTTTTGAAAATCCCACAAATTAATGTCAGAATAAATTCTTTAAAGTACAAGAAAAAGCTGCAAATTAAAGAAACTTTTTAAAAAAATTTGGGGGGGAATATGTTGCACATTTAACAAAGTTTTGAATTTACAAGAAACAGTTTGAAATTAAAAGAGGAAAAAACATTGCATATTTACATGAAGAGTTGTAAATAAAAAGGTGCAAAATTATGGGGAAAAAAGGCTGCACATTTCCAAGAAAAAAAAACGGCTCAGATTTATGAAAAAAATTAGGTGTAAATTTATGTGGGTAAAAATATTGCAAATTTACAATTAAAAAACATACAAATTAAAGAGGAAAAAGGTTATAAATCTAAGATAAAAATTATGTACATTTGAAAAAAATCAGCAAATTTACAAGGAAATATGCAAATTTACAAGGAAAAAAATGCATGTTAAAGAGAAAAATACAAACTTATATGGAAACAGTTACACATTTTGAAGAAAACATTTGCAAATTTATGAAAAATGCCACAAATTTAGAAACAAAAAAAGTTGCAAATTTAAGAGGAGAACTGATGCAAAATTACACTGAAAATATTGTCAGTTTTCATAACATGAGCTGCAAATGCATTTCATATTTGGGAGAAAAAAATCAGAACTTCAAGTTTCAAATCTTCCACGTTTCCAAAGCAGATGCCCCCAAACACAATCTTGCACAGGGCCGCCAAAAAACTGGAAACAGCCCTGCTTCATCAGAGAACACACACAAAACTCTGATTCAAGGTGTATTAACTTTAATACTTACAACCTCACCTACGGTGTACAGTTAGAAAACTCCACTCCTCAGAAGACAGGAGATGGAAAAGTGGTCAAATTTACAGAATGAGGAAAAAAAAAAAAAAAACTATATACAAAACAGCGAAGACAAGAAATCAAAAATAATTGTTTATGGACTGATGAGGCAGCAGGGAACCAAAAATGATCCGTTTTTCAGTCTGAATCAGAGAAATGAAAGCTTGATCCACCCATGGATAAACAAAACGATTAAAAAATGACGAGTGAGGAAGTGTATCGACTCCAGTATAAAAAATAATTTAAAGTTTGCCATTTACACACACAGACCGTCCACAATGGTCCTGAAGGCTGCTGTACAATCTTAAAAACTCTGTGACCACACACTCATTTCCCTCCTCACACCCAACGGCCGTGCTTCTTCTCCCCAAATTTATGATAGAAACCTAGACAGGAGGTTCAGCAGATTAAAAAAAAAATAGGAATCTACAGCAGCATAAGCCTTAGATGAAAATGACACTTTGATTTGTTTTTTTGTGCCAATATTAGATTAGACTGATGTTAAATACATTTTAAGGTTTGAGTGGAGTTTATGATTGTCAAGGTGCCGCTGAACTGTTGAGAGCAGGAAAAAAAGTTTAAAGGTGGGAAATAAAATCTGTAAAATCTGAGGGGATTTTAAAGTCAGAAAATCTAAAATTAAGAGGGATTTGATGGGTCACCATCAGAGTGAGGAGCTACATCTGTTTCCACCTTCTCTACCTTAAATCTAAGGAAGAGCCACAATGAAATTAGGATTTTTTTAGTCGTAGCAACAGCATCTGTAAAGGCAAGACGGGTGTAAATGGAGGAAGAAGGAAAATGAGTGGGTTAGTGTTTGAACAGGCTGCAATGAATGAGTTAAAGGTGCAGTGTGGAAAAGTTTTGGTAATTTAAATGTAAAAGTTACAGTTTTTGTACCTTAAATTAAGCTTTTCTTCACACAAGAAGAGGGTCTGTCTACATGTAGGTGGCCATTCTGGACCACGGAAATATCTTTAAAAGTTTTTATGTAAAGCTTTAATTACACAAATGGCTTCTGCAGGATCATCTTTATGCTTTGGAAGTGCTGACTGGTAAAATGTGAATTGTTTGCATTTTAAAATATGGCTGTTCTGAATATTACACACTGCACCTTTAAATATCGAAAAACGACGTCAGAAGCCTGACAAATGCAAGCTGACAGTGTGAAATAGAAAAAATACAGGAGCAGGATTAACATTTGCGTTTAAAGCGTTTAACAGAATAGGCCACATAAAAAACAGGACATGGTGAATTCATTCAAAAAGCAGAGATTACGTTTTACTCCTGTTTTATTCTAGGACTGGACCTGAATATTCCGTTATCCAGATAGTCACAAATTTTCACATTTGGTATTCTGAAATTTGCTTTTCCCCACTTAACTGCCTGGCTGATTTTATTAAAGCCAGAAAAGGGTGAGGGATGCCATCCCCACTGTTAGCAAAATTCCCCCAAACCATTCAGCCGCCATCTCCGATTCTATACAGAAATGCAAAAAACAAAAACACCCAAAAAACAAAAATTTCCAGCTTTTTTCTTCATAAAAGTGCAACTTTTATCTCAAAAACCTGCATTTTTTTCCTCATAAATTTGACTTTTTTTTTTTCAAAATTGCTACTTTTTCCTCATAAACTGACTCATAAATCTGTTACCTTTTCCTCATAAATTTGACCTTCTTGTAAATTTGCTACTTTTTTCTCATAAATCTACAACTTTTTTCCCCTCACAATTTAGTGACGCTCATAATTTTTTTTTTGTATTTTGTAAACTTTTAATGCCAGGGGGAAATTCAGGGCATCCGCGTGGATGGGTGAGGCAGCCACGGCGCAGCGCCAATCCCCCCCCCATTCACCTAACTTGCATGTTTTTGGCCTGTGGGAGGAAACCAGAGTACCCGGGGAGAACACGCAAACTCCACACAGAAGGGTCACTGATGGTCAGGAAGTGGGATCGAACCCGCGACCTTCTTACTGTGCTGCCACAGTGCTAACCACCGTTCCACTGAGTTGCCTCAGTGGCACAAATCACAAATTTGTGATTTTTCTCGTAAATTTTTGGCTTTTTTTTTCGAATAGACCAGGCTTCACTGTCACTGAGCAGCTGTACAGCACGACGACAATAAAGCCTGAATGTCCAACACCATCTGGAGATTCCTTCATGGAGGGCAGAGGGCTGCGATAATTCTTTGGGCGGTGCTGACGACCGTCTCCAAACCACTGTTACATTCAATTTTTCTGACCAACGCCAGATGTCACAAATTTGTGATTTTTCTTGCAAATTTTCAACTTTTTTTTTTCTTGTAAATTAACGTTGTTCATCTGGATGCTGGTAAAATTTTCCATTCTTTTTCATTTCATTTTTATTTTTTTTTCTTTTTCATTTTGAGATGACTGTTGTTGTGAAATGGCGCTATATAAATAAAGCTGAATTGAATTGAATTGAATTCTATGTAATTAAATTGTAATTTGCAACTTTTTAACATTTTTAATTTGGCAACTTTTCTCATATTTTTTGCACCTTTATTCTTGTAAATTTGTGCCTAATTTACATTGCTAGGTCTGTGCCTTATGCTAAATTTGTGAATACACTCCCCCAAACCCCTTGCTAAAAATAACAAATGCCTACTGAATACAGATAAACTGCAACTTTACCAAATGACCCCTGCATATTTAGAAGAATCACACAAAATTTATAACAAAAACAGGAGCAACTTGAGGATAAAGTTACAAATCTACTTGAAAAAATGTGCAAATATATAAGAAAAAATTTATGTGGCAGAAACTGCTAATTTGTGAGGGGAAAAAAAGGCCTGAAATTTTCAAGAAAAGCTGCAAAATTCGGGGGCAGTGGTAGCCTAATGGTTAGGGATGTGGACTGGTGAGCACAAGGTCACCGACTCGATCCCTGGACCGGCAGGATCAGATCTGGGTGGGACAGATAACATAGCCGTGTTTGCGCCACCCTCCTTAACCCCACTGTGGTGCCCTTGAGCAAGGCCCTTAACCCTAAGTGCTCCGGAGGAGCTGCTCAGTGGCCACAGGTCAGTCTGTGGTTGGACTGGGCAGCTTCCAGGTGTGAAGGTGAACAGGATGTCCTTGAAAAAGAGAGGCTGCCTCTCAATGGAACTACCTTGTATAAATAAAGGGTTAAACAACGTAAAAAAAAGGGGGGAAAATATATTTAAATTTGCAAGGAAAACTGCATATTTATAAGAAAAAGAAAAGCTGAATATTTATGAAACAAAAAACTAAATGAAAAAGAAATTGTCAACAACACTGATGCTGATGCAGTTCATGGAGGGAGAAAACGCCGGTACAGAATATTTGGATACTCACTCTGAATATTTGGGTCAGCTCTATTTCCTTCACAGAAATACCACAGACAGCATGTGTTTAAGTTGGGAAAATCTGAGATAAAAAACTAACATTTCTTTATTTCTTTAACAGAGCAAGCTCAACAGTTTAACGATGAAAATGTTGACAAAAATGCAATGAACAGGATCTAAACTTTCACTCCATATAAAGGTGTTTTTGCTGCAGTCTGAATTGTTTTCACTAAGCACTGAGGTGACCAGAATACACAGATTTATACATCAATAATTTTGTTTAAAATAGAGATTTAAATTTGAAGCCTCCCATTAAACCCAACAGTCTTTGTTAATAGAATCTGAAACACTGCTGAAATGTGTGGGGGGGTTTTGTCTTTTTTTACACAGAAACATGTTTGTTCACAAATGTTCGTCCTCATCTGTCTTCTGGGCAGTTCCGAGTCCAAACATGTCAAAACTGCCCCGCCAGAGTGGGGGACCCCCCCGTGTCACTGGCAGAATGGTGAGGCCGTGGGGTCGAACCCTTTGAAAACGTCCTTCAGTGAACCGTTGTCCTGATCTGCAGACGCCTGCTCGGACTGGGCCGGGCTGCTTCCTCCAAATGGGCTGCTCGTCCCGCTGGGTTTGGAGGCCTGCTTCACTACTCCAAACAGGGAGGACACCGGCAGGTTGTGGACACCCGTGGATCCCTGGTCCGAGGCCGTGCCTGGGGTCCCCTGACCTCCGGCGGCAGCTGCCCCACCCACCGTCACAGCCCCCTGGGTGGTGGAGTTAGGCGAGGGCGCAGGCTTGGGCCTCGGCCTGTTGTAACTGTTATATCGGTCAGTGCCCTGCTCTCCGCTTTTCTCCAGCTCCGGCTGGTCCAGCGCGGACTTACGGACAAACAGGGGCTCCTTGGATTTGAGTTTGGTTGCTGCAGGGTCACCGGATTTGGACTCAGAGCCAGATGAGTTGGGGGAAATATTGGAGCCGCTGCTGGTGCCTGGGCTGCTGGGTTTGTTAGTCCGAGGGTCATACAGGCTGATGCTGCTCAGCACGCTGGCGCCACCCGATGCACCAGCCCCCACACTGCGCCCCGGCCCAACTGAGGAGAGCAGCCTGGGGTCATAGGGGGCAATGGCAGGAGGAGAAGAGCAGGATGTGGTGGTGGGAGATGTGGAGGGGGGAGGTGTAGAGTCTGACGGCTGTTTCAGGGCTGATTTCTGGAGCTGGAGGCGGGGGTCTGAGGGGGCTTTACGAGCCACGCGGGGGTCGACCGGTTTATCTGAAGATGCAGCAGGCAAAGACACGGGGGGAGCAGGGGTGGGTAAATGAGGGGGGGAGGTGGTCTGGGATGGGCTGGAATTGACAGTCTTTAGGATTCTAGAGAGCAGCTCAAAGTCCGGGAGGGAGGAGGTGGAGGAAGAAGGAGCTGGGGGGTCTGAGGAGGGAGGGGGCTGTGAGGGAGGAGGCTGAGTGAGCGACGTGTGGAGTTGCTGCTGAGCTCGGGACAGACGGGGGTCCAGGGAGGAGATGGGAGGGATGCCTGGGGGGAGTGGGAGGAGATCCTGCTTAGGGAGGGGTAGAGGAAGGAGGTCCTCAGGCGACCAGGTGATGGTTTTGGAGAAGACAGGCATGTGCAGGATGATGTCCTTTTTGATGTGGCTGAACTGCTGCAGCTGGGAGCGCGGGTCTCTCAGAGCCATGCCCATGAGTGGGTCCAGGGGGATCGGCACTGGTTTGTCCCGAAGAACCCGCTCCGTCTCCTCCTCCTCCACATTCGGGGCTGTGAGGGGTGGGGGCTTGTAGACCAGAGGAGGCTCAGGCTTTGGTGCTTGCGGTGATCGGGAGGTGACTACTACAGCGGCTAGCCTGGCTAACCTGGGGTCTGCGGGCGGTCCAGAGGAAGATGAAGAAGGCATGGAGTGAGTGGGATCCGACTCAGCGGCAGTTCGGGCCAGGCGGGGGTCCCGGGCCAGGCGGGGGTCAGCGGGGCGAACCGAAGGGTTGGAGGAGGCCTTCTGGAGACGAGGGTCGGTGGGGGGGCCGTCGGGTTTTTGAGGAGCCTGGGTCTGCTGACGGAGGGTCTTTAAGATCGAAGTCACACTACTGCCGCCATCCTCGTCCTCACTGGAATACCAGTTTCCTGAGTCACCTACGAGAGAAGTTTCAGTTAGTTATCAAAGATCAGAGGAATCATTAATCTGACAGATTTTCATGTCAACTGATGTAGCTACTAACTACCAACTAGGAGTTCACGACCAGGACAACTACTGAAATACAGCATTTTTAATATTACATTCATCAATGTCAGAAAATGGGGTTGTGCATCCTCTCTGTGGATCTCCACCTTAAGCCCAAATCATCGTGGCAAAAACACATTGGTATGTGAGCGAGCGCAGGGGACACCTTCATGCACAAACCCTACACAGAGGGTGAGTGCTGAGCGAGTGCATGCAGCTCAAAAAAAGTGAACGCATGCACAAGTACGCAAATGGTCACAGTGAACTGCGCATGTGCCCGGAAACTTCTGCCAGAGCAAAGTACTGAGCAATCCGCCAAAACTGGGAGAACATATGTCCGTCTTTTTGCCTGTCCGTTTTCTTCCTCTGCACTAAACAGCAAAAGCGGACTTCCGGTTATGGCGGCCGCCTAGAAGGACACGTATCACTCTGCTCTGCCCTTGGAAATAAAAATTCGGCAAATAACTCTCTCATTTGGAACAGAACTTTTCCCAGCGTTTGGGTGAGGATATGCCGGTGAAGACTAAGGCTGGGAAATCAGGAGGGGGAAAAATTGAATCGCCGAAGCAGTCCAAATTAACGGACTTTAAAGTTTGTGGCGCAGTAGAAAAAGCTGCGGATATGGCGGATGAAACTAGCGGTGGTGCGGTAACTGCTGCTGCTGACGATGGCGACACAGGTGCAGTGCTGGCTGCCATTAGCTCAATGAGAGCAGACTTTTCCGCTAAACTTGATGGGATTATGGCAGCGTTGGATGCAATGAGAAAGGAGTTGGGTGACTGCGTGGAACGAGTGACGCAGGCGGAGCTTCGTGTTTCAAGTGCGGAGGATGAAATTAGCGGACTTCAAATAAAGGTGCGCACTTTGGAAAAAAAAAAATAAAGATCTGGAAAATAGCGTTCTGGACTTGGAATCTCGGTCCAGAAGGAACAACCTGAGGCTGGTGGGTTTACCGGAGGGAGCCGAAGGTCGTGATTCATGCTCCTTTTTGGAGGGGTGGATCCCGGAGGCGCTGAACAACGCGGAGCTAAAATCATCAGTCGTCTTGGAAAGCTCCCACCGAATTGGCCCACCGAGAGGTAACAAGGCAGCACCGAGGACGCTAATTATGAAGTTTCTCAGCTACAGAGACAGGATGACGATCTCCAACGCGGTGCGGGCCAAAGGAGAAATTAAATACCAAGATCAGCAGGTGCGGTTCTACCCAGATCTGGCCTCAGGAATCCAACAATTAAGGAAGCAGTTTGACCCCATCCGCAAAGAACTGCGCAACCTTGAGATTCGTCATGGAGTGATTCACCCTGCAAGACTTCTGGTCACATATGAGGGCAGAACACGCATCTTCAAGACCCCCGAGGAGGCGCAGGAGCTCATCAAGAAGATCCAGGAAGAGACTGGTGGGAGCTAAGCATGAACAGAATATAGGGTAGAATATTTGAGCATTTAACTGATTAGAAGCATATAACAAGATTACAAAATATAGAATGTATTACATATTAAAAAAAAAAAAAAAGTACAAAATTGCTAAAAAAATTTGGAGTTAAATTGGAAAATTACAGAAGAGAGTTAATGTTACGTTATTAAAAGCAGTAGAGTTAGGGTGATTGGGAGGATGAAGAAGGAGTGGCTTTGGCTGTTCCTCGTGGGTGTGGAACGGTCGATGGCTATATCGGGAGACGGAATTTTTCTTTTGCTTTTGGGGGGATTGCCACAAATGTGGGAAGGGGGAATTTGTTTGTGTGTAGTTTGTAGGGTGAATGTTCAACCACTCTTTTTTTTGCTTTTCTGTTTGAGCATGTTTACACTGCAAGGTAATCCCAAACTCCCTATTGATTATAAATCAAAACGTTAAGCTTAATTTAACTTCATGGAATTGCAGAGGTCTACAAAATTTAAAAAAACTTAAACAAGTTATGAATAAAATAAAAGACATGGGTTCAAAAATTGTGTTTTTACAAGAAACTCATCTAATAGAGCAAGATGTAAAAAGAATTAGGAGTAGATGGCAAGGAAATGTTTTCACCTCATCATTTTCATCCCGAGCCAGGGGAGTTATGACTCTCATACATAAATCAGTCCCATTTCAAATGAAAAATGTAATTGGAGACAAATTTGGAAGATATGTAATCATTCAAGGATCTTTGCTATTAGAAAACATAAATTTGGTAAACTTATATGGTCCCAATATAGATGATCAAAAGTTCTTTGCCAATTTATTTCTTATCTTATCATCACTTACAGGGCAACATATAATAGCAGGGGATTTTAATTGTACATTGAATCCCAGTATAGATAGATCAACAGGACTGGACTGTACGCACAATGGATGTAGGATGACCATTAATCATTTTATGAAAGAATTGAAATTGATAGATATATGGAGAGAAATGAAACCACAAGTTAAAGCATACTCTTGTTATTCCAATACCTACAAGACATTCTCACGTATAGATTATTTTTTGATCTCCACAGAATTAAGGTCCAAGATTCAAAACTGTTTTTATGATAACATCGTGATCTCTGATCATGCACCCTGCTGTCTAATGTATGTAGATAAGAAATTGACAAAGGAACCAGGTAGATGGCAATTTCAGCATAAATGGCTTCAGGATGAGGAATTTGTTAAGTATATAGAAAAACAGATAGATGAGTTCTTTGATATCAATACTACACAAACATCAGCATGTGTAAAGTGGGAGGCTTTCAAAGCTTTTATTAGGGGACATATTATTAGTTATACAGGTTCAAAATCTAAGAAGACTCGAGAGGAGAGAGTTCAATTGGAACATAAAATAAAAATTCTTCAAGAAAGAGTATATGCAGGAAGAGATCCAAGGTTGGAGAACGAATTACTGATTTTGAGAGCGGAATATGACAAAAAATCAGCGAATAGAGCTGCCTCGAGTCTTCTAAGATTGAAACAATCTTTTTATGAACAAGGTGAAAAATCAGGAAAGTTATTGGCATGGCAGATTAAACAATTAGAATCTAAAACACCAATTACCAGTATTATAAGTAACGGACAGGTAGTTATAGATCCTTCAGAAATTAATAGAGCCTTTAGAGATTACTATGAAAAATTATATGATACCAAAAATGAATCTGACTTAACAAAACTACATGGGTTTTTGAATGAACTATTTATACCGTGTATTCCAAATGAAAATAGGGAGATACTGGAGTCTAAAATTAGTCAAGAAGAAGTTGGACTAGCCATTGATAATATGAAATCAGGAAAAAGTGCAGGACCAGATGGTCTTCCAGTTGACCTTTATAAAAAATTTAAGAATAAATTAACAAAACCTTTTTTGGAAATGGTTTTAGAAGCATTTCAAAATAGTAATTTACCATCATATATGAATAATGCCTTAATTATACTGTTGCCAAAACCAGGTAAGCCCTCTAATAAATGTGAAAATATGAGACCAATAAGCCTATTAAATGCCGACCTTAAGATAATTTGTAAAATTTTAGCAAGACGAATACAAGAAATTTTACCAAATATTATTAATCGAGATCAGAATGGCTTTATAAAGGGAAGACAAGGCTTCCATAATGTAAGAAGACTATTTAATATTATTTATTCTAATAAAGAAGCACCGGATACAGCTCTCTTATCACTGGATGCCGAAAAAGCCTTTGATAGAGTTGAATGGCCCTTTCTTTTTGAAGTCTTACAAAGGTTTGGACTTGGAAATAATTTTATAAAATGGGTTCAGATAATATATAATAATGCTACTGCAGAAATTCTAACAAATAACAATATTTCAAAATCAATAAAAATCAATAGAGGATGTCGACAAGGCTGTCCACTTTCACCTTTACTGTTTACTATGGCAATTGAACCTTTAGCGATGGCGATACGTCTACAGTCACAAATATATGGAATTAAAGTTGGACCAACAGAACATAAAATCTCCCTGTATGCCGATGACATAATTTTGTTTATGTCGAATCTTAAAAAATCAATTCCGACCTTGTTGAATTAATAAAGAATTTCGGGGAAATATCAGGATATAAAATAAATAAAACTAAATCTTCAATATTAATGCTAAATGAGACCCAGAGAAATTACCCAGCCCCTGAGGTAAATCAATTCAATGTTGTAAATCAGTTCAAATATTTAGGAATCCAAATTGTGCCTAAGCTAGAATCAGTCGCCAGTGTCAATTATGAAGCCTTAATGACAGATATTGATGAGTTACTTCAGAGATGGATGTCACTACCAATGTCGATGATCGGGAGAATCAATATACTTAAAAGTAATATTTTACCTAAAATACTTTATTTATTTCAATACATTCCCTTATCACCACCTTTAGATTTATTCTCAAGAATTAAAAAAAAGTTAGTGGAATTTATATGGAACAACAGGAGGGCTAGATTACGTCTGTCTTTATTATATTTACCATTTGATCGTGGAGGTCTGAAATGTCCAAATTTTATGTTGTATTATTGGTCGGCACAACTGAGGTCTATGACATATTATTTTTCATCAAATGATCTCCCTCACTGGACTGAAATGGAATCATACAATTTACCTTTACCTCTTCCCATATTCATATACTCAGATTCGGCAAAAAAATTACAAAAACAAGTTAAAAATCCATTTGTAAAGCATATGATCAAAATATGGTGTGAAGCTAAAAACTATTTAAAAGAACCACAGTTATTGTCACAATTTAGTCCAATATGGGGTAATCAATATTTTAAACCAGGGAGAGCGGACGCTGTATTTAAAGTATGGAATTTAAAAGGGATACAAAAGATTCAGGATTTATATTTGCCATGTGCAGAAAACATAATGTCTTTTGAAGAGTTGAGGATCAAATTTAATCTCAATAGAACACATTTTTTTAAATATCTTCAACTTAGAAACTTTATTCGATCAAATCAAAATAAAGCTCTCACTCGACCTATCTATTCATCCTTGGAAAAAATGTTGATGAAAGATAGTAAAAGAAAGGGTATTATTTCAGAGTTTTATAACTCATTGACACTATTTTCAAGTGAAAATTCACTGAAAAGATTAAACTACTGGAAAGAAGATCTGCAAACTGAAATTCCAGAGGAACAATGGGAATTGGCTTGTACAGAAGCTCAAACCAAATCAATAAATGTACGCCTTAAATTGATACACTTCAAATGGTTAATGCGGATGTATGTTACACCGGAGGAGTTAAATAGATATAACAAAAATATACCAGATACGTGCACAAAATGTATGGAAAGTAAAGGAACTCTATTTCATTGTGTATGGGAATGTAGATTAATAAGAATGTTTTGGGAAGAGGTGAGGGTAACAATTGAAAAAATAATCTCAAAACAAATCATATTGAATCCTAAACTGTTTTTGTTGGGTCTGTACCCAGAAAAGCGTAATTTTAATAAAAGTGAAAGAACATTCATAGACCTCAGTTTGCTTAATGCCAAAAAATGTATTGCACTATTATGGAAAAAGACTTATAGACCAGATGTGACTCAGTGGTTAAGACAGATGTTAACAAACCTTCCATTAGAAAGAATAACATATATACTGAAATCAAAGGAAATTGTGTTTGAGAATATATGGAGACCTTTTATTGATTATGTAAAAAATTTAAACATAACTCTTGAAGAAGAAGATGAATGATATGTGCGGACCTTGTAAATTCCAAACTGGTGAATATAATATGTATACTTATGTGTTGGATTGTCTAGACTAAACAGAGGAGCATTGTTGAAGATTTGATTTTGTTGGTGGTTGTTGGTGTTTTTTAGTGCATTTTTTTTTTTTTTTTGTAGTACTTTAGTGTTAGTGTTTGATTGTTTGTATCATGTTTGTTTAAAAAAAAAAAAAAAAAGGTTCAATAAAGATATTGTGGAAAAAAAAAAACAGCAAAAGCTCCTGTTTGTCTTGATTGTCATTGTATTCACATACAATGGGGCAAAAAAGTATTTAGTCAGCCACCAACTGTGCAAGTTCTCCCACTAAAAAGATGAGAGAGGTCTCCAATTTTCATCATAGGTATACCTCAACAATGAGAGACAAAATGAGGGGAAAAAAATCCAGAAAATCACAGTCTGATTTTTTTTTTTTGGTAACTTTGATTTTTATTCATTTTTCATCATACATATTACATTCAGATCACAGTCTCTATATTTAAAAAAAAGGAGCTAGAGAAAAAAAAAAAGGAAGGGGGGGGACAAATGTTGGAGCATCAAGTTTTTAGTTTCCATCTCTTAATTCTTCTGGTTTTTCAGTGTCTTTGGTTATTCTTTCAATTTCTGTCTCGTTGCACTTTGTAGTGTGTCCATTTCCACCATTTTTTTTCATATTGTCCTTCTTGCATTCTTTGTCGATAAGTTAGTTTTTCCATTAAACGTATATCCTCAACAATGTCAGTCCATTGCTCTTGGTCAGGAAGAACTGCTAATCGCCATTTTCTTGTGATTGTTTTTTTTACATGCAATCAGCAATATTTTAACTAGATATCTGTCCTCAGCCTGTATTACATTGTCTCTTTTAAGATCACATAAATACATCAAGTTACAGTTCATTGGTATATTATATCCTAATATCCTCTGTATTGTCACATGTATAGATTTCCAGAATGATGAGATTTTGCAGCATTTCCAAAACATATGTGAGTGGTCTGCATTTTGAGCCCCACAGTCCCTCCAGCATATAGATTGGGTATTTGTATATTTTCTTTGAATCTGTGGTGTAATGAAATAGCGAATCAGGTTTTTCCATCCAAATTCCCTCCATGTCCTTGAACTTGTTGATGTGTGTTGTGTTTTCCATATTTCTTGCCAGTTTTCTTCTGTTATGTTTAAATTTAGCTCTTTCTCCCATTTCTCCTTTATATAGTTACTTGAATGTTTGTTTGCCGTAAGTTTCTGATATAGCTTTGAAATAATTCTTATTTTATTTCCTGCATACGAGCTTAAAATGAATTGTATAATCTCGCTCACATCTGTGTGGAGGTTATGCCTAATCTTCCTCATATAATAATCTCTCATCTGCAGATATCTAAAGAATTCAGATTTTTCTAGTTTAAATTTTCTTCTCATGTTTACAAAACTCCCGAAATCTTTTTTTCCCATATTGCCCCATGCTGTGATTCCCTTGTTCACCAGATTTTTGTATCCCCTATCTTGCTTTGCCGGTTCAAACTGACTGTCAAATGCTACCCATTTCAATAGTTTTGTCCTCCTTTATATTATACTTTTGTACTATTTTATACCACAGTTCCAAAGTAAATTTAGTGATTGGGTCTATTTGTTTGATTTGCTTATATGCATCCTTATCTCCTATTATGCTTTGTACTGGGAGTCCCTCAATTTCCTTTTCCATTTCTTTCCATTTTGCCTCATATCCTCCGTCGCACCAACATATGATATATCTTATTTGTGCTGAGTAGTAATATTCCTTTAGACTCGGTAGACCCATGCCTCCTTTCTCTTTTGGTAATTGGAGAGTTTTATATTTCACTCTTGGCTTTTTACCTCCCCAAACAAATCTCGATATCATCCTGTCCCACTTTGAGAACTGGGCACCAGGAATCTCTGTTAGTAGAGCCTGGAAGAGGTAAAGCAGTCTAGGTTGTATGCTGATTTTGACTGTCTTAATTTTTGAATTCAGATCCATATTTAAGATTGACCATTTATCAATATCTTTTTTTATTTCTTGTTCTAACCTATCATAGTTTGCTTTATAGATTCTGCTTAAATCTTTAGGTATGTTCACTCCAAGGTATTTTATTTCTTTTTGTTTCCAGTTTAGTTTGATCTTATCAGTTATCTGGTTTAGAGGGTTATAGTGGAATGTCAGTATTTGTGTTTTTGTTATGTTTATCTTGTATCCTGATAATTTTCCAAAATTTTCTATCAAGTCCATCATTTCCATTATTCATTCTTCTGGTTGTTCAAGGTAAACTATAATATCGTCTGCAAATAGCCCAATCTTGTGTTCCGCTCCCTTTATTGTTACACCTTTTAATTTCTTATTTTGTCGCATCGCTTGAGCCAGTGGCTCTATGAACAGAGCAAACAAGGTGGGCAATAGGCAGCATCCCTGCCTGGTTGATCTTTGTATATTTACTTTGTCTGTTAAGCTACCGTTTATCTTGATTCTTGCCACAGGTTTTTGATAGTGTCTTTATGCATTGCACTGATTTTTCGTTAAATCCAAAGCGTTCCAGCACATTATATAGGAAACATCCAATTAACCCTATCAAATGCTTTTTCTGCGTCTAAACTCATTATTACTGCGCTTTTCTTTTCTTTATGTATTTGATTAATTATGTGTAATGTTCTCCTGATATTATCATGTGTTTGGCGTCCCTCTATGAAACCAGTCTGATCATCCTCTATCAATTCCGTCAAGAATGTCTTTATTCGTTTACAGATAATTGTTGTATATATTTTATAATCCACATTTAATAAAGAGATTGGCCTATAGTTTCCGCATTGTTCCCTATCTTTCCCTGGCTTTAAAATAACTGAAATAATGGCTTTGTTCCATGATGGAGGTATTTTGTTGTTGTTTAATGTTCAATTAAATTACTTTAGGAGCTGTGGCGTGAGTTCTTCTATAAACAGTTTATAAAATTCAGATGGGTACCCATCACTACCTGGTGATTTACCGTTTTTAAGTGACTTAATCACATCTTTAATCTCTTGTGTTGTTATTTCTGCTGTTAGCTTTTCATTTTGTTGGTTTCCTATTGATGGCAAGTCCAATGTGCATAGAAATTTTTTAATATCCTTAACATTTTTCTCTTCAGGTTGCGAGTATAGTTCTTGATAGAATTTATGAAATATTTCTTCGATGTTTTCTGGGGTAACTGTGGTTTTATTTGTGATGGGGTCCTTAACCTTATATACATTATTCACTGTTTGTTGTTTTCTTAACCGTTTTGCCAGCAGTTTTGTGGCCTTTGGCCCCGTTTCATAATATTTTTGTTTTAAATATCTATTTTTCCTTTCAATTTCATCTATTTGTATTTCTTTTATCTTTATTTTTTCTTCCTTAATTTCTTGATATATTTTTGGGTCATTTGTGCTTTGATGTTTTTGTTCTAATTCCCTCAGTCTCTCACATCTTTGTTCATATGATTCCAGTTTAGACTTTTTTGCTTTTCCTGATTCAACAATTAATTTACCTCTTAACACGGCTTTTAGTGCGTCCCATAGTATTGTTGGGTCCACTTCTTCATTGGCATTCTCTTGGATATATTTGTTTAGGTTTATTTTTATTCTTTCTTTCATTTTCTCATCATTTAACAGTCCTACGTTAAGTTTCCATGTTGTTTGTCGTTTTCTATTGTTTAGATATATTTCCATGTATATAGGATTATGATCTGATATTTCTGCCCCTCCAATCCAACAATTTCTCACCCTGTGTCTGTCACCTTCATTCATAAGGAAGTAATCTATTCTAGAGTGTACTTTATGGACTGCTGAATAATGTGTATAGTCTTTTTCGAGTGGGTGCAGGTCCCTCCATATGTCTACCATACCCATTTCTGCCAGTGAGGTTCTTATGAACTTTGTTACATGTTTTTTTTGTCTTCTTAACACTTGTTGTGTCAACTTCATGATCCATGACGGCATTTAAGTCTCCTCCACAAATTAGGACTCCTTCACTGTGTGTTGCTATGAGATCAAACAGTTGTTGAAAAAAACCCTTGTCACTTTCTGGTGGGGCATAGATGTTCACTAATGTGATTTGCATACCATCTATTCTTCCCTTTATTATTACATATCTGCCTTCTTTATCCTGGATTTCTTGTTCACATTCAAATTGCATTTTATTTGAAATTAGTATCATAACCCCCCTTTTAGTTCCTCCCTTAAATGAACTGTAGTAGGAGTTCTTATAGCCAAATCTCTTTAGTTTCTCATGTTCTGTCCTGTTCAAATGTGTCTCTTGTATAAATATAATTTCGGCTTTTTCTTTCTTGAATTTTCTTATTATTCT
Organism: Pholidichthys leucotaenia; assembly: GCA_020510985.1. NCBI lineage: Eukaryota > Metazoa > Chordata > Actinopteri > Cichliformes > Pholidichthyidae > Pholidichthys > Pholidichthys leucotaenia. The sequence continues at coordinate 291,164,135 of CM035847.1, forward strand.
TTCCCTTTTAACAGGTGAGTTCAGACCATTCACGTTTAATGTCATTATCTTAAGATTTTTAACCATATTCATGTTTTTCCATTTTTTTAACTTGTGCTCCTAACCCCTTTAACAACAAAACTAACACATATTTGTACAAAAACACAAAGAACCTCGACCTCCGTACTTTGGGCCTTTCTTCTGCCCACTGGTCCCTGTTGGAGGATGGAGGGAATGTCCTCACCGAGTGAGGGGCCCTCCCTAGACCTATATTTACTGTCCAAGTAATAGTCATTAGTCTAGAAATGTCCAACAAAAATCACTTAAACCTCTCCTAGCCATTTGTTTCTCTTTTACCTCGTCTTCTTGGCCTTCATTTCTTCTGTGTCCTTCTTAATCTTTGTTATAATCTAAACTTTCCGTTGAAAGCCTTGCAGTTTTTCTTGGGCCCGGTGCGCCACGTCCATCTCCCGCCTTCTGCCGCTCACTCGCCTCCACTCCGGCTGTCGCGATGCGTTCCGTGCCGCCGCTGCTCCAGCCGCTTCCTCCGGTACGCTCACCACAATGCCTCGCTCCGTCATGTCCCGTGCTGCCTCTCTGGCCGTGCTGTAGGTTTTCACGCCGTCCTCCCAATGAATTCTCATCTTCGTTAGCGATGTTTGGAATCTAATTTTTTTCTCTTTCAGCGTTTTTTTAATGTTGGCATATTTCTTTCGCTGCTGCACAATTTCTGTCGGGTAGTCATGGTCAAAGAATATCTGTTTGTCGCCGACTCGTATCTTTTTCTCCCACGCTTGTGTCAGGATTCTTTCCTTTACGTTGTATTTTAGAAAGTTTACCACAACTGACCTGGGTGTAGAGTTTGGATTCGGGTTCTGTGCCAAGGCTCTGTGCGCTCGTTGGATCTGCAGGTCTGTTTCATCGGGCAGCTCAAGCTCTTTTTTTAAGAATTGATCCATGAATTTAGTCATCGAGTTGCCTTCAATGCCCTCCGGAATCCCAAAGATGTGTATATTGCTCCGTCTGGACCTGCTCTCCAGGTCGGTTATTTTTTCCTGCATCCTCTGTGTTTGTGCCGTCAGGGTCTGCAGTCGCTCGCTTGCCTCGGTCCTCCAGTCTTCCAACTCTGATATTCGAGCCTGTGCTTCTGTCAAACACGCCCGTTGAGTGCGCAGTTCCTCCATGTTTTCAGCTAGCTTGCGTTCCATTTCTTTTCGGAGGCCCATAATTTCCTCCATTTCTTTTTTCAGATCTTCCTTAAGAGCCGTTAAATCCTGTTGGAGTTGTCGCTTTAAGTCTTTTATGACTTTACTTATATTGGCGAAGCCAGTGTTCATAATATCGAGTTTGGCGTCCTCCATTTTCTCTGCTGTAGTCACCTCGTTTTTTTGGGCCTCGTGTTCAGCGATTTCTCCTGCGTTGTTGAAGAGGGATTCTTTAGTTTTACCCTGGTTTTTTCCGTGTGCCCGGCTTCTTCGTGTTTTCATCCCTTGGTTTATTGTTCCATTTATGTCGAGTTGGCCATTTATCGAAGATTTTAAATCCGACTAGGGAGAGCTCTCTGTTTAAGCGTTATGTCTCTCCGCCATCTTCCCGGAAGTCCACACTGTCTGATTTTTAAAGAATTTATTTGCAAATTATGGTGGAAAATAAGTATTTGGTCACCTACAAACAAGCAAGACTTCTGGCTCTCACAGACCTGTAACTTCTTCTTTAAGAGGCTCCTCTGTCCTCCACTCGTTACCTGTATTAATGGCTCCAGTTTGAACTCGTTATCAGTATAAAAGACACCTGTCCTCAACCTCAAACAGTCAGACTCCAAACTCCACTATGGCCAAGACCAAAGAGCTGTCAAAGGACACCAGAAACAAAATTGTAGACCTGTACCAGGCTGGGAAGACTGAATCTGCAATAGGTAAGCAGCTTGGTGTGAAGAAATCAGCTGTGGGAGCAATTATTAGAAAATGGAAGACATACAAGACCACTGATAATCTCCCTCGATCTGGGGCTCCACGCAAGATCTCACCCCGTGGGGTCAAAATGATCGCGAGAACAGTGAGCAAAAATTCCAGAACCACATGGGGGGACCTAGTGAATAACCTGCAGAGAGCTGGGACCAAAGTAACAAAGGCTACCATCAGTAACACACTATGCCGCCAGGGACTCAAATCCTGCAGTGCCAGACGTGTCCCCCTGCTTAAGCCAGTACATGTCCAGGCCTGTCTGAAGTTTGCTAGAGAGCATTTGGATGATCCAGAAGAGGATTGGGAGAATGTCATATGGTCAGATGAAACCAAAATAGAACTTTTTGGTAAAAACTCAACTTGTCGTGTTTGGAGGAGAAAGAATGCTGAGTTGCATCCAAAGAACACCATACCTACTGTGAAGCATGGGGGTGGAAACATCATGCTTTGGGGCTGTTTTTCTGCAAAGGGACCAGGACGACTGATCCGTGTAAAGGAAAGAATGAATGGGGCTATGTATCGTGAGATTTTGAGTGAAAACCTCCTTCCATCAGCAAGGGCATTGAAGATGAAACGTGGCTGGGTCTTTCAGCATGACAATGATCCCAAACACACCGCCCGGGCAATGAAGGAGTGGCTTCGTAAGAAGTATTTCAAGGTCCTGGAGTGGCCTAGCCAGTCTCCAGATCTCAACCCCACAGAAAATCTTTGGAGGGAGTTGAAAGTCCGTGTTTCCCAGCGACAGCCCCAAAACATCACTGCTGTAGAGGAGATCTGCATGGAGGAATGGGCCAAAATACCAGCAACAGTGTGTGAAAACCTTGTGAAGACTTACAGAAAACATTTGACCTCTGTCATTGCCAACAAAGGGTATATAACAAAGTACTGAGATGAACTTTTGTTATTGACCAAATACTTATTTTCCACCATAATTTGCAAATAAATTCTTTAAAAATCAGACAATGTGATTTTCTGGATTTTTTTTTTCTCATTTTGTCTCTCATAATTGAGGTATACCTATGTTGAAAATTGGAGACCTCTCTCATCTTTTAAGTGGGAGAACTTGCACAATTGGTGGCTGACTAAATACTTTTTTGCCCCACTGTACCTCCATCGCTCCCGCCATTTAAAACGTCTGCCACCGTGCTCTTCTCTTGTGCTTGATTTGAGCTGTTAAAATCAGTTTAGTGGCTCTTGGCTGCCACCAACGGTACGGGCATGTGAACTGCAAATTATTTTCACTGCGCATGCGTGTGCAGTGGCCCGAAAACCACTCTGAATACTGCTGTGTATGCAAATGCAGTCTACAGAACGTAAATGTTTTCCCCTTGAAGGGACTCTGATCAGGCCTTTACTGTGGTGGAGATCTACAGAGAGAAGGCTGTGTGTCCTAATGATGCCAGGAGCTGTGATGCAAGGGGCAACTTGTCCTGGTAGGGTCTCCCACAGCAACTGGTCCTGGGTGAAGGACCAGAGAGTGGTCCAGTCGATTACCATGAAGAATGGGTGCTACATGGACCCAGACCACTGGATATGCGGTAAGCATGGATGGATGGGTGGGGTTGTGCCTTCTTTAGTACACATGCATTAACTGCCCTGTTGATGTCTGATTTTGTGGAAAATGTTGGTGCACTACTTCAAATGTGCAGGAAATAATCCTCTAAGTCAGGGGTGTCAAATGTACAGCCCGCGGGCCAAAACCTGCCCGCCAGGGAGTCCAAACTGGCCCGCGGGATGAATTTGCAAAGTGTGAAAATTAAATAATAGTACTCCGGGATTTCTCCGGTTTCCTCCCACATGCCAAAAACATGCACGTTAGGTTAATTGGCATCAAACTGGGGATTCTAAATTGTCCTTAGGTATGACTGTGAGAGTGAATGGTTGTCTGGCTCTCTGTGTTGGCCCTGCGATGGACTGGCGATCTGTCCAGGGTGTACCCTGCCTCTCGCCCAAAGATGCTGGGATAGACTCCAGCCCCCCTGGGACCCAAAAAGGATTAAGCAGAAGAAGATGGATGGATGGATGGATGGATGGATGACTACACGAACAGCACTTTTCCAATAAATTAACTGCTATTCCCAATTTGTCCACTTGGGGTCACACAAGAGTAGCAGACACAAAAGTGATCCCTGATTTCCACTGAGGGAGTCTGTTAGGCAGGTCGGGAGGACAGGATTTCTTCCAGAAAGACTCCAAGGCAAACTTTTCCCAACAGATCACTAAAAATATGCAACAAGTCTTTTTTTTATGGATGCCGGATCCAGCACACACTGAAATGTCACAGTATTTACTGTATTTAATAACTGTTCTCATGTCTTGCAGCTTGGCAGGTGCTTGGGGGGAAAAGGGGGCAGTTCTCTGCCTTTTGTTGGATGTTTTTACGGTTGGAACCAGATTTTCTTGTCACAAAATTTTCTGAACATGTTCAAAACAAGAAAAGCTGCTGGTGTCTTGCCAAAAAGTGATGGGCCCCCAGAAACTGATCGGCTCACTGCGGAAGCATGCCTTGCTTGGCTAAAGCCGTTTCTTTTCTGATTCTGACAGCTGCTTTTGAGCAAAGCAGACATAACCTTCTGTCTATGCAATTAGTGAAGGTCTGTGAATATTTAATGCGGTGAGGGACTAGTCATAATTTCAGCCCCAAAAGTTTTGTGTTAGAATAATCAGATATTACATTTTATCCTGTAGCAGGTTTTCATGTTTTGCCTTATATGTTAAGAAAAGTGTGCTGAAATTAACAAAATCTGTGTCTAATGATGTAAAAGTCAATAAAGCTTTTCTTTCCCGTGAATACTACTGTTTGTGCATTATTTACCTCCTATAATTATATATTGTAAGTAGAATCCATAAAATGGATGCTTCATCTGCCAAAAAATCGTTAAGGCTCCCAATTTGGATTCAAACGTTTTATCTGCCAAAAAATTACTTGATCTGCTTCTTCAAGGTTAAATTGTGAAGATTATAACATGTTCAGTCCAATCTGTGAAATAGTCTCAAAGGACAGTTATAGCCTATAAATGTTATTTCACCTGCCAAAAATTAAGGGTCTTAATGTTGATTGAAACAGTTTGCATGCTTTAAAAATGATTTTATTTGTTCAGGTTTAAATTGTGACTACAATATTATAACTTGCTCTCTCACATGTGTGAAATAGTCTCAAAGGACAATAATTCTGTATTTCACCTGCCAAAAATTGATTAAGGGTCCTAATTGGGATTGAAACTCCAGAAATCCAATCATAACTGGTTTATTCATGTACATGTAAATATGGTCAATGATCAGGTTTACATGGACACTAATAAACCGGTTATGATTGGATTTCTGTAGTTATCTGCAGTGTTTCCTCTGGCTTAAAGACCTTGGCACATTGGCAACATGGGGGGGGGGGGGCAGAAAACACATGACACTACTGTAACTGGAATATGTTAATTTTATACTATTCTTTTTTTTTTTTTTAATTTTGCACAGTAACTTTGCGTATCATCATGAATCCTCTTGCATAGTGTGAGTAGAGCCAACCAGAGTAACAAGTCTTTGCCACCTCCTTCTATCCTGCGCTAGCTACTGGGCCTGGTGCAGAAATATATTATGCTGTTACAAGTTACGAGAGAGGATGCCCATCCAGCAGGTGCGGGGGGGGCCCCCCTCGGTCATCTCCACCCTGCCTGCACGGGGTTAAAGTCCAGGATGGCCTTAGTGAGGTGTTCGGGGGGAGGTGCAGGATGTGTCCATACCACCAGACACATCGCACTGTAGCAAGACCTGAGGCGGGAAGTTGTTGAATCCGCTCTCTGAGTTCTTTATTGGTAATGTGGGCATGCCAACAGATGCCGATGATCCTCCTTACTTTGCATATGGAACTTACAGTTTGAAGTATTGTACAACCAAGGCTTGAATATTGGAATATTGGGCCAGTTGGGGTCCCACCCAGACATCCTGTCTCTGGACTTTTTACTGGTCTTATCCTTCTCTCCTTCCTCTGCTCTCATCTCTCTTGGACCCTTTACCTGAACACTTTCCTCTCTTTGGCTCATCTTGTCTGTCTCATCTTTCCCTCTCTGAGCTCTGTCTAATTCAGGTTCTCTCTCTGTCTATGGTGGTATACAAACAGGTTAGAAAATATCAAGTGTCACGTTTTGTCCTGCAGGATTTTTTTTGTCATGGTTTACATAAATTACAAAAACGTGTATTTTTTGTTTTTATTCTTGTGTTTCTTTTTTTCTATTGAGAAAGAGTAGGAAAGCGAAGGGAAAAACGAACATTCCTAATAGTAATATACTCATGCATACTTAAATTATATGATTAAAGGTGGGTATAGTAGCCAGAAATTCTACTCAGGTAAAAGCAATGCTGTGAAATTAATAATTAAAAGTAGACAACCAAAAATCAGGGTTTCTTCTGGTAACATTTCTCGGTGGTGGCCCACCGCACCAGAAAATTTACTGCCGCGCCAAGGAGATATGAACTTAAGAAAAATATATGAAGCAATAACTTTCTGCAAGCGCACATATGAACAACGCGTGTGGCCGTCATCCGTGCGGAGTTTAGAAGTGCCCCACCCACGCGAGCTTTCCAGTCAGTCAGCAGGCAGTGTCTCGCTAGCGGCAGCAGCATCTTCATGGAAAAGGAGTGAAAACCGGGAAGTCAAACAGCAGAAATGGACTCTATTTGAAGAGAAACATTGTGAACAAGTCTGCTGTTTCTTCATTGGTGAAAATCCTGGTGCATCAGCGCCTCTGCGCTACCTATCGGGCGGAAGTGAAACTACAAATGATGGTTGTGTGCATGCGTCAACTGCTTGGCCTGGGTAGATGAAAAAAGTGAGCATGTACAGCGCCGCATGCGTGCCAGGCTCGTCCAAAGCGTACGTGGACCAAGGCAGACTAGAGGGGAAATGCAGCATGAATAAGGCTTGACTGTCTGACAGAAATATGAGTTTATTAAAGTACTGTAAAAGCGGGAAAAAAAATCCTAAGAGGTATGTAAGCACTGGAGGCATTTATCATAGTTTTAACTCGCTGGAAACGGGAGCAATAACGGAAGAGTTGCTTAGCTAAGAGATGTGGTTAGAATTCAAGTGCTGCCGGCTTCATATGAAGGGAAAGGCCGGAGGACTGATGAATTGCTGAGGATATATTTCACCAGCCACTACAATATTAAGTTATGTTCCCAGTTATGTACCTGGCAAGCTAAGATGACCGAAATTCACAAAGTCAGTGACTTTAATCCATCAGCAGCCTTCAGACAAACTAAACGTGCCAGCATTTGGACTTCAAAATAAGGGAGGTTCTTCTTGGTGGTGGTGAGATTTCTAAAAAAAAAAAAAAAAAAAAAAAGCTATAAATATATATAAAAATTATAACAAATAATGGCATTCTTGGTCATTTAAGTTAATTTAAATCATTAAATAACAATTTATTTTTTTTTTCTTTGTGATCAGAGTTAAATTATTGTTCTGTTCTGACTGCAAAGTTATTGTCAAAAATATAGTTATAAGGAAAAAGTAAAGAAAAAAATACCAGTTTGTTTCAAATTTATTAAAAAAAACAGTAATTTTATTTTAAAAAAACAGACAAAAATAAGCCATAGAATAATCCACAAATTTAAAACAAAGTTTCAAATATACAAGAAAAGTCATTTTTACAAGAGGAAATTACAAATTTGAGGAAAATGGTTTCAAATTTAGATAAACTTACAGAGAAAAGTAGAAAACTATAAGAAAATTGTTATAAATTTTGGAGAAAAACCTCAAACCTTCAAGACTGAAATCATTTTGAGTTTTAAGTGGGTGCTCTTTGTACCCTTAACTAGAAATTTTTGGTTGTCTCCTTTAATTTACATGGCACTTGATATTTTCTAACCTGTTTGTACACCACCATAGACAGAGAGAGAACCTGAATTAGACAGAGCTCAGAGAGGACAAGATGAGACAGAAAAGAGGAGCCAAGAAGAGACTAAGTGTTCAGGCAGAGGGTCCAGGAGAGGTGAGAGCAGAGGAAGGAGAGAAGGATGACACCAGTAAAAAGTCCAAATACAGGACATCTGGGTAGGACCCCAACTGGGCCAGTATTCCAACATTCAAGCCTTGGTTGTACAATACTTCAAACTGTAAGTTCCATATGCACGGCAGTGGCTTAGGAGGTAGAGCGGTCGTCCAGTAACGGGATGGTTGGCGGCTCGAATCCCGCTCTCCTCAGATATCCTGCCATTGTGTCCTTGGGCAAGACACTTTACCCACCTTGCCTCCAGTGTCCATAACACTGGGTATGAATGTGTATAAATGTTCGGTGGTGGCCGGAGAGGCCGTTGGCCCGGTTTGGCAGCTGTGGCTACAGTAGTAGCTTGCCACTACCATTGTCTGTCTGGAATGAATGAATAATGTATTTGTAAAAAGTGTCTTTGAGTGTCTATGATAAAGCGCTATATAAATCTGATGCATTATTATGCATTTTGCAAAGTTACTGTGCAAAATTAAAAAAAGAAAAATAGTATAAAATTAACATATTCATACATACGTGTTTTCGCGCCCCCCCCCCCCGGAAAAATATGTTGCCACCACGCCAAGGTCTTTAAGCCAGAGGAAACACTGAAATATTTCTAGTTGAGTTAAGGCTACAAAGAGCACCCACTTAAAAAGTTGAGTAATGACTTAAGTGATGAAGGTTTGAGGTTTTTCTCCAAAATTTATGACAATTTTCCTGTAGTTTTCTACGTTTCTCTGCAAATCTATATACATTTGCAACCATTTTCCTCATTTGTAATTTCCTCTTGTAAAATTATGACTTTTCTTATATATTTGAGGCTATTATAAACTTATGGATTATTTTATAGCTATTTTTTGTCTATTTTTTATAAAATTACCATTTTTTTTTAATAACTCTGAAACGGATTGTGGTAAAATTTTGACTTTTTTCCTTATATAATTTACATTTTTGACCATAATTTTGCAGAGTCAGAACAGAACAATAATTTAACTCTGATTTCAAAGGAAAAAAATTAATAAAATTGTATTTAATGAAATAAATTAACTTAATTACCGAAGATGCACTTATTTGTTATACACATCGTTGGCCTCCGTCGGTCTATGATGACCATGGAAGTGAACCCTGAACGTCTACTCTGCTGGAACAGCACCGCCTGTGGCTGAGCAGGCCGATGCGCGAATGGCAGTCCCTGTCACACAGGTCGCACTTGTGGGTGGTCTCCGTGCTGCTGGGTCTGTGGCGGTTCTTCCTGCAGGTCCTTTTTTCATCTGCTGCAGCAGTCAGTCTCTCTTCACCCGCCTTGAGCTGTCTGGTCAGGGTGCCTCTCCATTTGGAGCGGTCCGTTGCAAGGTCCTCCCAGCGCTCTGTGTTGATCTCCAGGGCCTTCATGTCTCTCTTGCAGCCGTCTCTATTTGTTATAATATTTCTATATATAGAAATATTATTTTATTTCTATATATGGGAGCACGGTGGTGCAGTGGTTAGCACCTTATCAGCACAGCAGGAAGGTCATGGGATCGATCCCACCACCCCCTGACCATCGGTGACCCTTCTGTGTGGAGTTTGCATGTTCTCCCCGTGTCTGCATGGGTTTACTTCGGGTACTCTGGTTTCTTCCCACAGGCCAAAGACATGCAGGTTAGGTTAACTGGCATCAACTGGGGATTCTAAATTGTCCTTATGTATGAAAAACTCTGATGCCATCTTCTTCCCCCAAACCAAAGTATAAAAAGTTCCCCAGTCATCTGCAGATCACAGGGGAAGGTGTTTCAGTGCGCTAAAAGGCTCTTCTCATTGTTGTCTGAAGATTTTATGTCCTTGAAAGACCCTGATTGTCCAGATACAGACCAGATTTGTTTTACTCCACCCATGTCTTCCGCCAGCTGCTGTATAGGCAGAAATACTGTACATCATGTCGACGTATGGCTGATGTACAGACATGCGCAGTAAACATATTTTCTACCCAAACTTCGCAATAAGTGTTTATATGCGTGCCAATTGGATTAACAAATGGCATAACCCACCCATCTCAATTGGAAGGAAATTTTGATCTGAAGGAGTGTGATCGGGTCAGAATATTCAGAGTGGCGTGTTTACATAAAGCAATTTATTCCAATCAGGCTTTTAATCCGGTTACTTGTGTCCATGTAGACATGGCTATTGTTCAAAATACAAACAAGTCCCAGGACTAAACAGTAGATGGCAGCAATATGATAACTGGTTCCTTAAATAGCATTTGTTTTTTATCATGATTAAGATATTGTTTGTCAGCAGCTTCAGTTCACAACAGAGCAGAAAAGAAAAAAAAATCAGGTTGTTCAAACTTTGATGAAGATTCATCATTCAGGTTGTTCATGTTTTGTAAAAAATCAATGGTTCAATAAATGTAAACATTTCATAATGTACTTCTTTGTACTAAATTTGGAGTTGCCATTAAGTTGTTTTGCTATTATTTTACTGGTCCGGCCTACTTGACATTAAATCCGGCGGTATGTGGCCCCCGAACTAAAATCAGTTTGACACCCCCGCTCTAAGTACTTTAGTTAAATTACACCAAAACTTCCTAACGTTCTCAGTCAAAGGAACACTATGCAAAGACTGTTTTTGGTTTGTTTTTTACCTTCAGCATCTTTGCTCTTGTCTGCTCCTCCCTCTGCCATCCTGCGAGCTCGTTCCTCCTCCTCCTGCTGCTTCTGTTGGATCCTCATGAACAGGACTCGCTGTGCTGGGGGCAAAAAGTCGGGCACAGAAATCCCTCCCTGATTGGCTGAGGCGCCGTTAGCGTTGCTGTCTTGGGCACCGGGCTGGTTGCCAAATTTCACTGCTCCTCCTCTCTCGTCCATGGCAGGAAAATCCTGGTAGTCATCACCTGGAAGGGAACAGCGGGTGTGTTTATTAGATAACAAACACACACACACACACACACACACACACTGTTCAGGGTTTCTACAGATGTCAGAAATCTAATTTTTAATGCCACATGTCGGGAACAATAGACAGCACATGATAAACTGACCAAAAGGGCAATTACCCTCACTTATGGGTGGATATTTCATGTGACTGTTGGGGGGACAATAAACACAACATTTCATCAGGAGCAATATAGTATTATTTGTGCTACTGAAAAATTATACAAATTTATGAGACAAAAGTCGCAAAATTTTAAGTGACAGTCTTGAGAGAGAAAAAGCTGCAACATTAAAAGAAAAAGTAGCAAATTTGCAAGAAAAAATTGAAAATTAAAAAAAATTACAAATTTACAAGAAAAAAAGGTGGAAATTTAAGATAAAAAAATCTGCAAATTTGGAAGAAAAAAACTGCAAATTTTAAAAAAAAGTTACAAGCTTACTACAAAAAAGTTGCAAATTTATAAGAAAAAACCTGCAAATTTAAAAAAAAAAAAAGGTTACAAATTTTCCAAGAAAAAAGTTGCAAATTTGCAAGAAAAAAACCCTGCAAATTTAACCCCTTGAACTCTGTGAATTCCGCGGGCGGTCACGTCTCTGCATCTTAGTGTGTCTCAGTGCACACTGATAAAAAAAAGCTGTATTTCCGGTCTTCCAGTACAGACACAGCCTTGTTACAACCTGAGAAAAAAGCTGTGTAATATATTCATTTTTTGTAGTATTTTTACAAAATTTTGACCTGAGCTTGAAAACACTTGGTTCTACATTTCTGTTGTGTTTTCCAGCCAGTATCTGACAGCTGTATGTTATTTGCAAGCATTTGTATCTAAAAAAAAACACCCAGGCGAACTTTCTTGTTACTCAGTGGCAGGAGCACTTAGAGAGATTATGACTGTTTTGCCAAAAAATTCAGAGTGTTTTCTTTTAAATGAGACCAACCCCATGAAGATGCTGCAAAGGGTTGAAGAACAGCTTTTGATTTACTTTGGGCATGTTATTTTTAGGCGTTTTTAGGGAAGTTGAACAGAGTTCAACAGGTTAAACAAAGTTGCAAATTTACAAGAAAAGAACAACCCCCCACTCCCCAAAAAAACTTGCTTTGCATGTATCCTTAGCATCTGTGATTAAAATGCATTTTATTCAGTTATGTAACATGATATGGAAAGGTTTATGATGCCATTAGGGGGAACAATTCTTCACCCCCCCCCCCCCAATTTTCACCTATGCCCCCACTGCCCACAAATGGAAAAAATTACATTTTACATTTCTCACCTTCCTGTCCCCCTCCCTCCATCTTCATGCCCTCCTGCTGATTGTAGTAGTTGTTGTAGTATATCCCCCCTCCCTGAGGAGCGTCCGGTGGCACAGCACCTCCATGTGGAGGCCCGTCACCAGACGTAAATCCTCCCATCATCGGTGGTCCACCGGGGCCCATGTTCTGCATGTCAGGGGACATCATGCCCGGAGGAGGGGGGAAGCGTGTAGGTGGGGCACCCGGGGGCCCTTGGGGTCCTGATGGTGCGGTCTGACCCGGGCTGCCACTGGGGGTCTGGCTTCTGATGCAAAGGGGAGATTGAGATTAGGTATGTATACAGTTCATCTATGAGCAAGTCTGCATATGGATGTGGGGTATAGGTGCATCTATTTATGCCTGATGGTGAGACTCGGGACAGAAACATGCATTTCTATCAGATTTACGAGGGGGGCTGAAAAGTTCATAGTGGTCAAATTTGACTAAATGCGGTTTATTTTTCAACATAGTCTCCCCTTCGGTCCACACACTTCTTCCATCGGTGTTGCAGCGCTTGGATCCCTGCGGTTGAAAAATAAACCACATTTGGTCAAATTTGACCACTGTGAACTTTTCTCAATGAGCAACTAGCTACTGCACATTAACCCTCTACTCTTCTATGATGCTAACAGAGACAGATAAATGGGGTCAATTAACCAAACAAATGTGTCTTCAGACTGGCAGGAAACTGGACCACCTAGAGTAAACCCATGAAAACGGGGAGAACATGCTCACTTAACACAGAAAGACCTCTGTGCCTGGGATTCAAAATGGGAACCTTCCAGCTATCAGGTAACAAAGCTAAACAGTGTTCCACAATGCAGAGTACTGCACAGGTTACTTTATGTATTAAACACACTCACTGCCTGTAGGTCACCTTTAGCTAACAGAATCAGAATCTCTGCACTAAAACAGAAAACTTGGACAGCAGTGACTGTGTAAAGTGAAAGTTAGTGCATGTTAGTGATGTAACCGCATCAGTACTTATTATCACAACCAGCTTGAGAAAGTGGACAAACAGAAACGGAGATGAGGTAAGATAACACCAACGTTTTAGCCAGTCGTAGCTCAAGACATGCCAACTGTACATCTGGCCAGGGACAACAGATGAAACTCAGCTTTTTAGCCGCAGAATTGTTTTCTGTTTATTGATGAACACTGCCCCTTTAAATAAACTAATAAATAAATAAGAGTAATATGTGGTGGAATATGGGTTCTCAGTCCTAAAGAGCCACCGTAGGTAGTAGAGGAGGGAAAATGTAACTTAAGATGAAGTAAACAATGTAGATGATGGACTAACAGCTCGTCAGTTCACCCTGGTCATTTATTCCAGAAATCTATAGAAATGCATGTTTTTGTCCTTGCTGGCACAATCAGTTCACCATAAAAGTTGACAGCAATTCACCAAAGAGCACAGCCTTCTGAGACAAACTGGTAGCAAAGCAAGAATCACATCCACACACACTATCCTGTCTATAACCGAGACCCCCCCTTTGAGTTCACCCAAAATTAGATCACAATTTCTACACACAGGAACATAAAATATCAGATTTCATTCACCATGCTGCTTTTCTGATCTCATACCTGACAGCCAGTTTCTGAGCCAGTTGTCCTGTTGGCTGCACTTTAATCTCAAACAATGAGGGGATCTTCTTCCCCATGCCCCCCCCTCCTCCTCCTCCTCCTCCTCCTCCTCCTCCCCCACCACCAGAAGGCGGGGGGCCCATGTGGGGAGGTGGCCCGGATGGATTTTGAGGTCCACCTGGGTAGGGGCTTCCATCAGGCCCAAGGACAGGTGGAGCGGAGCAAGGGTTAGGCACGGGAACAGGCCCTGGGGCGGGGGGACCTTTGATGGGCATGGGCCCCTGATTAAGTCCGGACATGGCCCCATAGTCACCACCCACAGGGGTGCTGAAGTCCCCTGGTCCCATGCTGGCGTCCACAGCAGCAGGGCGAGGAGGCGTGGGGAGGAGGCCGACTCCAGGAGGGGGTTTAGGAAGGGGGTTGATCCCCTGCTTCTTCAGCTCCTCCACCTCCTTCTCATCCTCAGCGCCGGCTTCTGCATCCTCAGCCAGCATCTACAAAACAAGATCACAGGAAATTTCAGTAGAAGGTCAATGGTATTTACAAGAGTAACTTTAAGGAGACTTGCTCTGCTCTTTTTTCACATGCTGACAGAACTCCCAGAAGTGTTAATGAAACATCTGTGACATGATTTGGTCAAAACACCACCGGGTTTAATTACTGCAGTACCATTTTACACACGGGGCAGTAGTTCTCTTCAAAAATACTGTTTTATGGCATCTGTTCACTATACCCTCCCTCCCTCTAGGGTAATTTCTCTGATCTCGGTTTCCATGGAAATACCATGTTTGAGGCTAATGCTTGTTTTTAGCTTCAGATGTTAGACTAAGTAACATACCAGCAATAATATTGCTTCAATGTTAGAATTAAAAGCCCGAATAAAGCATTATCAATTACAAACAGTGGTGCATGGTTTGAGACGCTGGTGGTATATGATCGTCTCCTGGGGTGTGATGAGCACAGAAACAACCCTGAATGAAAGACTGGTTAACTGTGCCAACAGCAGATGACTGTTGCAAATCAAGAAGTTGCCGGGTACAGAGTATAATAAACTATAATAAAATAAGGTAAAAAAAAAAAACATGTATGAATGAAATATAAAGGGTAAAAGGTTGATTGATGAGCTGGTTGGGAAAACAGTTGTTTAGCTAGAATGGATAGAATATATAGAAATAGACATAAATGGACATCTAGTGGCTAGGTTAGTGGGACTCGTTTCTCAGTTTGTAACCAGCAGGTTGACCTCGAAATCAGTCAGAAATCCTGGCTGTGGCTGCTCAGACCAGCTAACATTAGCAGCCAAATCTCCCTGGGTAGTACAGCCAAAATATAACAAAATAAACATGAATGGCATGAGATAGAAGAACAAACTAGGACCTCAGATGACTAATAAGAGTGACTACAGTTTACAGAAAAGGGCTCTTAAAATCCATGGTTCGGCTGCTGTGATTACCTCACAGAAGACAACAGCCAAACCAAATGAGGCATTTCAGTCAGAGCTGTAATCTCTGTAGGACAGGAGAACTCCTGTGCAGGAGGACTGCGGGCTGTTTAACTCTGCCAACCATATGTCACAAAAATCCTACATAACCCACTAAAGTAAACGGGAAACCTCAAAAAAGCACAACAGAGGCCACTTAAGGGGAGCTGGAGTAGGGTTGTCACTTAATCAGCAGGCTTATATAATGGTAGACGTGCACTGCCTTGAAGTGACTGATCCAGATGTAAACTTTTTTTTTTTTTTTTTTAACCATGACATACCACAAGATTTCTTCTGTCTGGTACATTGTACTGAATGAACAGGATCAGACCTTGTTGAGCAGCTCCTGTGTGTCGTTGCTGAGGTCTTCATGGGAGAACATGCACTCGTCACCGTTGACGCAGTTTCCTGTGGTGTGGAACAGCTTACAGGGGAATTCACGTGGGGGGCAGAGTCAAGGAGAAACACTCAAAGATTCATTCAACCCTACAGTACTTTCAAACAGTTTCATACTATTGAATAAAAAAAGTCAGTTTCACTTTTAACTAGTGGTGAAGGAGTTAACACAATACCCCGGTTAACACCGACCATTTTTTTTTAATCATGATTAGTCGCGGTTAATCGCAAGCATGAATGGGGCAGTTTGACCTGGCCGCTTTCCATACCGAAGCCGCTCTGTGCATCATACAGAAACCCCTCCATGACCCAAAATGGATAAAGACAGGAAGATTTTGAACAGCAAGTTCAGCTTCAAAAAATTTCCAAATGGATCTGACGACCAGAATACAGTAATATGTGTGTACTGTAGGTGTGAATTCCATTACCACAGGAGCATGTCTAGTCTTCCTTAAGTACACCTGCAAGCTAAGCTAAGCACTCAGTTGATGCTAATAGCATTCCACCCTATACGAAAAAACAAACCAAGCTGGACAATGTACAACAGAGATGCTTGGACAACTGTACAGTCAACAAACTTGACCAGGGCTGTACAGTGTGACATATACCGTATGTTGTACATGCGACGTGAAAATTGGTCTATGCGAGGAATGAATGAACTGAAGTAGCACCAGTGTGATGAGAGGCAGACCCGTTTGTGTCACGGGCATTTTTACGTCTTTAAATTTTGTCAGCCCGCGGCAAACTCGGCGCAGATCACTGGTGGAATACACCAATCCATACAGTTCAATGGTTGCTGCTCTTTGTCCTCCGTTACAACAGAGAGGATTGCAAAAGGCAATCACCTTGACATTTTTTCCCGTATCAACACCGAGTAGCTTTCATATTTACAAGAAGAGACACTTTGTGTTTGTCTGCACAGGTTGCACGTTTGTTTGTACATCGCCTTTAGTGCCACACAAAGTGGGACATGTTTTATTTTGGAAAGGGCTGTCACAGAAAAAAGGAGGAGCAGAGGATATGCAAGGTGAACAGGGGTGCATAGTTTTCCCCTGGCCGATAGGACAGGCTGGTCTCTTCTCCACAGCAGCCGGAGGACGGTCAGAGCTGCTGCAGGCT
The DNA here is from genome assembly GCA_020510985.1 of Pholidichthys leucotaenia. NCBI lineage: Eukaryota > Metazoa > Chordata > Actinopteri > Cichliformes > Pholidichthyidae > Pholidichthys > Pholidichthys leucotaenia. Next base: position 291,180,838 of record CM035847.1, read on the forward strand.
CCGGCAGTGACTGAAAATAATGCTCTTATAAAAGAAACCTTTGTTACGTTTCTTCTGGCATCTTCCAGGTTCATTTTGCACCAGTCCCTGGAGGAGGAGTGTGACGAAGAAAGAGGAAGCTCAATGGGGTGACGTGGGCTATTTTCACAGTCTAGTCCGGGGGTGTCAAACATACGGCCCACGGGCCAAAACTGGCCCGTTAGCTTGGATGGTGTGGCGCAGAAAGGCAGTGGGCCATTTCAAGCACGGCCCACCAAATGCAGCAGAGCTAGAGCAGCTGCAAATTGAATATCTTGGTGAGAAAGAGTCACTCACACAGGAAGTCCCAATATGGTGGAACAGTACCCGTGAAATAATCACACGTGTTCTGCGGAATCAAGATCCAGCGAGGGCTATGCTGCATACAGCATTTCCATGCCAACAGCAGCTGAACTGGACAAAATGAAGAATTTGGAGACCTTGCTGGAGCACTGCAGGTAATTTATAGTCTTCTTTATGTGTGCATACCGCCCCCTAAATCATCATAAACCTTTCTACAGCATGCTACATAACTGAATAACATGACTTTGAAGCACCGATGCTAACAGGGAAACTGTGCCTGTTGTAACACCCGAGGTCCACTGTTTTGTGTTCAGCTGCTTAAAAACAGTGGATGTTTATAGGAGTAAAGTTGGACACTGAATTGTGTCAGTACTGTAAGTAATGGGGTGGCAGTGGCTCAGGAGGTAGAGCAGGTCATCCAATAACCGGTTAATAAATGGTTTGAATCCCACTTTCCCCAGCCATCCTGCCGCTGTGTCCCTGGGCAACACACTTTACCCACCTTGCCACCAGTGTCCATGACACTGGGTATGAATATGTATATGTATAGATATTCGGTAGTGGTAAGAGAGGCTGTTGGCATCAATTGGCAGCCACATTTCAGTCAGTCTGCCCCAGGGGAGCTGTGGCTACAGAGGTAGCTTACCACTATCAATCTCTGTCTGGAGTGAATGAATAATGGAGTCACTGTAAGTGCTTTGAGATGTCACTTGTGTAAAGCACCATATAAATCTAATCTATTATTATTGTAATGTTACAATGATGTCATTATGCCCTGTCATTATGTTGTTTGTACACACAGTAATTCTGGAGTACTTGTGGGATTTTTCTGGAGAATATTCTATGTAGTTTTTGTCATTTTTGACATACTGACAGCTTCAGTAAACCTGCAGGTGAAGAAAGCAAGCATAATTGTCCACTCCCATGTTGAGTATGAGAAACTTGGGGAAAAAAAGCACAATTAACACATGATTAATGAACAATTTCTGAAGCTTAATCGCAAATGAAATTTTTAATCATCCTTCACCACTACTTTTAACTAATATGATCTGTGCTGATAAGGATATCATGCATGTAAGGACAGTGGTCAGCTCGGGCACAGAACCCAGTGATGTAGAACTTGCACAGCTCCTTCTTCTTAGGCAGCTCGATGTCATGGCTGAAGTTACAGTGGTCCCCCTGGTGGTGGAAAAAGGTAATGATGAGACGTGTTCAGAGGACTTTAGAGAGCTGTCTGAAGCTGGAAACCATAAAGCTTCGCAGCTTTTTAGCAACTACAGTACTTAAAGGCATTTCTGATACATGTAAATGTTTTAATTTTGATCAGTGGTTTTAAAGTGCAACTCTGACTTTGTAGACTGTTATTAACGCCTGAATTGGTCCTGTCTGATTTTTGCTTTTATCTCTCCTTTTTTCCTTTCCCTTTTCAAGTGTTTTTGACACTTGCTAGTTGCCAGGCTGACACTGGAACTAAGGCACTGTTCTTAATGGTGAAATAAAAGTTAATTAGTTAGTTAAATAAATAAATAAACAAACAACTATTTGAAAAATTTGTTCCTCTGTTATTTGCCTGCTCTTTAAGACTGTTACAATTATTGCTGCTTGCCTCATCCAGGGTCTGGAGCCACATTTGTTTGGTTTTTTGCCCACAACTTGTGACACAAAAAAGGTAAAACCCTCACAAATTTATGAGAAATATTGCTGCAGCTTTAAGTGAAAATATACAATTTTAAGGGGGTGTTTTTTCTTGGGGGGGATTTTTTGAGGGAGAAAGTAGAACTTTTGAATTCATGAGGAAAAAAACACATTTATGACAAAATAGCTGCAAATTTATGTTTGGTCAATGGGGCTTGCGATGGACTGGTGATCTATCCAGGGTGTACCTCGCATCTCACCAGAGATGCTGGAATAGTCTCCAGCCCCCCAGGGAAACAAAAAGGAGTATAAGAAGATGGATGGATGGATATCATTAGGAAAAACAAGACTGTCAATGACCATGTTTACATGCACACAAATAAACTGGTTATGACTGGATTTCTGGAGTTATCTGATTATTCAAGTGACCATGTAAATAGAATAATCTGATCATCAACTCAAGTGGTTTACCCTCCAATGATCTGTTTATTCAGCGCATGTAAACACAACAAAATGGATTACTGCCATTATCAGTTTGCTGTGACCATGTAACCAGACCCATTGACAGAATAGCTCCTTTTGGCCTGATGAAATCAAAAGTCACAGTTAGCTTTCCCTATGCCCTACTGCTATAGAACAAGTAAAGCTAGAGTCACCAAACTTACAAAGGTTCCCCCTGTGACCCTGACCTCTAACTATGGTTTTGGGATTGAAAGGTCAAAAGTCAAATTGACATTTAAACTATATCTCAACAACAAAGACAGCTAGGGTCAGCAAACTTGATACACAGGTTCACCTTAGGACCCCAACTTATATAGCGTATCTCATATAAACTATATCTTATATACTTATAACCTATGAGTTTGACAACAAACCTATAGTCAGAGGTCAGGGTCTCAGGGCGAACACGTGTACAAAGTTTGGTCACCCTAGGTCTCACTGTTGTTGACATATAGTTTATATGGCACTTTGATGTTTTGACCCCAAACCCATAGTTGTGAGTCGGAATCCCAACGTGAACCTGTGTACCAAGTCCAGTGACCCCAGCTTTCTTTGTTGCTGAGATATAGTTTAAAAAGCAATTTGACCTTTTGACCTCAAACCCATAGTCAGAAGGCAGGGTCTAAGCCATTCAAGACTTGTCTTGGACATGACGATATCGATTTGAAAAGGCGACATCATTCTTTTCGCTAGTTATCATGTGACAAGATTTAGGAAAAAATTGAACTCTGACCCAAATTTGAACTCGGGGTGGCTGTGGTGCAGGTGTAGTGTGGCCGACTACTGATCGGAGGGTCAGGGGTTTGATTCCCGCTCTGTCTGCAGTCTGCATGTCGAAGTGTCCGTGAGCAAGACACTGAACCCCCAGTTGCTCCTGGTGGCCAGGCTAGCGCCTGTGTGTGTATGGCGGCTTCGCCACCATCAGTGTGTGAATGTGTGCGTGAATGGGTGGACAGTAAGATCTGTAAAGCGCTTTGGTCATCCAGAGATGAGGAAAAAGCACTATATATGTGAGCGCCATGAATCCCATTCATCCAAGATTTTCATAGATACACCCATGATATCAATTTGAAAAGCCCACATTATTTCTCTGTAGTTATCACGTTCACAATGTAGGTGTTGACGTCGCCGCCACTGCCCGCCCACCTGGTGGGGTGACGACAATACCCCTTCAGCCTTTAGAGGCTGAGGGGTAAAAAAAAAAACCTCTTTCCATGGTAGAAGGTGCTGACCCCTGGAATAAATGTCTTTGAAGTTTCTAGACACAGTACCATGCAGACTCTTAATTCAACCATGTCAGTTCCAGAAATTTTAAAGCCTGTAGCTGACATGAGCAAATTGATAGTTAACAACTTTAAAATCCAACTTACTCCAATTTTGCAAAAGTGGTGCAACAGCTTCTGCATTGAGATTTTTTAAGCTAAACTATGAAACTACATCTAGTGTACTAATTTGTAGGATTAACAAGTGACTTTAACTAAACCCAAACAGTAAACACTGGTGTGTCTTACCCAGGTGCATCTCCCCTCAATGTAGTATTTGCAGATGGCCTTTCCCTTCTTATCTTTCTCACCCTGGTTCCTCCTCCCCGACCCCGGTCCATCACCATCCTATAAATCACATCAACGTTAACCAGATTTGTTTCAGCGTCAGAACACCTCAGGCGGATCTGACAGCGGTTATCAAAGCTTTACCCCGTTGTCCATGTCTCCGTTGTCATCGTCGTGCCCCATGTCTCCTCTTCCTCTCCCTCGGCTCCGACCCTTTCCTCCTCTCATCATACCCCGTCCTCCTCGACCTCTGCCCCGCCCGCGGCCTCCTTTACCTCAAAAAATAATAAACACTGTGAGTGACTTTGTAATTTCCAACCCTAACAGTCAGTCCATCAGCTTGAAATAAATCCTTGTTTCTTAAAAACTTATCAAAAGAGACACCAACCTCTGCCTCTGTCTTTGGACTTCCTGTAGTGACTGAGTTCTTTTGAGTAGTCATCGTAGTCATCATCTCCCATGTCGTAGTCGTCTTCTCCATACTGGAAAAATAAGTCACATGATCAGTGTCACAGACCAATCTCTTTGGCCTTAGCTCAGAGCAAAGAAGCTCAAAAGAAGATGAAATAAGCCAAAATTTTTACACCATCGATACAACAGCTAACCACCAATAGCAATACCAGGATGTATACCAAGCATGGGCTATAGGGTCAGAAAAGGGGATCGAGTATTCATCGATTTCCTTGATTATGACCATATCAAATACAGTGTGTTTCATTCATAGTTCTAAACCTCACCTCCATGTCGTCTCCATAGTCTCCGTCGTCATCTCCTCCCATCTTTCCTCCTCTCCCCCTTCCTCGGCTCCCTCCCCGTCCCCTCCTCCCTCCTCTCATTCCTCCACGGCCTCTCAGGCTCTTCATGCGGCCGCGGGCCCCTGTAGAGACACGGAGGCAAAGAATGAAATGAGTCGAGCACAACCGACAGAGGCAGGGGAAATTTATCTGAAAAACTGGAATTGATAAGAAAAACTTTTGCAAATAAGCTTCACTGTGACAAATTTGCAAATGAAAATGTGTCGTAACAACCCAGCACAGTAATAAATGTGTAACAATTTTTTTACTTCACACACACACACACACACACACACACACACACACACACACACACACACACACACACACACACACACACACACACACACACACACACACACACACACACACACAGTTAGGCCCAGAAATATTTGGACAGTGACACAATCTTCATGATTTGGGCTCTGCATGCCACCACATTGGATTTGAAATGAAACCACTACAACGGAATTGAAGTGCAGACTTTAAGGTTTAATTCAAGGGGTTGAACAAAAATATATGATTAAATATGTAGGAATTGTAGCTATTTTTATACAAACGCTCCTCATTTCAGGGGCTCAAAAGTAATTGGACAAATAAACATAACCCTAAGTAAAATGTTACTTTTCAATATTTTGTTGAGAATCCTTTGCAGGCAATGACTGCCTGAAGTCTGGAACCCATGGACATCACCAAACGCTGGGTTTCCTCCTTTGTGATGCTTTGCCAGGCCTTTACTGCAGATGTCTTCAGTTGTTGCTTGTTTGTGGGTCTTTCTGCCTTAAGTTTTGTCTTGAGCAAGTGAAATGCATGCTCGATTGGGTTGAGATCTGGTGATTGACTCGGCCATTGCAGAATATTCCACTTTGTTGCTTTAAAAAAACTCCTGGGTTGCTTTTGCAGTATGTTTTGGATCATTGGTGAAGCGCCGTCCAATCAACTTTGCTGCATTTGGCTGAATCTGAGCAGAAAGTATATCCCTATACACTTCAGAATTCATCCGGCTGCTTCTGTCTTTTGTCACATCATCAATAAACACAAGTGACCCAGTGCCATTGGAAGCCATGCATGCCCATGCCATCACACTGCCTCCACCATGTTTTACAGAAGATGTAGTGCTTTGGATTATGAGTTGTTCCAATTCTTCTCCAAACTTTCTTCTTCCCATCATTCTGGTACAGGCTGATCTTAGTCTCATCTGTCCAAAGAATGCTGTTCCAGAACTGGGCTGGCTTCTTCAGGTGTTTTTTGGCAGTCAATTCTGGCCTTTCTATTTTTGAGGCTGATTAATGGTTTGCACCTTGTGGTGAATCCTTTGTATTTACTCTCATGAAGTCTTCTCTTTATGGTAGACTTAGATACCGATACACCTACTTCCTGGAGAGTGTTCTTCACTTGAGTGGATGTTGTGAAGGGGTTGTGAAAGGATTCTGCAATCATCCACCACTGTTGTCTTCCGTGGACGTCCAGGCCTTTTTGAGTTCCCAAGCTCACCAGTGCACTCTTTTTTTCTCAGAATGTACCAAACTGTTGATTTGGCCACTCCTAACATTTCTGCTATCTCTCTGATGGATTTCTTCTTTTTTTTTTCAGCCTCACGATGGTCTGTTTCACCTCCATTGAGAGCTCCTTTGACCGCATGTTGTGTGTTCACAGCAACAGCTTCCAAATGCAAACGCCACACCTGGAATCAACTCCAGACCTTTTAACTGCTTAATTGATGACAGGTTAACGAAGGAAGAGCCCATGCAGCCTTGTTATTTTTTTTGCAGCCTTCTGAGTCAACTGTCCAATTACTTTTGGTCCCTTGAAAAAGAGGCGGCTACGTATTAAAAGAGCTGTAATTCCTAAACCCTTGCTCCAATTTGGATGTGAATACTCTCAAATTACAGCTGAGAGTCTGCACTTTAAGTCCATATTGATTATATAATTGTATCCTGAATATGTTTTCGTAAACAGCTAAAATAACTAGAAAAGCACTCAGAGAGCGCAGACCTCCGCCAAGCGCCGCAGTTCCGCCCATACAGTCTTGAGATTCCTTGATCATGAAAACATATGAGAAGCAGTGGTTCAGTAGTTATTCACGAAAATGGCATTTTCCGTAATGACGGCCACAGTTCCTCGCATACAGTGTTTGTGTGTACGTTTTCAGATTCCTTGACCATGAAAACATATGACAAGCAATTGGATTGACAATGATAAGATTAGTGGTTCAGTAGTTATTCACGAAAATGGCCTTTTGCGTAATGGCGGTTCAGCACTACAGTTCCCCCCATACAGTGTTTGTGTGTACGTTTTCAGATTCCTTGACCATGAAAACATATGACTAGCAATTGGATTGACAATGATAGGATTAGTGTTTCAGTAGTTATTCTTGAAAATGGCCTTTTCGGTAATGGCGGCCACAGTTCCTCCCATACAGTGTTTGTGTGTACGTTTTCAGATTCCTTGGCCCTGAAAACATATGACTAGCAATTGGACTGACAATGATAGGATTAGTGGTTCAGTAGTTATTCACGAAAATGGCATTTTGCGTAATGGCGGTTTTCTTGTGGACGGTGATCCGGATCACCACCCAAATCTAATCATCTGTAGGATACCCCATTTCTGACAATCTGTGAAAATTTCATGAAAATCCGTCCATAACTTGTTGAGTTATCTTGCTAACAGACAAACAAACAGACAAACAAACAAACAAACCAACGCCGATGATCACATAACCTCCCCCTTTGGCGGAGGTAACAAAACTTATGTCACTGTCCAAATATTTTTGGGCCTAACTGTGTACACACACACACACACACACACACACACACACACACACACACACACACACACACAAAACTCACAAAATGTTAGGGCTATTTGGCTTTCAGTTGAAATTTCAGGATGCACCTAAAATGCACTATAACCTTTACAGGTGAAATTGATTTGACCTTTAACCTTTTGAATGCATATGTCCAGCTGTTCAATGTTTCAGTACTTTTTACATAACTTGCTCTTCTCTAACAAGGTGCATAATGGCAAAATTCACAACAGGTGTTTGATCCATGAATCGACAAATACATTTTCTGGTTCAATTACAACTGGTATTTAAACAGTCCTCTTCATCATGCTGTTCACATTTTGACATCATGAGACCAAGACAATGCCTCACAATTGATCAACAATACCTCGCCAGGGACTTCCGGTTATGGCGGCCGCCTAGAAGGACACGTATCACTCTGCTCTGCCCTTGGAAATAAAAATTCGGCAAATAACTCTCTCATTTGCAACAGAACTTTTCCCAACGTTTGGGTGAGGATATGCCGGTGAAGACTAAGGCTGGGAAATCAGGAGGGGGAAAAATTGAATCGCCGAAGCAGTCCAAATTAACGGACTTTAAAGTTTGTGGCGCAGTAGGAAAAGCTGCGGATATAGCGGATGAAACTAGCGGTGGTGCGGTAACTGCTGCTGCTGACGATGGCGACACAGGTGCAGTGCTGGCTGCCATTAGCTCAATGAGAGCAGACTTTTCCGCTAAACTTGATGGGATTATGGCAGCGTTGGATGCAATGAGAAAGGAGTTGGGTGACTGCGTGGAACGAGTGACGCAGGCGGAGCTTCGTGTTTCAAGTGCGGAGGATGAAATTAGCGGACTTCAAATAAAGGTGCGCACTTTGGAAAAAAAAAATAAAGATCTGGAAAATAGCGTTCTGGACTTGGAATCTCGGTCCAGAAGGAACAACCTGAGGCTGGTGGGTTTACCGGAGGGAGCCGAAGGTCGTGATTCATGCTCCTTTTTGGAGGGGTGGATCCCGGAGGCGCTGAACAACGCGGAGCTAAAATCATCAGTCGTCTTGGAAAGCTCCCACCGAATTGGCCCACCGAGAGGTAACAAGACAGCACCGAGGACGCTAATTATGAAGTTTCTCAGCTACAGAGACAGGATGACGATCTCCAACGCGGTGCGGGCCAAAGGAGAAATTAAATACCAAGATCAGCAGGTGCGGTTCTACCCAGATCTGGCCTCAGGAATCCAACAATTAAGGAAGCAGTTTGACCCCATCCGCAAAGAACTGCGCAACCTTGAGATTCGTCATGGAGTGATTCACCCTGCAAGACTTCTGGTCACATATGAGGGCAGAACACGCATCTTCAAGACCCCCGAGGAGGCGCAGGAGCTCATCAAGAAGATCCAGGAAGAGATTGGTGGGAGCTAAGCATGAACAGAATATAGGGTAGAATATTTGAGCATTTAACTGATTAGAAGCATATAACAAGATTACAAAATATAGAATGTATTACATATTAAAAAAAAAAAAAAAAAAGCACAAAATTGCTCAAAAAAATTTGGAGTTAAATTGGAAAATTACAGAAGAGAGTTAATGTTACGTTATTAAAAGCAGTAGAGTTAGGGTGATTGGGAGGATGAAGAAGGAGTGGCTTTGGCTGTTCCTCGTGGGTGTGGAACGGTCGATGGCTATATTGGGAGACGGAATTTTTCTTTTGCTTTTGGGGGGATTGCCACAAATGTGGGAAGGGGGAATTTGTTTGTGTGTAGTTTGTAGGGTGAATGTTCAACCACTCTTTTTTTTGCTTTTCTGTTTGAGCATGTTTACACTGCAAGGTAATCCCAAACTCCCTATTGATTATAAATCAAAGCGTTAATCTTAATTTAACTTCATGGAATTGCAGAGGTCTACAAAATTTAAAAAAACTTAAACAAGTTATGAATAAAATAAAAGACATGGGTTCAAAAATTGTGTTTTTACAAGAAACTCATCTAATAGAGCAAGATGTAAAAAGAATTAGGAGTGGATGGCAAGGAAATGTTTTCACCTCATCATTTTCATCCCGAGCCAGGGGAGTTATGACTCTCATACATAAATCAGTCCCATTTCAAGTGAAAAATGTAATTGGAGACAAATTTGGAAGATATGTAATCATTCAAGGATCTTTGCTATTAGAAAACATAAATTTGGTGAACTTATATGGTCCCAATATAGATGATCAAAAGTTCTTTGCCAATTTATTTCTTATCTTATCATCACTTACAGGGCAACATATAATAGCAGGGGATTTTAATTGTACATTGAATCCCAGTATAGATAGATCAACAGGACTGGACTGTACGCACAATGGATGTAGGATGACCATTAATCATTTTATGAAAGAATTGAAATTGATAGATATATGGAGAGAAATGAAACCACAAGTTAAAGCATACTCTTGTTATTCCAATACCTACAAGACATTCTCACGTATAGATTATTTTTTGATCTCCACAGAATTAAGGTCCAAGATTCAAAACTGTTTTTATGATAACATCGTGATCTCTGATCATGCACCCTGCTGTCTAATGTATGTAGATAAGAAATTGACAAAGGAACCAGGTAGATGGCAATTTCAGCATAAATGGCTTCAGGATGAGGAATTTGTTAAGTATATAGAAAAACAGATAGATGAGTTCTTTGATATCAATACTACACAAACATCAGCATGTGTAAAGTGGGAGGCTTTCAAAGCTTTTATTAGGGGACATATTATTAGTTATACAGGTTCAAAATCTAAGAAGACTCGAGAGGAGAGAGTTCAATTGGAACATAAAATAAAAATTCTTCAAGAAAGAGTATATGCAGGAAGAGATCCAAGGTTGGAGAACGAATTACTGATTTTGAGAGCTGAATATGACAAAAAATCAGCGAATAGAGCTGCCTCGAGTCTTCTAAGATTGAAACAATCTTTTTATGAACAAGGTGAAAAATCAGGAAAGTTATTGGCATGGCAGATTAAACAATTAGAATCTAAAACACCAATTACCAGTATTATAAGTAACGGACAGGTAGTTATAGATCCTTCAGAAATTAATAGAGCCTTTAGAGATTACTATGAAAAATTATATGATACCAAAAATGAATCTGACTTAACAAAACTACATGGGTTTTTGAATGAACTATCTATACCGTGTATTCCAAATGAAAATAGGGAGATACTGGAGTCTAAAATTAGTCAAGAAGAAGTTGGACTAGCCATTGATAATATGAAATCAGGAAAAAGTGCAGGACCAGATGGTCTTCCAGTTGACCTTTATAAAAAATTTAAGAATAAATTAACAAAACCTTTTTTGGAAATGGTTTTAGAAGCATTTCAAAATAGTAATTTACCATCATATATGAATAATGCCTTAATTATACTGTTGCCAAAACCAGGTAAGCCCTCTAATAAATGTGAAAATATGAGACCAATAAGCCTATTAAATGCCGACCTTAAGATAATTTGTAAAATTTTAGCAAGACGAATACAAGAAATTTTACCAAATATTATTAATCGAGATCAGAATGGCTTTATAAAGGGAAGACAAGGCTTCCATAATGTAAGAAGACTATTTAATATTATTTATTCTAATAAAGAAGCACCGGATACAGCTCTCTTATCACTGGATGCCGAAAAAGCCTTTGATAGAGTTGAATGGCCCTTTCTTTTTGAAGTCTTACAAAGGTTTGGACTTGGAAATAATTTTATAAAATGGGTTCAGATAATACGTATATAATAATGCTACTGCAGAAATTCTAACAAATAACAATATTTCAAAATCAATAAAAATCAATAGAGGATGTCGACAAGGCTGTCCACTTTCACCTTTACTGTTTACTATGGCAATTGAACCTTTAGCGATGGCGATACGTCTACAGTCACAAATATATGGAATTAAAGTTGGACCAACAGAACATAAAATCTCCCTGTATGCCGATGACATAATTTTGTTTATGTCGAATCTTAAAAAATCAATTCCGACCTTGTTGAATTTAATAAAGAATTTCGGGGAAATATCAGGATATAAAATAAATAAAACTAAAATCTTCAATATTAATGCTAAATGAGACCCAGAGAAATTACCCAGCCCCTGAGGTAAATCAATTCAATGTTGTAAATCAGTTCAAATATTTAGGAATCCAAATTGTGCCTAAGCTAGAATCAGTCGCCAGTGTCAATTATGAAGCCTTAATGACAGATATTGATGAGTTACTTCAGAGATGGATGTCACTACCAATGTCGATGATCGGGAGAATCAATATACTTAAAAGTAATATTTTACCTAAAATACTTTATTTATTTCAATACATTCCCTTATCACCACCTTTAGATTTATTCTCAAGAATTAAAAAAAAGTTAGTGGAATTTATATGGAACAACAGGAGGGCTAGATTACGTCTGTCTTTATTATATTTACCATTTGATCGTGGAGGTCTGAAATGTCCAAATTTTATGTTGTATTATTGGTCGGCACAACTGAGGTCTATGACATATTATTTTTCATCAAATGATCTCCCTCACTGGACTGAAATGGAATCATACAATTTACCTTTACCTCTTCCCATATTCATATACTCAGATTCGGCAAAAAAATTACAAAAACAAGTTAAAAATCCATTTGTAAAGCATATGATCAAAATATGGTGTGAAGCTAAAAACTATTTAAAAGAACCACAGTTATTGTCACAATTTAGTCCAATATGGGGTAATCAATATTTTAAACCAGGGAGAGCGGACGCTGTATTTAAAGTATGGAATTTAAAAGGGATACAAAAGATTCAGGATTTATATTTGCCATGTGCAGAAAACATAATGTCTTTTGAAGAGTTGAGGATCAAATTTAATCTCAATAGAACACATTTTTTTAAATATCTTCAACTTAGAAACTTTATTCGATCAAATCAAAATAAAGCTCTCACTCGACCTATCTATTCATCCTTGGAAAAAATGTTGATGAAAGATAGTAAAAGAAAGGGTATTATTTCAGAGTTTTATAACTCATTGACACTATTTTCAAGTGAAAATTCACTGAAAAGATTAAACTACTGGAAAGAAGATCTGCAAACTGAAATTCCAGAGGAACAATGGGAATTGGCTTGTACAGAAGCTCAAACCAAATCAATAAATGTACGCCTTAAATTGATACACTTCAAATGGTTAATGCGGATGTATGTTACACCGGAGGAGTTAAATAGATATAACAAAAATATTCCAGATACGTGCACAAAATGTATGGAAAGTAAAGGAACTCTATTTCATTGTGTATGGGAATGTAGATTAATAAGAATGTTTTGGGAAGAGGTGAGGGTAACAATTGAAAAAATAATCTCAAAACAAATCATATTGAATCCTAAACTGTTTTTGTTGGGTCTGTACCCAGAAAAGCATAATTTTAATAAAAGTGAAAGAACATTCATAGACCTCAGTTTGCTTAATGCCAAAAAATGTATTGCACTATTATGGAAAAAGACTTATAGACCAGATGTGACTCAGTGGTTAAGACAGATGTTAACAAACCTTCCATTAGAAAGAATAACATATATACTGAAATCAAAGGAAATTGTGTTTGAGAATATATGGAGACCTTTTATTGATTATGTAAAAAATTTAAACATAACTCTTGAAGAAGAAGATGAATGATATGTGCGGACCTTGTAAATTCCAAACTGGTGAATATAATATGTATACTTATGTGTTGGATTGTCTAGACTAAACAGAGGAGCATTGTTGAAGATTTGATTTTGTTGGTGGTTGTTGGTGTTTTTTAGTGCATTTTTTTTTTTTTTGTAGTACTTTAGTGTTAGTGTTTGATTGTTTGTATCATGTTTGTTTAAAAAAAAAAAAAAAGGTTCAATAAAGATATTGTGGAAAAAAAAAAAACAATACCTCGCCATTGCGAGGCTTCAAACAGGATGTTCTCAGAGGAAAGTGGCTACTGAGCTTAGAGTGTCACAAGTGTCATCAGCAGGTTGAAACAGAGATACAGAAAGACTGGAAGAGTCACAGAAAGACATAGAAGTGGACGTCCTTTGGCCAGATCTCACGCTGATGACCTCATCATTGTGAGCAGTGCCCTGCAGAACCAGATGATGAATGCAACTCAACTCCAGGCACATTTAAGGAAGGTGAGAGGCACCCAAGTGTCACATCAGAACATTCAAGACCATTTACATCAGCGTGGTCTGCATGCTAGAAGACCTGCAAGGGTACCTGACCACACCACCAGGCACAGGCGTCATCGTCTTGCATGGGCCAGGGAGCATTTATGCTAGACAAGGGACCAGTGGACCTCAGTGCCGTTCTCTGATGAAAGTCAATTCACAATGAGCAGAAATGATGGCCGCCAATGATGCTGGAGATGTCAAGGAGAGCGCTATGCATCAGTCACTGTTGTCACCATGTTAGTCTGGGCAGGTCTGTCTTGTCAAAACAGGACTGCCCTACACATTGTGAATGGTACAGTGACAAGCCACTACTACCTGAATAACATCATTAATCCAGTCATTGTGCCCCTGCATGAACAACACAGGCCTAATTTCATGTTCATGGCCGACAATGTTCCAACTCATTGAGGTCACATCATTTAGGAATGGCTGCTGGAGGCTCATCATCATCATCATCATAGCAGTCTGTCGGGGCTGACAATGACTGTTTCATTTAGGTCTGATCAGTTTCCTCCACACAGCTCTGTCCTTCGCCTTCCGGTGCCAGGAACTGCTGACCTTGTTAACCCGGGTGACGTCTGAGCCTGTATGAGTTGCTTTCTGACTGACCATTTCATGAAACTGCTTGCAAAGTATTTGAGTACCGCTAGCTTTTGCTGGACTAGCGGCACATTCTTGGCAGATAAAGGTATTATCAGTGGCAAGGACAGGCCAAGACAAACTGACTCCAGCATCTGTTGCAGTGACTGACCAGATGATAGGTTTGTTTATCTCTGCTCTTTGTGTAGTGCATGTCACGATGCACCGACTGGCAAAAATCCACCACAGACCTTGCGACAGATGTGCTTATCTGCCAGGATGTCCAGTCTCACCCCGTGTAACTGGGAGTGGTCCACTACAGACCTGTGACAGATATTGTTTTTAGTTCAGAACTCCTTATACAAAGATACAGAGTGATGATAATCAAGTCAGTGGCAGCAATGCACCTGCAAGCTGGCTGCCAACCGCCAACCAAATCTAAAAAAAGAAGAACAAGTTCTGCCAGGATGACCAGTTTCACCCTCCAGGCCCTCAGAAGGGCAGGGTTGCCGGTTGAGTGGCCGACGGCCCAACCCATGAGACAGGTAGTACTAGTTTTCATAGTTATCCGGAAGCAAGCAAATCAATGTCTGACCTCACGATCATAGGACTCGCTGTGACATCATCAAAGATCAAAGGCAGGCATCAATCATAGGACTCGATATGACATCATCAAAGATCAAAGGCAGGCATCACTCACGATCATAGGATTCGCTATGACGATCACAGGACTCGCTAAAAGACCACTGGGGTACCTCAAATGGAGGGGCCTGCACTTTCTCCAGACCTGAATCACATAGAAAACCTATGAGATCAGCTGAGTCACTGTGTAGAGCACAGGTGTCAAACTCATTCCATGAAGGGCCAAGACCCTGCAGGTTTTACCTCCACCCAGTGTCTTCAACAGGTGATCTCACTGAATTTCTTCCCACTGATTGCTGCTCAGTGAAAATACCTACTGGAGACATTGGGTGGAAGTAAAACATGAAGGGTCTTGGCCCTCCATGGAATGAGTTTGACACCCCTGGTGTAGAGGCTCGTAACCCTGCACCCCACAACCTCGATGACCTGAGGGTCGTCCTTCAAGAAGAGTGGAATGCCATGTCTCAGCAGACAGTAAGTCGACTTGTGAATAGCATGAGATGTTGTCAAGCTGTAATTGATGCTCAAGGGCACATGACAAGTTATTGAGACACTGACATTTTTTGTTGTGGTATGCCCACCACTGTTGTTGGCTTTTCAATAAATTGTTTAATATTAGGAAATCACCACTGCATGCTTCTACTTAGATGCCCTACTTTCACGATATTATATCACTGTAACGTGAACGTTTTACATTTTCCATAAATTTATGGAAAATGTAAAAAGTTGCATACCACGAAGCGGCAATACGTGCCACATGACGGCACACCGGCACCACTGCACAAAAAAAAAAAAAAAAAATAATAATAATAAATTGATTCTTAATTTTTGTGAATCGATTCTGGATCGTGTAAAATGAGAATCTCGATTCTTATGTGAATCGATTTTTTCCAACACCCCTACTGGGTGGCGTCTGTTTCGGTGTCTTGTTTGGTAACACTGTCACTGGATTTTTCATTAATGTTTTCTGTCATCTCCTACACAGCTGTGCCAGCCCAAACATTAGCAGGTGTGCTAGGCTAAGCCCGGCTACGTGCTGGTCATACGTGCCTATGCACGCTGTTGTGTATGTCAATCGAACGTGACTTCCAGCCACATGATTGGTTTGGTGCAGTGTATTCTCATTTTCATTGGCTTGTCATGCTGTCTGTCAAAACACGAAATGAATGAGTTCTATCAAAGTTCTATCAAAAATGTTTTAGGTCTTTATCGAGGAAAAGTTATTTCACGATAATTGTCGTTATCATTTTATCGCCCAGCCCTACCGCCAAGTCATGACATTCCGCTCTTCTTGAAGGGCGGCCCTCAGGTCATTGAGGTTGTGGGGTGCAGGGTTACGAGCCTCTACATGGGGACTCAGCTGATCCCATAGGTTTTCTATGGGATTCAGGTCTGAAGAAAGTGCAGGCCACTCCATTTGAGGTACCCCAGCCTCCAGCAGCTGTTCCCTCATGATGCGACCTCAATGAGCTGGAGCACTGTCATCCATGAAGATGAAATTAGACCTGTGTTGTTCATGCAGGGGCACAATGACTGGATTAATGATGTTATTCAAGTAGTATCGGCTTGTCACTGTACCATTCACAAGGTGTAGGGCAGTTCTGTATTGACTAGACACACCTGCCCAGACTGTAACACCACCACCACCAAAGGCTCGTCTGGTGACATCAGCAGCTGATGCATAGCATTCTCCTTGACGTCTCCAACATCGTTGGCGGCCATCATTTCTACTCAACATGAATCAACTTTCATCAGAAAACAGCACTGAGGCCCACTGGTCCCTTGTCCAGCATAAATACTTCCTGGCTCATGCAAGATGATGACGCCTGTGCCTGATGGTGTGGTCAGGTATCCTTGCAGGTCATCTAGCACACAGACCACACTGAGGTAAATGGTTTCGAATGGTCTGACGTGACACTTGGGTGCCTCTCACCTCCCTTAAATGTGCCTGGAGTTGAGTGGCATTCACCACCCGGTTCCGCAGGGCACTATTCACAATGACGCGGTCATCGGCGTGGGATGTGGTCAGAGGATGTCCACTTTTACCCCTTTCTGTGACTCTTCCAGTCTCTTTGTATCTTTGCTGCAACCTGCTGATGACACACTGTGACACTCTAAGCTCAGTGGCCACTTTCCTCTGAGAACATCCTGTTTGAAGCCTTGTAATTGCGAGGTACCGTTGATCAATTGTTAGGTGTCATCTTGGTCTCATGATGTTAAAATGTGAACAGCATGATGAAGAGGACTGTTTAAATACCAATTCTAACTGAACCAGAAAATGTATTTGTCGATTCATGGATCAAACACCTGTTGTGAATTTTGCCGGTGAGCACCTTGTCAGAGAACAGCAAGTTATGCAAAAAGTACTGAAACACTGAACACAGTTGGACATGTGCATTCAAAAGGTTAGAGAAGTTCAAATCAAGTTCACCTGTAAAGGTTATAGTACATTTTAGGTGCATCCTGAAATTTCACCCAAAAGTCTAATATCTCTAATTTTTTGTGAGTAGTGTATATCAAGCAAATTGTGAATCGAATTTGGGAGGCCATATCACCAAGCTCTACCCCAAACCTAGGTCAGGGCGTAAGTCGTCCAAGATATTTCTTAGATACAAACTATGGTATGGATTTGAAAAGCCTACATTTCTTTCAGTACTTATTGTGTTATAAGATTTAAGGAAAAACTGACCTCTCACCTTGACTTTCAGGGTCATTTGATCAGAGTCAAATTGCAATATGCACATCATCAGTATATATCAAACCCTGGTACCAAGTCTCAAAACATTTGGAATAAAACTGTAGCAGAATTTGATTTCACAAGACCAGTACTATCTATTAACTGAGATGAATGGAAGATCATAAGTCAGGGGCTATATAACTCCTGCAAAAATCATCCCATCAGAATCAAACTGCAATATGCACATCATCAGTGTATATAAAACCCTGGTACCAAGTTTCAAAACAATCGGAACAAAACTGTTGAAAAAGAGTTGAATAAATTTCAGCATCAGTAACCAGACCACAGTGGAACTCACCTCGTCCCCCACGGCCGCTTCCTCCCTCTTTGGCCTTGCGGTACTGATTGAGCTCCTTGGTGAAGTCGTCATAGTCTTCGTCTCCCATGTCTTCGTCTTCCTCTCCCTCATAGTGGTCATCTTCGTAGTCGTCGTAGCCTCCGTAGCTCTGTTTGTCTGAGTAGTTTGTTCGCCCCTTTTTAGAGCTGCCGTAGTTCCCATGAGACTGGACACAGATTGAATACTGATGAATGAAGAACACTAGGAGTTGTCCTTAGAATTAAACAGGATCTGTGACAGTGTTTCTGTTATTAGATATCATAGAAAGATTAACATAAGTCATTCCAAAACAGAAAATGTTTAGCTGTCAGGTGAGGAAAGGGGGGTGAGCTGTAGGTGGCAGCAGACGGACGTAATTGAGCTGCATGGTCATAAAGAAGTGAGACTATGACAGGAAGCAGGAAGTAAAGAGAAACTGTTTCTGGCTATAAAGCCAAGTATGCAAATGCTACAAATCCCCTCAGCCACTAGGGGGCCGCGAAAAACTGCAAGTTCACCCTAAACATTATTATTTTTTTTATTTTATTTTTTTTTGGGGGGGGGGGGCAATAAAAATTAAAAAAGCCCTCACAGAGTGCATACTTCCGCCAAGGCTTCTTCCATCCCTCATGGATCACCTCCAAAATGTAATGGGTTTGTGTGTAGGCCTAGAGCCACTTCTGGTGAAAAGTTCATCCAAATCCATCCAGTAGTATTGCAGTATTGTTGCTAACACTCTGTGAGAAGATAAGAGCCTTGGCAGAGGTATACATTCTCAGATCATAACTAAAATGTAATGGGTTGATACATGCACAAAATGCATGGAAAGTAAAGGAACCCTATTTCATTGTTTATGGGAATGTAGATTAATAAGAATGTTTTGGGAAGAGGTGAGGGTAACAATTGAAAAAATAATCTCAAAACAAATCATATTGAATCCTAAACTGTTTTTGTTGGGTCTGTACCCAGAAAAGCATAATTTTAATAAAAGTGAAAGAACATTCATAGACCTCAGTTTGCTTAATGCCAAAAAATGTATTGCACTATTATGGAAAAAGACTCATAGACCAGATGTGACTCAGTGGTTAAGACAGATGTTAACAAACCTTCCATTAGAAAGAATAACATATATACTGAAATCAAAGGAAATTGTGTTTGAGAATATATGGAGACCTTTTATTGATTATGTAAAAAATTTAAACATAACTCTTGAAGAAGAAGGTGAATGATGTGTGTGGACCTTGTAAATTCCAAACTGGTGAACATAATATGTATACTTATGTATTGGATTGTCTAGACTAAACAGAGGAGCATTGTTGAAGATTTGATTTTGTTGGTGGTTGTTGGTGTTTTTAGTGTATTTTTTTTTTGTAGTACTTTAGTGTTAGTGTTTGATTGTTTGTATCATGTTTGTTAAAAAAAAAAAAAAAAGGTTCAATAAAGATATTGTGGAAAAAAAAAAAAAATGTAATGGGTTTGTCTCTAGCCCAAGAACCACCTCTGGTGAAAAGTTCATCCAAATCCATCCAGTAGTTTTTGTGTAATCCTGCTCCAAAAAATTCAAACAATTCCCTTGGTGGAGGTATGCACTCTCAGATCATCACCAAAATCTAATCGTCTATTCCCTGTGCCATTACACACCTTTCCTGAAAATTTCATCAAAATCCATTCATGACTTTTTGAGTAATGTTGCTAACACATACCTGCCAACTTTTCAAACCTGAAAAGCCTAGTAGCTAGCCAGGGTCCAGGGGCCGATGCTAATGCTAATAATGCTAATGCTAATAATAACAATGCTAATTTTGCCAAACAAATATTAGCATTAAATCAAGTTAGAATGTAGCTAACAACCTCATATTTCTTCAACTTTCAAACCTGAAAAGCCTAGTAGCTAGCCGGGGTCCAGGGGCCGCAGTGTCAAACAAATATTAGCATTTGACATAGAAGTCACATATTAATTATATTAAAGGTAAAATATCTAAATCAATTGCAATACTACACAGAGCGAAATATTTGCTGAATCAACAACCCACATTATATACTTTGTATCATTCATTAATACTCCCATACATGACATATTGTACTGAAGTATGGGGAAATACATATAAAACAAACATATATTCAGTCTTTATGCTTCAGAAGAGAGCTATTAGAATAATAAACAAAGCTGCTTACAGGGAACCAACAAACCCACTTTTTCTTAAATTAAAAGCTCTCAAGTTGAAAGATCTGGTTGACTTTAAAACTGCAGTAATAATGTTTAAAGCTAAGAATCTATCACTGCCCGCAAATATCCAAAAGCTGTTCCAAATAAGGGAGAAACAATATCATTTCAGAGGAACATTTCAATTCAATTCAACTTTATTTATATAGCGCCATTTCACAACAACAGTCATCTCATGTATATTTCAAAAACCTTCAGTGAGAACTACCACCAAGCAACACTGTGTTTCAGTGCAAGGAGTCAGATGGAACGATTTTGGACCAGAATTAAAATCATGGACAACGCTTGGACAATTTAAACAAAAACTAAAGGAAGAAATACTCCAAACATATATACAAGATGATATGTAAAATCACATAAGGATTGTCATATCCAGTCTGTGTTGTGTTGTTACTTAGTTTTTTTTTGGTCACATTTTGTCTTAGCTTTGTTCTGAATTGTAATCGCTCTTGTTTTGTTTTCCTTTTGAATTCTTGGATGGAACATGGGTGGGCAATATAAGCTGCGGCTTCAGCCATCACCCATTTCAGATAACTTATGTTGAACTGTATAATCAGAGGAGTTATTGTTTAATTTGACCTTGTTGGATTTTTTCGCCTTTGTTATATTATTGTTTCTTTTTAATCTTTACTTTTAATCTATCCAAAATAAAGATTCATTCATTCATTAAATTTGCATTCAAAAGACTATCTTAACACTGCATAGAACTTTAAATAGGCCAGATGTGATGTATTATGAATACTAGAAAAGCACTCGGAGAGCGCAGACCTCCGCCAAGTGCCACAGTTCCCCCATACAGTGTTTAACATCATAAATAAAATATTGAAAATGGCCCCATCTCGCAATGTTAAATAAAAAAAATAAAAAAATCCTTTAAAAAATTCCTGGATCCAGACGGTGATCCGGATCACCACCAAAATCTAATCATCTGTAGGATACCCCATTTCTGACAATCTGTGAAAATTTCATGAAAATCCGTCCATAACTTTTTGAGTTATCTTGCTAACAACCAAACAGACAAACCAACGCTGATGATCACATAACCTCCTTGGCGGAGGTAACTAGAAGACTAGAGATATCAGCAGGCACAGGCACATGCGTAAAAGACGGCAAAATCACTCTGATATTTTATGTGTTTACATGATACACCAAGCATGACAAGGCTTGCAAATACACAGCACATGTTCTTCAGAATCTTAGGCATTATATAAAATGTATTCTCCCTTTAGATGTCTAATCCATGGTCCATTTGCCAGGGCTGAAGTGCAGTCGTGCGAACGTCTGCAGCAGTTTACATCGTGTTTACATCTCGCCATGTGCGCACGCCTCTCCGGGATTTCGCGCGAGAATAGAAACCTCAATACCCTCAATAGCGATAGCGTTAGCTTAGCAAACGCTTCATTTAAAGCGTAGCAGCGAACCACGAAAAGAAACGCTACTGACGCTACTATGTTCTAAATTTAGATACGATTCCTAGCGATCTCGTGTTTGGAATTGCTTTCGTGGTTTTTTTACGATTTAAAATTTTTGACTGAATTTTTAGTGAAAAACCGTAATTTTGATTAATAAAGCCGTAACCCGGAATGGGGTCTTGAAAACCAGAACCATTACGGCAAAACTGGAGTAGTTGGCAGGTATGCTAACAGACAAACAAACCAACACCAGCAAAAACATAACCTCCTTGGCGGAGGTAAAAATTACCTTCAACTGTTTTTACTCTTGTAAATTTGCAGCTTTCTCAACATTTTTTCTTGTGAATACGCTACTTTATTCTATTGCAACTTTTTCCTCAAATTTGTAACTTTTTCTCATAAGTTATCAACTTTTTTCTTGTAAATCTGCTTCTCTTTCATTGTAAATTTGCCACTTTTTTCTCTTAAAATTGTGACCATTTTTTGTATATGTGCAATGATCATATAGATGCTGGTTAAAATTTTATTCTTTGTAATCGTTTAATTTTCTGTTCCTTTTTAAATGTTTTTGTTGGGAGGCGAGATAATTTTTTTCCCATTTTAAAGGGTTTTAAGTCTTTCCCATTGGAAAAATAGGGGATCCCGAAACACAATCTTGCATAAGGCTCTGAAAAAAACTAGAAACAGCCCTGCAAGACACCATAACGACAACACTTAGGTGAATACTTCTGAACTGCTGTGTAGACTAGGAACTTGTGTGTAGAAGTGACAGCAAGACTACAGAGAAGACCAAAGGTTTTCCCCTCAGGTGGAGCACCTGTTTCTTGCTTAATCGTCTCGTCAAACTATTAACCACTGATGTGGGAAGCTAACTGCTTCTAGAGGAGCAGTACATGTGAAAAGGGAGATCAAAGTTTGAGGGGCCTCCAATAGTCAGGTAAGTCTGCACTCCTACATGCTTAACTTACAGCCAAACAGTGTATAGTCAAACTTTATACAATATTTCATTTTCAGACTTACAGAACTGTATTGAGGACTGTAGTCTCTATACTTCCTCTTCTCACTGGGACTGTAGTCAGACTCATCGCTGTAGTCTGAGTGGTCATCATCAGATGAAGCATGGCGCTGGAAGAAAATTCAAAAAATGTCACAATCCCTTTCATTTTTGATAAACTGGGTGAATGTTTCCAGACCTTATGCTGACACCTGTGGTTTAAAGGCTCTATAATGCTGTGGTGTGTTGCATGCAACACTACTATCCCCACAAAAATAAACAAATAAATAAAACTAAACTCTTACTTTATGTTTCGACTTGCGTTTCTTTTTGGACCTCCTCTTCTCCCTTTCCCGCTCTTTCTTCCGCTTCCTCTTGTGACGGCGGGCCCTCTCGTCATCCGAATCACTGCTGCCGTGGCGCTCCCTGCTTCGCCGTGGCCTCTCCACCACTCCTTCCCCACTCACCTCGCCTCCTCCGCCTGCGTCGTCACCCGCGTCACCTGTGCAACCCGCTGCCGAGGTGCCTCCACGGGTTTCCTCCACCTCCATATCTCCCCCATCGTCTTCCAGCTCACCCTCCTCCAGCTCCCCATCTTCTGGCCTGTGTATCAAAAGAGTGAACATGGAGGGGACTCAAAAATCTCATTTTGCATAGGCCCCTTGAATAGGCTAGAAACGGCACAGACTACAGACAAAGGAAAACAAGTGCAGAGGTTCTGTTGTCTGTAATCTGACTACAGTTAGAGACAATACCATTAATTTTATAATTTTGCAAGTAAACCTGGATTCATAATTAACACCAATTTCTGAAAACTAGAAAAGCACTCAGAGAGCGCATACCTCCTCCAAGGCTCCTTATGTCCCTCATAGATCACCTCCAAAATGTAATGGTTTGTGTGTAGGCCAAAAGCCACTTCTGGTGAAAATTGCATCAAAGTCTGTCCATTAGTTTTGGAGTACTTGTTGCTAACACACTGTGAGAAGATAAGAGCCTTGGTGGAGGTATGCATTCTCAGATCATCACAGAAATGTAATGAATTCGTCTGTAGCCCAAGAACCACCTCTGGTTTAAATTTCATCCAAATCCATCCAGTAGTTTTTGTGTAATCCTGCTGCACAAATACAAACAAAGCCGTTGGTGGAGGTAAGCACTCTCAGATAATCACCAAAATCTAATAATCTGTTCCGTGTCATTACACACCTTTCCTGAAAATCTCATCCAAATCCATTCATAACTTTTTGAGTAATGTTGCTAACAGACAGATCAACAAAAAAACCAACACAGGCAAAAACGTAACCTCCTTGGCAGAGGTAATAATCAGAGATACAAAGGTACATGGTGCTTCAGTGCAATTTGGTCTTCCTGGTTTATCTGTGCCTATTTTGAGGCACAGATAAACTATTTTGAGTGGTCAACCGCCAATCAAATCTAAAAGAAGAAAACAAGGGTCTGTCTGGATGTATAGAGTGATATAATTGACCGCCAATCGATGATATAGAGTGAAGTACGTGGCGGTAATGCACCTGTAAGCTAGTTGCCAACCGCCAATCAAATCTAAAAGAAGAAGCGTGGCGGTGCGTATCTGGCTGCACCTCGGACACAGTCCAAGGACAGAAAATTTTTCACACATAAGGAGTTGTTCAGAATTCCTTATACAAAGATATACAGTAGAGTGATGATAATCAAGTCAATGGCGGTAATGCACCTGTAAGCTGGTTGCCAACCGCCAATTAAATCTAAAAGAAGATGATGACTGGTCAATAGTGGAAGGCATTTTTAATCTATGATCCTATATTTATTAACTGAAGGGTTAGTCCATTTTTGTTTTTCATCATAAAATATGACCTGAAAACATGGACCAGAAAATAAAGGCAAGTGAGGAATCCTTACACACCTGGTTTTCCTAAATATCACAAGTAAAACACAAAATTTTTGTTGGAAAAAATAACAATTTGAATAATAAAACTGATTTAAAGCCAGTTTGTGGTCATACAAACACTGTGTTTAGATGTTTACTAGTGCATACCTGTGCATGCCCATGCATGCCCGTAGAAACCAAGTATAAGCAAGTATTTCTGCATGCCGTAGAATGCAGGTGTAAGCAAACACATCACCACTCTTATTCTTCTTTTAGATTTGATTGGCGGTTGGCAACCAGCTTACAGGTGCATTACCGCCACTGACTTGATTATCATCCCTCTGTATCTTTGTATAAGGAGTTCTTAACAACTCCTTATGTGTGAAAAACTGTCTCCAAGGTGCACCCGTCTCCAGGCTGTATGCAGAGAGGACACCACTCATTCAGTAATGCCTGCCCTTGATCACTCTATAGAGTGATCATAGTATAGACTCTATACTAGACACCATAGTATAGAGTCTATACTATGGTGTCTACGTAGAGATCATAGAAACATCATAGGCAATCGTATGATCTTTTAGCAAGTCCTATGATCGTGACATATAGACATCATGTAGAGATCACAGAAACATCAGTCCTATGGTCTATATGACGCCATACAGACATCATGTAGACATCATAGGAACATCATAGGCGATCCTATGATCTTTTAGTGAGTCCTATGGTCTATGATGTCATGTAGACATCATAGGTGGTCCTATTATCTTTTATCGAGTCCTATGATCGTGACACACACATAGGCAGTCCTATGATCTTTGACAATATAGGAACATCATAGGACATGTAGACATCATAGGCAGTCCTATGATCTTTTAGCAAGTCCTATGACTGTGACAGACAGACACACAGATTTCTTGAATTATATATAGAGTGATGTTTGTAATCAAGTAAGAACACCACCGAGGACACAGTCCAAGGATGGATAATTTTTTTTCACACATAAGGAGTTGAATCAAGCCAGTGGCGGTAATGCACCTGTAATCTGGTTGCCAACCGCCAATCAAACCTAAAAGAAGAAGAAGTCAGTGCCGGTAATGCACCTGTAGGCTGGTTGCAAGAAGAAGATCAATGGAAGAAGAAGGACTTAGCAATGATGATATAGAGTGAAGTACGTGGCAGTAATGCACCTGTAAGCTGGTTGCCAACCGCCAATCAAATCTAAAAGAAGAAGAACCTACCAATAAAACTGGTAAGTAGATGTTTGGTGTATTATACTCTTACTAATGGCTCAGAGTTTAAAAATGCTACTTAAAAAAAAAAACAAAAAAAACTCTACATCTGTGCCCATGTACAGGCAAGATCATCATGTGCAGTGGTGGACCTATCAAACAGCCAAAAACACCTAATACTCCATTAACAGTTGAACCGGAGTGGCGGCCTTGTAGTAGAGCACCTGCCTTACTACAACAACCTGGAGGTTGTGGGTTCAAGGCCCAGCCAGATCATAACACAGACTAGGGCTATGCAATATGACAAAAATTTCATATCCCGATATACTGTAAGTCATCTTATATCACAATATACATTTTCTGTAAATTCTACAGTTTAGATCAGGGATGGGCAACTATGGTGGTGTGAGGGCCACAAAATTTTTTCCTCACTTCCCAAGGGCCAGATTTACATGTAAACCTTCCGGGGGCATCCCCCAGGAGCTTTCCTGAATAAATGGGACTTTGTGCATTTTAAATCACGATATAGACAATAGCGTATTCTATGAAATGACAGACATTTTTATATCATCATCAGATATTGTCATATCGCACAGCCCTAACAGACCATATAAAAATGGTACTTTCTGCCTTCTAGCTTGGTGCTCAGCATAATAGATTAGAAGGAAAAATTACTCGACCCAGCCACAGGGGGAGCATGAGCCAGTGAGTGTACACTGGCTGTGGTGGCTGTGGCGCAGGTGTAGTGCGGTCGCCTACTGAGCAGAGGGTCAGGGGTTCAATTCCCACTCTGTCTACAGTCTACATGTCCTTGAGCAAGACACTGAACTCCCAGTTGCTCCTGGTGGGTCAGGCCAGCGCCTGTGTATGGCAGCTCCACTGCCATCAGTGTGTGAATTTAGATTTTTTTTTTTTTTTAGATTTAGTATACTTTATTGATCCCCAGAGGGGAAATTGAGGGTCATCCACCACCTGGATGGATGAAGCAGCCACGATACAGCGCTATCTCTTAACCATTCACACACACATTCACACCTAGGGCCACTTTAGAGTCTCCAATTAACCTAACCTGCATGGTTTTTTTGGGGCATGTGGGAGGAAACCGGAGAAATCCCGGAGCAAACCCACGCAAACACGGGGAGAACATGCAAACTCCACACAGATCACTGTTGGTCGGGGGCTGGGATCGAACCCACGATCCCCACGATCCCCCGGCCAAGGGTCGCATAACCACTGCGCCACCATGCAGCCCCAATGTGTGGATAGCAGGATCTGTAAAGTGCTTTGGTCATCCAGAGATGACTAAAAAGCACTATATAAGTGAATGCCATTTAGTGACCATTTCAAGCCTGGGTAAATGGGGACGGTTGCGTCAGAAAGGGCATCTGGTGTAAAATCTTTGTCAAACTGAATATAAGCTGCAGAGCTGCATATGTGGCTGGTCAAAGCTAATAAACAGAGAGGGGCCCTAAAATCCACCAGGGCAGGAAAATACCTTGGCAAGCTCACCAAGAGGCCTCGCATTGACCAATACTTCTTCGGAAGTAGGCCAAGTCAGTTGAGTGAAGCCCAGAGGCAGGAGAACCCCCACAGTCCTCAGGGTATCAGCACCTCGGATGAGGCTTAGCTTCGCATGGACCCTCCTGCAGTCTCCAGCCTGGAGCCTAACCAGTCTCAGACCTGGGCTTGATCAACCTGTGGTGGGTCTGCCTCGGAGGGGGGTGCTGCATCATCAGAACATCAAAGGATTCCGGCAATTTGAAAGTCTATGACATCATATAGGCTGTCTACGACATCATATAGGATGTCTAAGACACATGGGATGTCTATGATATCATATAGTCTTCATAGGACATCACCATTACTTATGGAGGCTCCTCTGACGGAGCTCAGTACCAAAAATACTGTAATGCACCTATTAAGGCGGATGCGGAAGAGGACAGCTCCTGAAAATCTAGGAGAAGTGGATATAATTCAACTAAAAGAGGACAAAGGCCAGTTGGACCATTGGACGGACTTTGACAGGTGGAAGGTTGAAACGACATTTACATCTGTGTTCAATTGGCGGTAGGAGTGATTTGTTTGTGGCGGATAACATAAACTGTACTCTCTTGACTGTTAACATTATGGCATCTAGCTCTGATGCGCTCGATAAAAATGAGATGGAGTGGATAATACCCAGGTCTGGGAGGCAGAAAAGAGCAGCTAGGGGAGCACCAAGAGCTAGAAGCGGGTCTGATGACAGTGACGCAGGAGGAAGTAACAATGTGAAGAAAACACGAACTAGCCAACATGGATGGCAGTTTGACGATGTAGGGAATGAGTGGAAGGTTGTCCTTGAGTTCAATCAGGGTGGGGGGCACTATCACCCTGTAAAGCTAAGGCCGCACCATGGACACAGTCAAAGGACGGATAATTTTTTCACACAAATGGAGTTGTTCAGAACTCCTTATACAAAGATATAGAGTGATGATAATCAAGTCAGTGGCGGTAATACACTTGTAAGTTGGTTGCCAACCGCCAATGAAATCTAAAAGAAGAAAAGCAATTAAGAAAGAAATTGGGAGCGTTAAGTTTGCAAAGTTCTTGAATTTAAAAGCCTGTTAATTCATGCATCAAGTAAACAACAGCAAGAGAAAACACTGGCAATGACATGTCTAAATGGAGAACAAATAAAGGCACATGTTCCTGGCGCAACAGCAAACTTGAGGGAAGTTATATCAGGTGTCCCTTTGAGCATGTCTATGGAAGAAGTGAAAAACGAGATCCAAGGAGGAAAGGTGAAGGACGTGGAAAGGCTAAAGGGTAAAAGAAAGTTCACTACAGGATACACTGTAATGATTCAGTTTGAGTAAACACTCCCTAAATCAGTCCCAATAGGATACCTGTATTACAGTGTCAGAGAATACGTCCCAGAGCCACTCAGGTGCTACAAATGCCAAAGGATGGGTCACACTGCTCAGCAATGTAAGGAAACGTTAAGATGTGCTAGATGTGGAGGGGAACATGAATCACGTCACTCTTCACTCTATAAAAGCAAGAAATCTCTGTGTGTCTGTGTAAATCTGTGTGTGTGTGTCACGCTTCATAGGACATCATAGGATGGCCTATGATCTCTGCCTGAACATCATAGGATGTCCTATGAACTCAGGCATCATAGGACACATAGGCAAATGTGTCTGTCTATGATGTCACATAGACCATTTGTCTTTGAACTCAAATGTTCTTTATGATGTCATATAGACCATGTGTCTTTGAACTCATGCATCATAGGACACAGACAAACGGAACATCAAAGGATGTCCTATGAACTCACGCATCATAGGACACACAGACAAATGTGTCTATGATATATAGACCATGTGTCTGAGCTCAGGCATCATAAGACACATAGACAAATGTGTCTTAACATCATAGGATGTCCTATAAACTCAGGCATCATAGGACACGCTCAGATCTATTTTCATGATCCTGTCCATGAACTGGGGACGTCCTGTGAACTCAGGCATCATAGGACGACATAGACAAAAGTCTTTATGAAAGCCTCTTTTTTGCTCAGATCTATTTTCATGATCCTGTCCATGAACTGGAATTACAACGCACCTATCCCTCAACCAGTGGTCTCAACGAAGGAGAAAACCCACCAGATGGAGAGCAATAGAATGACGACAGCTGCTGCACGTCAGAAAAAATGCCATGAAGATGAAACACCTGAGGTTCTAGCAGTACATTGCACTCGTCTGAGACAGGAGGACACCCTTAAACAGCACAGGGTACGACAGACTTTAAAGCATGTTTCTAGGACATCATAGGACGGCCTATGATCTCTGCCTCATCATCATAGCACGTCCTATGAACTCAGGCATCATAAGACGACTCGCCATACCTACATGACAGCAAATGTGTAACCTTGGCGAATGCCAGTCTACACTACAAATGTGTAAAATGCCAAACAAAGCGCTCATTTTTTCCGGGTGCTCCGGTTTCTTGGTTTCTACGGGCATGCACGAGCCTTCCTGAACAGGGTCTAAAGCCACTTTTTCAGGATCGTGCCCATGAACTGGAATTACGACGCACCTATCCCTCAACCAGTGGTCTGAATGAAGAAGAAGACCCACCAGATGGAGAGTAATAGAATGAGGAGAACTGCTGCAGGTCAGAAAGGATGCCGTGAACATGAAACACCTCAGGTACCAGTACACCGCAGGCATGACTGTGAACAACACAGCTGTCTTGAGACAGGAGGGGACCCTTCAGTGGTCTGAATGAAGAAGAAGACCCACTAGATGATGTCTATATGACGGCATATAGACAGAGCACATGACTCCCTACAAGACATATACTACTGTATATACGTAGACACAGGTAAGCAACATAACACATAACAGTGACAGGTAGGAGAAGAAGTAACAAGCAGGGGCAAACAGCCCCAGATGGCAGGGCATATTTTGTGATTTTTATATTTTGCTGCATACAAAAGCCATCACATGTGATTGCCACTTAGTGCTGTGTTGCTATACCAACTGTCCATTAACTGGCAAGAATTCTGTTCCAACGCATCCCCTCTACGGGCATGCATGGGTTTCTACAGGCATGCACATGTATGCACTAGTATGGCAAATGTGAAAAGGACACCAAAGTTAAGTGTTGCAACTGCAGGGGTGACCACAGTGCTGCATATGGAGGATGTGTTGTGCAGAGGGAAGCTAGACAAGCCCAGGAAATCAGAATAAGTAAGAAAATCTCGTATGCAGAAGCTTGGCCTTCCTCAAAAAAGTTCAGTTCAAAGGGAAGAACAGCCATCAACAAATCCCACATAAGCACAAGATCATGCCGCTGCAAGGAATTTTTGTGTTCACAAATGCAAAATGGATGATGATACATTGATAGTTAAAGTCCAAATGTCACGTAATAGGGTCCTTAAAATGTCTTGAAACTAGATATAAAAGGGAACCGATCCGTTCGGGTCTTGGTGTATATGCTTCAGTAACGCCGGAACATTCGTTAATTTAAAACTGCCGCGCTTGGCCTGACGTTACCACTCAGGGCCCCTGGAATCGCCTGGGGAAGAAGGCGGAAGTGACGAAACAGACTGTACCCTAGTTTGATGCTTGGGGTATCCCGATTGATTGTTTATATGGAGACTGGAAGATTGAAGTGAGCAACAAAGAAAAAATTGGATATTTCACCCATACCATAAAACGGGGCTATAAGGGACAGCTGGGTAATAAGGGACACTTTTCTGGGAAATGTTTTAAGTGTACAGTGATCCCTCACTTATCGCGGTTAATGGGTTCCAGAACCGACCGCGAAAAGTGAAAAACCGCGAAGTAGCGTCACCCCTAATGACGTCATCCATAAATAATACGTACGTTCATTCTCTCACTCTCTCTCTCTATGATACGTGTGTGTGTGTGTGTGTGTATGTGTACATACATACGTAGATGTAAATAAAGTGAACATAAATATGTTTTTAGAACTCTTTTATTCTTATAACAAGATACGTAACTCAAGATGAAGATGATTTACTTCACAGGTTAATGAGAGCTTTACTGCTCCTCAGGTGACGCCTCATCGTCAGGTGCTAGAGGCGCAGGATCGTCGAGGGCAGCTGGAGAAGCTGCAGGAGGCGGTGTAGTGGCTCGACGGGAAGACTATTTCGCACAAAATGGCACAAGAGAACAGCAAAAAGTTCCACGCGGCTAGACTACGTAACACGAGCGATAAAGAGCAATGAATGCGGTCTTCCTTCCCTTCATGGGCGCTCGGCAGGGAGAGGAGGTGGGTGAAACGTCTCGGCCAATCAGCTTGCGGGGTGAAACGTCTCGGCCAATCAGCTTGCGAGATTTCCGAGCCGAGCCAACACGAGACAACAGAGAGGTGGATTTTTTGAGTTGTGCGGCTCTCCGTGTTGATACCTGATGGTCTAATGTAGTCTCCCTGCCTTCTGCTAGCGCCCGCCCATTATTTCTCAATTTTGAATTTTTGATGAATATTTTTGAAAAATCCGCGATGCACTGAGGGCGCGAAAGGTGAAGCGCGAAGTAGCGAGAGATCACTGTAATTCTGCTTTTTTTATTTTGAGCAGGACGCAGAAAAGTGTCCCTTATTACCCAGCCGTCCCTTATAGCCCCGTTTTACGGTACCCATACCCATAGATATGTGTATTTTTACATACCTGTCAAGTGATACGTTTTCGCCGTATTTTAATACGGGGAAAATGCAGTTTTAGCAAATACGGGCGTATTGCCATTTCTGTACGCCCAAAAGAAAAATATACAGGAAAAAAAATTAGTGAGTGTGTTGAGGAACACGTCGTGTGTGTGACCCCCACAGCTAGGGGGCTGGCAGAGCGCTCAGCGTGAGCTATTATCACTACAGTGAGAAGTGTGGACTCAATCATTAGGCTGATGGCCAGGGCGGGCAGAGCGCTCAGCGTGAGCTATTATCACTACAGTGAGAAGTGTGGACTTAATCATTAGGCTGATGGCCTCACACTTTCTACTGTCCTGCGGCTCCGGAACAGAGAGGAATCGCCTTCCAAATCCAATGCATCACTAGCAGAAGTGATGGTTTGTCATTTTTTTGTGGCAGGGCACAATCTACCCCCATTGGGGGCAGATCACTTCTGATCTGCCACCTGATCTGATCTGCCACTTCAGAAATGCTGGAGTCAGCAAAGGCTACTACTTGGAACTATAACAAGCAGCATCAGTGAACATTTTCTTGTTTCAAGTTCATCCAAGTGCATTAGTGTAACAAAGCTGACAATTAAAAACTCTTTAATTCCAAGTGTATATACAGTATCTAGCTGACAATTAAGAACTATATTCAGAATAATTCTTATTGTGTACTTTCAAATTAAGCAATCTACCTTGTGCTAATGTAAATTTGAAAAATATTTTTGTATTTTTGTTTGTGCTACTTGGCTTATTATTTTCACATTACCAAAAAGTTGTGGCTCAAGATTGTGTCCATAAAAGTGTACATTTGAATAAATATGTTTGAAATAGGTCATGCTGCAGTTGCTGTTTTTTTTTTTTTTTTTTTTTTGGGGGGGGGGGGTCAGTTTTCTTTCATCTGCCGATAAATAGTTTTTAAGTACTCAGTACAGGTGTGAAAGCCCCCCAATAAGGGAGGCATGAGGTATGCCTTGACAGGTATGATTTTTATGTGTCCTATATCTGTAATATGGTCGCTTTACAGCCTTCTGGAACCTCAGTGGAGGCACCGCATATTTTTAATACATAGACAGTTTTTTTCCTTTGTTTGTGGAAGGCAATCACTATTTTTGTTCTTAGTTACCCCTCGTTACCAACGTAACAACGACCAACAATTTTATCCTTAGAAATAAATCATCCATCGTATTGCTGGATGGCACTCGACAAAACATATTTTTCTTGATATGCATTAAATAATATATGTTATAGGGTTAGCCTCGACAGACCCCCTTCGGCTTCCCAATTTTGCCGGTGGTTATAATTAATTTAAACATCACAGATTTCTTTTGGCTTACCATTCAACATTCTGGAGGCGATTAATGTCCAATTCAATGACATTTTCCACTGGTTCTGCTCTCTGGTCATCGTCGGAACTGTTGTCATCAGACAAAGCATCTGATTCCGTCTCGGACGGCTCGAACCTGTAAGGTTCTATGCCTCTGTCACTGTCTGAACCACTGTCATCAGTATCTGGGGTGTCGTCTTCCCTGAATTCCAAGTCCGATTCACCAGAGGAACAAAACTAAACTAATTTGTTCACAATCGCTGTCACTTTCCGTCATGATTGTCCAATGTTGATAAGTGTGAATGTGGATACGGCAGAGCAGCCAGGGTGAAATTTGTGACGTCAAAAACATGGCCGCAGTCTGGATTGGCTGTCACACACTGACAGCCGCTAGGGGGGCCTTCGCCTGGTGTATTTTGTGCAATTATGTAAATACGGGTGGGTGATATGGTCTCCGGTATGAATATTTGGTTTAAGCTATGTGTATTTTATCAAAATTCATTGGCATTTGGAAAAAAAAAATTACGTGACATTTGGACTTTAAAGAGGACAAACTTTGTAGCTTTTATCTGCCACACCATTAATGTTGCAGCACAGCTAAAGAAGAAAAGTGACAGAATCAAAACCATTGTGGAAGCAGCAGGAAGATTCCTAGATGTGAAAGATATCAAAGCCAACCAGATTCATGGTTTATTGACAGCTGAAAATGCAGAGCCACGTGTTGAAACTTAATATCTGAATATGGTACTACACATACTACAGTGGAATGCGAGGAGTCTTTTAGCAAACGGACAAGAACTCAAGAAGTATCTTTACGAACTACAAGTTGTTCCAGAGGTAGTGTGTATACAGGAGACATGGCTTCAACCTCACTTAGATTTTGTCATTCCAGGATATAGTTCAATCAGACAGGATAGAATTAACAGTGTAAATGGAGGATGTGCCACTTACATCCTCCATTAAAGATGGCCTGGCATATAGGGTGATTCCCTCCCCTGAAGATATAGAGTGTAATATTATTGAAATGTATAGGTCAAATGGACAAGGAAATATTAAGCTGATTAATTATTACAACCCATGTAGGAAGTTAACAGTAGATACTTTCAGTGTTATGGCAGGGGACGGGCATATGAAAGAGGAATGGTGTGGAGAATTTAATGCCCATAATAGCTTGTGGGGAAGTACACATACAGATAACAATGGAAATGTTGCGGAAGAGATGTTAGATGAAAGATTTGTCTCAACAGTGGTGAAGGTACCAGGGTGGATGTGCGGAACTTCATCATGTATTGACCTGACTTGTATCTGATTCTTTAGTGAGAGCCTGTGAATGGACGGTTATGAACAGTACAACTATGGGAAGTGATCACTTTCCAATACTTACAGTCATTAAAACTGAAGTACAGTATGTATACAAGGAGGAAGATGTTTTACAAGATGGTGTTTACAGAAGGTGGCACAGAACAGTGTTCAAGTCAGGTAACCAATCTTATTCTGAATGCTGCAATAGCAAGTATACCTAAGAAAACAACACAGGGTGGGAAGAAGGTTGTACCCTGGTGGAATGAGGAATGTAGAATTGCAGTAAAAGAGAAAACAAAGCATTCAGAGAGCTGAGGAAGAATATGAATAGTGAAAACTTAATACTCAAAGGATTATTAAAAACATGAAAAGATCAACATGGAGAAAACAGAACTAGGTGATGTCTGGGGTATGTTTAAAAAAATGAGTGGGAAAAGGGTATCAGTTAAAACTCCAGCCCTAGTGGATGGGGACAAGATGGCTGCATCAGACAAAGAAAAGGCAGAAGTCCTAGGTAGAGCATTTGCAGCAGTGCATAGAGGAGAACATCTTGGTGAGAGTCATAGACAGCAAAGGGAGCATAAACTCAGAGAAAATGCAAACTTAAAAAAGGAAGTGAGAGAAGATATGACAGTGTTAGACCCTTGAGCTCACAATGTCAGAGCTTAAGAGTGCTTTGCAAGATAGTGGATACACAGCTCCAGGATATGATCAGTTAAGCTATGCTATGTTCCGGCAGTTGCCTATGCAATCAATGGAACTAGTGCTGAAATTGTTTAACAGAATATGGAAGGAGGGGGTTATCCCAAATGGGTGGAAAAAGGCTGTAATTTTACCATTTAATAAGCCAGGGAAAGATCCAGCTCATTCAGGCAACTACAGGCCAATGGCATTAATGTCACACTTAGGGAAATGGATGGAGAAGGTGTTAGTTTACAGACTCTCATATGTACTAGAGCAAAGACAATTAATAAACAACTATCAGAATGAGAAGAGGAAGATCTAGATTTAGAAGCGGAAGATCCACATTGGATGCTCTAGTTAGGGTAACTAATGATATTTAAAAGACTCAAAATGAAAGACGTTTATCTGGATACTGAAAAGGCTTATGACTCACTGTGGAGAGATGGACTTCTGATCAATCTGAATAAAATGGGCATTGGTGGTAGGATGTGTAATTGGATAATGGATTTTTTTAAGACATAGGACAATTAGGGTTAAAGTAGGATCGGAAGTTTCTAATGACTTTGAAATTATGGTGTTCCTCAGGGGAGCATGATAAGCCCAGTTTTATTCAACATAATGATTAATGACATGTTTGAGGATCAAGAGGGATCCATCAAAACAGCACTATATGCAGACGATGGAGCCATACGGACCAAGGGAAGCAATGAGAAATTTGTGTTCAAAAACATCAGGAAAGCAATGGAGAAAGTGGAAAAGTGGTCACATGAGTGGGGATTTAAATTTTCAAACAGTAAAACCTGCTATATGATTTTCACAAAAAAAAAACAAAAAACGCAGAACTGGTACAGAACCATTAACATTATATAATCAATCAATAGAGAAAGTCAGTGAGTTCAAATATCTAGGATTGTGGTTTGATAGTACATACAAATGGAGAGTTCATGTTGAAAATCTGGAGACGAAGTGCAAAAAAGTCAATCTCATAAAAGCTGTAGCTGGACACAAATGGGGTGCAGATAAACAGGCATTAATTAACATTTACAGAGCACTAATGAGATCGACAATAGACTATTGATGCATGATTTATGGAGCAGCAGCAAAGACGACTCTGGAAAAAATAGACAGAAGCATAGAGCGCTTCGCCTGTGCATTGAAGCCGTCAAAACAACACCAAACAATGCAGTTTTAATAGAAGCAGGAGAAATGCCAATGGATTTGAGAAAAAATAAACTCGCACTATCATACTGGGTCAAGCTGAAAGGAAGTGAGGAAACAAATATTTCAAAAACAACACTACAAGACTGCTGGGAATATTCTAACTTCTAGGGACACGGGTTTGGGTGGACAATTGAAAGAAAAGCCAGAATGTATGGACTTGACACTATTGATGTAGCTAACACCAGTCCAGTGAGTAATGTTCCCCCTTGGCTGTTTCTGGGAATAGTAGACATTAGTCTTCAAATGAGGAAAAAGGATTGGCATATGAGTGAAGTTGGTGTTAAAACAAGCATTTACCTCAGGAACAATTACTATAACTACTTACAGCTCTATACCGATGGTTCACAGAACAAAGAGGGCTCTGTTGGAGTTGGAGTATACATCCCAGAGTTTAAAGTGACCATCTCAAAAAGACTCTCCAACAATACATCCGTGTTTACAGCAGAGATGGTGGCAATTATTGGTTTGCAGCGGGTGGAGGAGGTCAGATCATAAAGGAAGATTGTATTACAAAATACAAAAATCTATTGCAATAAAGAATTAAACAACAAACAGGAGGGCAGACATCATTATGGCAAGACTCAGACGATCATACAGGTTTAAACGGCACTTTATTCACCATGGGGAAAGCGAAAGTGACAAATGTAGAGAATGTGGAATAAAAGAAAATGTCGAGCACATCTTATTACACTGTCACAAGTATGGAAATGAAAGAGAATGAAAAATGGAAGTTCGAAAGGCCGGTAGGGAGTGGGATTTAACTGGGATTCTGAGAACAGATGGGAGATGGAGAGGCACTCAGAATCATGAGAGGGGCTCTTTTCTCTTTTTTAAATAACACAGGATAAAGTCAGAGAATTCAGGGGTCGGGCTCAAATGACATAATGTTACACACTCTTGTCCAGTAGATAGCGGTATGCACCTTTAAGTTGTTTGCCATCTGCCAGCAACCGAGAGAAGAAGAAGAAGCAGCTCAGCACCGGCCGGCCGTACCTTGGACACAGTCCAAAGACGGATAATTTTTTCACACATAGAGAGTTGTTCAGAACTCCTTATACAAAGATAATAGAGTGATGATAATCAAGTCAGTGGCGGTAATGCACCTGTAAGCCGGTTGCCAACCGCCAATCAAAGCTAAAAGAAGAAGAGCTGGTTGATACCGCCGAGAGGACCAGTTGCTGGCTGGGAATGAAAAGGAGAGATACCGTCTTCGCTTCTAAGGCAAACACCTAAACCGCGGGACACACACCCAGGCTTGATAAATCCTGTGGTGGGCCTGCCTCAGTGGGCGGCATCTTGTGATAAATGGCCAAAACACCCTGTGATGCTGAGGTACACAACTGACGATGTGCCCCGTCAGTGAAGCCTTATAGCAGCCATCTCTCAAGAACTCCCCACGGACTCAGAAGTGGTGAAAACAGCAGGGATTGTAACAGCTAGTCCTTTCATCGAACCTTGATTTCTGGGGTGACCCAGTGACTGCTGCGAAAGGGCAGCTGACAATCAGGGAAAGACCTGATGACGGCCTGGAGATTCTGCTGACAGGAGGGAATAAACCCCAACGGGGCTGGAGTGGGTTAGCGGCTCATACCAGCACGACCCATCGCTGATTAGCGTTCTTGGATCCACCCATCATTGCTACAAAGTTCAAGGAGGAAGATACCCCCATGGTCTACGAGAACGGGGACGCAAGATGACCCATCATGGATGGATCTTACGGTAACAGAGCATGGAATGGAACTGACAACCAGCACCGCAACTGATGAACCGTTAACACTGGCAGGACAAAGCTGCAGAGCTGCGTATGTGGCTGGTCAAAGCTAACAACAGAGAGAGGCCCTAAAATCCACCAGGGCAAGAAAATACCTCGGCGAGCTCAGCAAGACCCCTTGCATTGACCAATACTTCTTCGGAAGTAGGCCAAGTCAGTCGAGTGAAGA
Source organism: Pholidichthys leucotaenia (assembly GCA_020510985.1). Classification (NCBI taxonomy): domain Eukaryota; kingdom Metazoa; phylum Chordata; class Actinopteri; order Cichliformes; family Pholidichthyidae; genus Pholidichthys; species Pholidichthys leucotaenia. The sequence goes on from CM035847.1 coordinate 291,219,246, forward strand.
CCAGAGGCAGGAGAACCCCCACAGTCCTCAGGGTATCAGCACCTTGGATGAGGCTCAGCTTCGCATGGACCCTCCTGCAGTCTCAGACCTGGGCTTGATCAACCTGTGGTGGGTCTGCCTCGGAGGGGGTTGTTGCATCATCAGAACATCAAAGGATTCCATCCCTCCGGCATTTGATCATCTGTCTATGACATCATATAGGATGTCTATGACATCACTATGATATATAATCTTCACAGGACATCACAATTTCCTATGATCTATAGGCTATCAAGAGCTGGTCGATACCGCCAAGAGGACACAGTCCAAGGACGGATAATTTTTTCACACATAAGGAGTTGTTCAGAACTCCTTATAAGAACTTATACAAAGATATAGAGTAGAGATGCACAGGATATATAGTGTGATGTTGTTTGAAGAAGAAGAAGAAGACTGTTCAGGACTCCTTATAAGAACTCCTTATACAAAGATATAGAGTGAAATATAGAGTGAAGTATGTGGAAGAAGAAAGATGTCTGAAGATGGAGTTGAGGTTCGATTGGACACTACAGCTCCTGACCAGACACAGTGATGATATAGAGTGAAGTATGTGGCGGTAGTGCACCTGTAAGCTGGTTGCCAACCACCAATCAAATCTAAAAGAAGTCAGAAAAATAATAAAACTCCTGCATGAGTTCAAATGGAGTGATAATGGCCAAGATATAGAACGGATAGAGTAATGATATAGAGAGAAGTACATGGCGGTAATGCACCTGTAAGCTGGTTGCCAACCGCCAATCAAATCTAAAAGAAGATGATATAGAGTGATATACAGAGTAGGTGGCGGTAATGCACCTGTAAGCTGGTTGCCAACCACCAATCAAAGTTAAAAGGAAGAAGATGATGATATAGAGTATGGAGAGTAAGGTGAACATGATCATAGAGTGATGATATAGAGTGAAGTATGTGGTGGTAATGCACCTGTAAGCTGGCTGCCAACCGCCAATCAAATCTAAAAGGAGAAGAGGACCAGTTGCTGGCTGGGAATGAAAAGGAGCAATACCATCTTCGCTTCTAAGGCAAACAGCTAAACCGCAGGACACACACCCAGGCTTGATCATCCTGTGGTGGGCCTGCCTCAGTGGAGGGTGTCTTGTGATAAATGGCCGAAACACCCTGTGATGCTGAGGTACACAACTGACGATGTGTGCCGGCGGTGAAGCCTTATAGCAGCCATCTCTCAAGAACTCCCCACAGACTCAGAAGTGGTGCAAACAGCAGGGATTGTAACAGCTTGTCCTTTCATTGAACCTAATGGACCATCATGAGTGAGACTTCCATACCATGAGGGTGGACCCAAAAAGGGAACAGCCAGAAGAAAAAGAAGAAACCCAAATATTCCATTATTTGGACATGAAACATTGGGCAAGTCATAATCACACTGTTTTTTAGTAATTATTGTGACACTATTGACCCTCCTCAGTGTCCTTGTTTGCATGGTCATGAGTAAACCGATTACTGGAGTAAACTGATAAAAATAATAAACGGCTTATGGTGTTTACATGCACCGAGTAAATGATTTATTGGGCAAATAAACTAGGTGTGTTAATCCATTTTCTCATAAACTGATAATAGCCTTTAACTGATAAAGGTAGGGGCGGCACAGTGGCAGAGTGGTTAGCACTGCGGCAGCACAGCAACTCACCCTTGGCCAGGGGATCCTGGGTTCAATCCCAGCCCCCGACCAACAGTGATCTGTGTGGAGTTTGTATGTTCTCCCCGTGTCTGCGTGGGTTTACTCCAGGATTTCTCCGGTTTCCTCCCACATGCCAACAACATGCAAGTTAGGTTTATTGGCATCAAACTGGGGATTCTAAATTGTCCTTAGGTATCATTGTGAGAGTGAATGGTTGTCTGTCTCTCTGTGTTGGCCCTGCGATGGACTGGCGATCTGTCCAGGGTGTACCCTGCCTCTCGCCCAAAAAAGATGCTGGGATAGGCTCCAGCCCCCTGCGACCCAAAAAGGATTAAGCGGAACAAGATGAATGAATGATAAAGGTAATCAGATTACTCTGTTTACATGACAGTATGAATAATCAGGTAACTCCAGAAAGCTGATTACAGTCAGTTTACCCGTGACCATGTAAACAGGGTCATTGCTGCCTACAGGCTTCAGACACAGATTAAAAGGTATTTTCACACCTAAGTCTGTTTACTTCACTCTGAATCATATGATGAGTTTGTTATTTTGCAGCTTTGATTTGGTTTCTTTTTACATGAGAAAAATCCAAGCGGACAAAAATATGTCACACCAATCATGCAAGAACGTCATCTCTGCTTACTGGTCCAATGTTTTTACTGCAAGACCAAGAAAAGTAAAAACAAGTTGTTTTCTGTACCAGAGTTACACTGAAATCTGGCATCCATCAGAATCTGTGACCATTGCACAATGTCTGCAGGTGTATTATCGACACAATCAGAATTAATGTGCCTCAATTAATTTTAAAGGACAGAGCTGCCAAAAATTATTTTGATGTCTAAAGTAACTAGTCACTAGTTACTTTAGACCCGGGCATTTTACCCGGGCATGCACTAGTTACTAGTGCATGCCCGGGCAAGCATGTCAGCATTCGTTCAGTGATGCCTGCCTTTGATGATGTCATAGCGAGTCCTATGATCATGAGTGATGCCTGCGCTTGATCACCGATGTCATAGTGAGTCCTATGATCTTTGATGTTATCATATCGAGTCCTATGGTCTTTGATGATGTCACAGTAAGTCCTATGATCTGTGCTGACAGCATAGCGAGTCCTACGCTCGCGAGTGATGCCTGCCTTTGATCGTTGATGTCACAGCAAGTCCTATTATCTTTGATGATGGCATAGTGAGTCCTATGATGCCTGAGATCATAGGAACATCATGACATCGAGACATCATAGGAACATCATAGGCAGTCCTTTGATCTTTTAGCGAGTCCTATGATCGTGACACACTGAGATTTCTTGAATTTATAGAGGGATACAGTAACAGATTCAGCTGGGTCACAAACGTTTGTCTTAACACCAGAACTGCCCACTCTATTCAGCACATTTCGCACTTTAATATACTCATGTCAAATCTTTAGTCTCGATGTGGTATTGTGGTGCAGAGCTCTGAATCAACCTTCCCAAGCCATTTGCACAAGAGTGCATTTCTGTATTTTTGGATTTTATGAAGAGATAAGCACATGTGTAATCATCCTATGAAAATTCATCCAGTTTGGGGTATTTAAAGAACAAAAAATTATAACCTACTCATAGTCTAATGCCTTCAAATCATACAATTGGAAGCTTTTGGTCCCATTATGGTTTGGTATGCTTTCTCACCAGGAGGAACGCATCAGAATTCGCCTTAAGATCGGGATCAAGAAAACCTTTTTTAGGGTTTTCAGTCCAGTTGTTTTGGTGTGTACCAGAGTGTGATTACTGCATTCTCATTAAACGAAACAAACTCACAAAAGAAAGTGAACTAGAGAGCAACTGAAACAGACTTAAGCCTGTAGGTGTGAAAGCACCTTAAATATGGAAACAAACATTACTAATCCCATGTTTCCATGCCATTCTCACTAAGGAAAACACCCAAAGTAGCTTAACAAGTAAAGCCTCCAGCAGGCTGTAAGATACATATGAGGTCATTATATCAGTAAGATTCCACTTGATCACTGACATGGCTCCAACATCATGATGTATACTGCCGAGACAGACTTTGGCTCAGGCAGAGCATACAGTGACGTGAGACAGAGCAGGTGCCGGGGACAGCTGATATGCTCTGAGGTGAACTGCCAGCTGCACTGCATGTGCACACAGCACCACATCCTCAGCACGTCAGCTTTCTAAGACAAAATCAAAGGGTGGAGGTGGAAATGGACCTTATTAATCAGTGTTCAAGCCTATCCACCTCGGGCAAAGTTCTCAAATAAAAAACAACCAGTAAACTCAAGCCAGTTACCAAGGAAAGCTGATTTCATGTACACAATTTTAGCTCTTCTGACAAAACAAAACAGACTTGCTGAACTCCTTTTGTCTGCATGTAAGAGGCTGTGGGAGCAAATTAAATATCTTGGGGGTCTGTTTTGAAAAGACAGTCATCTAACTCACTGAATACTGCCAGGACAAAATAAGATAAGCGTCTATTAGTCCCACAGCGGGGAAATTCTAGGTAGCTAGCTCCTATACAGCAAAGTGCTTTTCTGGAGTAGGTCCGGGACTGAAGTTTGGACTTCTGCTGATAGAGGACAGAGCAAACAACAAAATCTTTTCCATTCTGAATTACTCCACAGTATGTTTCCTACAAGCTATCTCAAGTAATATAAACACGGATTGTGCAACATTTCCACCCAAATATCCCCTCAAAACATTAAGAATCAAATACTATCAGCCCAGGTATATTTACAAAATTAAGTCATTTGATATGCACTTGCTATAATCTCCGAGTCCAAGTATAACACCCACATCCCTCCTCTACTTTCCTACAAGCTGATGCGTTCACACAGACCTATCAGTCGCCCCCTTTTAAAGCACATGGATTTTGGCTCTATTATGGCAGCAGATTGTCTCGAATAGGGTGGGGGGAGAACTGGGACCCACTATGGACCCAGTCCTCCCCAGACCCAGTCTGTGGAAACACTACGAACTGACACACACACACACACAACACCTGCTGCTGCTGTTTAAACTGCTTCCAGTCATGTCTAGGCTCAGCATTCATCTAGCGTTAATCCAGTTAAAAGTTTACCAAAAAATCTGTAGAGTGGAAAACTTATCTGCTTGCCTACTAAGTTATTGATTAGTTCCTACACAGGAAGTAAAGGTAAGGAAGCACAACAGCACCCAAACTTGTGCAGCAGGTCTTTCACCTTAAAACTAAGCCAACAAGCCAAAGGATCCAGGTCAATTATACGTAAAAACTGCAAACTCTCTGGGCACACTTTACTATCACACCTGTGAAAAGTTTTTTACAAGTTCAAAAGAGCACATTCTACATTCCTGAATTAAAGGATGTATTACCATGCATTGTGGCACATTATTAAAGAGTCTGTAACTTCATTAATGATATAAGCAAAGGGCCATGATTAAAATGGGGAATACTCACTGTGACCGGTTTCCTTCACTGAAAATCACTGTAAGAAGTTTCCCCCTCTACCCATAAATTACACTATTTTAGGGGGAACTCCAAAGTGCACTTTTGGACTGTGAAGTATTAGGGAACTTTGTGTTTGACTAAACACTTCTGGGATGCTTTGCAGACGTGTTTTTTTTTTTTTTTTTTTCTTTTTTACACACATTTTTGGGGGGGGGAACTTTTGTGAATGTCTGGGACGAGTCCGTTTGAGCACGGCTGTGAATAAAAGTGACATGTTAGATATTCACAGATTGCAAAAAAATAATGGTATTTTCAAGAATCAACATTGTTAATGTAATTATTAAGGGATGTATGAGAGCCAAAACTCGACTTTCTCTGGGATTTCCTCGACTAATAATACTAGGGGCGGACTTCAATTTTAAAGTGCGTAGGACCAACGGATTAACAACACTTCACCTAAGGCCTCCAACTAAAAATACAAATAGACGGAATTAGCGATCAATTAATAGACCATACTATCAGGCCATCGGTGCGATTATTGTCAGCTTAACCTGATATTCAACAATGAAAGCGGTTGTGAGGATCGGCGTACCATAAAGTAATCAACAGCGTTAGCCTTTCGCTTAGCCTTGTATGCTAGTTAGCTAAGATGCTATGTTAGCCGAGCAGAGGCCTACTGTTAGCCGAATAAACCGCGATGACTTTTTAAAAATAACCGGGTTATTATGGTTATTACACCACATACGGTGAATCGAACTAATTATATAGCGGCTACTGAAAGTGGGTAAGTGATTAGGCAATTAATGCGTTATAATATAACGTTATGAAATACTGAACGGCCGTTCCGACGACCGTCTTTTTTTCTCTTCACCACACCACCTGGCCTGTGTCGATTGACCGCTGATTGTGGAGTTAATAAAAACCACCGGGAAAGATTATCCCCGGTGATATTTGGCTTCCCAGTTGGCGTTGTCGTGTCAACATGGCGTTTACCTCTGTGCTTGTTTTCCAGAAAAGGCGAGTTTAATCCCTCTGACAGACAAAAAGAAAAAAAAAGGAAAGAAACCCCGGGCTTTTGTGTAAAAGCACAGGACAAATAAATAATTTCATTTAAATATGATTGTAGAATTACTCGACCTTTCGTCAGTCAGGAGACTGTTGTGTTCGTGGTTGGTAGTTGGGGAGTTTGGATGAACAGTCATGCTTTCCACAGCCATTTCCCTCTAAGCTACATTGAGGTACAAAAAAATTACAACCCGACACTTGGAAACTTGTGCGTCACTTCACTACCATCTAGTTGTTTTGGATTTTTAGAAAGAGATTCAGTTCAGATTCAGGCAACTCTCCACTACAGTTGTAAGAGAAATATGATGAAAGTGAGTCCTGACGTTCTCCGTCCTACTGTTGCGATGTGAAATGACGACTGATCGACCTAAAATGGCCGACTATCTTCTCTAAGGAAAGAAGGGGCGGAGCTCTCCGAGAGTGACCTACACAACTGACGGAAACTGCCGAGCGATACACACTGGGGGTAAATTTTGCCCTTTAAATTGACTTGAAGGAGAAACGATTGTTGTCAATTCGGTGTTTAGCACGATATACCTACTTTATTCGTAGCGATTTAAATATTAAAAGCCCTTCATTAACCACTAATGAAGTTAAACATGTTATGGCGCTATCACAATTAATAATATAACAGAGGTGAGAATTATCCCATCTTTGACCATGACAAATGCCTGCCTGTGGTTAAGAGAAAAGGGGGAAACGACAAGGAAGGATATCGCTGGAAACTGTAGTTACTAGGGGTGTTGAAAAAAATCAATTCACAGAAGAATCGAGATTTTCATTTCACAAGATCCAGAATCGATTCACAAAAATCAAGAATCAATTACTATTATTATTCATTCATTCATTCATCTTCTTCCGCTTTGTGGAGAAGTGTGGGAAGGACGAGGCTGAGTTTATTTCTCAAGTCTGTGGGGAGCGTGAAATAAAGAGACTGAATTATTTCTCAATTCAGGTTTAATGCAGATTTCACATCCCCAGCTTTCTCTCTAGACAAGAAGAGAGTGAGCTGCATAAAAACCCCCACATTTATATATGTCACATCAGAGGCAGAATCACACAATGTCGTCAAATCCCCCATTGACAATAATTCTCCCCCCGAGTCCTTTCATCATCCCTCTGACCCCAGGAGGTCAGGAACTCCTTCCAGAGTCTTATCACGGCACCTCCATCCTCCTGCCATTATCCACAGGTGGTCCAGATGTATTGTTCCATCCCAGATGTGAGGTCAATCAACACATGCAGTCCTGAGCATCTCACCTTGTGCTTATACATATGTAGTCAAAAATATGTGAGCCACAAAGTCCAGCTTTATTCACATTCACATTCTCCAACATCCAAAAAACAGAAAGAGAAAGGAATCCCCCCACATCTGTCCCTTTAATACCCCAGGACATCAAAGCACACAGTCACATTGTCTTTTAATCCCAAATCACAATGCATCCCCCTCCAGGTCTTCTCGTCTCCACCTAAAGTCCTGGTGGTCAGGAAATCCTTCAAGGCCATCTCTTTGCATACAAAAGGCCAGACTTCACATCCTCCTGTTACCCCTAGGAGGTTCAGGCCTCTTGTTCCTCTGAGACGTGAAGCATACAATAAGCATACAGTAATACACATGTGAAGCATATGAAACCCACATATGTGCACCACAGCTTAATCCTTTTCGGGTCGCATCTTTGAGCGAGAGGCAGGGTCCACCCTGGACAGATCGCCAGTCCATCGCAGGGCCAACACAGAGAGACAGACAACCATTCACTCTCACAGTCATACCTAAGGGCAATTTAGAATCCCCAGTTTGATGCCAATTAACCTAACTTGCATGTTTTTGGCATGTGGGAGGAAACCGGAGCAATCCCGTAGTAAACCCATGCAGACACGGGGGGAACATGCAAACTCCACACAGATCACTGTTGGTCGGGGGTGGGATCGAACTCAGGATCCCCCGGCCAAGGGTGAGTTGCTGTGCTGCCGCAGTGCTAACTGTGGAGAGCGTGAAAAGATGAGGCTGAGTTTATTTCTCAAATCAGATTTATTCACTTGTCTCCAACATCCTCCAAACAGAAAAAGAGACACATCCTCCCACATCTGTCCTTTTTATACCCGGGACATCAAAGTACAGAGTCACATTGTCTTTAAATCCCAAGACACAATACATCGTCCTCCAGGTCTTCTCCACTCCACCTAAAACCCTGGTGGTCAGGAAATCTCCCAAGGCCATCTCTAAAGATCACATTTCGCACTCTCCTGTTATCCCCAGGAGACCCAGACCTATTGTTCATTCTGAGACGTGAGGCAACAGTAATATACATATGCAGCCTAAGCAACTCCCATGTGTGTGCCACATGACCCCCCCCCCCCCAAACGTCTAAGATGAAACAATACAACACAGTCTGCATATCATGATAAAATCACAAACATCAGTCCACGTGCTGTTTGGGCTTCAATCGTCTTCCGAACTTGCTGTAAGCGGGCTTTACTACTCCCGCGGCGCCATCCTGCTGTGAATCTGCTCTCTGAGGATGAGAATTGTTAGTCAATCCCTGTGGGAGCTCTGGGGAATGCTCCCTGGGAGGTCTGCTGCGTCGAGGAGCCCTCACCAACTGCACAGCTTCGTCAGCTATCACAAAAGCGGGTTTGAGTCTGTCTATGCCAATTGTTTCCCTTCTGCCCCCCAAATGTAGCAAAAAGTGCTTATCACCTGTTTCCAGCACTCTAAATGGGCCATCATAAGGCGGTCGCAGGGTTGGGCGATGAGCATCATGTCTGACAAAAACAAACTCTGCATTTTTTAAAGCCTTAGCTACAAAAACGCGCGGAAAACTGTGATGAACGGGGCCAGGAAGCGTGCTCGCTCCCATGTCGCTCAGTAACCGCTGAGCAGGGGGGGCACTCTGGCGCAGGATTATCTGGGAGAAACTCCCCGGGCAGCCGGAGTGGCTGCGCATACACCAACTCACCTGGGGAGGCTTTTAAGTCCTCTTTAGGTGCAGAACGCAACCCCAATAAAACCCATGGTAGCCTGTTTACCCAATTTGCATCCGTAAGCGACGCTCTGAGGGCTGCTTTCAATGACCTATGGAAACGTTCACATAAACCATTAGCCTGGGGGTGGTACGCAGTAGTGCGGTGGATCGTTACCCCCAGGCTGCGGGCCATCGCTGACCAAAGCTCGGAAACAAATTGAGGACCTCTGTCGGACGTAATATCGGACGGAACTCCAAAACGCGCTACCCAAGCCGTTAAAAACGCGTGCGCGCCACCTCCTCGGCTGTGGTTGATGCCAGTGGGACCACTTCAGGCCAACGCGTGGTGCGGTCCACCATTGTCAAAAGATGTGTGCACCCCTGTGACGGCGGGAGAGGGACTACGAGGTCGACATGCACATGATTGAACCTCTTAGCCGGGATGTGAAACGGCTCTAAGGGGGCTTTAGTGTGTTTGTGTATTTTGGCCCGCTGGCAAGCCATGCAGGCTCTTGCCCACTCCTTAACGTGTTTGCGCAGGCTCGGCCACACAAACTTCTCTCCTACCATTTTGACCGACGCGCGCACCCCTGGGTGCGCCAGAGAATGAATCGAGTCAAAAACGCGGCGGCGCCACGCGCAGATTAGGGGGGGCATACCATCTTGCAGCACCCTGCTCTCCAGCCTTAACCCTGTTGGTCCAGACTGGAGCGCGCACACGTCCGCATCGCTAACCTGATCCGCGGCCATGGCTGCATAATTATCCCCATGCGGACTGGGGCCGCGCGTACTTCCGCACCGCTAGCCTGCTCCGCGGCCATGGCAGTATAATCTACCCCTACGCGGACTGGAGCAGTTACGGCGCACGAGAGACAGTCTGCCACTACATTAAGTTTACCCGCTATGTGTTGAATATCGGTAGTAAACTCTGAGATTGCAGCCAGCTGCCTCTGCTGCCGGCCTGACCACGGCTCCGAAACCTTGGCCATCGCGAAAGTCAGCGGCTTGTGGTCGACGAACACAGTGAAACGACGACCTTCCAGCCAGAACTGGAAGTGGCGAATGGCCAAGTGGAGCGCTAACAACTCCCTGTCGAACGTGCTGTATTTTCGCTCGGTATTGCGCAAAGTCCTGCTGAAAAAGGCAAGCGGCTGCCAAGCCCCGGCAACATGCTGCTCTACTACCGCCCCTACGGCCACGTCTGACGCGTCAGTAGTGAGCGCTATGCGGGCCGTTGGGTCTGGATGTGCTAACAACGCAGCGTTTGCCTGGGCTGTTTTGACCTCCGAGAATGCACGCTCCCGCTCCGGGGACCATTCGATTGTATTTGTGGGTTTTTGTTTTTTTAGCGCGGCATACAGTGGTTGCATGAGCTGCGCTGCGCGGGGGAGGAAACGGTTATAAAAATTCACCATTCCCAAAAACTCCTGTAATGCTTTGACCGTTTGTGGCTGGGGAAAATTTGTTACTGCGCGCATTTTGTCCGGCAGCGGAACTGCTCCTTCTGGAGAGACGCGGTGCCCCAAAAAATCAATCTGCGTCACCCCAAACTGACACTTTGCTGGGATGATTATTAACCCGTGCTCTCCCAACCTCCGGAAAACTGCCGTGAGGTGTTTCTCGTGTTTCTCTTCGGACGCGCTGGCTACCAAAATGTCGTCCAGGTAGACGAACACAAAAGGGAGATCGCGCAACACCGCGTCCATCATGCATTGGAACGTCTGCGCAGCGCCTTTAAGCCCGAATGGCATGTGCAAAAACTCGAAAAGGCCAAACGGAGTTATTACCGCTGTTTTGGGTATGTCCTCAGCGCGTACTGGGACTTGATGGTACCCGCGGACCAAGTCTATTTTAGAAAAAATGCGCGCCCCCGCCAGATGAACAGAAAAATCTTGGATATGCGGGATTGGGTAGCGGTCTTGCGCTGTAGTGTTGTTCAACCTGCGGAAATCACCGCAAGGTCACCACGAGCCTTCAGCTTTAGGGACCATGTGAAGTGGGGAAGCCCATGGGCTGTTCGAACGCCGGATGATGCCCAACTTTTCAAGGTTGGCGAACTCCTCGCGCGCTATGGTCAGTTTAGCTGCATCCAAGCGCCGAGCTTTTGCAAAAACGGGGGGACCGGCGGTAGTAATAAAATGTTCGACTCCATGTTTAGCGACGGCTGTTGAAAATGTGGGAACCGTGAGTGCTGGAAACTGAGTGAGGAGTGTGTGGAACTTACCGCTTGCCGTAGCGACGTTGGCTTGTGCTGTGGGCGGGGTCACTCGGGCTGCACAGGGAATAGAGTAAAAAGAGAGTGCATTAACCAAGCGTCTGTTGGGAAGATCAACCAACAACCCATGTGAGCACAGAAAATCAGCCCCTAACATGTTGAAGTTCACCGCAGCTATAATAAAAGTCCACTCAAATGTACGGCCTTGCAGGGACAGAAGCAGAGTCTTCTCACCGAAGGTCTTAATGCTCGAGCCGTTTGCTGCCGATGCTCCGTGACTCCCGGGGCCTGCCAGCCGGTCAGCATAGGTTGGCATGATGAAACTCACTTGGGAGCCTGTGTCCACGAGGAATTGCCTCCCCGAACGCGCATCCGTCAAGTAAAGCAGCTTGTTCTGTTCACCAAGGGCCACGGCTGCTATCGACCCTCGGCTCTGGCGTTTCCCGAGCTCTTGAACTGACACGGTGGTATACACTTGCGTGCCCTCTCTGCAAAGCGACGATGGTAGAAACAGAGGTCATCTCCTCCGCGATGTTTGGCCTTCACCGCCGCCGTTGCCGGTGGGTCTGCTGCCGCCGCCTCTGGCCACCTGCCATCTCCGGCCCTCGCGTCGAGTCCTGTCGCTGCTGCGGTGGCCGCGCGCTGTCTGCTGGCGTTGAGAATCCGCTGTGCCTCCTGGGCCAGCGCGCGGAAGTCCCGCTGGGCCAACAACGGTGAACCGGCCAGGGTCGCTCTCGTGGCCGACGGTAGGGTTCTCAGGAAAATGTGGGTGAAGAGAAGGCTGTCGCCGTCTGAGCCCCTCAGCCTCAGCATGTCTTCCATCAGGTCGACGGGTGTGCTGTCTCCCAAGTCGTTCAGGGCCAGGAGTCTCTCCGCTCTTTCCTGGACTGAGGGAGTGAAACGTTGGATGAGCGCAGCCTTCAACCCGCCGTATTTGTCTTCGGCCGGTGGGCGCTGCACCAGGCTCTGCACATGTCGAGCCGTGCGGTTGTCGAGCTTGGCGATAACGTGGTAGAATTTCGTGTCATCTGCTGTTATTCCCCGGAGAGCGAACTGAGCTTCGGCCAAGAGGAACCAGGAGTCCGGGTTGTCCTGCCAGAAATCTGGTAGTTTGACTGAGACTGCGTTCACCTGGCTGGTTCTTGGCGAGTCCAGCTTGGGGGAATTTCTTTCGTCCATGATACGTCTTAAGATCACCAGTGTGGAGAGCGTGAAAAGATGAGGCTGAGTTTATTTCTCAAATCAGATTTATTCACTTGTCTCCAACATCCTCCAAACAGAAAAAGAGACACATCCTCCCACATCTGTCCTTTTTATACCCGGGACATCAAAGTACAGAGTCACATTGTCTTTAAATCCCAAGACACAATACATCGTCCTCCAGGTCTTCTCCACTCCACCTAAAACCCTGGTGATCAGGAAATCTCCCAAGGCCATCTCTAAAGATCACATTTCGCACCCTCCTGTTATCCCCAGGAGACCCAGACCTATTGTTCATTCTGAGTGGTGAGGCAACAGTAATATACATATGCAGCCTAAGCAACTCCCATATGTGTGCCACACTAACCACTATTATTGTTATTATTATTATATTTTTTTGTGGTGGTGCCGGATGTTATGTCTGATATGGAGCCAAGGGAGGAGACCAGTTGTGGATCTGAACACACGTTTATTATATCAGGCACAGTGCACCTAACCACACCAAACCGCTGGCAGAGGAAACGGCCAAGAGACCGCCCTCTTACCTGCAGCCCTTCTTTAGCCTTATTCATGCTGCATTTCCCCTCTAGGCCACTTTGGTCCACATACGCTTTGGACGAGCCTGGCATGCACACAGTGCTGTTCATGCTCACTTTTTTCATCTACCCAGGCCAAGCAGTTGACGCATGTGCACAACCATCATTTGTAGTTTCACTCCCGCCCGATAGGTAGTGCCAATGCACTGACGCGCCAGGATTTTCACCAACGAAGAAATGCTGCTTGCTTTCTGCTCCATGACTTCCCGGTTTTCACTCCTTTTCCATGAAGATTCTGTTGCTGCTGCTGCTGAAGTATGTATGTATGTATGATTCGTGTATGTTTATTCCCGTCTTCCACTTCCTCGTTGCCTTCTTCGTCTACTTTGTCGTGGTATGCTGTGCCGATGTCGCCACCTCGTGAATGGGATGTCCAGTCTTGCGCATGTAGTACTTTTCAACATGTTCAGGTCGTGGGCAGGCGGCACGGTCACAAAATTTGGGCTGCACGTGGTTGTCCGCGGTCGAGCACTGCAGACACTAGCAGAGTGGAGATGATGAAGTAAATTTTGTCACGAGGTTTCCGGTTAAACGTACACAGACAGCAAAGGTGCAGCATGAATCCAGCTTTATAGCCATGGGGTTGGCAGAACCGGAAGGCGGAGCCACCACCCCGTGCCACACAAATAAAAACTCCCAACAAATATACAACATATGAACTATATATAATTGGCTACATCACCCCCCCCCCCCCCGTAGAAAAGGCCAAAACATACATACTGTAACGTCGGGGCCATGTTAAGGGGGGCAGGGGTTTCCCAGCATGCTTTGACAGTTGAAAATGTTACTGTGTGTGTGTATTAAATGTTATTACTGAGTTATTATACTGCTGTGTAATTATAACTGCGTTATAATGACCCAGCAGTATTTCATAGGCAAGATTTATTATGCGTGTGTAACCGTGATATAAGCGGAGGTCTGGGAGAATGACCTCCCCTCCTGCCTGTGCTCAGAGTGTGTGTGAATAAAGCCTGTTCGTCACTACCATCTGCTCCTCTTCTTTGTGTGAACCTTGCATACGTCACAATACAATCAAAACTCACCACAATTTGGGATCCAAATCATCCACTAAACAAACTAATCTGAAATCACAAAAGGGGCCTAACACATTCACACAAAACAACTAAAGTTAGGGGGACGGGTAGACTGCTGTCCTACCCCACACACAGCAAGGCAGATTATTCTGCCACCTGTACTGAATAACGGTCCATTTATAAACTAAAAAAAAGGAAAATTGTTGCCGTGTATCCTAAGCTAGAAAGAACACAAAACAATCCCCAGAACACATAACACACATATTGTGGAGCGTGTAAATGAAGAGGCAGATTTGTTTCAGACGATTTATTACACACTCTCATATCTCAAGCACAGACAGAATGAATACTCCAGCAGAAACCCCTCTCTAAAGTCTCATGGCATTCTTCTGGCATTTTCTCACAAACAAGATGACCTTCGCGTCACACTGCATTCAACCCCCTCATCCTTGACACCTCCCTGTTATCTCACCAAGAATCCCCTGCTCTTTGTTCCCACTGTCTCTTGTCTGAGATGCTATACAATCAGGCTCTCCCAAGGTGCTACAATATGTGTATATATATATATACTGTATATATACTGTATATATATATATATATATATATATATATATATATATATATATATATATATATATATATATATATATATATATATACTGTATATATACTGTATATATATGAGAATATGAGAGAGAGAGAGACAGAGAGAGAGAGGGAGAGAGTGGGCACCCAGCACAATGCAGACTGATACTGTTCACGCTCAGCAGGGATTGCATACAGACAGTGAACCCCTGGGGCGACAACCAGAACAATGGACTATTGTTATACATCCCCGGATTAAGGAGAGGAAGTCCGGGCGCCAGTTGGTCACACGATTGATATGTATTGACTGATACGTATACCAATATGCTAATGTACTATGCATTCTCTCTGTCTGTATAAAAGAGCTTACAATACATGCCTCAAGGAGCACACACAGGACAGGACGCACACACACACAGCACACACAGCACAACACACAGCGCTACAGTGTGTCTCATGATGATGGAGGAAATAAAACCCTGAAACCTTCCAGCTCGTCGCATCTTGCCTGAACTTATTTGTTCCTCCACTATAGTATATACACATACTAGTGCCTACCTGTGCATGCCCGTGCATGCCTGTTCAGTGATGCCTGCCTTTGATCTTTGATTGTGTCATAGCGAGTCCTATGATCTTTGATGATGTTATAGCGAGCTCTATATCGTGAGTGATGCCTCTGTTTGATCTTTGATGATGTCATATGGTCCCCTCCAGTATACAACTAGGACAATATCAGTCGCTACGGAGGGTGATAATATGTATGGGTACATATTCATACTATGTAGGATAACTAAGTAGACGGTTATGCTGTTTATTCCATCTAGCTACAATGCTCCGCACTGTGTAGATATATTTATATATTTATGTGTATGTATGTATATTCACTGCTCTTATTTTTTCTTATCTTCTTAAGTATTGCTCTGAGTGTTGCTATCCCTGTGCTGTTGCAATCCTGGAATTTCCCCATTGTGGGACTAATAAAGGCTTATCTTATCTTATAGCGCATCCTATGATCTTTGATGATGTCATAGCTAGTCCTATGATCTTTGATGATGTCATAGCTAGTCCTATGATCTTTTAGCGAGTCCTATGATCGTGACATAGTGAGGCCTATGATCGTAAGTGATGCCTGCCTTTGATCTTTGATGATGTCATAGTGAGTCCTATGATCGTGACAGCAAGTCCGATGGTCTTTGGAATAGCGGTCCTATGATCTTTTCTTTTAGCGAGTCCTATGATCGTGACACACTGACACACAGAGATTTCTTGAATTTATAGAGGTGAACACTAAACATATGCAGAACAAATAACATATATACACACGGCTTGGGGAAGATGATCCCATGGGCCCCTGGACCATTCTTTACTCAGTCCGCCCCTGGAGGTGGCTCACCTCCCGGGCCACAGCTGGTCGCCTCAACCCCGGTGCGCCGCCTCCTCCACTCAGCTGGACGCTCCACTCATCCGGGGCCATGTCTCACTGCCTTCCCTAGGGCATGCCGTAGCTCATTTGGGTGCCGCCACGAGCCATCCGACAGCCAGAGATAAGCGTTGCGCCGCTTGGCCATCACCTGCAGCCGACCCTGGTGCTCTCCCATCTACTGTTTAGCCCGTACCTGCCGTGACCTCACCTCCGCTCGAGCCCGAACCCAGTCCACGACTCTCAGTGGGGCTCTGCTCAGTTTGCAGGGTCTCTGCTTGGCACTCGTCCTCCCAGTGCCAATCAGTCTTGGCCTGACCTCTTCTAAATCCGCTGTGGGCCCTGCTGATGTGGCCCCGTGCCCACCGGCCTACTTCAGCCGAGCTCAGGGAACAACTGGGACCATCCCTTCGGCATCGCTCGTCAGTGCAGGTGATCCCCTGTGTCACCCAGTACCCTCGTCTCGGGAACTTGGGCTATGGCACGGGGGCCCTCCTGTGGTGACCCTGAGCGAGACAAGGCCTGTCCACTCTCCGGGGTGCCAATTAACCTTTCATCCCACACAGCATCGTCCTGTACTCTCGGAACCAGTCGGTCCCACAATCCGCAGCCCGACCACTCTTCCCCAGCGCCGCTCTTAATGGCGAAGCCGAGGCCATAGAAGAGGTTGCAGCCCATGATGTTTGTGCCACAGGTCGTCACGACGAACTCCACATCAGCCGTCTCCGCCAACTTATACCGAGCCACCAGTCTGATGGTTCACACTGTGGCTAACCGTCCTCCTCCATAGCTGTAAAGCGGCGCTGGGTCACCTCCAATCCTGTAGTGTGGAAAAAATTGCCTCACTGTAGCCCAGTTCAGCAGAGAACTCTCCACCCCCGTGTCAATCAGCATCAACACCCTCATTCGGTCTAACTCCACCGTACAATACATGCGCCCGCTGGTACTTGGGGACACAGTATGGATCACTGTCAGGGCGGGAGGGGGTTGAGCTTCTCTGCGGGCTCCCTTGCTCAGCCAACTGGCACACCCTCGTGTAGTGATGTAAACAGCCACACTTGCCGCACACTCTCTGACTTTGCAGCGGTGCTTTGTGGACTCACAGCCCATACATCTGGGCTTCCCCGGGGCAGACCTCATCCGTACAGCGTTGGCACCTCCTGCATCATCCTCAACACTCCCATCGCTGTCCGGGTCCACTACTTGTGTAGCCATGGGGGATCCTAACTCTCGCGGTGACAGACACTCACTCAGCTCCCGAGTTAGCTTATCTGCTGCCTCCAGCTGGAGAGCCAACTTGACGGCCTCCGGCAGCATCAATTCACCCGGAAATGTAAGCAGCTTGGACTAGACCGCAGCACGGTTGGTATGTTCCGCCAACTGGTCATGAACCATTTCTTCCTCCCAACAGTCCGAACCAACACTCAGCGGCCAGCTGCCTCAAGTCCAACACAAACTGTTGGATGGGCTCCTCTATCTGTTGGCAGCGCTGTGAGAATTTGATTCTCCGGACGATGACATTGTCCAGCACTCTGAAATGGTGCGCCATTAGCTCAACTACCTCTTCATAATTGTCCGCATCACCAAGTGTGCCCAAAATCCGTTGTCCCTCCATTCCCAGGTTATGCACAAGCAGCACACGTGCCCTTAATTTCTCCATCCTTCCCAGGTCCAGCACCACCATACAGGTACATCTCAAAAAATTAGAATATCATGAAAAAATTCAATATTTTTTGTCACTCATTTCAGAAAATGAAACTCATATTTCAAGTGTTTATTTATTTTAATTTTGAAGATTATGGCTTACAGCCCATGAAAACCCTAAATTCAGTTTCTCAAAAAATTAGAATATTACATAAAATTAATTTTTAAAAAAAGCTTTTTAATACAAATGTGGATCAACTGAAAAGTATGTCCATGTACACATTCAATACTTGATCGGGGCTCCTTTTGGATAAATTACTGTATCAATGTGGCGTGGCATGGAGTTGATCAGCCTGTGGCACTGCTGAGGTGTTATGAAGGTCCAGGTTGCTTTGATAGTGACCTTCAGCTCGTCTGCATTGTTGGGTCTGGTGCCTCTCATCTTCCTCTTGACAATACTCCATAGATTCTCTATGGGGTTTTGGTCAGGAGAGTTTGCTGGCCAATCAAACACAGCGATGCCATGGTCATTAAACCAGGTTTTGATACTTTTGGCAGTGTGTGGGGGTACCAAGTCCTGCTGGAAAATGAAATCAGCTTCTCCATAAAGCTTGTCAGCAGAGGGAAGCATGAAGTGTTCTTAAATTTCCTGGTAGATGACTGCGCTGACTTTGGTCTTGATAAAACACAGTGGACAAACACCAGCAGATGACCTCTGTTCAGATAAAAGTAAACTTTGCATTTCATTTGGAAATCAAAGTCCCAGAGTCCGGTCAAAGAGTGGAGAGGCACAGAATCTAAGTTGCTTGAGGTTTAGTGTGACGTCTCCACAGCCAGTGATGATTTGAGGAACCATGTCATCTGCTGGTGTTGGTCCACTGTGTTTTATCAAGACCAAAGTCAGCACAGTCGTCTACCAGGAAATTTTAGAGCACTTCGTGCTTCCCTTTGCTGACAAGCTTTATGGAGAAGCTGATTTCATTTTCCAGCAGGACTTGATAACCCCCACCCCCCCACCCCCCCCCCCCCCCCCCACACACACACACTGCCAAAAGTATCAAAGCCTGGTTTAATGACCATGGCATCACTGTGTTTGATTGGCCAGCAAACTCTCCTGACCTAAACCCCATAGAGAATCTATGGAGTATTGTTAAGAGGAAGATGAGAGACACCAGACCCAACAATGCAGATGAGCTGAAGGTCACTATCAAAGCAACCTGGACCTTCATAACACCTCAGCATTGCCACAGGGTGATCACCACCATGTCACGCCACGTTGATATAGTAATTAATCCAAAAGGAGCCCCAACCAAGTATTGAGTGTGTACATGGACATACTTTTCAGTTGGTCCACATTTGTATTAAAAAAAACTTTTAAAAAAATTAATTTTATGTAATGTTTTAATTTTTTGAGAAACTGAATTTGGAGTTTTCATGGGCTGTAAGCTATTGTCGCCCCCGACAGACTGCTATGGTGATGATGATGAAGCCATAATCATCAAAATTAAAATAAATAATCACTTGAAATATTTCATTCTCTGTGTAATGAATCTATATAATATATGGGTTTCACTTTCTGAAATGAGTGACAAAAAATATTGAACTTTTTCATGATATTCTCATTTTTTGAGATGTACCTGTATATGTCTTAAAGGCGTCATACCACCTAGGTCACAGAACAGGCGGCTCACCTGGGAGCTCCAAAAACAGCCGAATTGGTGCACCACATGCTTCCATACCTTCAGTTTTTATCCACTTTTGTCCTCATTGGCAAATGTTATGTCTGATATGGGCCAAGGGAGGAGACCAGTTGTGGAGCTGAACACACGTTTATTATATCAGGCACAGTGCACCTAACCACACCAAACCGCTGGCAGAGGAAACGGCCAAGAGACCGCCCTCCTTCCTGCAGCCCTTCTTACAGCCACTGGGTTGGTGGAACCAGAAGGTGGAGCCACCACCCCGTGCCACACAAATAAAAGCTCCAACAAATACACAACATATGAACTATATATAATTGGCTACATCACACCGGGATCCGGTCACGTGACACGTATTGCCACTTCATGCTACGCAATTACACATTGACGCTGCAGACATGGGAGAACCATGCAGTGTAGCTTACTAGCTAACAAATCCACTCCAAATATTAATGTTTCTTATAGAATTCAACCTATATTTGGACTCGTTAGCCCTTATGTCTAACAAAAAGAGTGAATGTATACTTTCATATTATCCACCTTATTCCAAGCCCCCATGATGCCTTGCGTGAATTATGGGCGCAACTTCCGTTACTGGTTTAGAACGTGGAGTTGTCACTGAAACGGGATACTTTTCCTTGTTAAAAAACAATGACTTCAGCATCAAAAATGCAGGAACGTGGCCTTTTGCACCTCAAAAACAGTAATGTAATCATACCACTTCCCACGACCACGGAGGGATAGGAAGATGACCTTAAAAAGTGGCCTGGCAGACAGTAGCTCTGTTTGTTAGTGCTGCTGCTAAGATGCTAATGCTGTAAACAAATAAAAGCTTTGAGATATATCAATGTCTCCACCGCAAAAAAGTTGGATGCTTTTTGTTAAAAGATGTTGGACATAATCAGATTTACCTCAGAGCAGACGTAGAATCTAGTCAGAGCCACAAAGAACCACAACACCGTGCTTGGGTGTTTTAATGTCGGGGTAAAACAGACAGCTGCAGCTGTTTGTTCTACCCCGACATTAAAACGCTCATGCTGCTGTCATGCTATGAATGCTTGTTATTTAACTTAACACGTACAGACCTTTTCTGACAATTGTTCAAAATTTTATTGATCTATTGAAGCGGCATGATAAAATAAAGGCAGCGATGGAGTTTTAGTTGGTTTTATTGAATCATACCGCCGTCACGAGCTCCGCTCCCGGCGCCGTGCATGCGCGCCGGGAGCGAGCCCAGCGGCTCTCGGAGAAGGAGGACACAATGTCTGTGTCCAGCAGCAGTAGTTGAGGAAGTGGAATTGAGAGAGAGTTTGAGTTACAGAGTTGCAGCATATATACCCAACTACAACAATACATCAAAGAGCATTCCCCCAGCAGTTGGTATGATCAAAGATATAACAGAACAGGCATGAGACATTTGCATTTGAGAGACATATTGATCTCGGTCTCTAGGTCACAGTAAGGACAGGACACATGAACACAATGCATGAAAGACAACATTAACATCACAGAAGTGAGCCAGAAGAAGCGGGGCTGCCTGTAGACATTAATACACATTTCACTGTTCTGTTAATTGCTCTAGCCGAGCGCTGTGTCTGTCCAGTCTGTTTGTGGGGGTTTACACCAAACCGCCACACGCTCCCCCCCAGAGGGCACGGCAGGGGGCCGAGACCTCGATAATCCATCTATGGGAGCGAGCTGTGGGAGAAGCTCGCTGCAGGCGGAGGGGGAGGGAGGAGGGGGGTAGTAAGTGCCGGCAGGGGCGGTGAAATCGTCCGAGCCGTGCAAAAATTGCTTGCTGCTCTGCGACGTCGAGGGGCTGTCCCGTTGCCCGTGCGGAGATCACAAGAAGAAAAATTTGTCTCTGACTCCTCTCGTGGCCATGAAGAAAAGCAGGAGCGGCGGTAAGAAAAAAATAAAAGCAGAGGGACTGGCGTGTTGACTTTAGGGCAGGCGCAACCCTAAAGCCTCGGGAACCGCAGACGGCTGAATTCCCCCTGTGTGCCGTGGCTAAGACCATAAAATCCAGTGAGCAAGCCGCGGGCCTCAGGTGTACAAGCAAACTTGAAGGGCCAGTGTGCAGCAGAAGGAAGGCGGTCAGAAGAGCCGTATTTGTCCCGTGCGTGGTGCGCCGTCCTCGTAACTCCCTGGTGCGTGCGCCGGGGCTCGTGTGTGGGTGGGCCAGCTGGAGAGGCGAGTCAGGGTGCAGAATCTTGGTGGAGATCAGCGCAGACGGCGCCGTTAAACATCTATGATGGGCTGTGGCTGCAGATTAGTCATGGTGCGTTGGAGCGTTGAGGGGAGACAGACGATCTTTGATCCTCAGGCTCGGGTAGATGAGTAGGATCGCTGAGAGGGAGGAGGAGCGGTGAGAGGGAGAAAACGTTGTGTCCCTCGGCCGGTCCAGCGTGGACGTCCCAATCTCAGGCGAGGGTCGCGCCATGACGTTTTCTGCAGTTTTCCCGGCCGTGGGTGATACCGGGAGAGTAGCTCGCCTGTGTTGGCTCCGCGTCGAGGTCTCCCTGAAGCAGAAGGGAGGGCGGATCGTTTGCATCAGGCTGCTGTGTTCGCTGGCAGCGTGTTTTTTTCGGCGTCGAGTCGCCAGCGTGGTCGTCCAGACCAGAAGGTCGCGTCGCACAAAGCGTGTGTGTCTGCGGGGTCACCAGTGAAGCGGCATGATAAAATAAAGGCAGCGATGGAGTTTTAGTTGGTTTTATTGAATCATACCGCCGTCACGAGCTCTGCTCCCGGCGCCGTGCATGCGCGCCGGGAGCGAGCCCAGCGGCTCTCGGAGAAGGAGGACACAATGTCTGTGTCCAGCAGCAGCAGTTGAGGAAGTGGAATTGAGAGAGAGTTTGAGTTACAGAGTTGCAGCATATATACCCAACTACAACAATACATCAAAGAGCATTCCCCCAGCAGTTGGTATGATCAAAGAGATAACAGAACAGGCATGAGGCATTTGCATTTGAGAGACATATTGATCTCGGTCCCTAGGTCACAGTAAGGACAGGACGCATGAACACAATGCATGAAAGGCAACATTAACATCACAGAAGTGAGCCAGAAGAAGCGGGGCTGCCTGTAGACATTAATACACATTTCACTGTTCTGTTAATTGCTCTAGCCGAGCGCTGTGTCTGTCCAGTCTGTTTGTGGGGGTTTACACCAAACCGCCACACTATATTTTGTGATAATTTAAGAATTAATGCATGCTGAAGCTGTTAGTCCATATTGTTCTAAGGCAGTGCAACAAATACAACCCCCCCCCCCCAAAAAAAATATATCTGATACTGTGGAGAGTGTGGGAAATGAGGAGGCCAGTTTACGAGCAGACGAAATTTATTAACACTCTCAACATTCATACACAGAAAAGCAATGAATCAGCCAAACCAGGTTTCTCCTTATAAGCTCCACAGATCATCTCACATCAGCATGACATTTCACATCACACTGCATGATATCCAGCTCCACAATACATTTCACTTCAACCCCCAGCTCCCTCTTCCTGCCAACTCCCCATGAAGTCCTTGCCTATTATTCTCTTGTGTTTAATCACTGCCTCCTGAATGAGACGCTATCTGCAGATTCCCCCACAATATGCATCTCCACAATACCTTTCTTAAACCGTTAAACCTTAGGAAGCAAACTGTTACTATTTTTTATTATTTTAATTCATGCAGCCTTCATTCTGGTGACATATATAACACATAAACATCTGATCTGTGACATTCATACAAGTGAAAACATACCTGCTGTGCTCTTGTGTCTGTCCTGTGTCTGTAGCACCGATCACATGAACAGTCCTTTCTCGTTTTCAGTGCATCATCTACGCATTGCCGGTGAGAAGCTTCCATTTGTACAGTCTATAGCACAACCATGTACACAAGCAACAAGTACCAGAACTACATCAAAACTTTCAAAAAATACAAAAACTCCAAGTGCTGAAATTAGCTGCCACTTGAGTGCAAAACATGTATGTGGACTATACATTAAAGTTAATTTGAAAAACTTTAAAAAATGCTATTTTAAATGCCCCTGCTACTCCACTCTTGTTGACTGATTTAACACTACCGCAGCCGAAACCAGAAGTTCCGCCCGTAATCGTTCCTACAGCGGAACCCCCAGGAATAAGGTGGATAATAATTTATTTTCTGTAACCCCCGGCTGAACTTTATTGTTGTGTTAATATTGATACATATCTTGTTATATATTGGAAATTATCTGTGTCTATATATTGTAACGTCGGGCTGTGATAAGGGGTGGGGATTCTCCCGGCATGCTTTGTGGCATGGAGGATTCAAAGACTGTTATCGTGTGTTCTAAGTGTTATTGCTGTGCTATTATAACTGTGTAATAAAGGTGCATTCACACCAAATGCGAACAGGTGAATTTTTCATGCGGCACGATTACCTTATAACTCAAATATAAACACGCCAACATACATGAATAGTGAGATGCAGACTAGGCAAAGTTGTCTTTAAAACTTCTGCAGCTGTGTTCAACCTGCTGTGGAAATTCCCAAAATAACGTCATGCTTATGTTTACATTATCCGACCGGGGATTCACCTGAAAATTATGTCTCAAGCCTCCAACGCTTCACAGATGATCCCGTGTTTACGTTGCTAGCTAGCTTGCTAGGACGTACGTGGCTGGAAACCGTGGGTAAATAACTCCAAAAACTCGATTCAGCGGAAGAGTTCCCGGTCCTCCTGTCTCCCGGTGAGTGAGTTTCACTTTCTAACTAGTTTACTCTGCAACGGTGATAATTTTAGTATGTCCGCTGGCTAGCTAGCTGGTAGCATAGCTAGCTAGCGGATGCAAATGTGTGACGACGAAAATTCACGCGAACTTGCATCTTCTCATTGATTTTCTATGGATTTGTGCCGCCCATTCGCTTTTGGTGTGAACACAGCTTAAGACCAGTTGTGATAGCGTTGCTTCCCCTGTTTGTGATAAATCATGTGTCTGTGTCACCATGAGTGAGAGGAGCATCTGTGTTAATGACCTCCCCTCCATTTTGTGTTGTGAGTGAGTGAAGAATAAGGCTTGTTGGGTCACAATCATCTTTCCTTATTGTGCACACCCCATGAAATGTCACACTGGTGTCAGAAGTGGGATAATTGAGAGATGGAAGCGAGGATCAAGGCAGAGATTTGGCGGTTTGAGCGGCTCATCACCCAGATAGAGACAGAGCTGAACTACAGAGCAGACACGCCAGCCCCAAGGGATGCTTGCCGTGATGAATGGGGAAGCGGACCAGAAGGAAAAACCGTACCCCGCTTCCTGCCCTTTTCAGGGCAGAGCGGATCAGAAAGAGCAAGCGTGCCTCGTTCTATGCCTTTTTCAAGGCGGGGCGGGAGGCGCCAAGAGGGGAACTATGAGCCAGTGATCCTGCTGCGACCAAGGGCAGCGATCGACAGGGAGGTGACCGTCCCACCGACCCGCCAACCGGCAAAACTTCCCCGCTTTGGTGGCAAGACCCTGCTGGACGATTACCTGGCCCAGGTCAAACTTGCCACTGCGCTGAATGGCTGGACACCTGAAGAGACTGCTGTGCAGGTTGCACTGGCTCTGGAGGGCAGAGCTCTCTGCACGCTGTCTGATTTCCAGCCTGAGGAGTGGTACAGCTGGCCAGCGCTACAAGGAGCGCTGCGGAGGTGGTTTGGGAGAGCAACCCTTGCCAATCACGCCCGTGAAACAGCTGGCCAGCCACCGGCGGGACAACCAGGAGAGTCTGGGAGCCTATGCAGCGGACGTGCGGCTGCTGTGTCACCAGATTTTGGGCCGGAGGCGGTGGAGAAGCTCGCTCTACAGAACTTCATCTGTGGACTCCACCCGGCCCGGCTCCAGGAACACATCCGGATTCACACAGCGAGCAGCTGGGAGATGGCCGTGGCAGAAGTGGAGCGGGTGGAGACAATGATGGATTATGCAGCCGACGTGTCATCACCCGAGGCAGACAGCTTTTCAGGCCACAGCTGAAAGTGAGGACGAGGAGGAGTGGGAATTATGCTGGACCACAGCTGCGCGGTTGGTGAGAGTACAACAACGGCGGCACGAGGAGGGATGTTTCCGTTGTGGAGAACCAGGACACATCGCGTGCTACTGCCCTGCACCCACCCACTGTGTCCCCCTCCCAGGTGGAGACCTGGGAGGGGGACACAGAGGGCTGGAACAGAAAGGCTTAATTTGAGAGACATGAAAGGTTGGACAAATGCGCGGGGGGGGGGGGGGGGTAGGCGCACAACCAAAGGGTTGACAATCCGGGCTATGGCGAAAGGTCCAATAAACCGTTGTGATAATTTCCTCGCCTCCGCCTTGAGGTTAATGTGCCTGGTAGAGAGCCATACCTGCTGACCCACCCGGTAGAGAGAGGCTGGTGTCCTGCAGCGATTTGCGGTCGTGGTGTTGCGCTCCGCCGTGCACCGAAGTGCAGTCCGGGTCGTTCTCCACAGTCGTCGGCAGCGCCTCAGGTGGGCTCGGACAGATGGCACGGCAATGTCCCTCTCCTCCTCGGGGAACAGCAGGGGAATAAAGCCCAACGAGGTCTCAAAAGGAGACATGCCAATCGCTGAAGACACGGTGGCATTGTGAGCATACTTGATCCATGGAAGATGGGTGCTCCATGACGCTGGGTTCGCAGTGGCAACACACCGCAGCTCAGCCTCCAATTCCTGGTTCACCCGCTCACACTGTCCGTTACTCTGCGAGTGATAGTCAGAAGACAGGCTCACTGTAGCCCCCAGGGCGTTGCAGAACAACCTCCACACCTAGGAAATAAATTGGGGGCCCTGATCGCAGATGATGTCCACGGGGATGCCATGCAACCTAACGATGTGCTGGACGAGCAGGTCTGCTGTTTCCTTCGCCGTAGGCAGCCCCTGTAGGGGGAAAAATTGGGCGACCTTGGAGAATCTGTCTACGATCGTGAGGATGATGGTGTGGTGATTAGAAGGTGGAAGGCCGGTAACAAAGTCCAAAGCAGCGTGGGACCAGGGCCTCCCGGGAGTGGGAAGAGGGTTGGAGCAGACCAGCTGAAGGAGAGGAAAATGTCTTGCCAGTGGCGCACTGGGGGCAGGCGCAGATGTACTCAGCAACGTCCCTCCGGAGCGATGGCCACCAAAATGTCCTCTGGAGGAGCTCCACCGTGCGAGCCCTCCCCAGGTGGCACGAGAGTCTGGAGAAGTGGGCCCAATGGATCACCTCACCTTGAACGGAAGAAGGAACAAACAGCTTCCCCACTGGCCCCCTGCCAAGGTCCAGCTCGGCCACCTGCACTCTCAAGACCTTTTCCTTGATGCCCCACGAGACGGCGCCCACGATGCACGATGGGGAAAGGATAGGATGCTCCACCACCTCCGCTGCATCCGAGGCAGTCTGGACAGTGCATCCGGCTTGGTATTCTTGGACCCGGGGCGGTAGGTGATTGTAAAGTTGAAGCGTCCAAAAAACAGAGACCAGCGGGCCTGGCGCACGTTCAGGCGCTTGGCTGTCCTGAGGTACTCCAGGTTTTTGTGGTCCGTCCAGACGATGAATGGCTGGGCGGCCCCCTCCAGCCAATGACGCCACTCCTCCACCGTGAGCTTGACCAGCAGGAGCTCCCTGTCACCGATGTCATAATTTCTTTCCGCCGGGGACAGACGGCGGGAGAAAAATGCGCAGGGGTGGATCCTGCCATCAACCGGAGAGCGCTGGGACAGCACGGCTCCAACCCCCGTATCCAAGGCGTCCACCTCAACCAGGCATTGAAGGGTGGGATCCACCTGTGCCAAAATAGGAGAGGAAGAGAATTTAGACTTCAGCTCGACGAAAGCCGCTTCAGCCTCCTCCGTCCACCGGAAGGCCACCTTGTGGGATGTGAGGTGGGTCAGGGGGAGAGCAATAATGCTGTATTTCTCGATAAAGCGGTGGTAGAAATTGGCGAACCCCAAAAACTGTTGGAGCTGCTTCCTGGAGGAAGGGGTGGGCCAATCTACCACCGCTCTCACCCTGTCGGGGTCAGGGATGATCTCGTTGTGGGAGATAATAAACCCAAGAAATGACGTCTTGGGGGCGTGGAACTCGCACTTCTCAGCCTTCACGAAGAGTTTGTTCTCCAGAAGCCGCTGCAGAACTCGCCTCACGTGCACCTGATGCTCGTCTAAGGACTGAGGAAAAAAAATCAGGATGTCATCCAAGTACACAAAGACGAACAAGCCCAGAAAATCCCTCAGTACATCGTTAGTTAGGCGCTGGAAAACGGCGGGGGCTTTGGTCAGCCCAAACGGCATCACCAGGTATTCAAAATGCACGCTAGGGGTCCGGAATCCAGTCTTCCACTCGTTGCCCTCCCGGATCCGCACCAGATGGTACGCATTGCGGAGGTCCAGCTTGGTGAACCAGGAGGCCCCCCGGAGCGAGTTGAACTCTGTGTTGATTAAAGGGAGTGTATACAGTATTTGTCCTTGATGGTAATGTTATTCACTTCGCGGAAGTCAGTGCATGGCCTCAGCGAGCTGTCTTTCCAACAAAAAAACAATCCCGCCCCCACCGCCGAGGACGAAGGCCGAATGATGCCAGAGTTTAGCGACTCCTTGATGTAAGTCTCCACAGCTTCCCACTCCGGAGCTGACAGGCTGTAAAGGTGGCTCAACGGTAACGGGGCTCCAGCCCGGAGATTAATGGCACAGTCATATGGGCGGTGGGGGGGGGAAGAGACAGTGCTTGGAATTTACTGAAAGCAGCCCCCAGGTCGTGATACTCCGGGGGATCCTTGGACAGATCGGGAGGGGGGGTGACGGGGGCACCCAGGGGCATGGATGGCGAGCAGGCAGCGGATTGCAGGCAGGCACTAAGGCAGAAAGAGCTCCACGAAACCACGTTCCCAGAGCGCCAGTCAATCGTCGGATTATGTAAACGAAGCCAGGGGTAGCCCAGGATAACCGGAGAGGAGGAAACCGGCAGCACAAATAACCTGCGGTCCCTCCCGATGGTTACCGGAAACAATGACAGACATTGGGGCAGTTTGTTTGGACACCACTGCCAGGGCGGCTTTAGACAGGGCAATGAGCCTGACGGGGGCCTTCAGAGGCTGACAGGGAAGCCCCAGCCGGGTTGCCAGTTCCCTCGCAATGAAGCTCTGCTCAGCCCCCAAATCAATCAAGACATGTGTGGCTATTTCGGTCTGATCGTGAATGAATCGAATGGGAAGGAGGAATTTGGAGAGGGGATTAGATGGCGGTGCATCCGTGAGTCCCCCTACTGCGACGCACAGACTCCCTCTTTTGGCCAAATGGGGCAGGATGCTACCTCATACTCCTTGCTGCCACAGTAGAAGCATAACCCCAGCTCGCAGTGGCACTGTTTCTCAGCTAATGGCAGTTTGGACTGCCCCACTACCATAGGCTCCGGGGCATCTGGGGAATCTGAGGGAGGTAGGGCCAATAGGGGAGACTGTAGGGAGCGACGAAACTGGCCACCCGAGCGACCAGAAGATTTACGCTCGGCTGCCCACTCCCTCAGCCTGTTATCTAGGCTAATGGCTAGAGAAATTAGCTCAGTTTACCTACTTGGCTTTTCTAAGCGGGCCAGCTCATCCCGCAGGCTAGGGCTAAGGCTCCTGACAAATATACTGCATAACGAGGCATCCTCCCACCCCACCTCTGCGGCCACCACCCGGAAGTCAACGGCATAATCCGCAGTGGACCTGCTCCCCTGTCTTAAGTTTAATAGCCGGGAGGTAAGCACACTGTCACGATCGGAGTGGTCAAACACCTCACTGAATTCACTTACAAACTGGTCATAAGTCAGACTAGCATAGTTTGCCCTAGCCATCACTACATATGCTCAGGCTAACGCTCGCCCTTCCAGAAGGTTGGTAACGTAGCCTATACGGCTGTGATCTGTGGGGAAGTCCCCGGGCACATGCTGGAGCACTATTTCGCACTGGAGCAGAAACCCCTTAGCCTCCCCTAGCTTACCACTAAAGTGAGTGGGAGTGGGGACTGGCGTTAGCCGGGATGTGGAAGCCTGACCTGGTGGTGAGCTAGCGGGAGCAGAGGTGCTACTTGGAGCCGGTGGAAAAGCCTGCGGACCTGCCAGACGATCCAACTGACCATTAATTTGGACCAGCCTAGAGAGGGTGACCTGCTGCTGGTAAGCTAATTGAGCTACCCGAGCTTCTAGGGTGTTAACTCTGCATGCTAGTGCGCTGTCTGCTGGGTCATTTTGGCGGAGCTGTACTGACATGATTAGCAGACCCAGTGAGCAGACTCAGACTCAGGAGTAGATGCAATTATCTTTATTGTGTTAGTGCGTGTGTGTATGTGGTGATGTAGCAGCTGGGGGGTGAGCAGAGCACCGTGCAACCTGGCAACCCTATGGACAAGAGTAGAGACAGAAGGCATTAGTGATGACCCTGGAGGGAATATACGAGAATGACCAAGGCTTACTGTTTGCAGAGGTGGAATGGAGTTCAGGTTGGCCTGCAGGCTTCAGCCAGGAGGACAGCGCCTGCTGTCTCAGCGAAGCTGGAGAGGTGAAGAGGACTTGCAGTGAAGTGCGCTGCTCGGTCTGCCGCCAGGAGGGAGAGAGGTCTGCTGCAACGGATCTCCACCTGTGCACAGGGGACGAGCGTAGATAATGGTGAGTTGATTAGCGGGCTTACTTGGTGTGGAAGAGATGCTCCCTCCAAGAGGTAGAAGGCAGGAGGTGAGGTTAGCTCTGGAATGCTGGCTGTGGCTAGGAGGTTCTTTGGCGATGACGAAGACAAGTGTTGGTCTCATCCGACCAAGGAGACAGATGGCTCTGCGCGTCTAAATAGTCTGAGGGTGATGGAGAGCAGGTGTGTGCGCAGCTGCGGATGATAATGAGACAGAGCGAGCCATCATATAAACAAGGGATCTGAAACAGTCGCTAATGTGACAGAGATCATCCTGCGCAGTTCGCCCCACACGGGACACGAACCCGCGACCTCTCAGTCAACTACACAGTTCGAGCATGGGAGACACAGCACGATCGCGCTGAGCTAAAGGTCCGACCGATAGCTCAGCGCTACCGATACTGTATGAGGCTTTTGGGAGGGAGGTTTTACTAACGTTCTACGCCGAACAGTACTAGTTGGCATCCGTTACACTCTCCCCCTTAAACCTCACTCCCATCCCGGGTTCACGGCACCATTGTGACAGAGATCATCCTGCGCAGTTCGCCCCACACGGGACACGAACCCGCGACCTCTCAGTCAACTAACACACAGTTCGAGCATGGGAGACACAGCACGATCGCGCTGAGCTAAAGGTCCGACCGATAGCTCAGCGCTACCGATACTGTATGAGGCTTTTGGGAGGGAGGTTTTACTAACGTTCTACGCCGAACAGTACTAGTTGGCATCCGTTACATTAATATTGGATGTCCCATTCATTTTCAGTATTTAGGTATTCTGTAATTAATATTCACACAATCAAATAAATCTTAGTGCCATTTACTCCCTTTTATATTTGTCAAAGTCTAACGTGTGATTGCCGACATATAGCCTACACTTCTTTGTATTCCAATTTCAAACACAGCCTACATTTGGGCCTGTAAAGCCTGATTGGGATACCTGTTTCAGACAGGAATACTTGGTTCTACGGGCAATGCACTAGTCCACGTTAAAAGAAATTGATTATTTTCCCTGTAGATCATTTTCAGATCTTCTATTGACTGTGAAAATATCACAACTGCACAACAGAGTATCTGTCTATAAATGTAGTATATCTCTGTCTGTGTGTCTGTGTGTCTGTTCCAAACATATCTCTTGAACCGTTCGTCAGACTGGCCAAAGATTTTATATGTGTTTTACTGAGGTTACAAGGGTGTGCATCCCCGAGTATGGAGTCACACAGTCAAAATATGTCATTTTTATCAATAAAAGTTTAACCACTGCTCTGTCTCTTCATGCCCTGGCTTCAGGGAGTGTGGGTGGGGTTTCGGATTGACCCCATGCTAACTGGATAATACGCGGTATCACACCCATGCTGATTGGATAATACGCAGCATCACGACCTGTCAGTTACCACAGTGTTCAGTGGGCAAAACAATGAAGTGAAAAATGACTAATTTGACTCGAGAAAGATAATACTGAAAATTTAATGCTTAAAAAAGTATACCATAAAGTTGCTGTGATTGCGTAGGTCTACAGTATAATTTGCCATATGTGGAGAACATGAGGCATGCGAGCAAGCTGGGCGGAGCGTAAGTGGGGACTGGGTCTGACAAAGAACATCAGTGTATCAACACAGAACATGCTGGGAGAAGCAGCAGCCTGACCGGACAGACCACGGTCCTTTGCGGGAAGGCACACCCAGCCTGCCCAGTCAGTAGTAGACGGGAGTACCTGCTTCTGCTTCACCTGTGTGGTACCACTGTACTTTGCAGGACCGCAAGTCCCCCTCCTGCGCGAGTATCTAAAAATTAAAAACTTAATAATAATACTGCCATGTGGAGCGGAATGGCCGGAATGACTTAACGACCAAACGCAGAGCACAAAAACGCCCAAATCATGAAATTAATCATTTATAAACAATAGGTCATTTTTAGTTAAATATTTACTGGCAAATGGGCAACACTGATGCAACGGTTGTAGTCAAGCGGGGCCTTCTGCTGTGTATAATAGCAGATAGATGTACTTTATTGATATTGGGTGTTTTGTAGTTAATTCGGTTGATTATTTAAAAAAACTTTTAATAACGAAATATTGCTAAAATATAAACTTATGCACTACAATGGATCTCAAATATTTGTAAACGTGTCCTGTTATAGTACTGCATGAGTTTATTGACTATACACAGAAGAAATTCAACATTACACTTAATTCCATCACTGAACAGTGATAAACTAAAATAATTGTAATGGTGGCTGAACAACTCCCATTCCCCACAGTGCAAGATACATTTTTTTTTTTTTTGTATTACTTATTTTGTACCCGTTGGTAGATTTGTTTTGCAGTCTGGTGACAAGCCACCAGCTGCCGGTCGCTGCGTGCGCAAGCGCCCCTTAACTCCCTAACCTGCATGTTTTTGGCATGTGGGAGGAAACCGGAGAAATCCCGGAGTAAACCCACGCAAACACGGGGAGAACATGCAAACTCCACACAGATCACTGTTGGCCGGCGGCAGGGATCGAGCCCACGATCTCACGATCCCCGCGATCCCCCGGACGAGGGTAAACTGTGCTGCCACAGTGCTAACCACTGCGCCACCGCGGTGCACGGTGGGCGGTGCACGGTGCACGGTGGGCTGCAACCTCTTCGTATTCCACTTTCAAACACAGCCTACATTTAGACATGTAAAGCCTAATTGGGATACCTGTTTTCACACAAGAATGCTTGCGTTCTACGGGCAATGCACTAGTCTAAACAGATATATAAGAAATAAACACCAAATAGATTAATGAAAGAACAGATGCATTTCATATTCTGTAACTTTTTATAAACTTTTTACATGTGTTAAAATAAGTTCAA
Source organism: Pholidichthys leucotaenia (assembly GCA_020510985.1). Classification (NCBI taxonomy): domain Eukaryota; kingdom Metazoa; phylum Chordata; class Actinopteri; order Cichliformes; family Pholidichthyidae; genus Pholidichthys; species Pholidichthys leucotaenia. The sequence continues at coordinate 291,252,248 of CM035847.1, forward strand.
AAGCACTGTAATACAGCATCACTGATATATTTATTTAATTTAATTATTGAGCTTATGGTCACATTTCTAGTTTTCCTTTCCCATTTTAATCATGAGACAGCATTACACAAATTAGGCAGGAATCAAACACTGAGATATTGATGGCTTATTATCACTGTATAGTGAAGCGAATGATAAAATAAAGGCAGCGATGAGAGGTTTTAAGCAGGTTTATTAAATCATACCGCCGTCACAAAGCTCGCCCAATGGGCAGCTTGGAGGCTCTCCAGCAAGAGACACAGAGTGTGTGTGTCAACAGCAGTTGCAGAGTGAGAGTGAGAGGATGAGTTACAGAATCGTGCAGCATATATACCCAACTCAGACAATACATCAAAGACATTCACAGCAGTCGATATGGGCATTAGCATATGAGAGGCACAGACAGGACAGGATGCATGAACACAATGCATGAATGGCACATTAACATCACAGCAGTGAAACAATGCATGAATGGCAGATTACATCACAGCACGCAGTGGAAAAAACCAGAAGTAGTGAGCTGACTGTCCTTAGTCTGTTGTGGGGGTTATCCCAAACCCGCCACAATAGTGATTTAGCTCCTAGTATAATAAGATTCATCACCTTAACACAGTACCTTTTGAGTTTGTTGGTGTTAAGGGTCCATTTGCAATAAAGGGAGTGATAAAAAAAATAAAAATAAATAATTTGAAGAAGATGGATGGATGGATGGAAAAAGTTGCAGTGCTTCTTCCAGCATTTTTTTTTCTTGCAGCATTTGTCATCGCCTCCAGCCTATTGCTTTTCCTGTATGGTCACTTCAGTATTGAATATATGTGTGTGCATCAACTAAAAGCATATTATAAACCCAAACTTCATCAGTGTTTTATGTTGCACTGTGACAGTTCTAATGTCACTTTTCATTGTGTACAACTTTTTTGTCATAGTTTTACAGCTTTTCCTGTAAATCAGACATTTTTTTCTTGTACATTTTTTACTTTTTGTATAAATATGCAGTATTTCCCCCATGTTATTTCCCCCTGAATTCAGTTTCTCACAAAAAATGTAGCATTAGTCTCAAATTTGTCATGGAAAATAAGCCTTTCTCCTTACATATTTGGAGAATCATTTAAATTTCACACTTATATATATAGTGGGGGACCTAGACATTACATCCTCCACTCAGACTGAGTGGCACAGGAGGAGACGCTAAAAGGCTGTTAGACGGATATGCAGGGCAGACTGTGGTTTTCTCCATAGGACCGCATGAGAATGCGCCTCCTCCACCGGACTGAATGACAATACACATTCTCCACCGGACTGCATAATAATGCGCCGACAGGCTAGGTGACAAAGGGGATTGTAATTGATGTATTGTGATGTGAATCCCCCAGGTTGCTAGGCGAGGATGTAAGGTATAAAAGAGAGATGCCAGCGACCTGGGTTATTCGTCTTGTTGACTGATGGATAGAGAGAGAATAAAGTCCACTCTGATCCAGCTCACTGCTTCGCCTGCTAATTTCTCTCTCTACACTGGTGACCTTTGACGTATAATGGACAATGGACACTGTCTTTTTTACCTCACTGCCCTGTACAGCTCGGAGAGCTGGGTCAGCAACACTGGCTAATGCAGGGGTGGGCAGTGAGGGCCATTCCACTGCAGGTTTTCTGTTCCACCCAGTCTCTTCAGCAGGTGTTTGCATTGATCAGCTTTAAGGATTGCTAATCAGTGAAAACACCTGCTGAAGAGGCTGGGTGGAATAGAAAACCTGCAGTGGAATGGCCCTCCATGGCACATGATTGCCCACCCCTGGGCTAATGTGATAGCTCCAGGGGGTAAGTACCAACATTTGCTCACACAGTTCCCAGCACTCACTGTCCTGACTTTTTTGGCTATGATAACAAAACATGGGGTTGAACACTTCATAACGACAAAAGGCCCCGCCGGTGTTTGTGCATCCTTGGCGCTTGGACGCAGCTAAACTGGCCAGCGCACAAGAGGAGTTTGCCAACTTAGAGCAGTTGGGTGTCGTCAGGCACTCCAACAGCCCGTGGGCATCCCCGCTACACATGGTGCCTAAAGCCGACGGGTTGTGGCGACCATGTGGCAATTTCCGGCGCTTGAATAACGCCATGGAACACGATCATTATTCTATTCTGCACATCCAAGATTTTTTCATGCACCTGGCCAGGGCACGTTTTTTCAAAAGTGGATCTGGTCTGCGGATACCATCAGGTCCCGGTGCGCACGGAAGACGTTCCGAAAACAGTGGTAATAACTCCTTTCGGCCTTTTCGAGTTTTTACGCATGCTGTTTGGATTAAAAGGCACGGCACAGACTTCTAGAGGATGATGGATGTAGTGCTTCGTGACTTGTCCTTCGTTTTCGTCTACTTAGACGATGTTCTGGTAGGTGATGCATCCGAAGAGGAGCACATCGCCCATCTCAGGATGGTTTTCCAGAGGTTGGAAGTGCACGGGCTTATAGTGAACCCAGCGAAGTGCCAGTTCGGTGTGCCTGTGATTGATTATTTGGGCCATCGCATTTTGCCGGAAGGCGCGATTCCGCTACCGGATAAGGTGCGCACCGTGTTGGACTTTCCGCGTCCACAAACCGTGAGGGCCCTGCAGGAGTTTTTGAGGATGGTCAATTTTTATAACCGTTTCCTTCCCTGGGCAGCCCAGCTGATGCAGCAGTTGTATGCCATGCTGAAAAAAAAAGAAGCCCGCGGAAAACGTCGACTGGACTCTCGAGCGAGTCCAGGCTTTCACAAATGCCAAAACAGCACTTGCGGATGCCATGTTGCTAGCTCATTCGGATCAGTCGGCACAGATAGCGCTCACTACGGATGTGTCTGATGTTGCCATAGGAGCAGTGGTAGAGCAGTACATCTCCGGTTTGTGGCAGCCACTCGCATTTTTCAGTTGGACTTTGCGCTACAGCGAATGCAAATACAGCACGTTTGGCAGAGAGTTGTTGGCTCTACACCTGGCGATGCATCATTTCCAGTTTTTGCTAGAAGGGCGTGTGTTCACCACGTTCGTGGACCATAAGCCACTGACATACATGATGTCCAAGGTCTCGGAACCATGGTCAGCCTGGCAGCAATGGCATTTGGCTGCGATCTCGGAGTTTACGTCCGACATTCAACACGTTGCAGGTAAACTCAACGTCGTGGCCGATTGTCTGTCGTGTGTGTTAGTCTCCCCGGTCTACATGGGAATAGATTTCCCTGCGATGGCCTTGGAGCAAGCCGGGGACGCGGACATTTGCGCGCTCCAGTCTGCACCTACTGGGTTAAGGCTGGAGAGCAGGGTGGTGCAAGAAGGGTGCCCTTCCTTGCTCTGCGATGTCTCCACCGGCCGCCTGTGCCCGGTGGTTCCAAGCTCTTGGTGCCATTGCATTTTTGAGTCGTCCACTCCCTTTCGCATCCAGGAATGCGTGCTTTGGTGAAGCTAGTGGGGGCGAAATTCATCTGGCCGAGCTTGCACAAGGACGTGAAGGAGTGGGCTGCAGCTTGCGTCGTGTGCCAGCGAGCCAAAGTGCACAAGCATACCAGAGCCCCCTTCGAGCCATTCCAAAGCCCGGCCAGAAGGTTCAACCATGTCCACGTGGATTTGGTGGGACCCCTCCCGCCGTTGCAAGGTTTCACGCACCTTTGAACAATCGTGGACCATACCACGCGCTGGCCTGAAGTGGTCCCGCTGGCTTCTACCACGTCCGCAGAAGCGGCTTGTGCTTTTGTCGGCTTGGGTTGCATGGTTCGGATCCCCGTCAGACATCACTTCCGACGGGGGTCCACAGTTTGTTTCAGAACTCTGGTCCGCGATGGCCCAGAGCCTGGGGGTCAAAAGTCACTGCACTACCGTGTACAACCCCCAAGCTAATGGGTTATGCTGTGGAGGAATAAGATCAGGCAAGATGTGATCAGCTGGAAGGTTGCAGAGTTTTATTACCTCCAACATAATGAGACGCACTTTGTAGCTCTGGTGCGCTACTGTGCTCTACTGTGCTGCTGAGACATGTCACACAAGCTCTTTTATACAGTGATACAGGGAGAGAGAATGCATGGCACATTAGCATATCAGTCAATTCACATGATTAGCATGACCAACTGGTGCCCGGACGTCCTCTCCCTAATCCGGGGATGTATAAACAACAGTCCATTGTTCTGGTTGTCCCCCAGGGGCTCTCTGTCCTTATGTGAATAGTCCTCTGCTTCCTCCAGGCCTTCTAAGTGTGAGGATTGTCCATGTAGAGTATGGTGGGTCACCACAGGGCTCCCCCCAGAACGGTCAGAAGGGTGTGTGACCCCGCCCCCCACTGTCGTTTGGGCTCCAGCTCCGGTAGAACTGTCCTGCTGTAGAGGAGTGTTGGAGGGCATGTCAGTCCATGGGGGGGGACAGGGGAGGGGTGGAAAGGACAGTGTTCTCCGCTCCGAGTTCCAGTATGTTGAATGGCCATGGATCGTGGGTGCATGGGGCCGGTGCGCGTCATGCGTAATGGAACAAGACGGCGATCGCCCGGCTTTAGGGAGTGAGGTGCAGGAAGAGCGCTGTGGAGGTGAGGGGGAGAGGGGTGGGAGTAAGTGAGTGCCGGCCTGGGACATCAAAGGTGTCTGGGCCGCACAAAAATTGCGTGTGGATCCACGATGGTGAGGGACTTTCCTGGTAAACCAGGGGCAGTGATCCGCAGCGGCTGTGAAAAAAAAAAATTACGTCTCTGACTCCTCTCGCGGCTCGGTCCAGCGAGGATGTGGGGAAGGCGACGGCCAAATTTCCCGAGGATGCATAGTCGCTGTAAAACAACTGCAGCTGTGTGAGGGACTTGGCAGTGTGGCTTCAGGGTTGGACGCAGCCCTAAAGCCCTCGGGGACAGCAATCGGCTAGGCTCCCGTTGTGCGCCGTGGCTGAGAAACCCATACAAAGTCCTATGTGCGGGTTTCACGTCTGCTTCAGGTGCGTGAGCAGCCCTGAAGGTTCTGAGGATGGCAATCGGCTGTGTTTCTCGAGCATGTGCAGCGGTGGAGGATGATCAGAATCAGAATCAGAATAAACTTTATTGCCAAGCATGTAAAAAACACACGAGGAACTTGACTTGACATTGGTGCGCATGCGCGCGACACAACGACACGGCAGCCATAATAGGCGCCTCATCAAACAGAGATAGATAAGAAAGGGAGGGGAAGGGAGGGAACGACACAAGGGGGGAGGAGAAAAAAAACTTTGTTATCATAATACAGCTTATTTTTAAGCAGATTATGATTACAATGAAAAAAAATCTCTCAATAGCACAGAGCAACAACTCAGAATTTCACAAGACACAAGAGAGCAGTGTACAGTATATCTTTAATCAGTTCATGAATCAATGTGTGTGCGGTGTTGAGCAGTGTTGATGATAATAAGAGAGACCCAAGGACCCTTGGCAGAAGATGTTTTGTCTGTCTGGCGCCCAGTCTTATCTGGTGCTGCAGCTGGCTGTCCAAGGCCTTGTGCTCATGATTTTGAAAAAACACAGTCTGCAGACAGCCAGGAGGAATTTCCATGGGGAATAATAATGCCAAATAGGACTGATCACAGAGGAGACTTGTATTTCTTCTGTAGATTCAGTACATTAATCCTTCCTTGCGCAGCTTTGAATTCGTCGTGGAAAGACCTGAGCGAACCCATGATGTAATCCACCTTACGAGACAGTTCTCCAGTAGTCGCTATCAGGGTCTTCTCCAGTTCCTCAATTTGTTGGATGCACCTCGCCTGGCCAGCATTTTGATAGGTTGAATCCATCTTCAGCAATTTACGGTAAACCAAGACAATTCCCGTCCCAATCAGAATTATCCCAATCACCAAGATTACGAAGATAAACAAATCTTCAATATCTTCGATAGAGAGATTAGAGAGACACAGCATTTTCCAATTACCTGTGTCACATAGATAGCCCACTGGAGCCGTTCCAGCGGGGCAGACAGCTTCCCCCGGAGCACTTTTCCTTGTTGAAAAAATAGTGTCAATTGTGTTCAAAGCCCAGCTTATTAACTCCATAATTTCTTTTCGGCGGTCGCAGTTAGACGCAGACAGACAACAGCAAGCTGGGATCCAGTAGTAGGAGGGGAGGAAAAAGTCAGCAGGAGAGAAGAAAAAAGCGTCTGCTCTCTTGGGAGGGCGGAAGTGAAAGTGAAATGATGCATCAGTCTGTGGAGCCGGGTTGTCCCTGTGCGTGGTGCGCGCTTGGTGCAGTGACCACATAGCTGGCAGTTGCGCTGTCCTTGTAATCCTGCTGTGTGTGTGCGGGGCTTCTGTGCGCGGGAGGTCCACTGTTGCGAGGTGCGTCAGGGTCGGGGGGCTTGGTGGAAATCAACGCAGACGGCGTCGATGATTTCCCCGTTCAGGCTGCTTCCTTCGGTTCGCTCATGTCGCCGTTCATGGTGCGTGTCGGTCCCAGTGCTGCCGCTGATCCTCGTGGGTGTGGATGAAGAGGTTGCAGGCGTTCGCTGGTCCTCTGGAGTCCACAGCGCGGTGAGAGGGAGCAGACGGTCATTCTCTCTCGTCAGGTCACCAGTGTGGAGGGAAAAGATCAAGCGAGGGGCGCACCATGACACGTCAGGGTCACCAGTATGGAGGAATAAGATCAGGCGAGATGCGACGAGCTGGAAGGTTGCAGAGTTTTATTACCTCCAACGTAATGAGATGCACTTTGTAGCTCTGGTGCACTACTGTGCTCTACTGTGGTGCTGAGACATGTCACACAAGCTCTTTTATACAGTGATACAGGGAGAGAGAATGCATGGCACATTAGCATATCAGTCAATTCACATGATTAGCATGACCAACTGGTGCCCGGACGTCCTCTCCCTAATCCAGGGATGTATAAACAACAGTCCATTGTTCTGGTTGTCCCCCAGGGGCTCTCTGTCCGTATGTGAATAGTCCTCTGCTTCCTCCAGACCTGCTGAGTGTGAGGATTGTTCATATAGAGTGTGGTGGTTCACCACAATGCAAGCATTTTCATAGGTCACTTAAAGCAGCACTCAGAGCTTTGCTGACGGACACAAATTGGGTTGACCACCTGCCCTGGGTTCTTTTAGGGTTGCGCTCTGCACCAAAGGAGGATTTGGCAGCCTCCCTGGCAGAACACATTTTTTTTCTCAGCCACTGCGGATCCCCGGGGAATTTTTACTAGAAAACCCGGCATCCGGGACTGACCTACACGCGCAATTTTTTCACTATACAAGACCGGCCAATGTGCCAAGCCCGGCGCACCATTGTTTTCCCCACATCTTCATCCCAAAGAGCTTACAGAGTGCCAAATTCATTTTTGTTAGGCACGACGCACACAGGACCCCGCTGTGCCCACCGTATGATGGACTGTTCAGAGTGCTGGAAACCGGGGCAAAGCATTTTGTGTTAGACTTTGGGGGGCATAAGGAAACGGTCTGCATTGACAGGCTTAAGCCCGCTTATGTGTTGGCAGATGAACAGGTGGTGTTGGCTCAAGCTCCCTCGCGCAGACGCCCACCTACAGTGGCTCCTCAAGCTGGTGTTCCCCATGCAGAGAACTGTTGGCAGCAGACTAGGTCTTTCCCCTCCCCACCCTTTCCCCCTACACAGGAGGCCGAGTTTGTCTCCTGCCCACCTCAACAGCAAAACACTTCGGCTGGTCCGGCGACTCCACGTTACAGCTGTTATGGGGCCGGCTCAAGCCCAAGGTGCCAGAGGGTTAGAGCCCCTTCTGGGTGTTCGGCGGGGGGTGGGGAGGGGGGCTGTGTGGTGGACACAGTACACATGGCACTCCACCCAGGACAAAGGGATTGGTGGGGGAGAAGATAGTTAGGGATGCTAATGGAGAGGAGGAGCCAAACAAACAAAGATGTGCCTTTTGCACCCCACCATGCCAGGTTCACACCTGAAGATGCAGGGGTGCGAATGTATTGTACCAAGACCTGCTCTGTGACATGTGGGTCAATGTCATGTTAATGTGTGTACAAGTCTTTCATGTCTGTATGTTAATGTGTTTACCCTGTGTGCCAGAGGTGGGAATAGAAGTGTATAAAACGGATCTCTCAGGCACTCAGAGAGAGATTCTGTGTTTTATGTTGGAAGAGGAATAAAGAGAGATTCTGTGTTTTATGTTGGAAGAGGAATAAAGTTTGTGTGTTGTCTAGCTCGCTGCCTCGTCTGCTTCCATCTTCCACAACTGCATCATGAATTTTATTACTAATTGACTTAAGCCCGCCTTTGTAGTGGCGGACGAGCAAGTGCTGCTGGCCTGGGCCCCCCGGCGTGGAAGACCCCCACGGAGTACTCCCCAGGCAAACGATTCACCAGGACAGCCACACGGGCAGAGCGAAGTTACCCCCCCCCCCTCGCCTTGGCCCACCCGCAGTCAGACACACATCCAGCAGCCCCCCGCCGGCACAGAGACCCCAATTACAGCAGATATGGGAGGAGACTGAAGCCCAAAAGATGTAGTGACTGAAACTCTGTCTGGGGGGGTGATGTGGGAATGCATATTGTGGGGGAATCTGCAGACAGCGTCTCAGTCAGGAGGCAGTGATTAAACATAAGAGAATAATAGGCAAGGACGTCCTGGGGAGTTGGCAGGAAGAGGGAGCTGGGGGTTGAAGGCAAAGGTATTGTGGAGCTGGATATCATGCAGTGTGATGTGAAATGTCATGCAGATGTGAGATGATCTGCGGAGCTTATAAGGAGAAACCTGGTTTGGCTAATTCATTGCTTTTCTGTGTATGAATGTTGAGAGTGTTAATAAATTTCGTCTGCTCGTAAACTGGCCTCCTCATTTCCCACACTCTCCACACTGGAGAATGTGGGAACCACCGGAGCCACCGGAGTGGTGGCTCAGTTGGTAGAGCATCCGCCCCACATCCGGGAGGCAGGGGTTCAAATCCCGGCCGGGTCATGCCGAAGACCATATAAAAAAAGTGGAACTTCCTGCCATCCAGCTTGGTGCTCAGCAATAATGGAATGGAGGAGGGAAATCTGTGGCAGCGCCTTGCATGGCAGCGGCCCTCTGATTCTGCACTGGGGTGTGTGTGATTGACACTGTAGATAGGTAAAGCACAATCTTGTTCTACTGTACATTATTGGTTGTATGGTTGAATGACAATAAGGGTGATTTAATTAATTTTAATTTATAAAATTCCACATTTCATTCACATTGCCAGATAAGGCAAGTGAATGGTGCCAGTCAACATCCAGAGATTTCTGTAATCCCCTCTTCTATAATTATAGTGACTAATTTTATTTAAACCAGGTTTCCTCAAATCCAGACTGATTCTGGTCAGTATTACAGCATGGTCACTCTATTTTGAGTGACAAAAGTTATCTGATTCTCTGCATTCACACTTCTGTTTGTGGATTTGGTTGCTCTTAAATTTAAATATTCTAGATACCCCGAACATAACCTGAACATATTGTAATACCTCCCTGGGAGTGTAAAAATGCCTTCAATAAACCGGCAGTTTTTGTTTATTTGCCCTTTTTTTTTAAAGACCACGCTGATTTACGTAAAGACGTCATCACTCAGCGCCCCATTCAGCGGGACCGTCGCGCAGTTCAAGCTGTAGCAGCTGTAAAATTTAACTACGCCTTTATTCAGGTCGCTGTATCAAACCGAAATGATCGATATGATCGCAAAGGAGGACCCGGCCATCAGCGAGGAGGAAGCGGCGCAGTATGACCGTCAGATACGTCTGTGGGGGCTGGATGCTCAGAAGAGGCGAGTTAGCTTTTTATGCTAACCGGAGCAGCGGGAGGTTTGACTGTTGCTGAACCGGTACAGGCAAAAGTCATTCATTCGAAATGAACAGATCGGTATTTTGGCTAGGCATTTTTTCATAAAAGCCGTCTGTGCAACATCTAATTGAATGTTCTCTTACTGTGATATACTGGCATATTTGCCTTATACAATTGTTATAAAGGAGTATTTAAGTGTAGATGTATTCATAGTTAATTTTAAAGATCCAAAACCAATCATTAAAAAATAACATCGTGGATAAAAAAAAACCTAGTATGAGCGTGTGAAATCCTCAATCTACCATAGATCAATAACAGAACAATGATTAAGGATTTATTCTGTAGAACGACAGTAGTCATGGGTATTGACCATTAACATGATAATCAGATCTGTTAATCCTAAATAATTGACATAACTTTATTAACTGATTGCTTCCCATAATGTAAGGTTGACCTATAGGCTATTTTTACACAGATGAACAGTTTATAATTTGTTCATTACTTTCTTACTCATACTTTATTAGTTATTTTGGTGACTACTTTTACTTGCGTAGCTGAAATCCTAAAGTAACATGACTCTTGATCATTTCTGGCAGCTTTGCCCGCCTCTGGCGAGCAGTGATTCTCATTAACACTTTGTTTCCTTTCCAGGTTGCGGGGGTCTCGTGTGCTCCTGGCAGGGTTAGGGGGTCTCGGGGCTGAAGTGGCCAAGAACTTAATCCTTTCAGGAGTTAAAGGGTTCACTTTGCTGGACCATGAACAGGTACACATGCTCATATCACAGAGGACCAGAAATCCAGAATTGTTTTAAATTTTCCACTCCATCAGGATTGTATGCCCTTTTATTACTACTGTGTTTTTCCAAGTTTTTTTTTCTTTTAAATAATTAAAATACAACTACAGCAGCAAATTCCATGATGGAATACCTACATAAATCTTTGGTGTGGAAAGAATACAGAATGACATTTCTATTGCTGTCCTAATTTAAATCCAGTAAAATGGCGGGTTCCTTGTTTGCCCACATGCACTGTCTCTTCAGTTGTCATGTTTGTTCCGTTGGAGTGTAATCAAGTTGCAGAAGCTCAGTTTCCACCCAGTGGTACAGTTCTCGTCAGCTTAGCATGGTGTTTTTTGGAACAGTAAGCTCTGATTTCACCTGCATTGCAACTGTGAGCTTTGTCGGCCACATGGTGATACACCGGGTCCACTATGTAAAAAGTAGGACTCAACAGGTCGGTTATTTTTGAATCCTTCACAACTTATGACAATGCAAACATTTGTGTAACATACCGAACTGCACTTCATGTTGGAAACAAGGGTGATGTAATTGTTAGTGAACTGCTTTTTTCACTTAACTTAAGCATATCATCAGTTTATCTACCTTTGCCAATCACCTGCTTTAAAAAAATATATATATGAAATTTGGAGTTAATGTGATTGTCAAATGTTTCAATTGAGGATTTCTTTTATGCAACTTTAAAATTTGCATAGAACAGTAGTTTGATTGAAACTCACTAAATGACCCTCTGCAGAAATCATAAAGTTCTTTTTTTTTGTTTGTTTTGTTAAAGAAAATGGGGGGGGGGGGACTAAGCTTGTTTCTTTGCAATTTCCTGTAGGAATTATTTTTCTACTGTTAACATCTACCAACCAGCAGAAGCTGAGGCCCCTGTTTGAGAGGTCTTCAACTCCCACCTCCGGAGGAACTTCGACCACATTCTGAGGGAGTCTGGAGACATGGAGTCTGAATGGGCCATGTTCTCCACCTCCACTGCTGAAGCAGCTGCCCAGACCTGTGGCCACAAGGTTGTTGGTGCATCTCGTGGTGGCAACCCCTGAACCGAGTGGTGGACACCAGTGGTGAGGGGGGCCATCAAGCTGAAGGAGGAGTCCTTGGTTGGCTTGTGGGACTCCCAAAGCACCTGAGGTGTACCTGCAAGCCAAGCAGAGTGCAGCTCGGGTGGTTGCTGAAGCAAAAACGGGTGTGGGAGGAGCTTGGTGAGGCCATGGAACAAGACTTTCAGTCGGTCTCAAAGAAATTCTGGCAAACTCTCCGGAAGCTCAAGAGGGGGAAGTAGCTCCCTGTCCACACTGTGTATGGTGCGGATGGGGCGCTGCTGACTTCAAATGGGGACATCGTCGGGCGGTGGAAGGAATACTTCGAGGATCTCAATCCCACTGCCACGCCTTCCACAGAGGAAGCAGGGCTTGTGGACAAGGGGGACGACTCGCCCATCACGGGGACTGAAGTCACCGAAGTGGTTAAAAAACTCTTTGGTGGCCGGGCCCCTGGGGTGGACGAGATTCATCTTGAGTACCTCAAGGCCCTGGATGTTGTAGGGCTGTCATGGTTGACACGCCTCTGCAACATTGCGTGGAGGTTGGGGACAGTGCCTTTGGCATGGCAAACCGGGGTGGTGGTTCCTCTTTTTAAAAAGGGGGACTGGAGGATGTGTTCCAACTTCAGGGGGCTCACACTCCTCAGCCTCTCTGGGAAGGTCTATGCCAGGGTACTGGAGAGGAGAGTCCATTCGACCGCTGGTCGAACCTCAGATTCAGAAGGAGCAATGTGGTTTCCGTCCCTGGCCGTGGCACATTAGACCAGCTCTTTAGAGTTTGCACAACCAATCCACAGGTGTTTTGTGAACTTGGGGAAAGCATTTGACCACGTCTCTTGTGGGGGATGCTGCTGGAGTATGGGGTATCGGGCTTGTTGTTACGAGCTGTCCGGTCCCTATACGACTGTTGCAAGAGTTTGGTTCGTATTGCCAGCACCCAGTCAAACTCATTTCCAGTGAGAGTTGGACTCCATCAGGGCTGCCCTTTGTCAGCAATCCTGTTCATAATTTTTATGGACAGGATTTGTAGGTGCATGTAAAGAACGGAGGGTGTTATGTTTGGTGACCACAGGATCTCATCTTTACTGTTTGCAGATGATGTTGTCCTGTTGGCTTCATCAAGCAATGACCTACAGGCCTTGCTGGGATGGTTTGCTGCTGAGTGTGAAGCGGCTGGGATGAAAATCAGCACCTCCAAGTCCATGGTCCTCAGCTGGAAAAGGGTGGATTGCCTTCTCCAGGTTGGGGACAAGCTCCTGCCCGAAATGGAGAAGTTCAAGTATCTCGGGGTCTCATTCACGAGTGAGGGGAGAATTGAGCGAGAGATTGACAGATGGATCAGAGCAGCCTCTGCAGTGATGTGGACGTTGTACCGGTCTGTTGTGGTGAAGAGGGAGCTGAGCTCCAAATCAAAGCTGTCGATTTACTGGTCAATCTATTTTCCTACCCTCACCTATGGTCATAAGCTTTGGATAATGACAGAAAGAATGAGATCACGGGTACAAGCGGCTGAAATGAGCTTTCCCCGTAGGATTGCTGGACTCACCCTTAGAGATAGGGTGAGGAGCTCAGTCATCCGGGAGAGGCTCAGAATAGAACTGCTGCTGCTCCTCTACATCGAAAGAAGCCAGTTGAGGTGGTTTGGGCATCTGATCAGGATGCCTCCTGGACACATCCCACTTGAGGTGTTTTGGGCACGTCCCACTGGGAGGAGACCCCGGGGCAGACCCAGGACACGCTTGAAGAGACTGTCTCCCAGCTGGCCTGGGAACATCTTGGTATCCTTTCTGAAGAGCTGGAGCAGATGGCTGGGGAGAGGGAAGTCTGGGCTTCTCTGCTGAGCTGCTGCCTCTACAACCCAGCCCCTCAGAAAACTAGTAGAAAATGGATGGATGGAACCAACAGAAGCATCCGGTAGCTAACATAATTGCCCAGACAAGGGAGGGACATGTTATTCTGTACATCCTGTCATGCTGTCACATGGATGAGCTGATCATCACAGGTAGAAGCACAGATCTTTTAGCTCTGGAGAAAGAAAATAAAGCAAAAACATTTCAGTTAGAATTTTAGTTGAAGTGCCCCTTTAAGCTTTGCTCATAAAAACATACAACCCAAATTGAGATACAAATGTAAACCCCTTTAATACCCTTTGTTGGGGCTATATAAAATAAATAATTGGTAAGTTCTGAATACATTAGCTTGCTTGCTTGCTTGATTTTTTTTTTTTTTTTTTTTTTTTTTTTTTTTTTTTTTTTTCTTGCCTTCTGATTGTTGCTCTGAGTGTTGCTATCCCTGTGCTGTTGCAATCCTGGAATTTCCCCGTTGTGGGACTAATAAAGGCTTATCTTATCTTATCTTATCTTATCATTACTTTGGTAATGTTGCAGTAACAATATAAACAACATGGTTTCATTCCCATGTTCTCTAAACGTAGACCTGTAACATACTGTATTTATTTCCTCAGGTGACAGAGGAGACATGTCGCACACACTTTCTTGTTCCATCCACGGCTCAGGGTCAGAATCGGGCCCAGGCCTGTGTGGAGCGAGCCCAGAACCTCAACCCAATGGTGGAAGTGCATGCTGACCCCGACAGAGTAGAAGACAAGCCAGACAACTTCTTCCTGCAGTTCGATGCGGTGAGTGGAAAAAGAAATTGATTTAAGGTGATCAAAACTTGATTGGTTAATGAAAGCAAATGGAAGCAAGTAAAGCCGATGACTGCCCCTCCCTGAGCCTGCTGGGTCTGCTTGAGGTTTCTTCTTCTAAAAGGGAGTTTTTTCTCCCCACTGTCGCCAAGTGCTGCTCACAAGGGATTGCCTGATTCTTGGGGCCTTTCCCCACAGTTTTAAAGTGCTATGAGATGACTGTTGTTGTGAAATGGCACTATATAAATACAAATGAATTGAATTTATACCCCCTTTACACATGGGTGGAGATCATTGAGCGATTGTTGAATGATCTGGCCAGTTTTTGACCTAACAATGATTTTAAGTGATCTCCACAGTCATCACTGTCGCCACAAAGTTTTGACTCAGTCCAAAACACATAAGGATCTCCCAAATGATCCCGAAGATCAAAAATTGGTCCAATCTCTCAACAATCTTCATGCTGTGTAAAGGGGTCCTAAAACACATTTTCAATTCTCATATTTTAGGATCAGATGTGATTTGTTGATTTTATGGTAAATTTGACATTTAAAGCTTCAGCTGGCAGAAATCTTGAAAACATCCCATTGAACCCACCTTCAAATCAAGTTAAATTCATGGGTTCCATTAATGTTAAATTAACTCTTAAACAGCCCTCCATGGTTCTTTCCTAACTGCCAGTAGACCAGAGCCTGATCCCTTGCTAATAAAGCTGGGTTTTTGCTCCTTTCTGCTCTGGTGTGCCTACGCTTTGGACAAGGTCATCACGTCCACCACTGTACAGTGGGGCAAAAAAGTATTTAGTCAGCCACCAATTGTGCAAGTTCTCCCACTTAAAAGATGAGAGAGGTCTCCAATTTTCATCATAGGTATACCTCAACTGTGAGAGACAAAATGAGAAAAAAAATCCAGAAAATCACATTGTCTGATTTTTAAAGAATTTATTTGCAAATTATGGTGGAAAATAAGTATTTGGTCACCTACAAACAAGCAAGATTTCTGGCTCTCACAGACCTGTAACTTCTTCTTTAAGAGGCTCCTCTGTCCTCCACTCGTTACCTGTATTAATGGCACCTGTTTGAACTCGTTATCAGTATCAAAGACACCTGTCCACAACCTCAAACAGAGACTCCAAACTCCACTATGGCCAAGACCAAAGAACTGTCAAAGGACACTAGAAACAAAATTGTAGACCTGCACCAGGCTGGGAAGACTGAATCTGCAATAGGTAAGCAGCTTGGTGTGAAGAAATCAACTGTGGGAGCAATTATTAGGAAATGGAAGACATACAAGACCACTGATAATCTCCCTCGATCTGGGGCTCCACTCAAGATCTCACCCCGTGGGGTCAAAATTATCACGAGAACGGTGAGCAAAAATCCCAGAACCACACGGGGGGACCTAGTGAATAACCTGCTGAGAGCTGGGACCAAAGTAACAAAGGCTACCATCAGTAACACACTATGCCGCCAGGGACTCAAATCCTGCAGTGCCAGACGTGTCCCCCTGCTTAAGCCAGTACATGTCCAGGCCCGTCTGAAGTTTGCTAGAGAGCATTTGGATGATCCAGAAGAGGATTGGGAGAATGTCATATGGTCAGATGAAACCAAAATAGAACTTTTTGGTAAAAACTCAACTTGTCATATTTGGAGGAGAAAGAACACCATACCGACTGTGAAGCATGGGGGTGGAAACATCATGCTTTGGGGCTGTTTTTCTGCAAAGGGACCAGGACGACTGATCCGTGTAAAGGAAAGAATGAATGGGGCCATGTATCGTGAGATTTTGAGTGAAAACCTCCTTCCATCAGCAAGGGAATTGAAGATGAAACGTGGCTGGGTCTTTCAGCATGACAATGATCCCAAACACACCGCCCGGGCAATGAAGAAGTGGCTTCGTAAGAAGCATTTCAAGGTCCTGGAGCGGCCTAGCCAGTCTCCAGATCTCAACCCCATAGAAAATCTTTGGAGGGAGTTGAAAGTCCGTGTTGCCCAGCAACAGCCCCAAAACATCACTGCTCTAGAGGAGATCTGCATGGAGGAGTGGGCCAAAATACCAGCAACAGTGTGTAAAAACCTTGTGAAGACTTACAGAAAACATTTGACCTCTGTCATTGCCAACAAAGGGTATATAACAAAGTATTGAGATGAACTTTTGTTATTGACCAAATACTTATTTTACCGAGGAATTTACCAATTAATTCATTAAAAATCCTTCATTGTGGACTTCCGGTCTGGACACCATGGTGATTGCAGCTTAACGCTGAAGCTCCCAGACCTAATCCAGGAAAATATCTTGAAAATCAGACTTATCGGATTTTTGGAAGAGTGAAAACCAAAAGACAAAATCATCATGCCTAAAGGAAAACAGAAGAAACCGGTTTTTCCAGGCCAGGACACGCATCGGCCGAAGAATTTGATCCGGAAGAATTCCGTTCAGAAGACGAGGAGCTGAATGTAGCTAACAAGAAGGTTAGCTTAAAAATGCTATTTGAAGAATTACGACGATTCCGCCGAGAGGTTTGGGCTGAATTTCGTGAATTCAGAGACGAATTAAAAAGGACAAACAGCAGAGTGGATCAGGCCGAGAACCAAATCTTGGAAGCAGAAGAAAGAATAAAAGTGCTTGAAGATTCCGTGTTGGACCTACACAAAAGACAGTCAACAATAGAGGCTAAGCTAGCCGACCAAGAAGGAAGACTGAGAAGAGACAACATAAGAATTCACGGTCTGAAAGAAGGAGCCGAAGATGGTTTCAACACAATGGCAGAATGCGTGGAATCTTTATTGAGAGAGAAGCTGGATATTCCCCAAACCATCGACTTGGAGATTGAAAAGGCCCATCGTTCATTAGCCGCTAGGCCAGCGGCGGAAGCGCCCCCACGTTCGGTGTTGGTGAGATTTTCCAGTTTCAAAATAAAATAAGAGGTTGCAAGACTGGCTTGGCAGAAAAAAGGATTTATGCACCAAGAGAGAAAAGTCTTCGTGGAACATGACTACGCCCCGGAGGTTCTTAAAAAGCGCCGGGAATACAACAATGCAAAAAAGGTGCTACGAGAGAAAAAACTGCGCTTTCAGACGCCATTTCCTGCGAAGTTAAGGGTCTTCTACGGTGAAGAGACATGTCTCTATAATTCGGCGGAAGAAGCAACAATTGACATGGCGAGAAGAGGGCTCCCGGTAACAGTGTGTTTAAACCCGCAGCAGAGCCGAGCGACAGGATCACGACTCAATCGTGGTCCACACAGAGACCTTCAAAATCCACGGGCCAGCAACGGGAAACCCAGCGCCAGAGCTACAAGGATAAGCTTGCCGTTTTCAGGAGGGAATAACGACCTTTTTTTTTAATTTAGTCATTCTGCACTTCCAACCCCCCTCCTACAAGGTAACAAACATTAAAGGAGAGGCAGAATCAGCATGTGGTAAAACATTTCATGGATCAGTTATAGTATTAGAAACAAATAAGTCTTTTTAATTAAAAAAACAAACAAACAAAAAAAAACCAACACAAAACTTGTTAAAATAGAAATGTGACAATGATCCACATGTTCTCCCCACACTAACAAATACTGTATTAGCGTGAACGTTTGCTGTGATGGGGGTGGGAGGGTGCACACAATTTCATAGGATATAGGCATAAAAAAAAAAAAAAATCATTACAAGTTCGGATTAGGATCTGATATTCACGTTAAAAACATGGGACAACTTACAGGGGTAAGAGAGGGCCCTCAACACGTAACAGAGTTTGAGGAATTCCCCTCAGAGCCTACACTCCATCAAGGCTCTTCTAGGGTCTTTAAAAAGACCTCAGCTCAAGAAGTTCTTTTGACAGTTTTTTGTTTTAAAGTTTTATACACTATGTTCTTAATGTTTTTTATGTTCTTAATGTTCTTTCAGTTTCTGAGTAGCATAAAAGAGGGCCACCACAATGTTATACTAAATATGACAACACAATGGAGAAACGGGGTGTAACCAAAATAATCTCGTATAATGTAAAGGGGATCCTGAATCCAGTTAAAAGATCCAAGATTCTAGGCAAAATGAAAAAGACAAAGCAGGAATAATATTTTTACAAGAAACCCACCTAACAGACGTGGAACACACTAAACTCAATAGACAAGGGTTTAAAATGATCTCTTCATCTTCATATAAGTCAGGGAGGAGGAGGGGAGTAGCGACATTGATATCAACCAAAATTACATTTGAAAAAAAATCAGAACACAAAGATAAAGAAGGGAGATACAGTTTGGTAATTG
Source organism: Pholidichthys leucotaenia (assembly GCA_020510985.1). Taxonomy (NCBI): domain Eukaryota; kingdom Metazoa; phylum Chordata; class Actinopteri; order Cichliformes; family Pholidichthyidae; genus Pholidichthys; species Pholidichthys leucotaenia. Next base: position 291,270,735 of record CM035847.1, read on the forward strand.
GGTGGCTAGAGAGAGAAGATATCACCCTGCTCAATGTATATGCACCTCCAGGGGCTAACTGGAAATTTTATAAAAATGTATTTGACCTAATGATAACCAAAGCCCAAGGTTTAGTGATATGTGGTGGAGACTTCAATCTAAGACTGAATCCATACTGGGATGCATCAGGTAATTCTCTACATCAAAATAACACTCAAAGTAGGAGAACTCGAATGCTACTAAAAGAAATGGGAATCTGTGATGTGTGGAGGGAATTCAACCCCAGTGTAAAAGATTATACATTTTACTCAGCACCACATTCATCTTACTCAAGGATTGATTACTTTTTTATGTTTAATAGAGACATTGGAAGAGTAAAAACATGTAAAATAGGACTGATGGATCTCTCTGACCACAGTCCGATCTATATGGACTTAAGTATCCAAAAGTACACAAATAATACATTTTCTTGGAGGTTGAATTCAAATGTCCTGAAAGGACCACTGAAAGATGAATTGGAATCAGATATTCTCAGATATTTGGAAGAAAACGACAATGGAGAAGTATCCCCTTTAATACTGTGGGATGCATGCAAAGCTGTAATAAGGGGAAAGATTATTGCAAAACTGGCAACCCAAAAGAAACTGAGACAAGAAAACCTAATCACTTTAGAGTCAGAACTTAAGAACCTAGAAAAAGAGCACAAAGGCAACACCCATTCTAATGACTCGCTCAAGATTAAGGAAATTAAAAATCAAATAAATGAGATCTACACAATTGAAATTCAGAAGAAACTTACATTTCTGAAACAAAAATACTATGAAGCAGGCAGTAAATCGGCAAAATTACTAGCCTATAAACTGAGGAAACAACAAACAGAAAGAGCAATCTACAAAATCAGAGACCCAGTATCAAAGGAAATAAAATTCAGAATTCAGGATATTCTTAAAAGCTTCGAGAACTACTATAAGAACTTGTACTCCCTCAAAAAACATAAAAACACATCCGAAGCATTCCTAAACACATTAAACCTTCCCCAACTTACTGAGTCTCAAAACAAAACACTACTGTCAGAAATACAACCCAAAGAATTGGAAAAAGCAATTGTGAAACTTAAAGCTAACAAATCCCCAGGAGCAGATGGCTATACAGCAGAGTGGTACAAAACCTTTAAACAGCAACTATCTCCTCTCCTCCTGAAAACATTTAACTATGTCCTCCACACAGGGGAAATCCCCCCCTCCTGGAGAGAAGGGGTCATTGCAGTTATACCTAAACCTGAAAAGGATAAACTAGAATGCTCCAACTACAGACCAATCAGTGTATTAAGATAAGATAAGATAAGCCTTTATTAGTCCCACAATGGGGAAATTCCAGGATTGCAACAGCATAGGGACAGCAACAATCAGAAGGCAAGAAAAAACAACATCTAGTTAACATATGTCCATATTACTATAAATGTATATATATAGACACACAGTGCAGAGCATTATGGCTGGTGGATGTGCAGCAGAAAGTCTAAGCTCTCTCTCCGCGGATGCAGCGGGCCAGCTGGAAGTTTTTGGGCATGATGGTGACCCCCTTAGCGAAGAAGAGACCACCAGGTGGGTCTCGCTGGTCTCCTGCAGAGCCATGACGGCGAAGCTCAGGAAACGAAGGACGGTCTTGAAGTCCTGAGCGATCTCCCTCACCAGGCGCTGGACGGGCAGCTTACGGATGAGCAGCTCCGTGGATTTCTGGTAGCGACGGATCTCTCTCAGAGCCACGGGCCTGTGACGGCGAGGCCTCTTCACTCTGCCGGTGGCCAGAGCGCCTCTCCGAGCAGCCCTGTGGCTAGCTGTCTCCTGGGGGGCTTCTTCCTCCAGTAGATTTTACGGGCGGTCTGCTTGGTTCTTGCCATCGCTCTTTATTATTCTGTCTTATATTTCTTTCACGCCGCCTAAACTCCAGCCTGGCACCCGCTTCGTTTTCGCTACAGCTCCCGGTATGTCGAGTTTCCCATTAGCACCGGGCGGCGGCCAAGTGCTAGCTAGCACTAGCTCCTCCCCGCTGTAACGTCTCCCGCTGCAAACCGTGGCTCCGTCCGCCGACCCGGGAGACCCCCGGGGCGATCCGTGCGTCCGTGATATATATACAGAGTGAAAGGTGTAGAAAGAAGAAGGAAGATAAAAAAAAAAAGGCTGTTGCAACAGGCAGCCGACTCGTGTGGCGCCGCCGGTCCGGCGGAACTGGAACCGGAAAAAAAAAAAAAAAAAAAAAAAATCAGGACTATAAGCTTTTTACCACTATCCTTGCCAAAAGGTTAGAAAATATACTGACAGACTTAATTCATTTAGACCAAACAGGTTTTATAAGACAAAGACAGACACAAGACAACATTAGACGCACTTTAGATTAGATTAGATTAAATTAGATTCAACTTTATTGTCATTACACATGTATGAATACAAGGTAACGAAACACAGTTTAGCATCCAATCAGAAGTGCAAAGGACAGCAGTGCAGTATATACGGTAATTAACAGTATGTGCAATTTAAGCAAATATATGCAAATATATGCAGCAGTGCAGAAAGTTAAGAGTACTGTTATGTGTAAATAATGTGCAATAAGTTAGATGTAGTTATGTAGTTATGCAGTTATGTACAGGTGAGGATGGTAAGAGATGTTGGTAAGAGAGTCAGTGGGGAACTAAGTTCAATAACGTGACAGCTGTTGGAAAGAAACTGTTCCTAAACCTGCTGGTTCTAGTCCGAAGGCTTCTGAAACGTCTTCTGGAGGGAAGAAGCTGGAACAGTCCATGAGCAGGATGGTTGAAGTCCCTAAGAATGCTGCGTGCCCGGCACAGACATCTTTTCCTGTAGACGTCCTCTATAACTGGAAGTGGAGTCCCTGTGATGCGTTGGGCGGTTTTCACCACCCGCTGCAGTGCCTTGCGGTCAGCGACAGAGCAGCTCCCATACCAGACTGTGATACAGTTGGTCAGGGTGCTCTCTATCATGCAGCGGTAGAAGTTGCCCAGGATGTCAGTTGACAGATGGTTCTTCCTCATTGTCCTCAAGAAGAAGAGGCACTGATGGGCCTTCTTGATCAGGCTGGTGGTGTTAACTGACCAGGACAGGTCCTCCGAGATGTGGGTCCCCAGGAATTTGAAGCTGGGGACACGTTCAACAGCTATGCCATTGATATGGATGGGGTCATGTGTCTCTTCCCTCTCCTTCCTGTAGTCCACTATGAGCTCCTTGGTTTTGCTGGTGTTAAGGAGCGGGTTATTGTCAGCGCTCCAAGTAGCCAAGTGCTCAACCTCTGCCCTGTAATCTGACTCGTTGTCCCTGATGAGTCCAATCACCGTGGTGTCATCTGCGAACTTTATGATGGAATTGGATCCATACATAGGCCTGCAGTCATGGGTGTAGAGGGAGTAGAGGAATGGGCTGAGCACACAGCCCTGTGGTACACCAGTGTTGAGTGTGATGACGGAAGAACGGTTGGGGCCTGACCTAACATGCTGGGGTCTGTTGGTCAGAAAATCCATGATCCAGTTGCAGGTGGAGGTACTGATTCCCAGGTCCCCAAGTTTAGTGAGCAACTTGGAGGGGATAACTGTGTTGAATGCTGAGCTGAAGTCAACAAACAGCATTCTTGCGTAGGTGTTCTTGTCATCCAGGTGTGAGAGTACATAGTGCAGCGCTGTAGAAACCGCATCCTCTGTACTCCTGTTGCTCCGGTAGGCGAACTGATGAGGGTCCAGTGTAGAGGGCAGGCCTTTTTTGAGCTGTGCCAAGACCAGTCGCTCAAAGCACTTCATGACTATGGGCGTCAGTGCCACAGGGCGATAGTCATTTAGGCACGATGGTGTTGAATGTTTCGGCACTGGTACTATTGAAGTGGTCTTGAAGCACGCTGGTACCACGGCCTGGGCCAGGGATAGATTGAAGATGTCTGTGAAGACCCCTGCCAGCTGCTCAGCGCATGCCCTCAGCACACGCCCAGGAATGCCATCAGGGCTAGCAGCCTTACATACGTTGACATGACTCAGTGCGTTACAGACGTCGGTGTGGGTGAGTGTGAGGTGGTGGAGGTCATCAGAGGGTGGGAAATTGATGTTCTTTTCGTTGTTGTCCTTGTCAAAACGAGCATAGAAGTCATTTAGCTCATTGAGAAAGGGCACTGTCATGGCTATAGGTATGGAGTTGCTGGGCTTATAATCAGAGATAGCTTGAATGCCCTGCCACATGCGTCGGGGGTCAGAGTCCCCAAAATGTTCCTCCACCTTCAGCTTGTAGCTGTGCTTGGCCTTCTTGATGCCCCTCTTCAGATCTGCCCTGGATGAACTGTAGGCCTGTGCATCACCAGATCTAAAGGCATTGTTACGTGCTTTTAGCAGAAGCCGCACTTCTCTGTTCATCCATGGCTTCTGATTTGGGCACGTGGTGATCTGTCACATAATTACACATAATTCCTCATATAAAAAAATATAACTTAAATGCAGTCATATTGGGATTAGATGCTGAAAAAGCATTCGATTCGGTTGATTGGTCTTTCCTATACAGAATCTTATCCAGTTTCAATTTTCATAACAACTTCATTAGAACTATCCAGGCACTATATAAAAAAACCAACAGCTAAAATAAAGATTAACGGTAATTTATCATCATCTTTTGAGCTGGAAAGAGGATGTCGCCAGGGCTGCCCCTTGTCTCCACTGCTCTTTGCAATCTTCATAGAACCTCTGAGCCAATGGATAAGACAGAATCAAAAAATTCAGGGTATTACACTTGGTCAGAAGGAACATAAAATAGCACTCTTTGCTGATGACATTTTAATATACCTGGGGCAGCCGGACATCTCTTTACCAGAACTAATCTCAGTTTTTTCAGAGTATGGAGATTTATCGGGGTACAAATTAAACATGCATAAAACCGAAGTTTTAACATTCAACTATGACCCAAATCATTATTCACTAAGCAAACTCAATACTAACTGGGAGATGGAATCTATGAAATATCTGGGGGTCAATATCCCGAAACAACTCAACAAAATTATAACACTAAACTATGATCCACTGGTGGCTAAAATAAAATCTGACCTAGCAAGATGGAATATGGTACCATTCTTGGGTACTGCACAAAGAATTGCAAAGAATTGCGCTGCCAAATATCAGGGACTATTTTAAAGCTGCACAAATTAAAACTTTAGTAGAGATATGTAACCCAGTCTACACTGCACAATGGAAGGAGATCGAATGCCAAATAACAAGTGACATCCCCCTACAGGCAATAATAGGGAACAATGCCCTACCTAAACTTTTGAACAGCACTAACCCGTGGATAGAGACCCCACTAAAAATTTGGTTTAAGATAGTCAGAGAGAACCATACTAAAGAGCCCTATCGACTTCTGCAATGGATTGCCTATGATGAAGACTTTACTCCTAATAAAACAGACACTAGATTTAAAAAGTGGAAAGAGAACGGACTGATAAAATATTACGATTTTTTTTAAAGGGCAAATTTTAAGAAGTTTTGAAGATTTGAAAAAAACAAGGTCTAATAAATCAAGACCTTTACAGGTTCTTTCAGCTTAGACACCACATAAACAAAATACTTAAAAAGGAGGATTTGGAAAGGGCCCAGTCAGGTGTTCTGAATGTCTTCTTATTGGCATACAAAGGGATCCCAGGGATCAGATACATTTCTAAAATATACCAAGGTCTTCAAGACTTGAAAGGAGACAACACATCATATATAAAAGAGAGATAGGGAAAAGAGGGGAATTTCACTTTACAACTGGAAATATGGGAAAAGCTAAATAAACAGCAATGGAAAACTACCTCATCCCTGCAGTGGAGAGAATTTGGATGGAAAAATTTGGTAAGATTTTTCAGAACACCTGCACAAAACAAATTTACTCATAAGGGGTTGAATTGTTGGCGCTTGTGTGGTGAAAAGACTGCAAATCATTTTCATGTGTTTTGGTCATGCCCAGTTATCCACCAATATTGGACCAATGTACAGACAATATTGGGGAAAATATTCAAAATAACAGTTCCCTTTTCTTTTGTAACTTTGTATTTGGGTTTACTTCCGGACTCACTGGAAAGACGAGGAGAAAAATACTTATTCAATGTTTTAATGTTGGCAAGTAAAAAAGCCCTAACTAAAAAATGGATGCTGAAGGACTGTCCTACACCTGAAGATTGGATTAACGTGATCCAAGACATTTACTCGATGGAAAAACTGACATTCGCACTGAGACAGGACATGGATGGGTTCTTGAACTTTTGGCAACCCTGGATCGCATATGTGTCTTCCATTAGATCTATTCTTTGACGAATACCATTTCAATAATGGCTCCGCTCTTTGTTCCAACGCGACTCAGATGCTGTTTTATTTTTTAACTATTTATCTTTATTTTTCTGTCTGTTTGTTTTTTGCTCTTTTGTTTTGTTTGTTTGTTTGTTTGTTTTATTCACTTTAATTTCACTTTTTCTTTCACTTTAAAAAAAAGGGGTGTTGTAATAATTATTCTTCCAATGTTGTCAAATAGCAAAAAAGAAGGGAACATGTGATGAAAATGTAAATAATGCAATGCTGTAATGACCTGTATACCCTTTACAAAAACTTAAATTAAAAAAAAAAATCCTTCATTGTGATTTTCTGGATTTTTTTTTTTCTCATTTTGTCTCATAGTTGAGGTATACCTATGATGAAAATTGGAGACCTCTCTCATCTTTTAAGTGGGAGAACTTGCACAATTTGGTGGCTGACTAAATACTTTTTTACCCCACTGTATATATGCTTCATTTTTTTGCGTCTACTATGCTAAGCCTCCTTTTGAATGGGACGTTGGATCTTGCACATGTGTAGTCAGTGCGCACAGGCAACGCAGTCACAAATTTGGGCTGTATGCGCTCAGCTGCGGAGGGCCCCTGCGACTAGAGCTGATGATGAAATTGACGTCACACAAGCTTCACGTTTGAGCAGGAGGTGGCACATGAATAAGCCTTCAGCCTGCGTTTCTGTGGTGTGTCAGCTTTGATGTACTGATGTCACAGGAACGTGCTGCTCAGCTTGGAGGAAACTATGATCATTGGCATTTTTACAAGTCTTGTTGCTCTGTCAGACTCAGAGCACAGTCAGTGTTGCCCTTTGTTTTCTGTTTTAACGGACAGGGTTGTAAAATTTTTGTGATAATCTATTAACCTGTCTATGACTTCCAGTTTCTGTTGCTGTGCTGTGACATGGTGACAGTGATGTACACTTTGTCACATGTTTACTCATATGCCCTACTCGTATTGCTAGACCTATTTTTACAGGAACTCAACTCTTGGTGTGTGTCTGCACAGCAGGATCCTCTTCCAATAAGAGATTTACAGGAACTCATAGGAGCCAAAATAAGTCCCTGCTGCAGGCTGGGTACTTCAGTTCACCTCCAAAAATCTGCTGAGTGTAGTTTGGGATTGGCTCAGTGCTGACTTGTTTTACTGGGCATCACAAAATGATCAAAACAGAAGCCAACAAGAAGTGCCAGAAAGCTACCAGAAGACGGTCATAGTGAAGATGCAATACCTTAAAATCAAATGCTGCTGTGATTGTGGAAAAGAGCAGTCAGGTCGATTATATGACATATTAGAGCTGTAAGGCCACGCAGCAAAATCATCAGGAGTGCATGAGCAGTACAGCAGGGGGGCACAGCACAGGATCAGTGGTTCGTACTCTCTGTAGCAGGGATGAGGAGCCGCACCACTGGCCAGCCGAAGACGACAGAGTCCCACTGATCAGCATTAGAGTCCCCACTGGTGCTGATCGCATAGCTGTGCCCAAGCCAGTTTGATGAGGAACTGAATCCTGGTTGGCCTTTTTATTAAACTGTAGACAACCCTCAGGTCTTGTAAGTGTACAATGTGTAGAATCTTGTCGCATCTTGAGGATTTAAGCTGGATTCACGCTGCACCTCCGCTGTCCGCTTACGTGCAACCAGAAACCTCGTGTGACGAAGTTTACGTCATTGTCTCCAGTCCACTAGTGTAAGCAGGGCTCTGCTGCGGACGACTGCGTGGCCTGCCCACGACCTGAACGCGTTGACAGAGCATACGCGAGACTGAACGTCCCATTCACGAGGTGGTGCTACCAACACAGCATGCAAAGACAAAGTAGACGAAGACAAAGAGGAGGCGGAAGATGAGAATAAACATACATGAATCCTTTTGCAGCAGCAGCAGGTTGAGCGGTGAAGAGCACTGGAAAAGGGTAATTCCTCCTTTTCCCTGAAATGACGCCATTGTTGTTGCTAAAAAAAAAAAAAAAATGCGTGTTTATAGCTGGTGAACAAACTGGCGTGTTAGCGCATTTGCACTACCCATAGAGCTGGCGCGAAACTACAAAGGACAGTTCTGGGCATATGTCAACTGCTTGGCCTGGTAGACGAAAAAAGTGAGCATGTACAACGCCGTGTGCGCACCGGGCTCGTCTAAAGCACACATGGACCAGAGGGGAAATGCAGCATGAATAAGACTTTAGATTCTGAAGGCCACTTGTAAAGTAATTTCTCATCAGATGTAGGCGTCTTGTGGTTCCCCATAACATGTATTGAATTTTAATTTTACATTATCATGCAGTGATGAAAATGGTTGTGACTGAGCCAACAGTGTTGCATATCTCAGGTTGACCACTAGATGTCACCTGTAGCCCATATTTTCTATCCCAACTCTTGGTCGGCTGTTCAAAAACACCTGCACTGGGTCGGCTTCTGTGTTGCTGCAGTAATGGCATCAGGCTGGCTTCTTGTTTCAGATCTTATAGATAATTCATTTTGTTTTTAAGGCATGTCTTTTGTGTATTTTTTTGAAACAAAGTACTCACATGTTCATGGAGACAGACACATTGATGCAGTCCTAGATCTATGACAGTTGTAGTGTTAAATTGGCTTTGTTATGTCCACTCAGTTTGAATTTTGTGGAAAATCTATATTACTCCACTACAAAAAAAAACTTGTCTTGGTGCTTATGTTTCACATTTCTCTTTGAGGGCTTTGTGCTGCTTTGTGCATAAGGGCTCTGCAGGTATTTTGACCCTTCTCGGTACACTTTCCTATGAATCCACATTTTAGCAAACCTAGCCTGAAGGAATTACCCACAGTTCCCTGTGCTTTGGTGTTAAACACAGAGGTGCCTGGGGGAAGCCCAAAGCATACCAGGGTAAAACAAATAAGCATGAATAGGATCAGCAGACTTATTCAAAGAAAGATTTAAATATGGGCAGGTAAGTATGTTAGAAGACACGGCAAGTTTGGTGATCAAACTTACTACATTCACATCAAACATGTTTTAGTGCCAAATTGATATTAACCAAGTCATTTCCAGTTTATGCCAGTTAAGACTGAAACTGAACCTCAATCTGGTGATGTATAGGCAACAATGAAACCCACAAATTCGGCCTAAAAGGTTAAGTTTAATTCCAAAATTATAGCACAAAGGCATGTTTTTCACCATTTTAATGACTTGTAAGGGAGAAATGAAAATCTTTTCACAACTACAGTTAAAACATGGTTTCGTTGAACTGTTTCTCAACGTTCAAACTGGATCACTAATCACTCCTCAACCCTGTAGACTCAACTCTTCACCCTAAAACTCTTCAGTGGAAAGAAATTTGCCTTTTATATTCCTTCAGTGTTCTTTAAAAACTTTGAGTCTGATCCTTTCAGCTCTGCTGTCATGGCTGTGGTCAGTTACCCACTGCTGCAAATACAAAAGCACCTCACTGAAAGGAGAGAGGGCTGTGATTTAAAGGTGAGTGGGGGTAAAGCGTATCTGGGTTCAGACCAAATGGTTTAAATACACTGGACAGACGAAAGAATTCACACGATAATATTTAATTGGATCACCTTCACGTTTAAGTTTGGCATGCATTCATAGCTTTTGATAAGCTTATGCATTGCTAGAAAATAGGAATGTTAAGGATTAATTTAGACTTTCAATTAACTCTAAGAATTTAGTTGACTAAATTAAATTAGTTGTCAATTAATTGATAACTCATCAGTCCTTTTCAATGGGAGCTCTTTCTATGAAATGTAGTGGCATCACCTTCCAGGCAGAGGCGCACGCGGTCACCCCCTGCCACATTTCAACCAAAAAGGCGGAAGAAGACACTAAGCCCCTGAGAGCATTCGCTGTACAGAGCAAAAAAACTCACCCTTCCAGGTTACGTCAGAGCACCACAACAGGTTCTAATAGCACGTGAGCTTGAAGGTCCCCCTGCTTCAAATTAACATAGTGGAGAAATGGACCGGAGCAAAGAAAATACAACATGAACGCAAAAACCCCGCCGCCTTCAACTCGCTGCAAGACGGGAAAGCAGACCGGACTGAAGTTGCCACTGAGGTAACAGACAACAGAGGAGCCCAGGTTATACTGGGTTTGTCTGGATTTCTGGGGTACTGTGATTATGACCCTGTTTACATGGTCACGAGTAAACTGATTACTGGAATAAACCGATAAAGGTAATAAATGACTTGTGGTGTTTACATGCACCGAGTAAACGGTTTATTGGGCAGATAAACTATGTGTGTTAATCTGTTTTCTCATAAACCAATAATTGCCATTAACTGATAAAGGTAATCAGATTACTCTCTTTACATGACAGTTTGAATAATCGGGTAACTCCAGAAAGCTGAGCAGGAGTGGGCTTTGCAGTTAGAAAGGAGATAGCAGCAATGCTTGGTGAGGAACCGGTGCAATCAACGACAGGATAATGACTATGAGACTCCCACTACAGCGGAAGATGTATACCACACTCATCAGTGTATATGCCCCAACAATGACCAACACAGAGGAGGCGAAGGAAGAGTTCTACAGTGATTTACGTGAGACTATCAGGCATGTACCGACTGATGACAGGCTGATACTCATTGGAGATTTTAATGCCAGAGTTGGTTCGGACACTGAGAAATGGAAAGGAGTGCTGGGCAGTCATGGAGTAGGTAAGTGCAATGCTAAAGGAGAACTTCTACTTGCACTATGCTCAGAGTACAACCTTGTGATAACCAACTCTGTATTTAAGCACAAGGACACACAAAAGAAGACATGGATGCACCCAAGATCCAAGCACTGGCACTTGTTAGACTACATTATAGTAAGGCAGAGAGACATAAGGGATGTATTGGACACCAGAGCAATGAGAGGTGCGGACTGTGGTACTGATCATGTTATGCTCAGTACCTCCTGAAGGAGACGGTGTATCAGACTGCGAGTGATGTATTAGGCCACCCTGAGAGGAGACGTCAAGATTGGTTTGATGAGCATGATGAGCATCTGAAGAAACAACTAGAAGCAAGGAATACAGCTAGGCAGGAAAACCTACAGTGTAACACAAGGTCAAAGAAGAAGAAATACTCAAAGGCTCAGAGTGAACTACAGAAGTACACCAGAGAGATGAAGTCCAATTGGTGGGATGAAAAAGCGGGGGAACTTCAAACTGCAGCAGGCAGGAAGGACATGAAAACATTCTTCACAGGTTTGAGAGAAATCTATGGCCCTAAACCAAGAGGATTGTTCCAACTAAAGGCTATGGATGGTGAAACGGTTTTGCAGGAGAAAGACAAGATCCTGGACAGATTTGCAGACCACTTTGACCAACTACTAAACATCCCTGGAGATCTCACTGAAGAGGCTAAAGAAGCTCTCGTGCAGCGACCAGCTGTATCAAGTCTGGATGAACCACCAAATCTTGATGAACTAATGGCAGCTATCAGGACAACACAGGATGGTAAAGCTCCAGGAAGGGATGGAATTCCAGCAGAAGTGTGGAAATTTGATGGTGTTCAGCTGACCAACTGCCTGCACAAGCTCATCCAAGAAATATGGGATGCCCAGAAAGTACCTCAAGACTGGAAGGATGCAAGTATTGTGCCTTTGTTCAAGAAAGGTAACAGGAAAGATTGTGGAAATTACCGAGGTATATCACTGCTAGCCACTGTTGGGTAAGATTCTCTCACATGTACTACTGAACAGACTCAATGAACACATCTCGCAGAATGTACTACCGGAAACCTAGTGCGGCTTTAGGAGTGGAAGAAGCACAATGGACATGATTTTCTGCTTGAAACAGGTTCAAGAAAAGTGTATCGAACAGAACATGCTGCTTTATGTAGTCTTCATTAACTTCAGTAAAGCCTTCGATACTGTTTCGCGACAAGGACTTTGGCAGATACTCAAGAACTATGACTGTACAGAGAAGTTTGTCAGCCTGATTGAGGCACTCCATACAGGTATGCAAGCAAATGTGGCAATGAGTGGTTCAGTATCTAAAGACTTTTCAGTAAGCAATGGGGTGAAACAAGGGTGTGTGCTGGCGCCTACACTGTTCTCGCTATATCTGGCAGCCATGCTTGAGGTGGCCTTCAAAGACACCAGAAGGAGTATACAACAAGGAAAGAAGCGGACTTGTTCAATGTGGCACAGTTTAAAGCCAGGGATAAGACATCGATAAAGGTAGTAAGAGAAATGCTCTTTGCTGACGACAGTGCTCTAGTTGCACACAGTGCGGAAGATATGCAATCTTTAGTGGAGAAATTTGCAAGAGCAGCTAGCCAATTCAGCCTCAAAATCAACAGCAAGAAGACAGAGTGCCTTTATCAACCACCAAAGTTCCAGTTATCAACATCACTACCAGAGGAAATCAGCATTGGTACAGAGCCACTAGTCAAGTGCAAGACTTTCAATTGTCTAGGGAGTACTGTTTCAGAGAATGCTAGGCTAGAGGATGAACTATCTCTCAGAATGGGAAGAGCGAGCGCTGTGTTTGGAAACTTGAGGGAGAGACTGTGGAACAATCAACATGTGTCTATCCGTGTGAAATGCAAAGTGTACAGAGCGACAGTACTGGCTACTCTATTGTACGGTGCTGAAACTTGGACTGTCTACAGAGTGCAGGTAAAGAAACTCCACGCGTACATGATGAGACGCCTTTGAGCCATAATGCCATAATCCATAATATCATGGAAAGACAAGATAACCAACATAGAAGTGTTGAAACGAGCTGATCTACCATCAGTGGAGGACATGCTAATACAGATGAACCTGAGATGGCTTGGACATGTTGAGAGGATGGACCACCAGCGTCTCCCTCGGCAGTTACTCTACTCACAGTTATGCAAGGGCAAACACAATCAGGGTAGACCAAAGCTCAGATTTAAAGACACTGTAAAAAGAAACTTGAAGAAGTTGGATATAGACAAGAGTTCCTGGCAGCAGAAGGCTAAGGACAGAGCTACGTGGAGGAATCTGATCAGACCTAAATGAAACAGTCATTGTCACCCACAACAGACTGCTATGATGACTCGTGACCATGTCAACAGGGTCAGTGTTTAACATGCAAGAGATGAGGCACCTCACAATTTATTTTCCTGATAAAACAGTCTACCAGTGCATCTCAGTAAGTTAGAAGGTGAGTTATTTTTAATATAACTAAAAAAAAGGTAAAATTTTATGATATTGGTAATAGTTTTTAAAATAAATTAAAAATCCTAACATTTGTAATTTACTGACATACCAACACATAGTACACCCTATACAGTACAAAATTTATTAAACTACAAAAAATGCCATTGTCTGTAGCAAAAAATGCAAATGGTACAATAAATCACTGAGGAATGTGATGTTCATGTTTTATTCAGTATATGAAAAACAGTAAACTTTTTATATATTAAAGATAGACCGTATTGTACCGAGGGAAATTCAGATTCTCAGGAAAATTGCAGCTTATCGAGTAATTGTTAATCGATCAGTAAGGTGAATCAATTAACAGGTAATGAATTAATTGATAAGTTGCATCCCTACTAGAACATTTATTTTTGTTCTGGGTTGCAGCAGTTTTGACCTCTGCTAAGTAGTTATGTGATCATGTGTGTTTGTTAGCAGGATTATGGAAAAACCACTGGATGGATTTTGATGACATTTCCACCAGAGGTGACCCTTGGGCTATGGGTGAACCCGTGAGATTTTGGAGGTGATCCATGAGTGCATACTAGGGATGCAAGTTATCAATTAATTGACAACTAATTTAATTTAGTTGACTAAATTCTTATCAACAATTAATCGAAAGTCAATTAATCATTATCTCTAGTGCATACCTCCACCAAGGCCCGATCATACAGCATTAAAGAAAGTGGAAAAAGTGATCCAGAGTCTACATCCTGACCCAGATCACCTCCAAAATCTAAGGGGTTCATCCGTAGCCCGAGGGCCACCTCTGGTGGAAATTGAATCAAAATCTGTCCAGTAGTTTTTCCGTAATCCTGCTCAGAGACAGAAAGACCTTGGCAGAGGTGTGTGCTCTCTGGGTGCCCTCTAGTTTGTCAAGATCTTGTTTTGATGATGGGAGTGTCGGTGAACTGTGTGAAGTCTTTTTCAGCCCATCCCAGGTTTCTTCTTAAAGCGCTGGCCAATTCTTGACCTAATTGTGGTGGTTTCAGCATCATTCTCTTTAGCCATTTTCTCTGCCTGTTTGTTGCATGGTTGTTCATTAAATGAGAAGCCACTCGCTGCATCACGTTTATGATTAAATACCTTGTTGGAGCTTAAATGCGCAAATCACTGCAGTAAATATTCAGTGACTTCATGTCCAAGTTTACAGCGTGCCATAACAACCCGAAGGAGAACCGAGATCATTTACTGGTGCTTTCAGCTCAATTTAACCTACGGTACATATGTAAATTATCATTGACTGAGTTAATCCACAGTAAAAATGGTTTTAATGGACAGATTTTTTTTTAAAGTTATGGTTTGTACTTGAAATTAGTTTTCTTTTGTGTCTTTGTATGAAGTGGGGGTATTTCTCTGCTATAACCAGTTATCCAATAGCTATTGCTAGATCCACCTTCTGAAGACAACAAAGTACACATCAATATTTGCATAAAACATAGCAGTGTTTTTAATAGATAGAAGTTGGGCAGTACAGAGTGTGGGACCAATTTGAAGAGACATAATTAAGAGAACTGCTAATAGATAACACGTTTTACTTTGCTTTTGATGTACTGGGCATGATGAGCAATCCATACATTAAGCCAAACTTCTGCTCGCCCAACTTCACGAGTGAATAACCAGATTTCATGGCCTGGGACTACTTGTCGGACACGCTTTGAGAAAAGGAACTCATTAAAATCAGTGACTTTATTTGGGCGAGGCAGTGTAGTAAATACCCGCACAAGAAAAACAAAAATGTAGAGGGACAGAGCTGTCGAAAAGTGTCTTTGTTTAGCATCTGTTCCAGCCATGATATTGTTTCGTCAAGCACAAATTTAAACAATAGCAGATTTTTTTTAAATCGTTGAGAAGCTTGTAGCTGTTTTTGTTTGTTTTTTTTTTTTTTTTTGAGCATTGAGAAACATTGTTATAGTATTTGTTTTCCACAGGCAGCTGCACACACAGCCTTGATCTCAGCGTTTTCACTGCTCACTGTAGTGTATTATAACACCATTAGAAGAGTGAAAGAGTCCCTCCTTCCCATTGTGTCTGAATAGTCGGCCATCTTCCTCCCTCTGGGGGTGTTAAATGAGGGTCAGGAGGAGGGAAGAAGAGGAGAGAAGTGAGGGTGTTAGAAAGACAGATGGAGGTGGGATGAGAGGCTCAGGGAAGGGAAGGTGGACCATTTTTTAGTTTAAAAAAAGTGGAAAACAGACGGGGTGCCTGTGTGTTTCTGTGCTGAGGATCACTCGTTGCTTTTATCTGCCTCCACCGACGTATCTGTCTGCAGCTCAGCGGGAGGATGGAGGCTGATTAAAGTGGACCCGTTGGAGTGTGGTTGCAGTTTTCATGTGAGAGGACTAATTACTGGAGGATGAATATGAAGGCAAAGCACACACCATCCATCTGGGTGCTTGTAGAGTTGCTATTGTTACTGTGTACAGCTCATTTCTCACAAGAAAGAACAGGAAAAATAACACTAGCACGTATAGCAGTTTATTCTTGTTTGTTAAAGATGTAAGGTACTTCATTGTGTAAGGTACCCAAGATATTAAAGGTGCACTCCGGCGACTCTAAAGCCACCTCAAAAACAAATATGTATTGTCCAAAATATTATATTGTGGCTTTTTACCTACAAAATAACTTTCCTTGCTTTAGAATTGCTTGGAAAGAGATTTTAAATCTTGCACCTACTTAAGTATGGACGGATCTATGAATATTCTAATTAGCGGCCTGCAGGGCTTGCATGTGATTGGTCGCCTCAACTCCTGGTGGGTGGGCTGCTAGGCTGTTCAAGACAGTTCTGGACGTTAAAGTTTTGCCTATATCTTCAAAAGTAAAAAGCAAAACATTTTTCTGAAAACAGTCTGGGGCGTGGAGGTGGTGGTATGTGCAGCATCACAGTGCAGTGCCCCATCTGCTGGCGAAGTGAGCTGAGAGCAGCTCGATTTGAATGTGCCTGGTCTCGCACAGCCACATTCAAATTGCGTCTCTGCCTCTCTCTGCTCTCTTTCTCTGCTGCTACCCCAACCCGCTCTGCCTCAATCCTGCTGCTCCTCGGCTCCTCCCTCTTCCCCTGAAGTAGCCAAGAGTATCCGTCTGATTGGTTATTGTAATAACCAACCAGGCTAAGCAGGAATAGTTACATAGCTACTTACAGTCTGTCCAAATCTGCCTTTTTTGGGGGGGTGGCGCTTAAGCAGACATTCACAGCAGAAAAACACATACTTGGGAGTTTGGAATGATTTTGCTCTTGATATGGCTTGTAAATCACAAGAAATGTGTTACAGACATGTTAACAACAGAAAAAACTTGTTTTTTGCCGGCGTGTCACTTTAATCTATTTGGTTTTTTATGGCTTGGTGAAACTGAGAGACATACGGTAGTCAGTGTGTCTGTTTGTGGCTGTGTGTGTGTGTGTGTGTGTGTGTGTGTGTGTGTGTGTGTGTGTGTGTGTGTGTGTGTGTGTGTGTGTGTGTGTGTATCTGCCTGTCCGCCTCTCAGTTTCAGCTTGTCCAGTCAAAATTAAGTGGAACTAAATGCTTGTATCATTGTATCATTGTCACATGAACAGCTTCTTCCCCTCTGCCATCAGACTGCTGAACACTAAGTGACTTATTGACTCTCGTGCACTATGTACAGCAGCTCAACCAGACTCATGTCAATCATCACTGTTTTCTTCCTGCATTACCGACTGCACTATATGGTTCTCCACATTATCTGCTGCTCGCTAATATATTTTAACTGCTGACTAGTATTACTCACTCTTATTCTACACTTTATTGCATGTATAGTTTATTTCTTTTATTTTATCATGTTTAATGTTGCAGCATTGCACCGAGACAAATTCCTAGTTTGTGTACTACATGAACAATGGCAATAAATCTGATTCTGATTCTGATTCTGATTCTGATTCTGATTCTGATCACCACATTTTCTCGACGTTTAATTTGCCAGAATTTCGAAATAACACTTTGTTTTTAAAATAAACACAAAAATAGCTCACCTTTACTGTCAATGAACGATATTGCGCATGCGACCGGAAACTCCGGCCAGAGGAAAGTACTGAGCAATCTGCCAATACTGGGTGAACAAAAATCCATCTTGTTGCCCATCTGTTTTCTTCCTCTGCCACTAAACAGCAAAAGCTCCTGTTCATCTTGATTGTCATTGTATTCGCGTACATCCATCGCCTCCACCATTTAAATCGTCTGCCACCATGCTCTTCTTCTCTGCTTAGATTGCAACGGTTCAAAGCAGTTCAGTTACTGTTGGCTGCCGCCGACAGTACGGGCATGTGAACTGCAGATTATTTTCACTGCACATGCGTGTACTCCAAAACTACTGGATGGATTTGGATGAAATGTTTAGCAGAGGTGGTCCTTGGACTAGGGAGGAACCCGTAACATTTTGATGATGATCCGAGAACGCATACCTCCGCCAAGGCTCTGGCACCGAGGCATCACCACCTTGGTATTTTCATTTTAAATAGAGTATTGTTTGTTTTTAACAAGAATAACTGAACATTCTGTCATCATATAACACTATATAAAGGAATAGTAAAAACAAACACACTCAGCAGGAAAAATACATTCACTCATCTTTCTTACTATGCCTGTATACTCATGGAAAGACAGGATAACGAACAGAGAAGTGTTGAAACAAGCTGGTCTACCATCAATGGAGGACATGCTAATACAGATGAACCTGAGATGGCTCGGACATGTTGAGAGGATGGACCACCAGCGTCTCCCTCGGCAGTTACTCTACTCACAGTTATGCTAGGGCAAACGCAATCAGGGTAGACCAAGGCTCAGATTTAAAGACACTGTAAAAAGAAACTTGAAGAAGTTGGATATAGACAAGAGTTCCTGGCAGCGGAAGGCTAAAGACAGAGCTATGTGGAGGAATCTGATCAGACCTAAATGAAACAGTCATTGTCGCCCATGACAAACTGCTATGATGATGATGATGAGTTGTATGTATTGGTCTCGTCATCCTGGATATTTCACAGCCAAAAATAGGCCAAGGTAAAATGGCAAAATATAGGTATAGGGTGTCAGGTTATGCAGCATCTCAGGAAGAGACAGTGAATAAACATGGGAGAACAATGCCCAGGGAGTTCCTGGCGAGATAGCAGGAAGGAGTTAGGGACATAGGGGGTTGAATGCAGTGTAATGTAAATGTTATGCTGTGTGATGACTAATGCCAGGAAACGTGTGAAGAGAGAGTTCAGTGAAGAGAGGAGAGCTTGTTGAAATCATTCATTCTGTTCTGTGCTTGTGAGATGTGAAGTGTGTAATAAACCGTCTGTCCATGAATCTGCCTCTTATTTGACACACTCCACACTGGTGACCCCAAACGAATTATGGAACACGAGGCAAGAACCCCGGAGCCGGTCCGGTCGGGAAACCCCAGCGACGCAGCAGCCATCCCACAGACAGCCAGGACTGGAGCCCCCAGCAATGCGTGTGCGGTTTCAGTCAAGCTACCGGACTTTTGGCAGCACAACCCGCGCTCTTGGTTCCACCACACCGAGGCCCAGTTCGCCCTCCGGGGAGTAACGGCAGACGACACCAAGTTCTACCATGTGGTAGCAGCGCTGGACGCCCGTACAGCCCAGCAAGTAGCGAGCCTGCTCGATCAGCCTCCAGCCCACAGCAAATACGAGGCGCTCAAGGCTGCGCTGACCCAGCGCTACACGCTCTCGGGCTGTGAGAGAGCGGAGAGGCTCCTGGGGTGGACCGAGTTAGGCGATGGTTTGGCCGTCGACCTGATGGAGAAGATGCTGGCGTTAATGGGCACGGACGACGGGCACTTTCTGTTTGCCCACCTTTTCCTCCGGAACCTTCCAACGGAGGCGAGAGCGGTTCTGGCCAATTCGCCGTTGCTGGCTGCGCGTGACTACCGTGCGCTAGCCCAGGAGGCAGACCGGATCATCCTCACCACCAGGGCGAGCACTGTCAACGCGGCGGCGGTGGAGCCCAGCGAGATGACCAGAGGAGGCGAGGAGCTACCGACGGTAGCGGCAGCAGGGGCCAAGGAGCGCCAGAGAGACACGCTCTGCTTCTACCACCGCCGCTTCGGAGAGAACGCGCGCAGATGCGCGCCACTGTGCCAGTTCAAGTGCTCGGGAAACGCCAAGGCTGGCAGTCGGTAGCAGCTGCGACCGCCGGTGAAGAGAACAAGCTGCTCTACGTGACGGACTCACGCTCGGGGAGACGCTTCCTCGTCGACACCGGAGCCCAGAAGAGCGTCATCCTGCCGTCCTACGCTGACCGGCTGGCAGGACCTAGCGGCCCCGGACTTGTGGCAGTAAACTGCTCGGAGATAAAGACGTTCGGTGAGAGAGCACTGGCCTTATCTCTACATGGCCACTCGTATGAGTGGACTTTTATGGTAGCAGCACTGTGTTGCCCGATCCTGGGTGCTGATTTTCTGTGTGCGCATGCTTTACTTGTGGATGTTGCTAACAGACGCCTGGTTAATGCACTGTCCTTCGAATCTCTCCCTTGTATAGCTTGAGGGACCCAGCCAACAGCACAAGCCAACGTCACAGCTCCAGGCAGTAAGTTCCATGCACTGCTCACTCAGTTCCCAGCACTCACGGTCCTGACGTTTTCGGCGGCCATCGCTAAGCACAGGGTGGAGCACTTTATCACCACCACCGGGCCACCCGTTTTCGCAAGACCTCGGCGCTTGGACGCAGCTAAACTGGCCATAGCGCGCGAGGAGTTCGCCAACCTGGAAAGGTTGGGCATCATCAGGCGTTCGAACAGCCCATGGGCATCCCCGCTACACATGGTCCCTAAGGCTGAGGGCTCGTGGCGACCGTGCGGTGATTTCCGCAGGTTGAACAACGCCACAGCACACGACCGCTACCCGATTCCCCACATACAGGATTTTTCCGTTCAGCTTGCCGGAGCACGCATTTTTTCCAAAATAGACCTGGTCTGCAGTTATCACCAGGTCCCAGTGCGTGCGGAGGACGTACCCAAAACAGCGGTAATAACTCCGTTCGGTTTATTCGAGTTCCTGCGCATGCCATTTGGGTTAAAAGGCGCGGCACAGATGTTCCAGCGCATGATGGATGCAGTGCTGTGCGATCTCCCGTTCGTGTTCGTCTACCTGGACGATATCCTGGTAGCCAGTGCGTCCGAAGACGAACACGAAACCCACCTCAGGATGGTTTTCCGGAGGTTGGAGGAACACAGGTTAATAATCTACCCGGCGAAATGCCAGTTCGGCGTGACGCAGATTGATTTTTGGGGCACCACGTCTCTCCGGAAGGAGCGATCCCATTGCCCGACAAAGTGCGCGCCGTAGCAGATTTTCCCCGGCCTCAGACGGTCAGGGCACTGCAGGAATTTTTGGGGATGGTGAACTTTTATAACCGTTTCCTTCCTCGCGTGGCGTGTCTCATGCACCCATTGTACGCCACGCTCAAGAGACAGAAACCCGCGGATAGGGTCGAATGGACCCCGGAGCGAGGGCGGGCGTTCTCGGAGGTTAAAGCAGCCCTGGCAAACACCACACTGCTGGCGCATCCGGACCCGGCGGCCCGGATAGCGCTCACCACCGACGCGTCAGACATGGCTATAGGGGCTGTCGTGGAGCAGCATGTCGCTGGGGCTTGGCAGCCACTCGCCTTTTTCAGCAGAACTTTGCGCGACAGTGAACGTAAATACAGTGCGTTCAACAGAGTTGCTGGCCCTCCACCTGGCCATACGCCACTTCCAGTTCTGGCTGGAAGGGCGCAGCTTCACCGCGTTCGTGGACCACAAGCCACTAACGTTCGCGATGGCCAAGGTTTCAGAACCGTGGTCAGGCCGGCAGCAGAGACAGCTGGCTGCGATCTCAGAGTTTACTACCGATATTCAGCATGTGTCGGGTAAACTGAATGTGGTGGCGGACTGCTTCTCGCGCGACTTGGTGGCCCCGGTCTACGTGGGGATAGATTACGCAGCCATGGCCGCGGAGCAGATTAGCGATGCAGACGTGCGCGTGCTCCAGTCTGGACCAACAGGGTTAAGGCTGGAGAGCAGGGTACTGCAAGACGGCATGCATCCCCCTAATCTGCGATGTCTCCACGGGTCGCCCGTGTCCGGTGGTCCCGGTTGCGTGGCGCCGCCGCGTGTTTGAGTTGGTTCACACTCTGGCGCACCCAGGAGTGCGCGCGTCGGTCAAGATGGTGGGAGAGAAGTTCGTGTGGCCGAGCCTACGCAAACAAGTAAAAGAGTGGGCTACGGCCTGTGTGGCGTGCCAATGAGCCAAGGTACACAGACACACGAAGGCTCCCTTGGAGCCATTTCGGGTACCGGCTAAGAGGTTTGACCATGTTCACGTGGACCTCGTGGGCCCCCTCCCGCCATCACAGGGGTGCACGCACCTCCTGACAGTGGTGGACCGCACCACGCGCTGGCCAGAAGCAGTCCCGCTGGCGGCAACCACATCCGCGGACGTGGCACGTGCTTTTTTAACAGCATGGGTGGCGCTTTTTGGAGTCCCGTCGGACATTACATCCAGCAGGGCCCCTCAGTTTGTTTCCGACCTCTGGTCCGCGATGGACCGCAGCCTGGGTGCTGCAATTCATTGCACAACCGCGTACAACCCACAGGCCAATGGTTAAGCGAGCGTTTTCATAGATCACTGAAAGCAGCACTCAGGGCTTCACTGACGGATGCAAATTGGGTGGACAGGTTGCCGTGGGCTTTATTGGGGTTGCGCTCCGCGCCAAAAGAGGATTTGGAAGCTTCCCCGGCAGAGCTGGTTTTTGCGCAGCCCCTACGGCTGCCTGGGGAATTTCTGCCAGATAATCCTGCGGCGGACAGCTCCCCGTCTCAGCTTTTGCAGCGGAGCGCAAACACAGGCACGCTGCCGGGCCCTGCCCACCACTGTTTTCCACGTGCTTTCGTGCCTAAAACTTTGAAGAACGCGGAGTTCGTGTTTGTCAGACACGACGTCCACCGCCTGCCATTGCGTCCACCCTATGATGGCCCGTTCAGAGTGTTGGAAACAGGGGACAAACATTTTTTGCTAGACTTGGGAGGTCGACGGGAGAAAATTG
Organism: Pholidichthys leucotaenia; assembly: GCA_020510985.1. NCBI lineage: Eukaryota > Metazoa > Chordata > Actinopteri > Cichliformes > Pholidichthyidae > Pholidichthys > Pholidichthys leucotaenia. The sequence goes on from CM035847.1 coordinate 291,293,239, forward strand.
GCGTGGACATACTCAAACCCGCCTTCGTAGCAGCGGACGAGCAAGTGCTGTTGGCAAAGGCCCCTCGGCGTGGAAGACCCCCACGGAGAGCTCCCCAGGGAAGCGATCCACCAGAGTAGCCACACGGACAGAGCGAAGTTCCCCCCCCTCGCCACGGTCTACCCGCAGTCAGACATACTCCCAGCAGCCCCCCCCCCCACCGGCACAGCAGCGCCACGGAGGCGGTAAACCCCAGTTACAACAGATATGGGAGGAGACTGAAGCCAAGAGAGTGTGTGGACTGATGTTCTATCTAAGATGCTGGGGGAGGGCGTTATAGGGAGTCAGGTTATGCAGCATCTCAGGAAGAGACAGTGAATAAACATGGGAGAACAATGCCCAGGGAGTTTCTGGCGAGATAGCAGGAAGGAGTTAGGGACATAGGGGGCTGAATGCAGTGTAATGTAAATGTTATGCTGTGTGATGACTAATGCCAGGAAACGTGTGAAGAGAGAGTTCAGTGAAGAGAGGAGAGCTTGTTGAAATCATTCATTCTGTTCTGTGCTTGTGAGATGTGAAGTGTGTAATAAACCGTCTGTCCATGAATCTGCCTCTTATTTGACACACTCCACAATATCAGAGTTCTGAGAGAGAGACACAGATCAGACCAATCAGGATGCCTGTGGCCTCTTATCACTTAATAACTCATCCAGCATTTTTTTAGTACAGTGACTGAAAGCTGGTGTGTCACCTCACCCCAAAGTGCCTGGGTCTGCCAACCAGCTTTTTTCTTTCCACTTCTCATATTACTCCTATTAATCCAAATAATTCTGTCTGTTTAGATCAGTCTTTAATTCACAACCCCATAGAGATTGTGTCTGTCCCCCAATACCCAAAACATTATGACCCAAGACAAATACAGCATAACTTGATAAAGATTAAAACTATTAATTTACCAAGAAAAATAAAATAATTAAAAGCGGACTGCTGAATATAAGATCTCAATGTCCGATAAAGTGACCTTAATTAATGATATGATTATGGATCACAGTATAATAGTCTGTCTCACAGAAACATGGCTACGCCCCAATGACTTTTCTAGTATAAATGACCCCCCCCCCCCCCAGCTATAGTAATATTCAAATTCCTAGAAACACTGGTTGAGGTGGTGGTGTTGGGGTATATATGAATCCACATTACCAGTGAACCCTCAGCCTAAGCTAAACTCAAATTATAACTCTTTTGAATGCTTAATGTTTAGCTTAGCACACCCGTTCTGGAGGTCAGAACAGCCTCTTTTATTTACCACAGTGTTTAGTTTCGTCACACATCACAAGCCAAACACATCTAAATTAACATTTCATTTCAACAATGGATGGATATGTGAGAGGGTCACCCTGAAGTAGCTATGTAAAGCTTATAATCGGGGCCAGTTACACACATTGGCAACAAACATAGAGACATACAATAGACAATACAATAGGCAATCCCAGTATTCAGTGCACATTTATAATTCACAGATTATTCAAAGAAAATACACAATAAATAAGCAAATAAATAAATACAAGCAAAATTAAGTTGATCAGAGATAAATAAAATTTGCTAATGTGTAAGGTAAAGGGGTCATTGATTGAAAAATGATGTGTTTGTAGGTTTTTAATTGTTTGAAATGTGTCTATCCGTCACGTAATTATCAAAGAATTTTCAAAACAGTCAATTCTCTTAAAAAAAAACAAACACAGCCTTCATCTTGTTTTTCTCTCGTAGGAACACTAGAAATATTCGTGATGTAAATCGCATACATCATGATTAGAAGAAGCCAACCCACTGTTGCCCTTGAGACCCGCTCACTGCTCTATTATAATTGGCCCGCCTAGCAGTTACACGGGGTGAGACTGGACATCCTGGCAGATAAGCACATCTGTCGCAAGGTCTGTGGTGGACTTCTGCAAACCTATCATCTTGTCAGTCACTGCAACAGATACTGGAGTCAGTTTGTCTTGGCCTGTCCTTGCTACTGATAATACCTCTATCTGCCAAGAATGTGCCACTAGTCCAGCAAAAGCTAGTGGTACTCAAATACTGTGCAAGCAGTTTCATGAAATGGTCAGTCAGAGGGCAACTCATACCGGCTTGGACGTCGCCCGGGTTAACAAGGTCAGGAGTTCCTGGCAGCGGAAGACGAAGGACAGAGCTGCGTGGAGGAATCTGATCAGACCTAAATGAAACAGTCATTGTCACCCCCGACAGACTGCTATGATGATGATGATGATGATGATGATGATCGCCCTCCCAGTGCTTCTTTTGCTGAATTTATGTCTGAATTCTCTGAGTTCTTAACAATCTTAGTTCTCAGTTCAGACAAGATTATCATAGCTGGTGATTTTAATATTCATATAGATGTTGATAATGATAGTCATAGTGTAGCATTTCTCTCCCTCTTGGATTCAACTGTTTTTTCTCAGTGTGTTAGTAAACCAACTCATCATCATAATCACACCCTTGACCTGGTCTTGGCCTATGGTGTAGAAATTGATGAGCTGCTAAGCATTCCTCAAAATCCTACACTGACTGACCATTATTTGATAACTTTCAAATTTGTCTTATCTGATTTTACAACATAGTTACCAGATTCTTACCTGACAGTGCTGTGGCTCGCTTTAAAGAATTAATCCCTTCAGCACTTACTCTATTACCATGTCTCAGTATAGCAGAGGACAGCACTGACTGCTTCAGTCCCTCAGAATTAGACCTTTTAGTTGATAGTACTGCAGCCTCTCTGTGGACAACACTTGACTCCATAGCCCCTCTTAAAAAGAAAACTATTAAAAATAGGAGATTAGCTCCATGGTACAACTCCCACACTCGTGAGAGAAAATTAGATTCTGTGAAAGGCTTTGGCGTGCAAATAAGACAGAAGAATTATGTTCAGCCTGGAATGCCAGCCTTATCACCGATAAGAAATCTCTCTGTAGTGCTAGGTGACAGTACTATTCATCCTTGATAGAAGAAAATAAAAACAACTAACACTGTAGCTCAGTTAACCAAGAGCCACAACGCCATAGACCCCTACATTCCTCCAACTCTTAGTGCTGACGACTTTTTGAATTTTTTTTATTTAAGTTTTTGTAAAGGGTATACAGGTCGTTACAGCAATGCAGTGTTTACATTTTCATCACATGTTCCCTTATTTTCTGATATCTGACAACATTGGAAGATTAATTCTTACAACACCCCTTTTTTTTTTAAAGTGAAAGAAAAAGTGAAATTAAAGAGAAAAAAAACAAAAAACAAATAACAAAAAAAACAAACAAACCAGTAAAAAACAAACAAAAAGAAAAAGTAAGTAAATAAAGATAAAAGAGCATCTGAGTAGCATTGGAACAAAGAGCGGAACCATTATTGAAATGGTATTTGTCAAAGATTAGATCTAATGGAAGACACATATGCGGTCCAGGGTTGCCAAAAGTTCATGAACCCATCCATGTCCTGTCTCAGTGCGAATGTCAACTTTTCCATCGAGTAAATGTCTTGGATCACGTTAGTCCAATCTTCAGGTGTAGGACAGTCCTTCAACATCCATTTTTTAGTTAGAGCTTTTTTGCTTGCCAATATTAAAACATTGAATAAGTATTTTTCTCCTCGTCTTTCCAGTGAGTCCGGTAGTAAACCCAAATACAAAGTTACAAAAGAAAAGGGAACTGTAATTTTGAATATTTTCCCCAATATTGTCTGTACCTTGGTCCAATATTGGTGGATAACTGGGCATGACCAAAACACATGAAAATGATTTGCAGTCTTTTCACCACACAAGCGCCAACAGTTCAATCCCTTATGGGTAAATTTGTTTTGTGCAGGTGTTCTGAAAAATCTTGCCAAGTTTTTCCATCCAAATTCTCTCCACTGCAGGGATGAGGTACTTTTCCATTGCTGTTTATTTAGCTTTTCCCATATTTCCAGTTGTAAAGTGAAATTCCCCTCTTTTTCCCATCTCTCTTTTATATAAGATGTGTTGTCTCCTTTTAAGTCTTGAAGACCTTGGTATATTTTAGAAATGTATCTGATCCCTGGGATCCCTTTATATGCCATTAAGAAGACCTTCAGAACACCTGACTGGGCCCTTTCCAAAACCTCCTTTTTAAGTATATTGTTTATGTGGTGTCTAAGCTGGAAGAACCTGTAAAGGTCTTGATTTATTAGGCCTTGTTTTTTCAAATCTTCAAAACTTCTTAAGATTTGCCCTTTAAAAAAATCGTAATATTTTATCAGCCCTTTCTCCTTCCACTTTTTAAATCTGGTGTCTGTTTTATTAGGAGTAAAGTCCTGATCATAGGCGATCCATTGCAGAAGTCGATAGGGCTCTTTAGTTTGATTCTCTCTGACTATCTTAAACCAAATTTTTAGCGGGGTCTCTATCCACGGGTTAGTGTTATTCAAAAGCTTAGGTAAGGCATTGTTCCCTATTATCGCCTGTAGGGGGATGTCACTTGTTATTTGGCATTCGATCTCCTTCCATTGTGCAGTGTAGACTGGGTTACATATCTCTACTAAAGTTTTAATTTGTGCGGCTTTAAAGTAGTCCCTGATATTTGGCAGCGCGAGCCCACCTTTGTCTTTGTTTAGCTGTAGGGTTCTATATCTGATTCTAGGTCTCTTGCCCTGCCATATGAATCTTGAGATCCTTCTGTCCAGCTCCTGCCATGTTTTTTTGGGAGGTTCTACCGGTATTGTTTGGAAAAGGTATAGAAGACGTGGAAGTATATTCATTTTGACTGCTTCAATTCTTTGTGCAGTACCCAAGAATGGTATCATATTCCATCTTGCTAGGTCAGATTTTATTTTTGTCACCAGTGGATCATAGTTTAGTGATATAATTTTGTTGAGTTGTTTCGGGATATTGACCCCCAGATATTTCATAGATTCCGACTCCCAGTTAGTTTTGAGTTTGCTTAGTGAATAATGATTTGGGTCATAGTTGAATGTTAAAACTTGGGTTTTATGCATATTTAATTTGTACCCCGATAAATCTCCATACTCTGAAAAAACTGAGGTTAGTTCTGGTAAAGAAGTGTCCGGCTGCCCTAGGTATATTAAAATGTCATCAGCAAAGAGTGCTATTTTATGTTCCTTCTGACCAAGTGTAATACCTTGAATTTTTTGGTTTTGTCTTATCCATTGGCTCAGAGGTTCTATGAAGATTGCAAAGAGCAGTGGAGACAGGGGGCAGCCCTGACGACATCCTCTTTCCAGTTCAAAAGATGATGATAAATTACCGTTAATCCTTATTTTAGCTGTTGGTTTTTTATATAATGCCTGTATAGTTCTAATGAAGTTGTTATGAAAATTGAAACTGGATAAGATTCTATATAGAAAAGACCAGTCAACCGAATCGAATGCTTTTTCAGCATCTAATCCCAATATGACTGCATTTAAGTTATATTTTTTTATATGATGAATTATGTGTAAAGTGCGTCGAATGTTGTCTTGTGTCTGTCTTTGTCTTATAAAACCTGTTTGGTCTAAATGAATTAGGTCTGTCAGTATATTTTCTAACCTTTTGGCAAGGATAATGGTAAAAAGCTTATAGTCCTGATTTAGTACACTGATTGGTCTGTAGTTGGAGCACTCTAGTTTATCCTTTTCAGGTTTAGGTATAACTGCAATGACCCCTTCTCTCCAGGAGGGGGGGATTTCCCCTGTGTGGAGGACATAATTAAATGTTTTCAGGAGGAGAGGAGATAGTTGCTGTTTAAAGGTTTTGTACCACTCTGCTGTATAGCCATCAGCTCCTGGGGATTTGTTAGCTTTAAGTTTCATAATTGCTTTTTCCAATTCTTTAGGATGTATTTCTGACAGTAGTGTTTTATTTTGTGACTCCGTAAGTTGGGGAAGGTTTAATGTGTTTAGGAATGCCTCGGATGCGTTTTTATGTTTTTTGTGGGAGTATAAGTTCTTATAGTAATTCTCGAAGTTTTTAAGAATATCCTGAATTCTGAATTTTATTTCCTTTGATACTGGGTCTCTGATTTTGTAGATTGCTCTTTCTGTTTGATGTTTCCTCAATTTATAGGCTAGCAATTTTGCCGATTTACTGCCTACTTCATAGTATTTTTGTTTCAGAAATGTAAGTTTCTTCTGGATTTCTATTGTGTAGATCTCATTTATTTGGTTTTTAATTTCCTTAATCTTGAGCGAGTCAGTAGAATGAGTGTTGCCTTTGTGTTCTTTTTCTAGGTTCCTAAGTTCTGACTCTAATGTGGATAGTTTTTCTTGTCTTAGTTTCTTTTGGGTTGCCAGTTTTGCAATAATCTTTCCTCTTATTACAGCTTTGCATGCATCCCACAGTATTAAAGGGGATACTTCTCCATTATCGTTATCTTCCAAATATCTGAGAATATCTGATTCCAATTCATCTTTCAATGGTCCTTTCAGGACATTTGAATTTAACCTCCAAGAAAATGTATTATTTGTGTATTTTTGGATATTTAAGTCCATGTAGATCGGACTGTGGTCGGAGAGATCCATCAGTCCTATTTTACATGTTTTTACTCTTCCAATGTCTCTATTAAACATAAAAAAATAGTCAATCCTTGAGTAAGATGAATGTGGAGTTGAGTAAAATGTATAGTCTTTTACACTGGGGTTGAGTTCCCTCCACACGTCACAGATTCCCAATTCTTTTAGTAGCATCCGAGTCTTCCTGTTTTGGGTGTTATTTTGATGTGGGGAATTACCAGAAGCATCCCAGTATGGATTCAGTCTAAGATTGAAGTCCCCACCACATATCACTAAACCTTGAGCTTTAGTTATCATTAGGTCGAATACATTTTTATAAAATTTCCAGTTAGCCCCTGGGGGAGCATACACATTCAGCAGGGTGATATCTTCTCCCTCTAGCCGCCCAGTTACCAAACTGTATCTCCCTTCTTTATCTTTGTGTTCTGATTTTTTTTCAAATGTAATTTTGGTTGATATCAATGTTGCTACTCCCCTCCTCCTCCCTGATTTATAGGAAGATGAAGAGATCATTTTAAACCCTTGTCTACTGAGTTTAGTGTGTTCCACGTCTGTTAGGTGGGTTTCTTGTAAAAATATTATTCCTGCTTTGTCTTTTTTCATTTTGCCTAGAATCTTGGATCTTTTAACTGGATTCAGGATTCCTTTTACATTATATGAAATTATTTTGGTTACACCCTGTTTCTCCATTGTGTTGTTTTGTTTAGTATAACTGTGTGGTGGCCCTCTTTTGTGCTACTCAGAAACTGAAAGAACATTAAAAACAAGAAAAACATTAAGAACATAGTGTAAAAAACTTTAAAACAAAAAGCTGTCATAAGAACTTCCTGAGCTGAGGTCTTTTTAAAGACCCTGTAAGAGCCTTGATGGAGTGAAGGCTCTGAGGGAAATTCCTCAAACTCTGTTACGTGTTGAGGGCCCTCTCTTACCACTGAAAGTAGTCCCATGCTTTTAACGTGAGTTTCAGAACCCAATCCAAACTTGTAATGATTTTTTTTTTTTTTTTTCCTTTTATGCCTAAACCCTGTGAAATTGTGTGCACCCTCCCACCCCCATCACATCAAACATTCACGCAAAAACAGTATTTGTTAGTATGAGGAGAACATGTGGATTATTGTCACATTTCTATTTTAACAAGTTTTTTTTTTTTTTTTATTACAAAGACTTATTTGTTTCAAATAATATGATTGTTCCATGAAATGTTTTACCACATGATGAATATGCATCTCCTTTAATGTTTGTTACCTTGTATGAGGGGGGTTGGATGTGCGGATTGATTCTAGAGAAAAGAAAAAAAAAAAAAAAAAAGGTCGCTATTCCAACCTGAAAACGGATAGTTTATCCGCGACGCTCTGGTGCTGGGTTTCCCGCTGCTGGTCCGTGGATTTTGAGGGTCTTTGTGTTGTCCATGTTTGCGCTTTGATCTTCTCACTCGGGTCTGCTGCGGGTTTAAATACCGTTACCGGGAGCCCTCTTTTCGCCATGTCAGCTGTTGCTTCTTCCGCCGAATTATAGAGGCACGTTTCATCGCCGTAGAAGACCCTTAACTTCGCAGGAAATGGTGTCTGAAAGCGCAATTTCTTCTCTCTTAACACCTTTTTCGCGTCATTGTATTCCCTGCGCTTTTTAAGGACCTCCGGGGCGTAATCGTGTTCCACGTAGACTTTTCTCTCCTGGTGCATAAATCCTTTTTTCTGCCAGGCCAGTCTTACAACCTCTTGTTTTATTTTGAAATTGGAAAATCTTACCAACACCGAACGTGGGGGCGCTTCCGCCGCCGGCCTAGCGGCTAATGAACGATGTGCCTTTTCTATCTTCAAGTCGGTGGTTTGTGGAATATCCAATTTCTCTCTTAGTAAGGATTCCACGCATTCTGCCATTGAGTTAAAACCATTTTCGGTTCCTTCTATCAGACCATGAATTCTTATGTTGTCTCTTCTTTGTTTTCCTTCTTGGTCGGTTAGCTTAGCCTCTATAGCTGCTTGTCTTTTGCGTAGGTCTAGCACAGAATCTTCGAGCACTTTTATTCGATCCTCTGTTTCCAAGATTCGGTTCTCGGCCTGGTCCACTCTGCTGTTTGTCCTTTTCAATTCTTCTCTGAATTCCCGAAATTCGGCCGTAACATCTTGGCGAAATCGTCGTAGCTCCTCAAATAGTGATTTCAGGCTAACCCTTTTGTTAGCTATCACCAGTTCCTCGTCTTCTGAACGGAGATCTTCCAGTTCAGATTCTCCGGCCGATACGTGTCCTGGCCTGGAGAATTTCAGTTTCTTCTGTTTTCCTTTAGACATGATGATTTTGTCTTTTGATTTTCACTCCTCCAAAAATCCGTTAAGTTTGATTTTCAAGGTGTTATCCTGGATTGGGTCTGAGAGCTTCAGTGTTAAGCTGCAGTCGCCATGGCGTCCAGACCGGAAGTCGACTTTTTGAATTTTTTTAATGATAAAATTGTCAGTATCAGGAATAATATTCCAAAAAATAGCCCCTTTAAAAATACCAAGCCTCTGCCTTACACTGCTGTGTCCACAGGCTCAGAACTCCACTTTTCTGAATTTTCTCTTGTTAGTCATTCTGATCTAGCCTTAATAGTCTCAGTCTCTAAACCAACTACCTGTCTCTTAGACCCAATCCCTGCTAGACTCCTGAAGGAGTCGCTATCTCTGATTAGTCCATCGTTTTTGAACATAATTAATATGACTCTATTGACAGGACATGAACAAAAGATGAACAAAGAAAATTTAATCAATAACAGAATAAAAATTAAACCAGCGTCTATATGAACGCTGCCTGTTCCATTACAGGCTAGGGATGGTTCATCATTTCACATAATATACAGAAGCGAAAATGTAAAAAAAAGAAAACAAACTAGAGTTGCTCAGTGTCTTATTATCGTGTAAATTAAAATAGATAGATACTTTATTTCGAACAAAAAAGTATAACAAAAACAAAACAAATGACAAATGCAATAAAGAAACAGTATACAGTGTTCGAAAGGGAGAAGGAAGAAGTGAACACTTATTAATTCCATCTCCTCTTTTCCATAAATACACCCATGTGAATTATATACAAATTACCACATTTAAGACCCCAAGTAAACAATTAACTGTATTTTGTACTATCAACATTAACACCCATCCATCCTAGCATACATTGATGTCCATACATCAAAACCAGCCTCAAACAACACAGATATACACAGTGCTGTCCCACCCACCATTCCATAGTGTCCCAGAGTGTGCATAGTGAATCGTACATTTAAATACTACCCTTCTAACATATATCCTTTCAGCAAATAATGTTTGTACCTCTTTTTGAATTGATTTCTGTTTGTGCATAGTTTCAGTTCCGGCTCCAGACTGTTTTACTACTTTTTATCTCTTTTTTCAACCCAGCCGGTTGAGGCGAATGGCCATCCTCTATGAGCTATGGTTGGTTCCGCTTGAGGTTTCTGCCCATTAAAGGGAAGTTTTCCCTCGCCTGTGTCGCCACAGTGCTTGCTCTTAGGGGTCTCTGCTGGGTTCTGTAAATTTGAGAGCGTGACCTAAACCCATTCTTTTTTTTGTAAAGTGCCTTGAGATAACCTGTGTTGTGATTTGGCACTATATAAATAAAGTTGAATTGAATTGAACTGAATTATTTGATGTATAAAGCAGGGTAATAACTCAGCTAATCTGTCTCATCAAGGCTGCAATAATGTGGGTTGATTGACATGCTAGTATATCTCATAAAATCAGAGTATTGTGATTTTTTTTTTAATAATTCAGTTCAAGCTTTCATATTTTCTATATTCATCACAGATAAAGTGAGCTATTTCATGCCATTTAAAAAAATAATTTTGATGATCATGATTTATCTCTTTGAATTAAATGATGAGCATTTTTTTTATTTTTTTTTGAGATACACTAGTACAGATGTACTGACTTTGTGGTTTTTATCCCTCACCGGTTGAAGCCCAGAGGGATCGAAGACTCCTTTGGGCGAAGACCAAAGGGGGATTATGTTTGCGTCCGTCCGTCCGTCTGTCCCACTTTTGTGAAATCAACTCCTCCTGCAGTTTTGGTCCAATTGTTTTGAAACTTGGTACCATGGTTGGATATACTTGGATGATGCACATATTGCAATTTCACTCTCATTGGATGACCTTGAGGTCAAAGGTCAGGTTATATTTTCCCTAAATTTTCTAAACACAGTAACTACTGAAAGAAATGATGTAGGCTTTTCAAATCAATACAGTAGTTGTATCTAATACACATCTTGGACGACTTACACCCTCACCTAACTATGGGTTTGGGGTCAAGGGGTCAAAGGTCAAAGTTAACATTGCAGTTGCACAATGGCAAATACTACATTTACTATTACTGTAAAACGAGTAAAGCTAGGGTCATCAAACTTGGTATACAGGTTCACCTTGGGATCCTGACTATGGGTTTGGGGTCAAAAGTCAAGGTTAACATTCCCTATGCCTTATTACTGTACAACGAGTACAGTTATGGTCACCAAACAGTACTTCCACGATTTCACAGGAATTTTGTTTGTGATTGTTGCGGTAAGTTGCGGGGCTGTCCTTGGGAATTGCCTGCATCGTGCACTGGCCCGTGTCCAGACCGGAGATTCACAGCTTTAAAACTCATTGACAAGATTTAGTAGTGACTTTTACCTCTAAAGACTTATAAACTGTTACAATACTAGCTGTAGTATTGGATTTGCTCATTTTTTTGTGTTGTTTTACGGCGCGTCTCCTCACGCGCGTTCCCGAGACGGGGGTGCTTTCAGGCAGGTGGACGTTTTTCAACACAAACCCAGCGCTTCATACACGCGGTCATTATGGCTACTCGAGGGGACGTTCACCGGCGGGCCAGGGGAGATGGAGAAAGGTACAATGTGGGAAAACTTGCATGTGAGTGGGTTTTTTTTTTAAATCACATACTGTTTTTTGCTGATGTGTTTGGGATATACTCACTGTCAACGCTGAAGTAAGTGCGGTGCAGCGCCGCATTTGATTGGTCAGACTGATGACGTACACGTTTGCGTGCTACTCAGGGACAAATTTGATTGGCGAAATTGGCAGAAGTTGAAGACAGTTGGCCAAAGTTGTGGTGATTGGACAAAATTTAAATGATTTAAATTGCAGAACCTGCTGAAGTTGCGGGAATTGGTAGAAACACAACATTGCAAAATTCTGGAGGGTTTGACCAAACTTGGTATATAGGTTCACCCTGGGACCCTCAAGTGTGACTATGGTTTTGGGATCACAAGGTCAATGGTCAACATCAAAATGGCTTATAAACTACAGTATATCTCAACAACAAAACAGTTAGGGTCACCAAACTTGCTAAATAGATTCACCTTGGGATCCTGACCTCTGACTATGGGTTTGGGGTCAAAGGTCAAGGTTAACATTCCTTATGCCTTATTACTGTACTAGTAAAGCTAGGGCCACCAAACTTGGTACACAGGTTCACACTGTGACCCTGAAGTGTGATTGTGGTTTTGGGATTGCAAGTTCAAAGGTCAACATCAGCATAGCTTATAAACTATATCTCAACAACAAAGAAAGAAAGCTAGGGTCACCGAACCTGGTAGACAGGTTCACTCTGAGACCATAACCTCTGATTACAGGTTTGGGATCAAAAGGTCAAGGTTGGCACTCCCTATGATCTCTTACTATAGAACGTGTAACGCTCCCTAGGGTCACCATACTGTACTTGCTACACAGGTTCACCTTGGGATCCTGACCTACAACTATGGATTGTATACTTTGTTGTATGTTCATGGATGATGGGTTTATCATAATTTGGTTGTACCACAGTATTCATTCATTCATTTTCTTCCGCTTAATCCTTTTCGGGTGTACCACAGTAATTATATTGAAAAGATGAAAACTGCTCTCGTCTGTAAGTATTGGGATCTTCAAAGAAAACGGAGGCAGGGGATATTGCACTTGCCTCAGAGTGTTCTTGTTTGAAAATGAAACCAAATTTACATTCAGTCATGCAGGTTCTGATTTTTACCTCCGCCAGGCCGAAAGGCCAGGAGGAGGTAATGTTTTTGCCGGGGTTTGTCTGTGTGTTTGTCTGTGTGCTTGTCTGTGTGTTTGTCTGTTTGTCTGTCTGTCTGTCTGTTTGTCTGTTGGTTAGCAAGATAACTCAAAAACTTTTGGACGGATTTCAATGAAACTTTCAGGCGTTGTTGGAAATGGTACAAGGAAGAACTGATTAAATTTTGGGGATGATCCACATCACCGTCTGCATACAGGAATTTTTTAAAGCATGTTTCCACACTGTGACATACGGCCATTTTCAACATGTGCGCAGGCGCAATGGAGGGCGCTGGGCGTCGTGTCTGACCAACACAAACTCCGCCTTCTTCAACGTTTTAGCCACAAAAGCATGCGGAAAACACTGGTGGCCTGGGCCCGCCAGCGTGCCTGTGCCAGCCATAGGCGCTGCGCACATTGCGCTGGTTGTCGTGTCTGACCAACACAAACTCCGCGTTCTTCAACGTTTTAGGCACAAAAGCACGCGGAAAACACTGCTGCCCTGGGCCCGCCAGCGTGCCTGCTTTTGCGCCACGCTGCAAAACCTGACACGGCCACCTGTCCGCCGCCCGATTATTTGCCACAAATTCCCCGCCCAGCTATAGGCGCTGCGTAAAAACGACCTCTCTGCCGGGGAAGATTCTAAATTCTGTTTTGCCGCGGAGCGCAACCCCAATATAATATAAAACCCACGGCAACCTGTCTAACCAATCTGCATCCGTCAGTGGAGGAGATGGACACACCAACACTTCAGTTTATTACCTCCGCCAAGGAGGCAATGCTTTTACAACCGTAAAACGGGGCTATAAGGGACGGCGGGGTAATATGGGACACTTTTCTAAATGTAATTCTGCTTTTTTAATTTTGCTTCCGCCTAGATTTGATGAAGGATTCATGGATATTTGACAATAACAACACAACTCAGCGTCCTGCTCAAAATAAAAAAAGCAGAATTACATTTAAAACATTTCCCAGAAAAGTGTCCCTTATTAACCCGCCATCCCTTATAGCCCCGTTTTACACTACTGAACCACTAATCCTATCACTATCACATTGATTGTCATTCATTAATTGTCTGTTTATTGCACTGTCCATGTCAAATAAACAAATAATCATTGTGAATCCAATTGCTAGTCATATCTTTTCATGCTCAGGGAATCTGAAAACGTACACACAAATACTGTATGGGGGGAACTGTGCCGCTTGGTGGAGGTCTGCGCTCTCCGAGTGCTTTTCTAGTTGGTCATGTGGTGATCCTTTGACCTCTGCTAATGAGAGACTATTATGCTACAATATAAGATAAGATAAGACAAGCCTTTATTAGTCCCACAATGGGGAAATTCCAGGATTGCAACAGCACAGGGATAGCAACACTCAGAGCAACAATCAGAAGGCAAGAAAAAAAACAAGCAAGCAAGAGCAGCTAATATACATATGTACATATTACTATAAGATATATATATACACACACACACACACACAGACACACAGTGCAGAGCATTGTAGCTGGATGGAATAAATATATGAATATATGAACACACAGTGCAGAGCATTGTAGCGAGATGGAATAAATATGTAAATATATAAACACCCACAGTACGGAGCATTGCAGCTAGGTGGAATAAATATGCAAGTATATAAACACACACAGTGCAGAGCAATGTAGCTAGATGGAATAATATGTAGATATATAAAAACACAGTGCGGAGCATTGTAGCTAGATGGAATAAATATATAGATATATAAATATAAACACACCCAGTGCTGAGCATTGTAGCTAGATGGAATAAATATGTAAATATATAAACACACACAGTGCAGAGCATTGTTGCTAGATGGGATGAAACAGCATAACCGACTACTTAGTTATCCTACATGGTATGATTATGTGCCCATACATATTCTCACCCTCCATAGCGACCGGTATGTTCCTAGTTGTATGCCGGAGAGGACCATTGTGTAAGTCTATTGCATCTTTTGCATTCAAAAAAACTATTAGTTTGTTACGTCTTTTTGCTATCTCTGTGAGCAGCCCTGCTTAGGTTGTACAGTCTGACAGCCGTTGGTAGGAAGGACCTACGAAACCTCTCGGTTGTGCACCTGGGATGATGTAGTCTGCTGCTAAATGAGCTCCTCAGTGCATCCAGTATGTCCTGCATAGGGTGGAACTCGGACTCCAGCAGAGATGACAGTTTAGCCACCGTCCTTCTCTCTCCTATCTCCTCCATCGGATCAAGGCGCTGCCCCAGGACAGAGCTAGCTTTCTTAATCAGTTTGTTCAGTCTCTTCCTATCGGCTGCAGTAATGCCACTGCCCCAGCAGACCACTCCAAAAGTGATGGCTGATGCCACCACCGTGTCATAGAATGACTTCAGCAGCGCCCCTTGTACACCAAAAGACCTGAGTCTCCTCAGCAGGAACAGCCTGCGCTGTCCCTTCTTGTAGAGTGCGTCAGTATTGTGTGACCAGTCTAGTTTATTGTTCAGATGAACACCCAGGCACTTATAGGATGTCACCATCTCGATGTCTGTTCCCTGTATATTTACTGGTGCTGTGAGGGGCTGCCCATGCCTGCGGCAGTCCACCACCAGCTCCTTAGTTTTCCTCGCGTTGATCTGGAGGCAGTTCCGATGGCACCAGTCCACGAAGTCCTGGATAAGCCCTCTGTACTCAGCTTCATCTCCATTGGAGATGAGACCAACGATCGCAGAGTCATCAGAGAACTTCTGTAGATGGCAGTGTGTTGTGTTGTGTGAGAAGTCCACAGTATAAAGAGTGAACAGGAAGGGAGCCAGCACCGTTCCCTGGGGGGCCCCCGTGCTACTGATGATCGTGTCGGAAACACAGTCCCGGGTTCTCACAAACTGAGGCCGGTTCGTGAGGTAGTCCAGGATCCATGATGACAGGTGCTGGTCCACCCCTGCGCGCAGCAGCTTGTCCTTCAGGATCATCGGTTGGATGGTGTTGAAAGCACTGGAGAAGTCAAAGAACATGATCCTCACCATATTCCCGGGCTTCTCCAGATGGGACAGAGAACGGTGAAGGAGGAAGATCACCGCATCCTCCACCCCAATGCCATGCTGGTAGGCGAACTGGAGTGGATCCATCGCTGGTTCCACCAGGGGGCGGAGATGAGCAAGGAGCAGTCTCTCCAGGGTCTTCATCATGTGGGACGTCAAGGCCACCGGTCTGTAGCTGTTCAGGTCTTTGGGGTGGGAAGTTTTTGGTACAGGTACCACACAAGATGTTTGCCACAGCTGTGGTACCCTCCCCAGTTTCAGGCTCATGTTGAAGATATAAAATATATACTAGTGCATCTAGTATATAGTTCCATATATGTATACAGGAGGAGGAAGGTGAGCAGAAGTATGTCAACAAGTATTAGAAAATACTATACAGAAATTGTTTTTCTTTCTTTCTGGTGTATATGGGGTGGGCTGCACGGTGGCGCAGTGGTTTAGCACTGTGACAGCACAGTTTTACTCTCGGCCGGGGGATCGCGGGGATCATGAGATCGTGGGTTCGATCCCAGCCCCCGACCAACAGTGAGCTGTGTGGAGTTTGCATGTTCTCCCCGTGTTGCGTGGGTTTACTCCGGGATTTCTCCGGTTTCCTCCCGCATACCAAAAACATGTAGGTTTAGGGCGCACGCAGCGACCAGCAGCCGGTGGCTTGTCACCAGACTGCAAACCAAGTCTACCTACGGGTACAAATAAGTAACAAAAAAAAAAAAATATATATATATAATCAGACTGTGGCTCCTGATAGAACCCTAGCTCTTTCTGGCTGTTCTGAGGGACTTTTAACTTTCCCCTGTCATACTCAAAAGTGCATTATTAATGAGTACAGTGCTGGCAAAGAAACTTATTTTGAAAAAACTGGAAGTCTCCAATATCTCCATGCTTCAGTGATAGTGTTGCAGGAACTGCTTTCTGTTAATACCTCTGCCAAGGGAGGAGGTAATGTTTTTAGTGGCGCTGGTTGGTTTGTCTGTCTGTCTGTAAGCAACTAACTCAAAAAGTTATGAACGGATTTTGATAAAATTTTCAGAAAAGGAGTGTAATGGCATGGGGAACAGATGATTAGATTTTGGTGATGATCTGAGAATGCATACCTCCACCAAGGGCCTTGTTTGTATTTGTACAGCAGGATTACACAAAAGCTACTGGATGGATTTGGATGAAATTTTCACCAGAGGTGGGTCTTGGGCTAGAGAGGAAGCCATTACGTTTTGGTGATGATCCGAGAATGCATACTTCTGGCAATGCTCTTATCTTCTCACAGAGTGTTAGCAACAATACTCCCAAAATTACTGGATGGATTTGGATGAAATTTTCACCAGAGGTGGTTCTTGGGCTATAGACAAACCCATTACATTTTAGTGATCTGAGAATGCATACCTCAGCCAAGGCTCTTATCTTATCACAGTGTGTTAGCAACAATACTCCAAAACTAATGGACAGACTTTGATGCAATTTTCACCAGAAGTGGCTCTAGGCCTACACACAAACCATTACATTTTGGAGGTGATCCTTGAGGGACGGAAGGAGCCTTGGTGGAGGTATGCACTCTCTGAGTGCTTTTGTAGTTCATATAGATTTTATTTATTTAGTGAATACAAAGTTCTCAAGCCAAACAATTGCTTCCCCCTTCTGCGGTATGGAGGGCAGCCAGCTCTCCTTTCAGTCTGTGGAGCAGGCAGGCTTCAGTGATATGTTCCATTGTTTGCTCCTCTCCACAAGCACACAGTGGGCTTGGGGTGCTGCCCCATTTGTAAGAGCTAGCCAAGCAAGGGCCATGTCCAGTTCTGAATCTATTCAGGGTTGACCACAGTCTTCTTGGGAGGTTGTCACCAAGGACCTGTTGGGTGGGGTCTAACACCAGATGTTTATCTGGGATATCCTTGGACTCACACTCCTTCTTCCAGGCTGACTGGGTGGTGAAGCTGGCGGGTGGAAGGTTCTTCCAAGTCGGTCATCTAGGTGATAGACGGGCAGTGTGAGGGTTGAAAATTTCTGCATAGATTGGTAAAAAGGGGGAGTCTCTGACTTTTTGCAGCATCATTTGTGTGATTGCTACACTCCGGATGTGTGGGGGAGTTATGTTTGATAGGACAGGGAGCCAGGGGAGTGGTGTTGAGCAAATGATCAAGATTATGATTCGCATGGTTGCATTAAGCTGGGTGTCCACATAATATGCGTGGGATGACTTGGCCCAAACAGGGGTTTAGCAGAGTATGCTAAGGCCAGCGCTGAGGTGCGCAGAGTGGTGGCTGCTGCCCCCCATTTTGAACCAGCAAGCTTTCAGAGCAAATTGTTTCTAGAAAATTGTTTACTTTGCCGCTGTACCTTTCAGATGTTCATCAAAGGATAGTGTCTTATCAAGGGTCACTCCTAGGTAGGTTGGATTGGTGGCATGCTTCAACTTGACTCCTCTGAGTTGGATATTTATCTCTGTAGCAGCTTTTGCATTGTTGAGGTGGAATATGTTGGACACTGTTTTGGTTGGACTTGGAATTAGGTGCCAGGTGCTGCATTGCTGGTCTAGCTTTGTAACATTTTCTGTGAACACTTGTTCCAGTGATTCAAAGTCTGGGGCTTGGGTTTCCAGGTAGATGTCATCTGCATAGATGAATTTGTGGGATTTTGTGGCGGGTAGGTCGTTATGTAGAGGTTAAACAAGGTTGGGGTGAGGACTGACCCTTGTGGGAGCCCGTTTGTATGCCTCCTCCATGCACTCTTATCCAGTCCAAGGTGAACTCAGAACTTCCTGTTGGTTAGCAGAGTTTCAGTGATTGTTGTTGCCCAGGCAGGGAGTGCTTTGATGAGTTTTAGCAGGAGGCCTTTATGCCATACAGTGTCATAGGCAGCTGTAAGGTCGAGGAACACCGTTCCTGTCTTCAGTCTACTCTCAAAACCATTTTCAATGAAAGTGGTCAGAGCCAAAGCTTGTTCTCCTGTGCTACAGCCTTTTTGGAAACTGGCATGAGCTACACAAAGGATCTCTTCTAGCGCTGGGGATAGGCGTTTTAATATAAGATGTTCCAAGATTTTAGAAGGGACACAAAGTAGAGAGGTTGGGCGGTAGCCTGCTGGCAGTGTGTGATCTTTACCAGGTTTTGGTATGGCAGTTACTTTTGCCATCTGCCATTTCTGTGGGATTGTGTTGGTCTGCACAATCCTAGTGTAAGAATTTGGTCAGCCAGGTTAGAGCTCGGGGGCCCAGATGTTTCATGAACTCTGGAGAGATATTATATCCTGCCGCCTTTCCACTTTTCAGGTCCTGCAGGACTTTCTCCAGTTCAGCGACCTCAAAGGGCTTAGTGTTGTTGTCCTCTCTGGGCTGTTTTCTGTGCAGCTTTAGCCCTGCTGATGTTAATTTCCTAGTGTGCTTGTTCTGGGTTGCCTTTGAAATATTCAGTAGATGGGATGTGACTTGGTTAGGTGTGACAGGTGGCCAGCTTTGAGTTGGTGGCTTCTGTGCAGCTCCAAGGCGGCGGATGAGGCTCCAGCATTTCCTTGTGAAATGAGTGAAATTCATGTCCGCTGCGGTCTCCTCCCATTCCTTTCGCCGAGCTGTAGTTAGCAATTCCATGAGCCGATCTGCCAACTCTGGGTCCCCTGATGTTTCGTATGCTTGGAGAAGAGCAGCACTTTCTCCATCCAAGCATGGACAGCTTCCCCAAGGCCCACCTGGGGAAGCTAATGATCCAACCAGCAGACTAAATGCTAAGAAACACCTGGGAGCCAAATTAAAGAATCCTAGTCACAGTTCCCCAAGCTGACAACCCACAGTCCCCATAGCACCTAGCACTTGGACCTGCCCTCAGACTATTACAGTTTAATGTTGAAGGCCTGCCTATAGTCAAGCAAAGTTCATATAGAGAAACTTCATTCTAATAACTTGGAGTGCCCTAAAAAATGGGCAGAATGCTGGGGCCCATTGCGGAAATATTTGGAAACTACGTATATTTGATTGTTGACCTTTATTATACTGTATACTACTTTGAGTGATTACTTCTTTTGTGTGCTGGTGCATCTCAGTGTAGTGAATATTGGGATTTTTTTCTTTTTCCTTGTTTTCATTTTAATGTGATTTATAGGGCTGTTTTTTGATTCATTAGTACTGCAAGTATTGTGGGCAGTTATGGGCCTTTTGGATAGGTTGCTAAGGATTATGACTTTATCTCTTGTGATTGATTTGTAGGTCATGGTGTTTGGATTGCTGAGATGCACTAGTAGCTATACATACTGATGGCTTTGTGTGTGTTACGTATGATGAAATCCCATCTGTCTGATGTAGTAAAACTCAGAGTAGTGTAAATTACAATGGATGGCTTATTTTTCTCTCCTTTTTTTGGACAAGCTTTTGAAATAACCCCTCTTTTTGCAGCGCTTGGATCCCTGCGGTTGAAAAATAAACCACATTTGGTCAGATTTGACCACTATGAGCTTTTCACCCCCCCCCCCCATATTGGACAATCTGGCATGTTGTAGGTGCATAGTGTACTTGCATTGCGTAACATGATATACTTCCACCTTCTGTGCCCCCAGGTGGTTCACTTCCAGTAAAGGCCAAACAGTAAATCAATTTATTCACTTTCACTTATTGTATATATTTTATTATTTACAGTTTTTTGTGTATACTCTGTGTATGTGTGGCGAGTTAGTTCATGCTTCACATTTTGATCTTTTTTTAAAATAACTGTCTTAAATAGTGTGGTTAGGGGATCAGTTGGTGTATGTTTACGACTAGGATGAAGCAACATGCTTCATGCTACATTGTGCAAGTAGGCAATATTGTACAGCCTGTCATGTTTTGGGTTTGAACTGTGCAGCCATAGATGATGGTGTGTAAACAGGAATACTGAGGAAACCCCATCTTTTTTTTTATCTCAAGCCTCTTCAGATATCAGAAAACTGGTCCTTCACTCTTTTCTCTGCTATTATTGGGGGACTGTTACCCATAGAAGCAGCATAAGTCTTATCTGTGAAGTTGAGGGTGTTTTTGGGTGTTCTGAACTGGGTCAGCAGGATAATGTAGACCCAGCCCCAACTGGTCAGCTGTTACAGACACAAGGCCACCCTGATCTTACCATAGTACACTGTGCTATTTTGTGGGCTCTAATCTTATTCCAATCAGACATGAAGTAACACATTTTCAATGTAAACTCTTTCTGTATGCCTCTGAATGATTGAACTCAAGGTATCCGCATCACCTAATGTTCATGTTAATACAAACAATTTTGATGTTATGCTAATAAGAGCTAAAAATGGCTGATAAATGTCTTTACAATTCAGATTGCACTGGTGGTAGAAGAGAAGCTGCTCATGCTTTCTTGAAGGTTCATCTTTGAACCTTCATGATGCAAAAAATGTCTACAAATGTTAAAGTTAACAGCAAATGTACTGCTGAAATTCATCAATATTTCACCTGAACAGCACTCAGGAGCTAACAGCTTTGGTATTTATTTACATTTGTGGAGCAGTTTATCCCATCTCCTTGATTATTTTAAGTAGGAAATTGACCGGAAAAAGAAATTTTGTGATGGCTAGTACTTGACCAACTTGATCACATTTCCATCCGTCATATCTTTTTCCTTCCCCAGGTTATCCTTACACGCTGCTCCAAAGACCTGATGGTCCGAGTCGACCAACTCTGCTCTCAGCACAACATCAAGGTCTTCTGTGGAGATGTCTACGGTTACTACGGTTACATATTCTGCAACCTGGGACAGGAGCACAACTATGTTGAGTAAGTGTGGATAGCAGTTGGAACAAAACTTGTTGCATCCAAAAACGTATTACAGATGGACTTAAACTCCCATTACATCACATGTCGGGTTTATGAAGTCTTGATATGAAGCGTCAAGCTGATTGTTTCCTTCCTCGCCACGTTGTTGATTTGAAACCTGCATGTGCATAGTGGGGAAGGGCATACAGCACATTCTTTGGTTTGGTGTCTTGTTAGTCAAAGGTATTATCCAATCAGAAGGACCTTACTGAACTGTACTTAATGGCATCATGAAAATGTAATTCCCCATTCCAAATAGTGTGCTGTAGTGTCTCCCGGCAGGAGGCGGTGCAGCTTCCATACCACACTGTGATGCAGCTGTTGAGGTGCTCTCAATAGCACCCCGGTAGAATGAGCACATGATGGGGGGTGGGACTCATGCGCTTCTCAGTTTGGGAGGAAATGGAGGCGAGTTTGAGCCTTCTTGGCTTTGACTTTGGAGTCAGAATTTTTTTTTCCAAATGCATTTCCACACTTCATACAGCCTTTGATTGAAATTCCAGCTTTAAGCATTAGAAAAAAAAACAAAACTTTCAGTTCATAAAATTTGACTCAGTCTCATGACTGTTATATGTACAAGTTCAATGATTTTTCTTCTGCCTCTCATTCATAACTGGCTCTCTTTTCTTTTCTCATTCTGTTTTTAGGGAGAAACCTAAAGTAGTAAAACCGAGTGTCGATTCAAACAGTGGCCCCGAGGCAAAGAAAGCCAAAGTGGATCCCAATGAAACCACCATGGTTAAAAAGGTGTGTAGGTGAAGATCATCTTTTACTCCATCACAACAGAATACTTTTCTCTTATGTTTTCATCTTTTAACCAAGCAGATAAAAAGATAAACGGCTTTATTATTTGTGAGTAAAGTAACAACCTTTAAACAGAGACTAGACATTCTCAGCTAAAATAAGAACTATTGAGAAATTGCAGGGAAAAAAATTGCACCAAAGGACATCCTTGTAATCCTTGTGTAGGCTTAACTGTTGTTTCCATCCTTTAGACGCTAAAACATATTTACTCTGAGGGGTTTCACACAAGGTTTGCACACTTTTCCACTTCCTTAAAAATTCATATTGTGACATATTGGGTCTTTCTGTTGATGTAAATCTAACTAATCTTGTTTGTTCTGTTTTGCATTCACCAATTTCATTCCCAAACTGATTATTTTTAAAATTATTTTTCAGATTTTGTTTTATATTTGAAATAAATTTTCTGGCAAACAGTTAAATGACAAATAACTCTAATAATTCATTCCATTAAAATCTCCACCCAATCAGACGGTCAGTTTTTGCACGCTGAAGGAGGCTCTGGAGGTGGACTGGACAAGTGAGAAGGCCAAAGCCGGTCTGAAACGGACTCCAGTGGACTACTTCCAGCTTCAAGGTACTTTAAATTAAAGTGTTAACTCCACCAAGGAGGCCATGTGATAAGTCTAGTTAGTAGCAGGTTAACACAAAAATTAATGGTTAGATTTGCAGGGAAATCTTTCCAATGGTTCAGCTTGCCCCATGTTAGAAGTGATTGAATTTTGTATCCATCCATCCATCCATCCATCCACTGATAGATACATGCATAGATAGTAGCCCAGGTTACTGTCTGGTTCACATGGCTCCATGAGCCCCATGATCCCTCCATCAGGTGGTGAGCCCACTGGAGGTCGGACCCATGTGACTCGTTGTGTACACTGGTTCCTTGTAACGTTTTCATGGGGATCTGCTGGGCCGTTCTTGGTCTGGCTCTTCACCCAGGACCTGTTTGTTTTGGGAGGCCCTACCAGGGCAAGCTGCCCCCAACAACATAGCTCCTGGGATCATGAGGGCACGCAAACCCCTCCATCGCATTAAGGTGGCGATCCACAGAGGAGTATATTCTATCATAATACTAAAAAGAGAAAAAGTAACAAACATGCAAATTTACCTGAAAAAGACACAGGGCCATATTACAAGGATGTGGTCAGTTGTCAGCGATGCAGAATGCATTTATGGGCATTTTCCAAGTTCATTTCCTTATCACAACAGTGCAAAAACAAATTTTCTGCTGGATGCAAAGTCAGAAAGGGCTATCCTGATGCTCTTTATTATGTGAAATAAATCAATCACTGCCTTTGCTCTCGTTCCCTTTAATAAATGGGCACAAGATCAAAGACGTGATGTTAACATGAAAGAGGTTTGAGTGGGAGGACAATTCCGTTTTGTGTTGAGGACAATGCAGGTTCACTCATAAAATGAAAATGTATCTAATAAAAGCAAGGAGCTTTTAACTCCACAGCCTTGCTTGCTCATGGATGAAAGCTGTTGGCTACAATTCAGAGATCATGCCAATCTTTCTCTTCGTCCATGAGGTTGACAGTTTCCTTCAGTTTATTTATTTATTTTTATTTATATTATTGTCAACCTGATCTCACTAAAAATGTGTTGTCATTCATCAGCACTTCTCTTTTAAACCAAGAAAGAGGAGCCGCTCATCGCGGCCTGGGCTGTATTAATCTGCTCTAGTGAATGCAAAATTGTAGATTTAAACAGCTGTCGGGATATTTTTATGTTGAATCGGTCTTTTAAAAAATGACAGTGAATGAGGTTAAAATTGTAAAAACTGTCATCATTAAATATCAGGTTTGTGCGCACATACCAGCTCTTCTCTGGGGTCATGGTGACAACTGATTTCCCGCTAGGACAGATGGGTTCAGCTACGGTCAGGTAGAGAACTGAATCATAAACCCAAGTAACTTTTTTTTTTCCTCTGTGTAATGAAAAACCCTGCTGTGTCTTCAAATAGTTCGTATCCTCATTTAACAGAAATCACTGGCTGAGTGTGTTTTTTCATTAATTAAGCAGTCCCTCCAGGATTTTGCGATCGCATCAATTCACGCGAAATCAGCCAGTCGGTGCAACTATTGCTTGGCCTTGCAACCTTGTCCAATCACTGCAACTTTCCCACAATTTTGGCCAATCCTGGTCAACTTCTGCCAATTTCACCAATCAAATTTGTCTCTGAGTGGTGCTGAAACGCTCAGTCTAACCAATCAAATGCATCACTGCACCACATTTACTTCCGTGTTTACAGTGAGTATTAACGGAACACTTAAGCAAAAATCAGTGTGTGATTTAAAAAAAAACACTCACCCGTGAGGTTTCCAACACCGTCCCTTCCTCCATCTCCCCCAGCCTGCCGGTGGACGTCTTGCCACGTCTCTGTCCTGACTGCGTGTACGAAGTGCTGGGTTTGTGTTGAAAAACGTCTGCCTGCCCCAAAAGCACCCCGTCCACGTAACGAGAGACTCCATAAAACCACAAACGAGCAAATCTAGCACTACAGCCAGTGTTTGATCATTTCATACATCTTTAGAGGTAAAGTCATTACTACAGCTTGTCAATGAGCTTTAAAGCTGTGAATCTCTGGTCTGGACACGGACAAATGCTCCCCCCGTAAATGAAAGACTTGTGTTTGATGAGACAGGTGTGTGTGTGTGCGCGCGCGTGCGTGCGTGTGTGTGTCAAGACGCACAGCAGACAGACAGACAGGTAGGAGTTAGGCACAGAAAGAGCGAGAATATTGTCTGTAATTTTTTTTTTTCCAGAAAAAACACAGACTCCAATAGACAATACAGGCTAACAGAATAAATAATTTATTTTTTCCTCTCCGCTTTTCAAATGAAGGTGCTGCCAATAATTTCCAAATCTCTACTCTTTACAATGCATTCAATCCAATTTAGCTGTTGAAATGGATATTGTGTTAAAGTCTGTATTTGCTGTTGCACAAAAGAGTTTTTCTGTATCGCAGAAGTTTCAGCTGAATTTACAAATCACTTTAATAGGAAATGTTTGACAATCCTGTGCTTTTCTTGTATTGTTATATAGAATATCACTGCAGTAAACTGGAAAAAAGCATCTGCTTTAAAATTTGTAATTCTTGCCACAACTTTTAGTGCAAAAAAAACTCAAAACATCGCAACTTTTATCGCAACTTTTTTAAAAAAAAAAAAGCTCCCGCAAATTCAGGCTTTTTGGGCCGCAACAGTCATAAAAACATCCCGCAAAATCGTGGCAGAACTGATTAAGACGTGCGAGCACAAACAGATACGAGATGTGATGAAGCGATATGACGACACACCACATGACAGATTAGTGGAGAAAACGTTCTCAAAGAAGAGGTCTGTAGTTTAAAATCCTCAGACTGACAGCTCCCCCCCCTTCCCGGGGTGTGCTGTGCACCCACACTCCCTGTTATTCATTCCCCTAAAAATTCATACATTAATGCCTAATCTACAGACTCCAACGTTAAGTCCGCAATTAAAATGAGAGTGTGGATGGAATTAAAAAAATATTTAGTGTGTGATCATATAATTAAAATGATGGCTGATTATGACTGTTACAACTCTCTCCATTAAAATAACAGAAAAACCCTGCGCATGAGCTCCGGAGCTGTGCAGTTTCAAAACACGCCACTGAAATATCATTAAGCAATGTGCTTGTGATGACAGACCTCCTTTTTCCTGATAAGATAAGCCTTTATTAGTCCCACAATGGGGAAATTTCAGGATTACAAGCACAATCAAAAAGCACATTGGCATAACATGCATCAAAATAGTGATGTGCCTGAGATTGTGCGCCGCCACACCTCTTTGAAATGAGCCTCCACCTCCCAGGTGCACTGTCTACTGGTAATTAAATGGCATGACACAAAGTGTAAAAAAAACCAGACAATTTGCTGACAAAAACACTGGCGTACGGCAGGAAGTCTGGCAGAAAAGTCTGCTGATGACCATCAAAATAGGGCCCACGGTATTATCAAAACACAGTCCTCAATTTATGAGCACAAGTAATAAATTTAGAAGAAAAGTGTCTGAAAATGTATCCAAAATATCCTCAAATTTTGGGGAATAAAATCTCAATTGTACAAGAAAAGAGTTTTATGAATTGTGGAAAAAAAATTGCTAATGTGAGTAAAATGTTACAGATGTATGTGGAAAATCTTTAAAATGAATTAGAAATAAGTGGTACATTCATAATGGGGAATAATTTGAAAACTGAACAGAAAAGTCACAAATTTAGGAGAAAACTTTCAGGTAATTTTTAATTGATACTTTTTTAGTCTTAGTCAAGTAATTTCTTTGGTGACTACTCTTACTTTACTTGAGTAATTAACATCATAGGGTAACAGGATGTCTGGGTGTTTTTTTTGTAGGAAGTTTGGAGATTTCAAATGAGTTTTATAAAGAGATATTTCTCAGTGAAATATGTCATATTTAGTTGTCTGAATCCCATAAATGAACTGGAGACACTGACATTTCTGTGGCGGATGCCGGGCACCGTTTCCACACACTAAATAAATTAATCAAATATCACACTCTTTAAAGATCTAAAAATGTATAGAAATCAGAAACTGAAAATGCGTAGGCTTCCACAGAGGGACTGAAAAACAGAATGAACATGCAAAAAATCCTTTGTTCCATTTCACATGATGAAATCTAGATTTTAATGTGCCTGGGAGTCATGTCCATTAAGTCTGTTAAAAGTCTTCTTTGTGTTAAATGTCAGTTTTGACTCTTAAGATATCAGTGGGGAGGTTAAATGGAAAATAAACAGCCTCTCTGTTTTAAAAAAGGCTTTGTCCTTGTGAAGTGGAGCAGCAGTGCGTGAGAAGAGAAGAAGAAATCTAAGCATGAGAATAATATCCATCCACCTCAACAAAATGTTTTGACCCTTGAGGTGAATGTTACCTTCCTGTTTTTAAGATTATTTATGTGTGCCTGACTGTCGCCCCTCGCTGCCATCACCTGGCTCTGATTCATCACACAAACTACACAACAGTTTCCATCACAGCCTTCCTTGGTCGCTCATGTGCACGGACCGTGGAGCAGATATCAGCCTGACGCCTATACCGCAAAACAACAAATGTATAGTAACAGGAAATTAGCAGAAAGCTATTAATATTGTTAAATAATGAAACCTGAATGACTCGTGTGTGAGCACGCCCATCGCCGGTGTAATTACATGCACTAATGTTAGCTAACTGCCACTGTCAAGCAAGTTAACACCAGCCACGAGATGTCCCTTTCAAGGTTAGTGCTAGAAAAAAAAGGTTTTTACAGAAAAAAAAAAAAAAATGCATTCATTCTGCAAAAGTCCAGCACCAAGCCGATTTGTCGTGACACAGCTGCCATCATAAAGAGTGGTAATGTAAAATGCCACTGTGAGGCCTAGCATGGCTATTTTGAGGAGCACCATCCACAGAGTACTGAGGTTTGCTTTCGGCTTTGGGACTGTGACTAGGATTCTTCTTTGACTTGGCACTGAGGCGTCGTCTCTTTGAATTTAGTCTGCTGGTTGGATCATTAGCTTCCCTGGGCAAGCCCGGGTACTGGCGGAGGGCGCGACGAGAACGCTGATCCATTGCCCTCCAGTACTGAGGTGAAGACACAAAATCATGTAATCACACCTTTTGTTCTCAGGTTTAATGGCCTTGGTTACAGCCTGCAGTGCCGTTTCTCATTAAGTCAAACCACCATGCTGTGTTGTTTTTGAATGAGCAGTTAGGTTTTATAAAAGTTGTTTTATTCACTACTTTTTTCTTGACAGCTTGGTGACTTTTATTTTTTTTTCAGCGTGGTTTTTTTTTTTTTTTTTTTTTTGTTACTTATTTGTACCCATAGGTAGATTTGGTTTGCAGTCTGGTGACAAGCCACCAGCTGCCGGTCGCTGCGTGCGCGAGCGCCCTAAACCTACATGTTTTTGGTATGCGGGAGGAAACCGGAGAAATCCCGGAGTAAACCCACGCAACACAGGGAGAACATGCAAACTCCACACAGATCACTGTTGGTCGGGGTCTGGGATCGAACCCACGATCTCATGATCCCCGCGATCCCCCGGCCGAGGGTAAACTGTGCTGCCACAGTGCTAAACCACTGCGCCACCGTGCAGCATGTTGATCTTTGTCCCACTAGAAAAAATGAATGCAGACCTTTCATAAAAAAGTTTGAGTACCCCTGCTTTAGATGGATGGATGGATTTTATTGATCCCAAACTAGGAAATTACAGATGGGGAAAAGAGTGAGAACATTACAGGAAAAAAAAATGGACATTTAAAGGCAAAACTATCAGAATTTCATGGAAAAAATGTTAGACCTTTGTAAGAATAAAAGACTCAGCTTTAGAAGAAAGAAGGTGGAACTTGATGGGAAAAATACTGTAACTTTATAAGAATAAAACCAAACCACCGTCATTGTGAAGTACGCGGATGACACCACCTTGGTTGGGCTCATCACCGACGACGATGAGAAGGCATACATGGGTGGAGGTAGAGAATCTGCTGCTGTGGTGCCAAGCAAACAACCTGAAACTGAATGTCTAAAAAACAAAGAACTCATACTGGACTTCAGAAAGATCAAAGAGGACCCCCCCCCCCACCGCCCAATAAATGGAGACCACGTGGAAACCGTCCCTGCCTTCAGGTTCCTTGGCACCCACATCTCCTCTGACCTCTCCTGGTCCGTCAACACCAGGGCCCTGGTGAAGAAAGCCCAGGAGCAGCTGCACTTCCTCCGTGTCCTGAGGAAGAACAACCTGGACCAGAAGCTACTGCTGACTTTCTATCTCCGCTTAGTGGAGAGTGTGCTCACCTACTGTCTGCACGTGTGGTACGCCAGTTCCATGGCCGAGAACGGAAAGGCTGGGTAGAGGGTCATCAACACCGCCCAAAAAATCATCGGCGGCCCTTTGTGCTCCCTGGAAGACATCTCCAGAGCCTCCTGTCTCAGAAAGATCAAGGCCATCACAGGAGACCTCTCACATTCTGCCCACCACCTGTTTGACCTGCTTCCCTCTGGACGATGGTTCAGATTGATCAGGTCCCACACCTCCAGACTGACAAATAGTTTCTTTCACTGACCCATCCAGACTGTGAACAGTCAGAAGCCCCACCTTCCTCCCTCTGAACGCTCATGTGCACAGAACTGAGGACCTTTTCGGTTATCATAATAACACACCTGTCTGTGCACTCCTCGCTTTCATGTATATTGACCCATCCGTGAAATCACTACCATTCCTCTGTATATTTTCCATAATCCTTTGGCCATTTTATTCAATCGTGTGTCCATTTGTGTGCTCTGCACGCCACACTTTTATATACATCGTTTCATCCGTGAAGCTACTACCATACCTGTGTATATTTTTTATAATCCTGGGCCATTTTTATTTCAGTTGTGTGTTTAATCGTGTGTTTTGTAACCGTGTTTTATCTAATCCTTCTCTCTTACTTTATTGCACAGTAGCCTGGTGGAGCACCCACAGTTTCGTTGTACTGTACAACTGTACAATAACAATAAAGCCTATTCTATTCTATTCTAAAAGAATCTGAATCTTAGAAGAAAAAATTTTGAACTTTTTTGGAAAATGTTGGAACTTTGTAAGAATAAAAGACTTAGCTTTAGAAGAAAAAAGCTGAAACTTTTTGGGAAAAATGTTGGAACTTTGAGAATAAAAGACTCACCTTTAAAAGAAAAAGTTGGAAATTTATGAAAATGTCCAAACTTCATGAGAATTAAAGTCAGCACTTTACAGGAAAAAGTATTCTGACATTAACAGGAAAAATATCTGAACTTTACAAGGGAAAAAGTTAGAACTTTATAGGAAAAAAGTTGGAACTTTACAGGGGTGGTGGGGTCTGGACCTTTTAAGAATAAAAGTGGACACTTAACAAGAATAAATGTCTCAACGTGATGAGAAAAAAGTTGTACTTTACAAGAATAAGTCAGAATTTTATGAAAATAAAAGTCTTAACTTTACAACAAAAACAAAAAAGGAGCAAAAGCCCATTTGCACGTGTATGACAAAAGAACTTGCAAATTTACAAGTAAAAGATCACATTTATACTAGAATAGAACCATAAAATTATGAGAAAGTTGCAAATTTGAAAGAAAAGAAATCACAAGTTTGCAATAAAAAAAAGTACACATTTACAGTGGATATAAAAAGTCTACACACCCTGGTTCAAATGCCGGGTTTTTATGATGTAAAAAATGAGACCAAGATACACAACTCACAAAAAGTTATGGATATTTGGCTTTTGGGTGAAATTTCAGGATGTCCCTAAAATACACTATAACCTTTACAGATGAACTTTAATTTGACCTTTTCTAACCTTTTGAATGCACATGTCTAACTGTTCAGTGTTTCAGTACTTTTTGCATAACTTGCTGTTCTCTAACAAGGCGCTTCACTGCAAAATTCACAACAGGTGTTTGATCCATGAATCGACCAATAAATTTTCTGGTTCAGTTAGAATTGGTATTTAAACAGTCCTCTTCACCATGCTATTTACATTTTGACATCATGTGACCAAGACGACTCCTAACAATTGATCAACAATACCTCATCACTGCAAGGCTTCAAATGGGATGTTCTCAGAGGGAAGTAGCCACTGTGCTTAGAGTGTCACAGAGTGTCATCAGCAGGTTGCAACAGAGATGCAGAGAAACTGGAAGAGTCACAGAAAGACATAGAAGTGGACGTCCTTTGGCCACATCCCACACTGATGACCGCTTCATTGTGAACAGTGCCCTACAGAACCGGACGATGAATGCCACTCAACTCCAGACACATTTAAGGGAGGTGAGAGGTACCCAAGTGTCATGTCAGACCATTCAAAAGTGTTTACATCGGCATGGTCTGCGTGCTAGACGACCTGCAAGGGTACCTGACCACACCACCAGGCACAGGCATCATTATTTGCATGGGCCAGGGAGCATTTATGCTGAACAGGGGACCAGTGGGCCTCAGTGCTGTTCTCTGATGAAAGTCAATTCACGTTGAGCAGAAATGATGGCCGCCAACGATGTTGTGGAGATGTCAAGGAGAGCGCTATGCATCAGCCACTGTTGTCACCATGTTACAGTCTGAGCTGGTGTGTCTAGTCAATACAGAACTGCCCTACACCTTATGAATGTTACAGTGACAAGCCAATACTACTTGAGTAACATCATTAATCCAGTCATTGTGTCCCTGCATCAACAACACACGCCTAATTTCATCTTCATGGACGACAATGCTCCAGTTCATCGAGGTCACATCATGAGGGAACAGCTGCTGGAGGCTGGGGTACTTCAAATGGAGTGGTCTGCACTTTCTCCAGACCTGAATCCCAAAGAAAACCTTTGGGATCAGCTGAGTCACTGTATAGAGGCTCGTAACCCTGCACCCCACAACCTCAATGACCTGAGGATCGCCCTTCAAGAAGAGTGGAATGCCATGCCTCAGCAGACAATATGCTGACTTGTGAACAGCATGAGACGTCATTGTCAAGCTGTAATTGATGCTCAAGGGCACATGACAAGTTATTGAGACACTGACATTTTTTGTTATGCCACCACTGTTGTTGGCTTTTGTTTGAGATGAGGAAATCACCATTGCATGCTTCTACTTACATGCCCTACTTCCATGACATAATATCACTGTAGTGTGACCTTTTTACATTTTCCATAAATTTCACCTGAAAGCCAAATATCCCTAACTTTTTGTAAGTAGTGTAAATCATTTCAAAACTTTTTCCACCATTAATGTGACCTATAACCTTTACAACCCAATTAAAAACTTAACTGAAGTGATTTAAGTGGAAAAACACAAAACTTACAATACCCTGGTTGCATAAATATGCACACCCTGTTATAACTGGAGATGTGGCTGTGTTCAGAATTAACCAATCACATTCAAACTCATGTTAAATGGGAATCAGTATACACCTGCCACCATTTAAAGTGCCGCTGATTAACCTCAAATAAAGTTCAGCTGTTCTAGTAGGCTTTTCCTGACATTTTTATAGTCACATCTTACAGCACAAGCCATGGTCCGCAGAGAGCTTCCAAAGCATCAGTGGGATCTCATTGTTCAAAGGTATCAGTCAGGAGGATACAAAAGAATTTCCAAGAGATTAAATATACCATGGAACACAGTGAAGACAGTCATCATCAAGTGGAGAAAATATGGCACAACCGTGACATTACCAAGAACTGGACATCCCTCCAAAATTGATGAAAAGACAAGAAGAAAACTGGTCAGGGAGGCTGCCAAGAGGTCGACAGCAACATTGAAGGAGCTGCAGGAATTTCTGGCAAGTACTGGCTGTTTAGTACATATGACAATCTCCTGTCTAGGGTGGCAAGATGGAAGTCTTGTCTTACAAAGAAAAACATCCAAGCCCGGCTACATTTTGCAACAACACATTTGAAATCTCTCAAACACATGTGGGAAAATGTGTTATGGTCCGATGAAACCAAGGTTGAACTTTTTGGCCATAATTCCAAAAGGTGTATTTGGCGCAAACACAACACTGCTCATCACCAAAAGAACACCATACCTACAGTGAAGAATGGTGGTGGCAGCATCATGCTTTGGGTCTGTTTTTCTTCAGCTGGAACTGGGGCCTTGGTCAAGGTGGAGGGAATTATGAACAGTTCCAAATACCAGTCAGTGTTGGCACAAAACCTTCAGGCTTCTGCTAGAAAGCTGAAGATGAAGAGGAACTTCATCTTTCAGCACGACAGTGACCCAAAGCACACATCCAAATCAACAAAAGAATGGCTTCACCAGAAGAAGATTAAGATTTTGGAATGGCCCAGCCAGAGTCCAGACCTAAATCTGATCTAACATCTGTGAGGTGATCTGAAGAGGGCTGTGCACAGGAGATGCCCTCGCAATCTAACAGATTTGGAGCGTTTTTGCAAAGAAGAGTGGGCAAATATTGCCACATCAAGATGTGCCACGCTGATAGACTCCTACCCAAAAAGACTGCTGTAATAAAAGCCAAAGATGCTGCAACAAAGTATTAGTTTAAGGGTGCGCATATTTATGCAACCAAGTTATTGTAAGTTTTTTTATTTTTCCCCTTAAAAGATTTTTGTTTTTCAATTGGGTTGTACAGGTTATAGGTCATGGGCAGTGCGGTGGCGCAGTGGTTAGCACTGTGGCAGCACAGCAACTCACCCTTGGCTGGGGGATACTGGGTTCGATCCCAGCCCCCGACCATCAGTGATCTGTGTGGAGTTTGCATGTTCTCCCCATGTCTGCGTGGGTTTACTCCGGGATTTCTCCGGTTTCCTCCCACATGCCAAAAACATGTAAGTTAGGTTAATTGGCATCAAACTGGGGATTCTAAATTGTCCTTAGGTCTGACTGTGAGAGTGAATGGTTGTCTGTCTCTCTGTGCTGGCCCTGCGATGGACTGGCGATCTGTCCAGGGTGGACCCTGCCTCTCGCCCAAAGATGCTGGGATATGCTCCAGCCCCCCTGCGACCCGAAAAGGATTAAGCGGAAGAAGATGGATTGAAGTTATAGGTCACATTAATGGTGGAAAAAGTTTTGAAATGATTTATGTTGGTCTCATTTTTTTACATCACAGAAACCTGGCATTTGAACAGTGTTGTGTAGACTTTTTATATCCTCTGTATGAGGAAAAAGTTGCAAACATATGGAATAAAAGTATATTTAGGTGGAAGGGCATGGAGGTATGAGTAAAATTAACCCACTCACTGTAGTTCCTCATTAGTAGAAGTATTTCTGTTCCAAACATCTTGGTTGGTTTTAAGTGTTTTCCAGTCTCACAACACCAGTTTATGAACTTCACCCTCCCCCTGTTTTCAAGCTAATTTCTGCATGGAAAAAAAGCTACATTTTTTGATTTAATTTGTGAAGGTGGGACAGGATAGGATGTTGTTATTATTCCTTTGTTGTTTCTGTAATTGGAGTGAGGGGTGGTTGTTTTCGGCCACCGAGGAGGAAGTGGTTCTTCCTCTGTGATAACTGCTTCCTGTCTCACCAGGAACAGATCAAACCGCAGGTTGGGTGCATGCATGAGGGTTTTTTTTGTCATTAGTGTCTGTGAGTTCTGTTTATTGAAGATGCAGCATGAAAAACACATGAAAAATGTTGCTTTTTTATGAGTGTAATATCCACATAATTACACTAAAATCAAGACTCTACTTAGAAAAATGAAGGTTTTCTCACTTTTCTCACTTTATATAGAAAAAAAGGTGCTTTCTTTTTGGTCCTAATAGGAATATTTCTACATTGGGGCATTTCAATGTTTCCTTTAATAAATGGTCCGACACCTGCAGCTCCCTGTGGCTGACAAGGGGAAAGTCATACATTTATGGGGAAAATGGCAGATTTACAAGAATAAAACCACAAACAAAAAATTCAAATTCACAAGAAAAACTTGGAAACTTACAAGAACAAAGATACAAAATTATATTAAAAAAATGCTGCAAAATTTGAGAGAAAAGTTGCAAAATTATGAGGGGAATAGATTGCAGTTTTTTGAGGAAAAAGTTGTAAATTTGATAAAGCTACAAATTTGCAAGAATTTTTTTAAATGGAAAAAAATCTCAGATTTACAAAAAAAAAGTTAAAAATTTACGAGAGTAAAGTTGTACATGTATGAAAATTTTGGAATGTTGCAGATTTTTGTGGAAAAGTTCCAAGTTCTGAAAAGAAAACTTGTAAATTTACAAGAAAAAAGTTTTAACTTTACATGAAAAAAACCTACTAAGTTGTGAGAAAAAAAGTGGAGAATTTACAAGAATAAAGTGATAAATCTGTGAATAAATACAGTGTTTATAAAAAGTTCTCCCTTCACTTAAATAAAGCTGCAAATTCACAGGAAAAAAATGTTCCAGTGTTACATGTTGGGAAAAAAAACACAAATTTACCAGAAGAAGTAAAAAGTTCCAGATTTACAGGAGCTGCAAATCTACCATGAAAATACTATTATATAAAATTATGCAAGAAATTCTAAGTTAATGAAAAAAGTTGTAAATTATTTAAATGAAGTTGCAAATTTATCAGAATAAAGTCACAGATTTACACAAAAATACTTAATTTCATTAGAGAAAAGTTTCATATTTAACAGGAAAAATCCAGTCATTTTACTAATGTTGATGGACCAGTTTATTGTTTTAACTGCTGTTTTATCTTCACTATAAAGCTCAGATTTGCTCCATGCAGATTTTTTTTTGGAAATAAATTGCTCAAAATTCTCCCTTCCACAGTGGATGTGACCCCTGTTCTGATCTCTCAACACGCCACGTCTGCCCGTGTAGGTCATACAGATAATATCACCGTTCCACTAGCTCACATTATTATATTTATGTGTGATGAAATCCTTTTTTATTTCCTGTGTGATGCCATTTGAAAAAGCCTTTAACGCCGTGTGACTGATAAAGGGCAGAGGTGCGGTGCCATGCTGGTGGAAATGGCCGTGGGAGGACTCCACTTCCTCCCGTGGTTCCGAGTTAATGGATGAACAGGAAGTGCGTGGGCGAGGTGTTGATGTTTTACACTCGCATGTGGAGAAATGTGTTGCTCGTGACCGCGGGTGGGCATCCTCTGCCCTGGAAAGCGCCATAAGGTGCAACCAAAAAAAAATCTCATTGATTTGTTTACTGACTTTGTAAATGTTTAGCTTTTCTGATAAATTTGTAGGGATTTTTTCTTAAAATTGCACCAAAAATTTAAATGTCAACCGTTCATTTTTTTTTATCATCTTTTCCCCATCTTTAATTCTCTTGTTTCCGTCATTTCACATAAATTTTAACATTTTAAACTTTTTTTTTTTTCAAATTTGATTTTGAGACAGTCACTTTTTCATCAGAATTCCTTGATTTAAGTGCACACTTGCAATTTTTTTGTAACACTGTTTCCAACTTTTTTTTGGGGGGGGGGTAATCCCCCACTCCATTTATTTTTTTTTTAATTTGCAAAAAAATTCAAAAATGTGTAACTTTTTTATTTATTCCTTTTTTATTGTTTTCTTTAATTTTTATTTTTTTTAAATGTATTATTTAATTTCATATGAAATTGCAATTACTTTACTATAAATTTGCAACTACTTTCAGGTAAATAATTAAAATAATAAATACCCAAATATTTGATTATCTGAATATTAGGGCTGGAGCTCGTATGTACTGGAGAGAAGCAGAATGAAAGTCAGTAGAAACAAGACAGAATAAATATGTGTGAATGAAAGGAACTGTGAAACTGCAAGGAGTAGAGGTAGTGAAGGTAGATGATTTTAAATACCTGGGGTCAACCATCCAAAGCAATGGACAGTGCACAAGAGAGGTGGAGTGGGTGGAGACGAGTGTCAGGGGTGATTTGTGACAGAAGGATAGCAGTTAGAGTGAAAAGGAAGATTGACAAGATGATGGTGAGACCTCAAAATTGGTTTTTAGTTCATTGTCCCGATGTTGACCGAACTCACACACAATGATCCTCAGGTTTGTCTGCATCCATGTGAGCTCAAGGCCTAAGTCACTGTCAAAGGTCAGGAGATCTGGGCACGGATTTAATTTAAAAACACCTGTAAATTTAGGAGAGAAATCTTACAAAATTTCCAAGACAAACATGGTCACAAATTTCCCAAAAAGGCCACAAATTTACAGGAATAAATTTGCAAATGTACAGTGGTGTGAAAAAGTGTTTGCCCCCTTCCTGATTTCTCTTTTTTTGTATGTTTGTCACACTTAAATGTTTCAGATCATCAAACAAATTTAAATATTGGACAAAGATAACACAAGTAAACACAAAATGCAGTTTTTAAATGAAGGTGTTTATTATTAAGGAGAAAAAAAAATCCAAACCTACATGGCCCTGTCTGAAAAAGTGATTGCCCCCTAAACCTAATAACTGGTTGGGCCACACTTTGCAGCAACAACTGTAGTCAAGCATTTGTGATAACTTGCAATGAGTCTTTTACAGCGCTGTGAAGGAATTTTGGCCCACTCGTCTTTGCAGAATTGTTGTAATTCGGCCACATTGGAGGGTTTTCAAGCATGAACCGCCTTTTTAAGGTCATGCCACAACGTTTCAATCGGATTCAGGTCAGGACTTTGACTAGGCCACTCCAAAGTCTTCATTTTGTTTTTCTTAAGCCATTCAGAGGTGAACTTGCTGGTGTGTTTTGGATCATCGTCCTGCTGCAGAACCCAAGTTCACTTCAGCTTGAGGTCTCGAACAGATGGCCGGACATTCGCCCTCAGGATTTTTTGGTAGACAGCAGAATTCATGGTTCCATTTATCACAGTAAGTCTTCCAGGTCCTGAAGCAGCAAAACAGCCCCACACCATCACACTACCACCACCATATTTTACAGTTGGTATGATGTTCCTTTTCTGAAATGCTGTGTTACTTTTACGCCAGATGTAATGGGACACACACCTTCCAAAAAGTTCAACTTTTGTCTCGTCAGTCCACAGAGTATTTTCCCAAAAGTCTTGGGGATCACCAAGATGTTTTCTGGCAAAACTGAGACAAGCCTTTATGTTCTTTTTGCTCAGCAGTGGTTTTTATCTTGGAACTCTTCCATGCGGGCCATTTTTGCCCGGTGTCTTTCTCATGGTGGAGTCATGAACACTGACCTTAACTGAGGCAAGTGAGGCCTGCAGCCCTTCGGATGTTATTGTGGGGTCTTTTGTGACCTCTTGGATGAGTTGCCGCTGTGCTCTTGGGGTAATTTTGGTCGGCCGGCCAGTCCTGGGAAGGTTCACCACTGTTCCTTGTTTTTGCTATTTGTGGATAATGGCTCTCACTGTGGTTTGCTGGAGTCCCAAAGCTTTAGAAATGGCTTTATAACCTTTTCCAAACTGATAGATCTCAGTTACTTTGTTTTTCATTTGTTCCTGAATTTCTTTGGATCGCATCATGATGTCTAGCTTTTGAGGATCTTTTGGTCTACTTCACTTTGTCAGGCAGGTCCTATGATTTCTTGATTGAGAACAGGTGTGGCAGTAATCAGGCCTGGGTGTGGCGAGAGAAATTGAACTCCGCTTTCCCAAGATGTGATAAACCACAGTTAATTTATGTTTTAACTGGCGGCGGGGGGGGGGGGGGGGCCGGTTTGGATTTTTTTTCCCCTTAATCATAAACACCTTCATTTAAAAACTGCATTTTGTGTTTACTTGTGTTATCTTTGTCCGATATTTAAATTTGTTTGATGATGTGAAACATTTAAAGGGCCTATATCATGCTATTTTAAGCCTTTCAGAGTAAACTATATGCATGTATGTAATAGTATATTACCTTTGGTACACTGGAGAATGAATTTCTTATGAAATATGAGTTATTTTCGCAAGCTACTTTTCCAACCCGGAAGTAAGATGCCTTGATCTCTGAGGCTCCGCCTCTCCTTCTTGTGGCTGCGGCCCATTTCATGACGATAATAAACTCCAACCATTTCTGACGAGTGGGCTCTTCTTTAGGAAGGCTGAACAAACTCCTAAATCTGTCACAGCCAAAGACACATTTACGCCACTTAGAAGACATTGTCTTACGTAAAAAAGCAAACAGTTGTTGTCACTGAGCAGATTAGGTGCGAGAGGAACTACTTCTTCACAGCGTCAATGCTAAAGTGAAAGAGTTTTGCCGATCACCGCTCCGTTAGCTGCGTGGAGAAAGTGGGTGTGTGCGTTAGCCTGGGGGCGGTGCTGGCAGCACAGGCACTTCCTGGAGTGGGCGGCTCACCCACGTTCATACGTATGAACGTGGGGACCCAGTCATGATCAGGGACAGGGCGGAGCAGCAGCTCAGAGAGCAGGGTTGAGGAGGAATACTCAGAGATGCGGGAATGGAGCAAAATACCACTTTGGGGGTGTTTTTGGTGAGGAATTAACATTATAACATGTTTAAAAGCTCAAAAAAAGTCGATTTTGCATGATACAGGCCCTTTAAGTGTGACAAACATACAAAAAAATTAGAAATCAGGAAGGGGGCAAACACTTTTTCACACCACTGTATTAAAAAAAAAAAGTCAAATTTATATGACAAGATTTGCAAAATTATGAGGGGTGAAAAGTTCTAAACCTTACAAAAAATTAAGGAAAATTTACACATTTAAAAGGAAAAAAATGTATACTTATAATAAAAAGAGGGCAGCTCGGTGGCACAGGCTCCAGCCCCCCCGCAACCTGAAAAGGATTAAGCAGTTGAAGATGAACGAATGAATGAATAATGAAAAGAACTGTATGTTGTTGGGTTTTTTTTTTTTAAAGAGCTTAAAATTTACATAAAAAGCTCTAGATTTATAAGATGTTCACATTTCTCAAAAACACTGATGCAGAGGAAATTTACTGAGGAAAAACACCAACTAAAGAATATTTGGGTATTACCTCTGCATTGCCCCTGAATATTCAAAGTCCCATTTTTTTCTGTATTTTTTTCTTTTGAACATGATTTGTTTTTTTGTCTTAAATGTGCTGAATTTTGCAGAATTTTGGTCAATAAGCAGCTTTTCAGTAAACCGTTTTATTATCAAAGCTGCAGAGAGCCGAGTCCTGGAGCCACAGGTTTAAGACCCTTGCTCATGTCCAAATAAAGTGATTTCTAATTTTCTCTTAACCCAGACAGAGGAAGTAGTTTTGGTGTCGCCCTCATGTGTAGAGCCAGTATTTCCTGAACGGTGCACAGGTGGTTGAGAGTCTGTGCGAGTCTGAGTTTGATGTGGAGGAAACACCGGCCTAATCGCATCAAATGGTTGATGGTGGTGCAACCACACGCTGATCTTATCCTGCTTCAGAGGCGAACACGGCAGTAGCAGTCGCCGTGTCGTCTTTCCACGAGATGATAATTCACAGTGGAAGTCGCTGAAATGATGAAATTATAAACGGCAATAATGCAATAGATTATATGGAAAACTCTGCTCTGGTGAAATGGCTTAACTGTTGTTTCTTATGTTTTTCGTGCCCCCCCCCCGGCCCATCTCCTCAGTTCTGCTGAAGTTTCGTACAGACAAAGGTCGTGACCCCGACCCCCAGTCCTACCCCGAAGACAGTCAGCTGCTCAGACAGATCCGTGACGATGTCCTGGAGGCCCTGGCTCTGACCCCCGACCTCGTGGGCGACGAATTCATCAGGTGATTCTCACATTTGTACACGAGGTTCTCTGAAAGTTAATTAAATCAACAGCTGCTACACATAAATTTACATTTTTTTTGCATGTATATTTGCAACTTTTTTCCTCATAAATTTACAACTTTTTGTGAATTTGTGATTTTTTTCTTTTTTTCTTAGATTTTATTCTTTTTTCAACACAGATTAGCAAAAAAATCTTGTAAATGTGTAATTTTGTTGCAAGTTTATATTTAAACTTACAAATTTGTGATTTTTTTTGTTTCTAATCTCATTTTTTTTCCTCATTAGCTATTCCCTGAAATGTACAAGTTTTCGTATAAATGCCTAACTTTTTCATCTAAATTTACACCCATTTTCATTTGAGTTAATTTTTTTTTTAAATCAAATGCATTTTTTAATTTAAAGACCAGTGAATTCTCTGATATTGCTTGATATTTTCCTCCATTCTTCTTTGTGGTTCCTGAGTTGGTCAAATTTCTCATTTCCTCACATCTTTAACAGCTCGTCTTGCTTTTTGCCCTCAGCTACTGTTTCTCTGAGATGCCTGCAGTGTGCGCTGTGGTGGGCGGAGTTCTGGGGCAGGAAGTTGTTAAGGTAAAACTATACAAAGGGATTTTCTGTTTTTTGTAAGGTGAATTATTTCACTCATTCTCTCAGAAGAGTTTACCTGAGTTAGCTCAGGTGGTTTTTTCTGCTGGAGCTAGGAGCTAACAGCAATATTGCGCCCACAACTGACCTCATAAGTGACAAAAGAGCGAGGGTGGGGTGAACTGGGCATTGTTAGCATTTAAAAACGCTTGCACTGAAATGAGGAAGGCTGCAAGAGTTGGGTCAAAATGGTGCTGCAGTGTTTAATCCCTGAGGCATTTTGACCAAAAGATGTCACAGACATTTCACTAAGACCTGTGGGAACGTTGTCAACACGTGGGAAAAGAGCAGTAAATGCCCCCTTTAAGATGTACATGACAGCAGAGGACAAAAACGTTGATGTCATCCCCTTTGAGGCGTGTTATCCGTGTTCATGCTCACATGTGACAGTGGGTCAGCTGACATGTGGACTCTCAGCGGGTCGGATCCAGGAACACAGCAGAGATTTTCCTCTGAGCAGAAACGATCTTCGCTGTGACCGCAGTGTGACTCCGTGGGACTCTGGCAGCTTCCTACACAACAATATAATAAAGTCATTGATAAAACACAAAGGAATTAAATTAGTAGGACACACACTGGAAAATAGATGATTGTGGCTGCAGGAAATGGTAGAAAACTAAAATGTAAATGCAGCACTTTTTTGTTCCCATATATTTGAAATGGATAAAATCTGGGAAAAAAGTAAGAAAAAAAATCACAAATTTACAAGAATAGTTGCAAATTTATGTGCAACAGAAAAGAAAATGTATGTGGGAAAACTGTAAGTTTAAGAGAATAAACAATGAGAAAAATGTCGATTAAAAATGCAGTTTAGATTTATAATTTGCAAATTTACAATTAAGTTACAAATTCATGAGAAGTCACAAATTGACCATTAAAAATTTGCAAATTTATGTGAAAAGCTCTGAATTCAAAATAATAAAATCTGAAGAAAAATTCTTCACAAAAAGTTGCAAATTTATAAGAAAAAAATTGCTAATGTGCAGGCAACAACATTGGAAATAAGTGTTGAAATGGTGTAAATTTAAGAGGAAAAACCATGAGAAGTTCAGTCAGTTTAGTTTCTTTATTTGGTTCATTTAAAACCCAAAATAGAAGGCTAAAATAAAGAAAAGTTAAAAGATGAACCAAAATGGTATAGGCTGAAGACAAAGCTTATATAAATGCTTCTTTACATGCTCATGAGTCCCAGTTCACCCCACACTCCGCTTTCATCACCATTGAGAAGTTTGAGTGAAGTGGGACATGCATCATTTTGAGGCTAATGTTAGCCTGTTAGCTGTGGATAGTGAAGACGGACTGAGCTGACTCATGTAACTAACAGCTGAATGGGATTATGTAAAAACACAAATAAAGCAATTTCGAGGACTGCAAAATATAAACCACAGTCACAGAGTTATCTTCATAGTAACCTTCATAGTAACCATACCGACTGTCAGTGTTGGATTGGACGTTCACGGGGATCTTCCCACTGTCCTTAAAATGGATAGAGATAAAGCTGGGAGGGTGCTATCATTCCTTTGAGCTCTGGTTCTCTCATCACAGCCGGAGAAAAATAAAGAACCTTTCATGAGCGAAGAGGTACCGAGACAAAGGCTGATGCTAATAAAGTGACAGGGTTGTGTTTTGTTTTGTTGTTTTTTTTCTGAATTTTCCCATTGGCAGCCACTCCAGATACCTAAATAGATACACAAAAGCACAGAAAAGGTGAAATTTTTTGACACATCTCCTTGAAAGAAACATGCTCTGAAGCGGTTCTTCACTTCAGCCCTGATGCTTATAAAGCAGCAACCACCACAATGTCATAAGTCACTCAT
The DNA here is from genome assembly GCA_020510985.1 of Pholidichthys leucotaenia. NCBI lineage: Eukaryota > Metazoa > Chordata > Actinopteri > Cichliformes > Pholidichthyidae > Pholidichthys > Pholidichthys leucotaenia. The sequence continues at coordinate 291,335,916 of CM035847.1, forward strand.
GTTTGGGTGGAAAATTGTGCTGTAGTATTTCTAGGTAAATTGTGCTGTAGTATTTCTAGGTAAATGTGCTGTAGTATTTCTAGGTAATTTTGCCAAAACGTGTCATAGACATTTCATTAGAGCCTTTGGAAACTGTGTCAGCATGTGTCAGCAAGGGAACAATATGTCCCCCTATTGAACATGTTCATAAATTTTGATGGTTTGTAAAGTCTTTTGATAATCCTTTAAAATCCACTTTTCATTTTAAGTTCACTAGTTTTACACATACTGTACATGATGCCTCAATTTGAAACATCGGGATTCAGCTCACACATAAAATCAGTGTCAGACATCGGCCTAAAAAATAAAACCTGAAGCCTCTTTTTCTGTGTAATCAAAATTTGGCTCATAAGCTTATATGAGCTTATACGAGCGTGATTCTGATAACTATGTTTTTTCTCTCTGCCTATTGTGTTTCCCCCCCCTCCCCCCTTTACCCCCACTGCAGACAGGCGCCTCTATGGCTGCCGTGTCATTGGATGCGCCTAATGTGCGCGCCCAATGTCAAGTCAAATTCCTTGTGTGTTTACTTGTAAATATACTTGGCAATAAAGCTGATTCTGATTCTGATTCTGATTCTGATTCTCTTATTAAAATGTCGACTTGACGTAAACATCAGAGGTCACGTCAGGGCGAGCACTCATCTCTAAGACTGACAGTTCAGAATCAGGCTGTGTTTTATTGGCACAGGACCAGACCTGCCGATGTCTCTGAGATGATGAAACCTGCTGCAACTGTCCAACATTCTCAGACTAAATTAAACTTATTTCAGAAAAATGAGCTCACCTTCAGGGGCTGACAGAAAGTGTGACAGGTTCAAATACAGTGGAAAACTGGCCTTGAAAAGGCTCTTTCTGCTTATTGTTGCTGGAACCAAAGGTTTTATATCAAAGAAGAATGTAGACACAGTGGTGTTGACCCTCTGGGTTGGAAATTCACATTTTGAGACCTTAACTTTAGAGTTTTGGCAATTCTGTCTATTGTGTCTATTGAGGTGAGACCGTATATGGACAAAAGAGTCAACATACAACAAAGGAAGCTGGGCTCACCAAACCTGGTGCACATGTTGACCTCAGGATAGCAACTGTCGCTATGTGTTTGGGGTCAGATGGTCAAGGTCACAGGGTTGCTAAATGTTTGGATGTTTTTTTCTAGAATTAAAACAAGAAGAACTGCAGATATCAATGCCAAACAGAGTAGGAGTAGTAAATGGCGTTCACTAATATAGCACTTTGTCTCATCTCTAGATGACCAAAGCGCTATACAGAGCCTGCTATCCACCCATTCACACACTGATGGTGGTGGAGCTGCCATACACAGGCGCTGGTGTGACCCACCAGGAGCAACTGGGGGTTCAGTGTTTTGCTCAAGGACACTTCAACATGTAGACTGCAGACAGAGCAGGAATCTGCCGACTCCCGAGTCTCTGCTAGTCCATGGCCTGTTAATTGATCATCAGATTGATTTAATATCCCTTACAGAGACTTGGTTAGGGCAAGAGGATTATGTTAATTTAAATGAATCAACTCCTTCTGGTTATTTAAACTGTCAAAATCCCAGAAGTTCTGGTCGTGGAGGAGGAGTAGCAACAATTTACCATTCCAAATTACTAGTGATTGTAAAACAAAAAACATGTTATAATTCCTTTGAGGGCCTGGTCATCAGTATTGGGCATTTCAGCAATTTTAGGTTAAACCCAATTTTATTCGCCATAGTTTATCGTCCTCTCTCAGCCTACTCAGAGTTTTTATCCGAATTTGCTGAGTTCTTAGCGGACTTGGTGCTGAAATCAGACTTTAATGTAGACGTAGATAGTGATTGCCTTAATATGGCATTTAATTCAGTATTAGACTCAATAGGGTTTTCTCAGAAAGTAGGAAATTCTACCCATTATCTCCACCACACGTTGGACCTTGTTCTGACATATGGCATAGAAATAGAAAATCTGGTCATCATCATCATCATCATCATCATAGCAGTCTGTCGGGGGCGACAATGACTGTTTCATTTAGGTTGTGTCTCCTCATAACCCTGTACTGTCAGACCATTATCTGTTGACTTTTGATCTTACTATTTCTGACTATTTGGCTCCTAAAGAAAAATATTACTACAGTAAATGTCTCTCAGATGATGCTGTTACCAAATTTAAGCAGGTTGTTTCCTCAATGCCATGTGTCAACACAACGGAGATTAGCTGTGGAGAGCTTGCTCTTTCTGTAATTGATAGCATGGTAGATAGTGTTACAGCTTCTCTGCATCAGACTCTAGACATGGTGGCTCCTTTAAAAAAGAAGGTCTAATCAGAGATTTCTGACTCCTTGGTTCAACACAGAAACTCGTAGCTTAAAACAGAAGACTCATCAGTTAGGAAGAAAATAGCGCTCCATTAAATTAGATGAAATCTATTAAGCTTGGAGAAATCAATTTCTAATTTATAAAAAATCTCTTAGGAAAGCTAGAACAAGTTATTCTGCATTAATAGAAGAGAACAAGAATAATCCCAGGTTTCTTTTCAGCACTGTAGCCAGGCTGACAAAGAGTCAGGACTCTGTCAAACCTAGCATTCCCTTAGAGCTTACTAGTCAGGACTTTATGAACTTCTTCAATAATAAAATTTCATCTATCAGAGATAAAATCAGTCAGATTCTTCCCACTGTTAACTTAAATACAGTAACTACTACAACTCCTTCAATTGATATCTGTTTGGATGAGTTTACTCCAATTGACCTTTTAGAGTTAGATAAAATAGTTTCCTCATCCAAGCCTTCAACTTGACTTTTAGACCCTATTCCTACCAGGTTGTTTAAAGAAGTCTTCCCATTTATTGGTAGCTCTATTATTCAAATAATCAATTCTTCATTAACATTAGGCCATGTACCAAAGGCCTTTAAAATTGCTGTAATTAAACCCTTACTTAAAAAGCCAACGCTGGATCCAGGAGTTTTAGCTAACTATAGGCCATTCTCTAATCTGCCTTTCATTTCAAAAATCTCAGAAAGAGTTGTTGCTACGCAATTATTTCACCACTTGCAGGGAAATGGTTTATTTGAAGAGTTTCGTTCTGGGTTTAGAATCCATCATAGTACTGAAACAGCTTTAGTGAAGGTCACTAATGACCTTATCGCATCTGATAATGGACTTGTGTCTGTACTTGTCCTTTTGGACCTCAGTGCAGCTTTTGATACTATCGATCATAATATTTTACTTGATAGACTAGAACACCTTGTTTGACTTAATGGAACTTTGCTGCAGTGGTTTAAATCTTATTTATCTAATAGGTTCCAGTTTGTTCATGTCAATAATGAGTTTTCTTCCAACTCAAAGCTCAGTCACGGAGTTCCACGGGGGATCTGTGCTAGGCCCTATTCTTTTTAGTTTATATCTGCTTCTGCTAGGCAACATTATTAGAAAGCACTGCATACATTTTCATTGTTATGCTGATGACACACTATTATACTTGTCAGTGAAGCCAGATGACAGTAATCAATTAGCCAAATTAGAGGCTTGTCTTAAGAAAATTAAAGCTTGGATGACTTGTAATTTCTTGCTACTAAATTCAGATAAGACCGAAGTTATTCTAGTTGGTCCAAAAAACCTTAGAAATACCTTTCCAAATCAAACTTAGTTTGGATGTGGTTACTCTTTCTCTTAATAGTTCTGTGAGGAACCTTGGAGTTATTTTTGATCAAGATCTGTTCTTTAATTCACATATTAAACTATTTTCTAAGACTGCCTTCTATCATTTGCGTAATATGGGCTGCACGGTGGCGCAGTGGTTTAGCACTGTGGCAGCACAGTTTTACCCTTGGCCGGGGGATCGCGGGGATCATGAGGTCGTGGGTTCGATCCCAGCCCCCGACCAACAGTGAGCTGTGTGGAGTTTGCATGTTCTCCCCGTGTTGCGTGGGTTTACTCCGGGATTTCTCCGGTTTCCTCCCGCATACCAAAAACATGTAGGTTTAGGGCGCTCGCGCACGCAGCGACCAGCAGCCGGTGGCTTGTCACCAGACTGCAAACCAAGTCTACCTACGGGTACAAATAAGTAACAAAAAAGAAAAAAAAAAAATATTGCCAGGATTATGAGCATCTTGTCTCAGAGTGATGCTGAGAAACTCATCCACGCTTTTTCTAGCTCTAGATTAGATTGTTGTAACTCTTTTCTTGTCAGGCTGTCCTAAAACATCTTTAAAAAGTCTTCAGCTGATCCAAAATGCTGCAGCAAGAGTTTTAACAGGTACTAGAAAGAGATCACATCACTCCGGTTCTGGCCTCCCTTCATTGGCTTCCCATAGAATTTAGAATTAAGTTTAAAATCCTTCTTGTCACTTACAAATCTCTAAATAATCAGGCCCCTTTTTATTTAAAAGATCTGATACAACCCTATTATCCTAACAGAGCACTATGCTCCCCAAAATGCAGGATTACTTGTAATACCTAGAATCTCCAAAAGTACAATAGGAGGCAGAGCCTTCAGTTATCAAGTTCCTCTCCTTTGGAACCAGCTGGAAATCTGGATTCGGGAGTCAGACACGATGTCTGTTTTTAAGAATAGGGTTAAAACCTTCCTTTTTGATATAGCCTATATTTAGAATGGGATCAGGTTCCCCTGAACCCTCCCTTAGTTATGCTGCTAATAGGTTTAGACAGCCGGGGAACCTCCAACAATGCACTGGGCTTCAGTCCTTTCTTCACTCTCAGTGAAATATTTTTGCTGGTCATTAACATCTGTTTGTTCTCTCCCATAGATTGAGTCCCTGTCGTGCTGTTTGCTCTACGTCTGTTCTTTTCTTCTTCTTCTCTATCCCCTCACCCCCCAGCCAGTCGCAGCAGATGACTGCCCCTCCCTGAGCCTGGTTCTGCTGGAGGTTTCTTCCTGCTAAAAGGGAGTTTTTCCTCTCCGCCACCGCCAAGTGCTTGCTCACAGGGGATCGCCTGATTGCTGGGGTCTTTCTGCAATTGTGGGGGTTTCCCCTACAGTTGAAAGTGCCATGAGATGACTATTGTTGTGAAAGGGTACTATATAAATAAAGTTGAATTGAACTGAATTGAATCAAATACCTGACCCTTCCATCAGTAGTTGGCCACACTACACCTGCGCCACAGCCGCCCCCATAGTACATGAAAGTTCTATACAGGCTTTTATTTTAAAGTAGCATTCAATATTTTATTCACCCCACTGAACATTGCACTGGAACTCTGCTTTCAAACCAAGATAAAGCTGTAGCTTGGCCACATCTCCTAAAACCAGCTGTCATCGTCTCCTCATCTGCCTTCCAATTTTCTGCTAGCAGAATCCATCAGACCGTCAATGCTAACAGCTAACCATAACTTTGTCAGCAGCATATAGTCTATGGCCAACAGTGGGCCGGTTCTCCATGTTTTTCTCTTGCCTTTCGCCAGTCGAGGTTCACTCGTCCCAGCCAACAAGACTCCTGTGGTTCCTTTGCAGCCTCCAATGACGTACCAAGCACCCATCAAAACAGCCTCAGAGAGCTGCCTCATTAGGGAGCAGAGGTCTGCTCCCACCATTGCACCACTCTTGGGGGTCAGGTGATGCAAAAAAGGAACCTTGAGCGGCCTGCAAGTTGAAAATGGGAGTCAGCAGAGGTCTGAAAAGAGCCAAGCCAGCTCAGTACTGGTGGACCCTCCCGAGGTGCCCAAAAGCAGCTGTTGGAGGAGGGAAAACTAACAGCAGTACTAACACCAACAACGGATCGATGCACATACAAGTTAATAATAAAATAATCCACTAGGACTAAAACATATGTTTGAGCTTGTTTCACAGGTTTATTTAGAACCCTTGCAGTGGCATTTGGAATGGGTAAATGATGAAAACAATATAATGTCTAGGCTAGGCTAAGCATGCTAACATCAGCCATGTTACACTGTGCACATCAGTTAATAATATAAACAAAATGTACACAACTGGAAGTAAGATATGTTTCAGTGTGATTTATAGGTATTAGAGCCGAATTAATATTTGAAATGGGCAAATGTTTGATAAGAGATGTAAACAAACATAAATATGCTACATGAAACTATCTGGGGTTTTAAAAAAATAGCCACAGGATGCTGCACAAGTAAGTTAATGATAATATAAACCACTTAATAACTGTAAGCCATGATTAAATGAATGAGTAAAAAAGTAATATTGTGGTGACCCACCACAATCTACAGGGACATTCATCCTCACACTCAAAAAGTCCGGAACACAATTTGCATACTGAGGACAATGCACAGACGGACAAAGAGCCAACCAATGTCATGCTAATCATGTGTATTGACTGTTCTCTTCCCGCACCTCACTCCTTAAAGCCGGCTGATCGCCGTCTGGTTCCATTACGCACAACTGCACACCGGCCCCGGTGCCCACGATCCACGGCCATTCAACGTGCTGGAACTCGGAGCGGGGCACACTGTCCACCCCTCCCCCGTCCCCCCCACGGACTGACGTGCCCTCCAACAGTTCTACGGGAGCTGGAGCCAAACGATGACGGCGGGGGGGGGGGGGGGGTCACAGCCCCTTCTGAGTGTTATGGGGGAGCCCTGTGGTGACCCACCACAATCTACAGGGACATTCATCCTCACACTCAAAAGGTCCGGAACTCAATTTGCATACAGAGGACAATGCACAGACGGACAAAGAGCCAATCAGTGTCATGCTAATCATGTGTATTGACTGTTATGCTAATGTGCCATGCATTCTCTCTTCCTGTATCACTGATAAAAGAGCTTGTGTGACATGCCTGGAAAACTCAGCACAACACAGCACAGCACTGTACAGCACAGTAGCGCACAGTGCTACAAGTGCGTCTCATTTTGTTGGAGGAAATAAAACAACTGCGACCTTCCAGCTCGTCATGTCTCGCCTGATTCTATATTCCTCCACAATATCTTAATATATTGCACACACTAGTTGTACAATAAGGTGACTTTCTCCCATAAGCCTTTGTGGCAAATTTTCCCACTCTAACTTGCAGCACTTAAAAAAAAGTTTTCATGATTTTTTTTTTCCTCTTCCCTTTTCTTTTTCCTCAGGCTCTCTCCCAAAGAGACGCTCCCCACCGTAACTTCTTCTTCTTTGATGGTCGTAAAAGCCATGGTGTGGTTGACTATTTCGGACCAAACTGAAGACATCGGACTCACCTGTTCACACTCAAAATTCTGCTCTGTTATTAATGTCAGTACTCAACACACGTCATAAAATCAACCTATTCTGTTTTTGTCATTTGATGCAGTTTCACATAAAACCCAATATAAGTTCAGCAGGCTTTTTTTGGGGTTGTTTTTTATATTTGCTAATAAAACATTGATTTAAAAATATTTTGGTGTTTGCATTTGTTTATTTTTATGCCTGTATTTAAGCTTTTGGTGCTGATCCTGTCATATTTATGAAATCTAACCATGAGTATTTAACATTCATGCACTGCTGGGGAAACATGAGATTTCCTCTGGTACATTGTGTAATGTTAGAATTTTTAATGTGATGAAACATGGGGCTAATATCAGTGTGGTTTATGTACAAGGTCAATATCAGCAGGATTTACAGTGGTGTGAAAAAGTGTTTGCCCCCTTCCTGATTTCTCATTGTTTTGTATGTTTGTCACACTTAAATGTTTCAGATCATCAAACAGATTTAAATATTTGACAAAGATAACACAAGTAAACACAAAATGCAGTTTTTTTTCCACAATATCTTTATTGAACCTTTTTTTTTAACAAACATGACACAAACAATCAAACATCAACACTAAAGTACTACAAAAAAAATGCACTAAAAACACCAACAACCGACTTCCGGTCTGGACGCCATGGCGACTGCAGCTTAACACTGAAGCTCTCAGACCCAATCCAGGATAACACCTTGAAAATCAAACTTAACGGATTTTTGGAGGAGTGAAAATCAAAAGACAAAATCATCATGTCTAAAGGAAAACAGAAGAAACTGAAATTCTCCAGGCCAGGACACGTATCGGCCGGAGAATCTGAACTGGAAGATCTCCGTTCAGAAGACGAGGAACTGGTGATAGCTAACAAAAGGGTTAGCCTGAAATCACTATTTGAGGAGCTACGACGATTTCGCCGAGATGTTACGGCCGAATTTCGGGAATTCAGAGAAGAATTAAAAAGGACAAACAGCAGAGTGGACCAGGCCGAGAACCGAATCTTGGAAACAGAGGATCGAATAAAAGTGCTCGAAGATTCTGTGCTAGACCTACGCAAAAGACAAGCAGCTATAGAAGCTAAGCTAACCGACCAAGAAGGAAAACAAAGAAGAGACAACATAAGAATTCATGGTCTGATAGAAGGAACCGAAAATGGTTTTAACTCAATGGCAGAATGCGTGGAATCCTTACTAAGAGAGAAATTGGATATTCCACAAACCACCGACTTGAAGATAGAAAAGGCACATCGTTCATTAGCCGCTAGGCCGGCGGCGGAAGCGCCCCCACGTTCGGTGTTGGTAAGATTTTCCAATTTCAAAATAAAACAAGAGGTTGTAAGACTGGCCTGGCAGAAAAAAGGATTTATGCACCAGGAGAGAAAAGTCTACGTGGAACACGATTACGCCCCGGAGGTCCTTAAAAAGCGCAGGGAATACAATGACGCGAAAAAGGTGTTAAGAGAGAAGAAATTGCGCTTTCAGACACCATTTCCTGCGAAGTTAAGGGTCTTCTACGGCGATGAAACGTGTCTCTATAATTCGGCGGAAGAAGCAACAGCTGACATGGCGAAAAGAGGGCTCCCGGTAACGGTATTTAAACCCGCAGCAGACCCGAGTGAGAAGATCAAAGCGCAAACATGGACAACACAAAGACCCTCAAAATCCACGGACCAGCAGCGGGAAACCCAGCACCAGAGCGTCGCGGATAAACTATCCGTTTTCAGGTTGGAATAGCGACCTTTTTTTTTTTTTTTTTTTTTTTCTTTTCTCTTGAATCAATCCGCACATCCAACCCCCCTCATACAAGGTAACAAACATTAAAGGAGATGCATATTCAGCATGTGGTAAAACATTTCATGGAACAATCATATTATTTGAAACAAATAAGTCTTTGTAATAAAAAAAAAAAAAAAAACTTGTTAAAATAGAAATGTGACAATAATCCACATGTTCTCCTCATACTAACAAATACTGTTTTTGCGTGAATGTTTGATGTGATGGGGGTGGGAGGGTGCACACAATTTCACAGGGTTTAGGCATAAAAGGAAAAAAAAAAATCATTACAAGTTTGGATTGGGTTCTGAAACTCACGTTAAAAGCATGGGACTACTTTCAGTGGTAAGAGAGGGCCCTCAACACGTAACAGAGTTTGAGGAATTTCCCTCAGAGCCTTCTCTCCATCAAGGCTCTTACAGGGTCTTTAAAAAGACCTCAGCTCAGGAAGTTCTTATGACAGCTTTTTGTTTTAAAGTTTTTTACACTATGTTCTTAATGTTTTTCTTGTTTTTAATGTTCTTTCAGTTTCTGAGTAGCACAAAAGAGGGCCACTACACAGTTATACTAAACAAAACAACACAATGGAGAAACAGGGTGTAACCAAAATAATTTCATATAATGTAAAAGGAATCCTGAATCCAGTTAAAAGATCCAAGATTCTAGGCAAAATGAAAAAAGACAAAGCAGGAATAATACTTTTACAAGAAACCCACCTAACAGACGTGGAACACAATAAACTCAGTAGACAAGGGTTTAAAATGATCTCTTCATCTTCATATAAATCAGGGAGGAGGAGGGGAGTAGCGACATTGATATCAACCAAAATTACATTTGAAAAAAAATCAGAACACAAAGATAAAGAAGGGAGATACAGTTTGGTAACTGGGCGGCTAGAGGGAGAAGATATCACCCTGCTGAATGTGTATGCTCCCCCAGGGGCTAACTGGAAATTTTATAAAAATGTATTCGACCTAATGATAACTAAAGCTCAAGGTTTAGTGATATGTGGTGGGGACTTCAATCTTAGACTGAATCCATACTGGGATGCTTCTGGTAATTCCCCACATCAAAATAACACCCAAAACAGGAAGACTCGGATGCTACTAAAAGAATTGGGAATCTGTGACGTGTGGAGGGAACTCAACCCCAGTGTAAAAGACTATACATTTTACTCAACTCCACATTCATCTTACTCAAGGATTGACTATTTTTCTATGTTTAATAGAGACATTGGAAGAGTAAAAACATGTAAAATAGGACTGATGGATCTCTCTGACCACAGTCCGATCTACATGGACTTAAATATCCAAAAATACACAAATAATACATTTTCTTGGAGGTTAAATTCAAATGTCCTGAAAGGACCATTGAAAGATGAATTGGAATCAGATATTCTCAGATATTTGGAAGATAACGATAATGGAGAAGTATCCCCTTTAATACTGTGGGATGCATGTAAAGCTGTAATAAGAGGAAAGATTATTGCAAAACTGGCAACCCAAAAGAAACTAAGACAAGAAAAACTATCCACATTAGAGTCAGAACTTAGGAACCTAGAAAAAGAACACAAAGGCAACACTCATTCTACTGACTCGCTCAAGATTAAGGAAATTAAAAACCAAATAAATGAGATCTACACAATAGAAATCCAGAAGAAACTTACATTTCTGAAACAAAAATACTATGAAGCAGGCAGTAAATCGGCAAAATTGCTAGCCTATAAATTGAGGAAACATCAAACAGAAAGAGCAATCTACAAAATCAGAGACCCAGTATCAAAGGAAATAAAATTCAGAATTCAGGATATTCTTAAAAACTTCGAGAATTACTATAAGAACTTATACTCCCACAAAAAACATAAAAACGCATCCGAGGCATTCCTAAACACATTAAACCTTCCCCAACTTACGGAGTCACAAAATAAAACACTACTGTCAGAAATACATCCTAAAGAATTGGAAAAAGCAATTATGAAACTTAAAGCTAACAAATCCCCAGGAGCTGATGGCTATACAGCAGAGTGGTACAAAACCTTTAAACAGCAACTATCTCCTCTCCTCCTGAAAACATTTAATTATGTCCTCCACACAGGGGAAATCCCCCCCTCCTGGAGAGAAGGGGTCATTGCAGTTATACCTAAACCTGAAAAGGATAAACTAGAGTGCTCCAACTACAGACCAATCAGTGTACTAAATCAGGACTATAAGCTTTTTACCATTATCCTTGCCAAAAGGTTAGAAAATATACTGACAGACCTAATTCATTTAGACCAAACAGGTTTTATAAGACAAAGACAGACACAAGACAACATTCGACGCACTTTACACATAATTCATCATATAAAAAAATATAACTTAAATGCAGTCATATTGGGATTAGATGCTGAAAAAGCATTTGATTCGGTTGACTGGTCTTTTCTATATAGAATCTTATCCAGTTTCAATTTTCATAACAACTTCATTAGAACTATACAGGCATTATATAAAAAACCAACAGCTAAAATAAGGATTAACGGTAATTTATCATCTTTTGAACTGGAAAGAGGATGTCGTCAGGGCTGCCCCCTGTCTCCACTGCTCTTTGCAATCTTCATAGAACCTCTGAGCCAATGGATAAGACAAAACCAAAAAATTCAAGGTATTACACTTGGTCAGAAGGAACATAAAATAGCACTCTTTGCTGATGACATTTTAATATACCTAGGGCAGCCGGACACTTCTTTACCAGAACTAACCTCAGTTTTTTCAGAGTATGGAGATTTATCGGGGTACAAATTAAATATGCATAAAACCCAAGTTTTAACATTCAACTATGACCCAAATCATTATTCACTAAGCAAACTCAAAACTAACTGGGAGTCGGAATCTATGAAATATCTGGGGCTCAATATCCCGAAACAACTCAACAAAATTATATCACTAAACTATGATCCACTGGTGACAAAAATAAAATCTGACCTAGCAAGATGGAATATGATACCATTCTTGGGTACTGCACAAAGAATTGAAGCAGTCAAAATGAATATACTTCCACGTCTTCTATACCTTTTCCAAACAATACCGGTAGAACCTCCCAAAAAAACATGGTAGGAGCTGGACAGAAGGATCTCAAGATTCATATGGCAGGGCAAGAGACCTAGAATCAGATATAGAACCCTACAGCTAAACAAAGACAAAGGTGGGCTCGCACTGCCAAATATCAGGGACTACTTTAAAGCCGCACAAATTAAAACTTTAGTAGAGATATGTAACCCAGTCTACACTGCACAATGGAAGGAGATCGAATGCCAAATAACAAGTGACATCCCCCTACAGGCGATAATAGGGAACAATGTCTTACCTAAGCTTTTGAATAACACTAACCCGTGGATAGAGACCCCGCTAAAAATTTGGTTTAAGATAGTCAGAGAGAATCAAACTAAAGAGCCCTATCGACTTCGCAATGGATCGCCTATGATCAGGACTTTACTCCTAATAAAACAGACACCAGATTTAAAAAGTGGAAGGAGAAAGGGCTGATAAAATATTACGATTTTTTTAAAGGGCAAATCTTAAGAAGTTTTGAAGATTTGAAAAAACAAGGCCTAATAAATCAAGACCTTTACAGGTTCTTCCAGCTTAGACACCACATAAACAATATACTTAAAAAGGAGGTTTTGGAAAGGGCCCAGTCAGGTGTTCTGAAGGTCTTCTTAATGGCATATAAAGGGATCCCAGGGATCAGATACATTTCTAAAATATACCAAGGTCTTCAAGACTTAAAAGGAGACAACACATCTAATATAAAAGAGAGATGGGAAAAAGAGGGGAATTTCACTTTACAACTGGAAATATGGGAAAAGCTAAATAAACAGCAATGGAAAAGTACCTCATCCCTGCAGTGGAGAGAATTTGGATGGAAAAACTTGGCAAGATTTTTCAGAACACCTGCACAAAACAAATTTACCCATAAGGGATTGAACTGTTGGCGCTCGTGTGGTGAAAAGACTGCAAATCATTTTCATGTGTTTTGGTCATGCCCAGTTATCCACCAATATTGGACCAATGTACAGACAATATTGGGGAAAATATTCAAAATTACAGTTCCCTTTTCTTTTGTAACTTTGTATTTGGGTTTACTACCGGACTCGCTGGAAAGACGAGGAGAAAAATACTTATTCAATGTTTTAATATTGGCAAGCAAAAAAGCTCTAACTAAAAAATGGATGTTGAAGGACTGTCCTACACCTGAAGATTGGACTAACGTGATCCAAGACATTTACTCGATGGAAAAGTTGACATTCGCACTGAGACAGGACATGGATGTGTTCATGAACTTTTGGCAACCCTGGACCGCATATGTGTCTTCCATTAGATCTAATCTTTGACAAATACCATTTCAATAATGGTTCCGCTCTTTGTTCCAACGCTACTCAGATGCTCTTTTATCTTTATTTACTTACTTTTTCTTTTTGTTTGTTTTTTACTGGTTTGTTTTTTTTTGTTATTTGTTTTTGGTTTTTTTTTTCTCTTTAATTTCACTTTTTCTTTCACTTTAAAAAAAAAAAAAAGGGGTGTTGTAAGAATTAATCTTCCAATGTTGTCAGATATCAGAAAATAAGGGAACATGTGATGAAAATGTAAACACTGCATTGCTGTAACGACCTGTATACCCTTTACAAAAACTTAAATAAAAAAAAAATTAAAAAAAGGAAAAGGTTGAAAAAAAAACAAAACCCACCAACAACCACCAACAAAATCAAGTCTTCAACAATGCTCCTCTGTTTAGTCTAGACAATCCAATACATAAGTATACATATTATGTTCACCAGTTTGGAATTTACAAGGTCCACACACATCATTCACCTTCTTCTTCAAGAGTTATGTTTAAATTTTTTACATAATCAATAAAAGGTCTCCATATATTCTCAAACACAATTTCCTTTGATTTCAGTATATATGTTATTCTTTCTAATGGAAGGTTTGTTAACATCTGTCTTAACCACTGAGTCACATCTGGTCTATGAGTCTTTTTCCACAGTAGTGCAATACATTTTTTGGCATTAAGCAAACTGAGGTCTATGAATGTTCTTTCACTTTTATTAAAGTTATGCTTTTCTGGGTACAGACCCAACAAAAACAGTTTAGGATTCAATATGATTTGTTTTGAGATTATTTTTTCAATTGTTACCCTCACCTCTTCCCAAAACATTCTAATTTTTCTACATTCCCATATACAATGAAATAGGGTTCCTTTACTTTCCATGCATTTTGTGCACGTATCTGGTATGTTTTTGTTATATCTATTTAACTCCACCGGTGTAACATACATCCGCATTAACCATTTAAAATGTATCAATTTAAGACGTACATTTATTGATTTGGTTTGAGCTTCTGTACAAGCCAATTCCCATTGTTCCTCTGAAATTTCAGTTTGCAGATCTTCTTTCCAGTAGTTTAATCTTTTCTGTGAGTTTTCACTTGAGGATAGTGTCAATGAGTTATAAAACTCTGAAATAATACCCTTTTTACTATCTTTCATCAACATTTTTTCCAAGGACGAATAAATAGGTCGAGTGAGAGCTTTATTTTGATTTGATCGAATAAAGTTTCTAAGTTGAAGATATTTTAAAAAATGTGTTCTATTAAGATTAAATTTGATCCTCAGCTCTTCAAAAGACATTATGTTATCTGCACATGGCAAATATAAATCTTGAATCTTTTGAATCCCTTTTAAATTCCATACTTTAAATACAGCGTCCGCTCTCCCTGGTTTAAAATATTGATTACCCCATATTGGGCTAAATTGTGACAATAAGTGTGGTTTTTTTTTTTTTTAAATAGTTTTTAGCTTCACACCATATTTTGATCATATGCTTTACAAATGGATTTTTAACTTGTTTTTGTAATTTTTTTTGCCAAATCTGAGTATATGAATATGGGAAGAGGTAAAGGTAAATTGTATGATTCCATTTCAGTCCAGTGAGGGAGATCATTTAATGAAAAATAATATGTCATAGACCTCAGTTGTGCCGACCAGAATCAGAATCAGGTTTATTGCCATTGTTCATGTAGTACACAAACTAGGAATTTGTCTCGGTGCAATGCTGCAACATTAAACATGATAAGATAAAAGAAAGAAACTATACATGCAATAAAGTGTAGAATAAGAGTAAGTGATACTGGTCAGCAGTTAAAATATAATAGCGAGCAGCAGATACTGTGGAGACCAATAATACAACATAAAATTTGGACATTTCAGACCTCCACGATCAAATGGTAAATATAATAAAGGCAGACGTAATCTAGCCCTCCTGTTGTTCCATATAAATTCCACTAACTTTTTTTTAATTCTTGAGAATAAATCTAAAGGTGGTGGTAAGGGAATGTATTGAAATAAATAGAGTATTTTAGGTAAAATATTACTTTTAAGTATATTGATTCTCCCGATCATTGACATTGGTAGTGACATCCATCTCTGAATTAACTCATTGATATCTGTCATTAAGGCTTCATAGTTGACACTGGCGACTGATTCTAGCTTAGGCACAATTTGGATTCTGTCACAACGGCCCTCACGGACCGTCACAAGACGCCTCAGTCACCAGTGAGTTTGCAGTGGTAATTTATTGTAAAGAAGGCTGAACAGACACAGAACACATACAGTGGCTGGGTGACGTCTGGGCCGGGGAGCACCCGATGCGCCAGACGGACAACAGTGCGAGTGAAGTCTCAAGGGAACATACCTGAGCGTAACAGGAGCACAATCAGAGCGTAGCTGAACATAACAGATGATCACAACAGAATATAACAGAGACTGTCGCGTTGGAGGACATTTAGCACCCGCTTATATCTCTGATGGCTAATGACCAACGTGGCACAGCTGCTGCTAATGACAGCAGAGCAGCAGCTGACTTTGACAGCAGGGAGCTCCCCCGGGCGCCTTCACAATAAGAGCCCAAGGAGCTGGAAGGAATCCTCAGCTGCCAAAGCCAGAGAACGAAAAGATATGAGACCCGAGTGTGGCCAGAACCGACACTCGGGTTATGACAGTACCTCCCCCTCAAGGCCGAGCTCTGAGTGGCCAGAGTAACACCCAAGCCCCCCACCCCCCTAGGGTGGGTGGATGGGGCGCAGGCAGGAGGGAGAGAGACAAACGACCAACATGGCTACAAGGGTAGGGAGAAAAAAAAAAAACCACAAGTACAAAATAGGCAACACACCCTTTGGCAAACAGAGTGAAACAAACAGAACAATCCACCCCCCCCCCCACACACACACACCCTAACAGTCCCACAGACGAGATCAGGAACCCGGAAAGGGCGCAGTCCAGGCCCGGAGGGATGGGGGCAAAAGGTTCGGGGGGGTCGTCCGGCAACAAGAGGCCACAGAACAGGGAGTGGAAAAGAGGACAGTTCGGGCGGCCTACCCCAGTCCCAAGCTCGGGGGAAGAGAGTTTCAGGCGGCCGGAGCAGGTCGCCGCACAGAAAGATAAACAGGTCGGGGGGCCGACCCGGAGAACCAAACCAACGAGACAGCCCTTCAGGCGGCCGCCTCGCAACACCAGCCCACCAGAACCGTTGGGAGGAAGCAGCCGGTGATCCCGCAGAAAAGGGGGGAGATGAGGGGAAACCGGGCGGAGTGTTCGGGACCCCAACGGCCCCAGGTGGCGATGGGTAGTGCTCCTCAGGGAGGCGAGGAGGATGACTGTGGAGATGAGGGTGATGAAGAAAACGAGCCTGTCCAGCATCCGGTGGCTGGGGATCTGCAGCTCCCTCACCGAACCTAGGACCTGCTGGTGCAGCACCCACGGTGGACCCCGATTGGGCCTCCGGAACCAAACCCACGGTGGACCCTGATTGGGCCTCCGGAACAGCACTCCCGGTGGACCCGGTCGGCGTGGCACCAGACTCGACCTCCAACCTCGAAACCGGAACCTCTGGCGCAGCAGGCGAGAGCAGCCCCTCGCCGGCGACCCTGGGAGAAGACTCACACAAGAGAGAAAACCCGGGATCAGGATCACCGGCAGCGCCAGAACCCGGCGAGATAAGCTCGGACGCAGCGGGCGGCTGCACCCGGCTCATCTCCCCTTGAGACAGGCAAAAGTGCTCTAAAAGGTGAAGAAGAAAGATAAAACAGAGCACTTGCCTGAGCTCGGGTTCTGACGCCGTCCAGGACTGCGATGATCCGGGCTCAGAAGTCAGAAGGTCGTCCTCAGGCTCCCACTCAGCTGCGTCGGGCTCCGCAGCTGGCATGATGGTGCGTGCAGCTAGAGAGTCCTCCGGCACCGATGTCCACGCCGGTGGCCCGCACGGCGTGGTGGCAGGAGAATCTCGCCCTGCTGGACCGGACCGCTCCTCCGTGGAACCCCGGGGACGCTTCTTCATCGGCGATGGCTCCACGCTGCAGTCCGCTCTCCTCTTCCGCCCATGGCGTGGCTGCGGAACCGGAACCAGGCTCTCCAGAACTGCAGGCCCCCTCCTCATCCAGCGACGTTGGCCTGACGTCGAGGACCGCTCAGCGGAGGGAGACACAGAGGAAGCAGGGTTAATATTTTCATCCACAGCGGGTGGAGAGAGCTCGGGGGGCTGCATACCCCGAACTCCACCCCTAGGAGTCAGACAAGGCAAAACAATGTCAAAAGAAGAGAAATTATCATGCACTTGCCTTTCCCCTAAGGGTAAGATAGTCTCCGCTGTGGAGGACGTCATTCCTTCCTTTCCCCGCTGGATGGCGACAGAGGGCCCTCTGGGAAGACGAGACGAGGCCACTCGAGGCGGATCCGGGATGAAGCTCGCCGAAACGGAGCTCTCGTGACACACAGCAGCCAGGATAGGCGACGAGGAGGAGGGGGCGACAGCCGGGGTCAGTCGGGCATGGAGCGCTGACGGGACAGCAGGCGAGGGCCCGGGAGAAGACGAGGCTGCGGGGATTCCCCTCTGACGAGGCGCAGGAGTGACAGCTGTGTGGGGGGTTGAGCCCTTGCGGCGACCCGGAACAGCATCCAGACGGGGGTCTAGCCGAGGTTGGAAGCCGGACTGACGACGGTTCCTTGTAGGGGGTGAGGCGAAGGTGAGGTCCGGAAATCGCCGTTCCTGAGCAGAAACGGCGGCAAGCAAGTCAGCAAACTCAGGAAACTCACGCAGCGCTGGATTCCTCTCCACCAGTCTGACCGCCGCCACCACATGCTTCATACACGCTGGAGGATTCTCAGCGGAGCAAGCAGCTGCCACCCGGTCCCAGATCTTGTCTGCTGTCAGCTGCAGCTTCTCTGGGGGAATCCCAAGTGACGACATGCCCGATGGGAAAAGACCTCCGGATGGTGCGAACTCCCGGGCCGGAACGGAGGCAGGAGCGGGATCCCGAAGCGAGGGGCGACGTCTCCGCCGCTTCAGCTTCCTGCCAGGATTTCCCTCCAGCCCTCGGAGTCTCTCACGCTGGGTGGCGATGTCATCTCTCCTCACGCTTACCTCTGGATGATCGGTGAAGCGGGGAAGAGAATCCAGAATCTCCTCGGCTAGGTCCAGGTATCTACAAATGTCGCTGGGAGCGTCCAACAGCGTAGCGGTGAAGATGGTGTAGTCCACCTCCTTCAGAACCTCCGCTTGCTGCCTGCCAAGGCGCCGACAATGGCCCCTGGATGACGACATACTCCCCGCTGCAGACACTCAGACAGGTAGGAATTAACAGTCCCCTACTGCAAACTGCACGGTGAATGGCGTCTCGAAACAACGCCTCCTCTCCGGGCGTTAGGCGGCAGTCTACTGTCACAACGGCCCTCACGGACCGTCACAAGACGCCTCAGTCACCAGTGAGTTTGCAGTGGTAATTTATTGTAAAGAAGGCTGAACAGACACAGAACACATACAGTGGCTGGGTGACGTCTGGGCCGGGGAGCACCCGATGCGCCAGACGGACAACAGTGCGAGTGAAGTCTCAAGGGAACATACCTGAGCGTAACAGGAGCACAATCAGAGCGTAGCTGAACATAACAGATGATCACAACAGAATATAACAGAATATAACAGAGACTGCCGCGTTGGAGGACATTTAGCACCCGCTTATATCTCTGGTGGCTAATGACCCCAACGCGGCACAGCTGCTGCTAATGACAGCAGAGCAGCAGCTGACTTTGACAGCAGGGAGCTCCCCCGGGCGCCTTCACAATAAGAGCCCGAGGAGCTGGAAGGAATCCTCAGCTGCCAAAGCCAGAGAACGAAAAGATATGAGACCCGAGTGTGGCCAGAACCGACACTCGGGTTATGACAGATTCCTAAATATTTAAACTGATTTACAACATTGAATTGATTTACCTCAGGGGCTGGGTAATTTCTCTGGGTCTCATTTAGCATTAATATTGAAGATTTAGTTTTATTTATTTTATATCCTGATATTTCCCCAAAATTCTTTATTAAATTCAACAAGGTCGGAATTGATTTTTTAAGATTCGACATAAACAAAATTATGTCATCGGCGTACAGGGAGATTTTATGTTCTGTTGGTCCAACTTTAATTCCATATATTTATGAATGTAAACGTATCGCCATCGCTAAAGGTTCAATTGCCATAGTAAACAGTAAAGGTGAAAGTGGACAGCCTTGTCGACATCCTCTATTGATTTTTATTGATTTTGAAATATTGTTATTTGTTAGGATTTCTGCTGTAGCATTATTGTATATTATCTGAACCCATTTTATGAAATTATTTCCAAGTCCAAACCTTTGTAAGACTTCAAAAAGAAAGGGCCATTCAACTCTATCAAAGGCCTTTTCGGCGTCCAGTGATAGGAGAGCTGTATCCGGTGCTTCTTTATTAGAATAAATAATATTAAATAGTCTTCTTACATTATGGAAGCCTTGTCTTCCCTTTATAAAGCCATTCTGATCTCGATTAATAATATTTGGTAAAATTTCTTGTATTCGTCTTGCTAAAATTTTACAGATTATCTTAAGGTCGGCATTTAATAGGCTTATTGGTCTCATATTTTCACATTTATTAGAGGGCTTACCTGGTTTTGGCAACAGTATAATTAAGGCATTATTCATGTATGATGGTAAATTACTATTTTGAAATGCTTCTAAAACCATTTCCAAAAAAGGTTTTATTAATTTATTCTTAAATTTTTTATAAAGGTCAACTGGAAGACCATCTGGTCCTGCACTTTTTCCTGATTTCATATTATCAATGGCTAGCCCAACTTCTTCTTGACTAATTTTAGACTCCAATATCTCCCTGTTTTCATTTGGAATACATGGTATAGATAGTTTGTTCAAAAACCCATTTAGTTTTGTTAAATCAGATTCATTTTTGGTATCATATAATTTTTCATAGTAATCTCTAAAGGCTCTATTAATTTCTAAAGGATCTATAACTACCTGTCCGTTGCTTATAATACTGGTAATTGGTGTTTTAAATTCTAATTGTTTAATCTGCCATGCCAATAATTTTCCTGATTTTTCACCTTGTTCATAAAAAGATTGTTTCAATCTTAGAAGACTCGAGGCAGCTCTGTTCGCTGATTTTTTGTCATATTCAGCTCTCAAAATCAGTAATTCGTTCTCCAACCTTGGATCACTTCCTGCATATACTTTTTCCTGAAGATTTTTTATTTTATGTTCCAATTGGGCTCTCTCCTCTTGAGTCTTCTTAGATTTTGAACCTGCATAACTAATAATATGTCCCCTAATAAAAGCTTTGAAAGCCTCCCACTTTACACATGCTGATGTTTGTGTAGTATTGATGTCAAAGAACTCATCTATCTGTTTTTCTATGTACTTGACAAATTCCTCATCCTGAAGCCATTTATGCTGAAATTGCCATCTACCTGATTCCTTTGTCAATTTCTTATCTACATATATTAGACAGCAGGGTGCATGATCAGAGATCACAATGTTATCATAAAAGCAGTTTTGAATCTTGGACCTTAATTCTGTGGAAATCAAAAAATAATCGATACGTGAGAATGTCTTGTAGGTACTAGAATAACAAAATGCAGTTTTTAAGTGAAAAAATGCAAACCTACATGGGTCTCAAACCTATGGCCCTGTGTGAAAAAGTGATCCCCCCCCCCCGCTTCGTTAAAACATGAATTAACTGACTTCCGGGAAGATGGCGGAGAGACATAACACTTAAACAAAGAGCTCTCCCTAGCCGGATTAAAAATCATCGGTAAATGGCCAACTCGACATAAACGAATCAATAAACTAAGGGATGAAAACACGAAGGAACCGGGCACAAGGACAAAAACAGGGTAAAATTGAAGAATTCCTCTCCAACAACGCAGGAAAAACCGCTGTACGCAAAGCCCAAAAAAACGAGATGTCCACAGCAGTGAAAATGGAGGACGCCAGACTCGACAACATGAACGCTGGCATCGCCAGTTTGGGTGAAGAGTTGAGAGAATTCAAGCGACAGCTACAACAGGATTTAGCGGCTCTTAAGGAGGAACTGAAAAAAGAAATTAAGGAGGAAATCATGGACCTCCGAAGAGAAATGGAGCGTAAATTAACGGAAAACATGGAGGAGCTGCGCTCCCAGCGGGCGTGTATGACAGAAGCGCAGACCCGAATTTCGGAACTAGAAGATTGGAAAAGCGAGGCAAACGAACAACTACAGACCCTGACGACGCAAACGCAGAGGATGCAGGAGAAAATAAACGACTTGGAGAGCAGATCCCGACGAAGCAATATGCGCATCTTTGGAATTCCGGAGGGCATTGAAGGCAACTCGATGACAAAATTCATGGATCAGTTCTTAAAAAAAGAACTGGAAATACCCGGAGAAACGGATCTGCAGATTCAACGGGCACACAGAACACCGGCACAGAACCCGAAAACAAACTCTCCACCCAGGTCAGTTGTGGTAAACTTTGTGAAATATGACATAAAGGAAAGAATCCTGACGCAAGCATGGAAAAAAAAGATACGAATCGGCGACAAACAGGTATTTTTTGACCATGACTACCCGACAGAAATCGTGCAGCAGCGGAAGAAATATGCCAATATTAAAAAAACGCTGAAAGAGAAAAAAATTAGATTCCAAACGCCGCTAACGAAAATGAGGATTCATTGGGAGGAAGGCACAAGAACCTACAACACGGCCGAAGAGGCAGCGCGGGATATGATGGAGCGGGGCCTTGAGGTGAGCGTGCCGAAGGAGACGGCTGGAGCAGCGGCGGCCCTGAACGCACCACGACAGACGGAGTGGAGACGAGTGAACGGCGGAAGAAGGGGGAGAGACGTAGAGCAGCGGGCCCAGGACAAGCTACAAGGCTTTCAACTGAAAGCCTAGATCATAACAAAGATTAAGAAAGGCACAGAAGAAATGAAGGCCAAGAAGACAAGGTAAAAGAGAAACAGACGGCTAGGAGAGGTTTAAGTGATATTTGTTGGACATTTCTAGACTTATGACTATTACTTTGATAGTAAATACAGGTCTAGGGAGGGCCCTTCACTCTGTGAAGACAAACCCCCCACCCACCAACAGGGACCAGTGGGCAGAAGAAAGGCCCAAAGTACGGAGGTCGAGTTTTTTAAATGTGTTTTTATATAAATATGTGTTATTTTTGTTGTTAAAGGGGCTAGGAGCACAAGTTAAAAAAATGGAAAAACATGAATATGGGTAAAAATCTTAAGATAATGACACTAAACGTGAATGGTCTGAACTCACCTGTTAAAAGGGAAAGAATAATAAGAAAATTCAAGAAGGAAAAAGCTGAAATTATATTTATGCAAGAGACACATTTGAGCAAGGCAGAACATGTGAAACTAAAGAGATTTGGCTATAAGAACTCCTACTACAGTTCATTTAAGGGAGGAGCAAAAAGGGGGGTTATGATACTAATCTCAAACAAAATACAATTTGAAAGTGAACAGGAAATCCAGGATAAAGAAGGCAGGTATGTAATAATAAAGGGAAGAATAGATGGTATGCAGATCACATTAGTGAACATCTATGCCCCACCAGAAAGTGACAAGGGTTTTTTTCAACATCTGTTTGATCTCATAGCAACACACAGTGAAGGAGTCCTAATTTGTAGAGGAGACTTAAATGCTGTCATGGATCATGAAGTTGACACAACAAGTGTTAAGAAGACAAAAAAACATGTAACAAAGTTCATAAGAACCTCACTGGCAGAAATGGGTATGGTAGACATATGGAGGGACCTACACCCACTCGAAAAAGACTATACACATTATTCAGCAGCCCATAAAGTACACTCTAGAATAGATTACTTCCTTATGAATGAAGGTGACAGACACAGGGTGAGAAATTGTTGGATTGGAGGGGCAGAAATATCAGATCATAATCCTATATACATGGAAATATATTTAAACAATAGAAAACGACAAACAACATGGAAACTTAACATAGGACTGTTAAATGATGAGAAAATGAAAGAAAGAATAAAAATAAACATAAACGAATATATCCAAGAGAATGACAATGAAGAAGTGGACCCAACAATACTATGGGACGCACTAAAAGCCGTGTTAAGGGGTAAATTAATTGTTGAAACAGGAAAAGCAAATAAGACTAAGCTGGAAGCGTATGAACAAAGATGTGAGAGACTAAGGGAATTAGAACGTAAACATCAAAGCACAAATGATCCAAAAATATATCAAGAAATTAAAGAAGAAAAAACAAAGATAAAAGAAACACAAATGGATGAAATTGAAAGGAAAAATAGATATCTAAAGCAAAAATATTATGAAACGGGGCCAAAAGCCACAAAACTGCTGGCAAAACGGTTAAGAAAACAACAAACAATGAATAATGTATACAAGATTAAAGACCCCACCACAAATAAAACCACAGTTAACCCAGAAAACATCGAAGAAATTTTCCATAATTTCTACCAAGAACTATACTCGCAACCTGAAGAAACAAATACTAAAGATATCAAAAAATTTCTAGACACATTGGACTTGCCATCAATAGGAAATCAACAAAATGAAAAACTAACAGCAGAAATAACAACACAAGAGATCAGAGATGTGATTAAGTCACTTAAAAACGGTAAATCACCAGGTAGTGATGGATACCCATCTGAGTTTTATAAACTGTTTATAGAAGAACTCATGCCACAACTCCTAAAGTCATTTAATTGGACGCTGAACAACAACAAAATACCTCCAACATGGAACGAAGCAATCATTTCAGTTATTTTAAAACCAGGGAAAGATAAAGAACAATGCGGAAACTATAGACCAATCTCTTTATTAAATGTAGATTATAAAATATACACAACAATTATATGTAAACGAATAAAGACATTCTTGACGGAATTGATAGAAGATGATCAAACTGGATTCATAGAGGGACGCCAAACACATGACAATATCAGGAGAACAATACATATAATTAACCAAATACATAAAGAAAAGAAAAGCGCAGTAATAATGAGTTTAGACGCAGAAAAAGCATTTGACAGGGTTAACTGGAAATTCCTATATAGTGTACTGGAGCGCTTTGGATTTAACGAAAAATCAGTACAATGCATAAGGACGCTATATCAAGAACCTGTGGCAAGAATCAAGATAAACGGTAGCTTAACAGACAAAGTAAATATACAAAGATCAACTAGGCAGGGATGCTGCTTATCACCCACCTTGTTTGCTCTGTTCATAGAACCATTGGCTCAAGCCATAAGACAAAATAAGAAATTAAAAGGTGTAACAATAAAGGGGGCGGAACACAAGATTGGGCTATTTGCAGACGATATTATAGTTTACCTTGAACAACCAGATAAATCAATAATGGAAATGATGAACTTGATAGAAAATTTTGGAAAATTATCAGGATACAAGATAAACATAACAAAAACACAAGTACTGACATTCCACTATAACCCTCTAAACCAGATAACTGATAAGATCAAACTAAACTGGAAGCAAAAAGAAATAAAATACCTTGGAGTGAACATACCTAAAGACCTAAGCAAAATATATAAAGCAAACTATGATAGGTTGGAACAAGAAATAAAAAAAGATATTGATAGATGGTCAATCTTAAATATGGATCTGAATTCAAAAATTGAGACAGTCAAAATCAGCATACAACCTAGATTACTTTACCTCTTCCAGGCTATACCAACAGAGATTCCAGATGCCCAATTCTCAAAGTGGGACAGGATGATATCGAGATTTGTTTGGGGAGGTAAAAAACCAAGAGTGAAATATAAAACCCTCCAATTACCAAAAGAGAAAGGAGGCATGGGCCTACCGAGTCTAAAGGAATATTACTACTCAGCACAAATAAGATATATCATATGTTGGTGCGACGAGAGATATGAGGCAAAATGGAAAGAAATGGAAAAGGAAATTGAGGGACTCCCAGTACAAAGCATAATAGGGGATAAAGATGCATATAAGCAAATCAAACAAATAGACCCAATCACTAAATTTACTTTAGAACTGTGGTATAAAATAGTACAAAAATATAATATAAGGGAAGACATAAAACTATTGAAATGGGTAGCATTTGACAGTCAGTTTGAACCGGCAAAACAAGATAGGGGATACAAAAATCTGGTGAACAAGGGAATCACAGCATGGGGCAATATCGGAAAAAAAGATCTCGGGAGCTTTGTAAATATCAGGAGAAAATTTAAATTAGAAAGATCGGAATTTTTCAGATATCTGCAGATGAGAGATTACTATATGAAGAAGATTAGGCATAACCTCCAAACAGATGTGAACGAGATTATACAACTTATTTTAAGCTCATATGCAGGAAATAAAATAAGAATTATTTCAAAACTATATCAGAAACTTATGACAAACAATCATACAAGTAACTATATAAAGGAGAAATGGGAGAAAGAGCTCAATTTAAACATAACAGAAGAAAGCTGGCAGGAAATATGGAAAACACAACACACATCAACAAATTCAAGGGCATGGAGGGAATTTGGATGGAAAAACCTGATTCGCTTTTTCATTACACCACAGATTCAAGGAAAATATACAAATACCCAATCTTTATGCTGGAGGGGATGTGGGGCTCAAAATGCAGACCACTCACATATGTTTTGGAAATGCTACAAAATATCATCATTTTGGAAATCTATGCATGTGACAATACAGAGGATATTAGGATATAATATACCAATGAACTGTAACCTGATGTACTTATGTGATCTTAAAAAAGACAGTGTTATACAGGCTGAGGACAGATATCTAGTTAAAATCTTGTTGATTGCATGTAAAAAAACTATCACAAAAAAATGGCGATCAGAAGTTCTTCCTGACCAAGAACAATGGACTGACATTGTTGAGGACATACGTATGATGGAAAAACTAACATATCGACGAAGAATGCAAGAAGGAATATGGGAGAAAAAATGGCGGAAATGGACACACTACAAAGTGCAACAACGAGGCAGAAATTGAAAGAATAACCAAAGACACTGAAAAAACCAGAAGAATTAAGAGATGGAAACTAAAAACTTGATGCTCCAACATTTGTCCCCCCCCCTTTTATTTTTTATTTTTTTTTATTTTTTATTTTTATTTTGTTTATTTTTTTTTATTTTTCCCTACCCTAACCCCTTTGTTTTTTAAATGTAGAATGTGATCTGAATGCATTATATATGATGAAAAATGAATAAAAATCTAAGTTACAAAAAAAAAACATGAATTAACTGTGTTTTATTACATCTTTGGAAAGCTGAGTTCAATTTCTCTAGCCACACCCAGGCCTGATTACTGCCACACCTGTTCTCCATCAAGGAATCAGTTAAATAGGACCTGCCTGACAAAGTGAAGTAGACCAAAAGATCCTCAAGAGCTAGACATCATGCTGCGATCCAAAGAAATTCAGGAACAAATGAGAAACAAAGTAATAGAGGTCTATCAGTCTGGAAAAGGTTATAAAGCCATTTCTAAAGCTTTGGGACTCCAGTGAACCACAGTGAGAGCCATTATCCATAAATGGCGAAAACATGGAATAGTATTGAACCTTCCCAGGAGTGGCCAGCCGACAAAAATTACCCCAAGAGCACAGCGACGACTCATCCAAGAGGTCACAAAAGACCCCACAACAACATCCAAAGAACTGCAGGCCTCACTCAGTTAAGGCCAGTGTTCATGACTCCACTATAAGAAAGAGACTGGGCAAAAATAGCCTGCGTGGCAGAGTTCCAAGACGAAAACCACTGCTGAGCAAAAAGAATACAAAGGCTCGTCTCAGTTTTGCCAGAAAACATCTTGATGATCCCCAAGACTTTTGGGAAAATACTCTGTGGACTGACAAGACAAAAGTTGAACTTTTTGAAAGATGTGTGTTCCATCACATCTGGCATAAAAGTAACACAGCATTCCAGAAAAGGAACATCATACCAGCAGTAAAATATGGTGGTGGTGTGGCAACCCCCACAACAGACTAAGGACAGACAGCTCGCTACTCCTGGTTTTTTCCGCTGCACTGCTGTGATGTAATGTGCCATTCAGGCATTGTGATGTTAATGTGCCATTCATGCATTGAGTTCATGCATCCTGTCCTTGCTGTGTCTCTGAAATGCAAATGCCCATACCAACTGTTGTGAAATGCTATTTCATGTATTGTTGTAACTGGGTATATATGCTGCACGATCCTGTAACTCGTTCTCACTCTCACTCTCACTCTGCAACTGCTGTTGACACACTCACTCTGTGTCTCTTTGCTGGAGAGCCTCCGAGCCGCCCATTGGGCGAGCTTCGTGACGGCGGTATGATTTAATAAACCTGCTTAAAACCTTCACCAACGCTGCTTTATTTCATGCCGCTTCACTGGTGACCCCGAACATGCACACGCTTTGTGCAACGCAACCTTCTGGTCTGGACGGCCACGCTGGCGACCCAACACTGAAAAAAACACGCTGCCAGCGAACACAGCAGCCTGACGCAAATGATCTGCCCTCCCTTCTGCTTCAGGGAGACCTCGACGCGGAGCCAACACAGGCGAGCTACTCTCCGGACATCACCCACGACCGGGAAAACTGCAGAAAACGTCATGGCATGACCCTCGCCTGAGATCGGGACGTCCACGCTGGACCGGCCGAGGGACACAGAACGTCTTCTCCCTCTCACCGCTCCTCCTCCCTCTCAGCGATCCTACGCATCTACCCGAGCCTGAGGGACAAAGATCGTCTATTTCCCCTCAATGCTCCAACACACCATGACTAATCTGCAGCCACAGCTCAACATAGATGTTTATCGGCGCCGATTGTGCCGATCTCCACCAAGATTCCTGACCCTGGTTCTCCTCTCCAGCTGGCCCACCCATGCACGGAGCCCCGGCACACGCACCGGGGGTTACGCGGACGGCGCACCACACACGGGACACATACGGCTCCACTGACCGCCTTCCTTCTTAGCCGCTGCACACTGGCCCTTCAGGCTTGCTCGTACACCTGAGGCACGCAGCTTGCTCACTGGATTTTATGGTCTTAGCCATGGCGCTCAACGGGAATTCAGCAGTCTGCAGTCCCCGAAGGCTTTAAGGTTGTGCCTGCACCTAAAGTCAACACGCCAAGTCCCTCTGCTTTTGTTTCTTTTTTTTTCTTACAGCCGCTCCTGCTTTTCTTCATGGCCACGAGAGGAGTCAGAGACTAATTTTCTTCTTGTGGACCTCCGCACGTTCAACGGGACAGCCCCTCGACGTCGCGGACCAGCAAGCATTTTTGCGCGGCTCGGACGATTTCACCGTCCCGGCCGGCACGTACTACCCCCCTCCTCCCTCCCCCTCCTCCTGCAGAGAGCTTTCCCTGCTCGCTGCCAAAGCTGCAATATCGAGGTCTCGGCCGCCTGCCTTGCCCTCTGGGGGGGGAGCGGTGTGGCAACCCCCACAACAGACTAAGGACAGACAGCTCGCTACTCCTGTTTTTTTCTGCTGCACTGCTGTGATGTAATGTGCCATTCAGGCATTGTGATGTTAATGTGCCATTCATGCATTGAGTTCATGCATCCTGTCCTTGCTGTGTCTCTGAAATGCAAATGCCCATACCAACTGCTGTGAAATGCTCTTTCATGTATTGTTGTAACTGGGTATATATGCTGCACAATCCTGTAACTCGTTCTCACTCTCACTCTGCAACTGCTGTTGACACACACACTCTGTGTCTCTTTGCTGGAGAGCCTCCGAGCCGCCCATTGGGCGAGCTTCGTGACGGCGGTATGATTTAATAAACCTGCTTAAAACCTTCACCAACGCTGCTTTATTTCATGCCGCTTCAGTGGTAGTGTGATGGTGTGAGGCTGTTTTGCTGCTTCAGGACCTGGAAGACTTGCTGTGGTAAATGGAACCATGAATTCTGCTGTCTACCAAAAAAAACTGAAGGAGAATGTCCGGCCATCTGTTTGTGACCTCAAGCTGAAGCGCACTTGGGTTCTGCAGCAGGACGATGATCCAAAACACATCAGCAAGTCCACCTCTGAATGACTTCAGAAAAACAAAATGAAGACTTTGGAGTGGCCTAGTCAAAGTCCTGACCTGAATCCGATTGAGATGCTGTGGCATGACCTTAAAAAGGCGGTTCATGCTCGAAAACCCTCCAATGTGACTGAATTACAACAATTCTGCAAAGACAAATGGGCCAAAATTCCTCCACAGCGCTGTAAAAGACTCATTGCCAGTTATCGCAAGCACTTGGTTGCAGTTGTTGCTGCTAAGGGTGGCCCAACCAGTTATTAGGTTTAGGTGGCAATCACTTTTTCCACACAGGGCCATGTAGGTTTGGATTTTTTTCCCCTTAATAATAAACACCTTAATTTAAAAACTGCATTTTGAGTTTACTTCTGTTATCTTTGTCTAATATTTAAATTTGTTCGATGATCTGAAACATTTACAGTGGGGTAAAAAAGTGTTTAGTCAGCCACCAATTGTGCGAGTTCTCCCGCTTAAAAGATGAGAGAGGTCTTCAATTTTCATCATAGGTATACCTCAACTATGAGAGACAAAATAAGAAAAAAAAAAAAATCCAGAAAATCACATTGAAGGATTTTTAATGAATTAATTGGTAAATTCCTCGGTAAAATAAGTATTTGGTCAATAACAAAAGTTCATCTCAATACTTTGTTATATACCCTTTGTTGGCAATGACAGAGGTCAAACGTTTTCTGTAAGTTTTCACAAGGTTTTCACACACTGTTGCTGGTATTTTGGCCCATTCCTCCATGCAGATCTCCTCTAGAGCAGTGATGTTTTGGGGCTGTCGCTGGGCAACACAGACTTTCAACTCCCTCCAAAGATTTTCTATGGGGTTGAGATCTGGAGACTGGCTAGGCCACTCCAGGACCTTGAAATGCTTCTTACGAAGCCACTCCTTCGTTGCCCGGGCGGTGTGTTTGGGAACATTGTCATGCTAAAAGACCCAGCCACGTTTCATCTTCAATGCCCTTGCTGGTGGAAGGAGGTTTTCACTCAAAATCTCACGATACATGGCCCCATTCATTCTTTCCTTTACACGGATCAGTCATCCTGGTCCCTTTGCAGAAAAACAGCCCCAAAGTATGATGTTTCCACCCCCATGCTTCACAGTAGGTATGGTGTTCTTTCTCCTCCAAACACGACAAGTTGAGTTTTTACCAAAAAGTTCTATTTTGGTTTCATCTGACCATATGACATTCTCCCAATCCTCTTCTGGATCATCCAAATGCTCTCTAGCAAACTTCAGACGGGCCTGGACATGTATTGGCTTAAGCAGGGGGACACGTCTGGCACTGCAGGATTTGAGTCCCTGGCGGCGTAGTGTGTTTCTGATGTAACCATTGTTATTTGGTCCCAGCTCTCTGCAGGTCATTCACTAGGTCCCTCCATGTGGTTCTGGGATTTTTGCTCACCGTTCTCGTGATAATTTTGACCCCACGGGGTGAGATCTTGCGTGGAGCCCCAGATCGAGGGAGATTATCAGTGGTCTTGTATGTCTTCCATTTTCTAATAATTGCTCCCACAATTGATTTCTTCACACCAAGCTGCTTACCTATTGCAGATTCAGTCTTCCCAGCCTGGTGCAGGTCTACAATTTTGTTTCTGGTGTCCTTTGACAGCTCTTTGGTCTTGGCCATAGTGGAGTTTGGAGTCTGACTGTTTGAGGTTATGGACAGGTGTCTTTTATACTGATAACGAGTTCAAACAGGTGCCATTAATACAGGTAACGAGTGGAGGACAGAGGAGCCTCTTAAAGAAGAAGTTACAGGTCTGTGAGAACCAGAAATCTTGCTTGTTTGTAGGTGACCAAATACTTAAAGTATTTTACTGAGGAATTTACCAATTAATTCATTAAAAATCCTTCAATGTGATTTTCTGGATTTTTTTTTCTCATTTTGTCTCTCATAGTTGAGGTATACCGATGATGAAAATTGGAGACCTCTCTCATCTTTTAAGTGGGAGAACTTGCACAATTGGTGGCTGACTAAATACTTTTTTGCCCCACTGTAAGTGTGACAAACATACAAAAAAATGAGAAATCAGGAAGGGAGTAAACACTTTTTCACACCACTGTATACATCAGGCCGATATCAACGTGATATATATACACATACACAGCGGGGAAAATAAGTATTGAACACAAGGAAAACTTTTGTTTGTATGTCTCAGCGCTGCTTTATGGTTATGGAGGTGGCAGGCTGTGCACGGTTGGGAGACTTTGGAGTTAACAGTTAGGTACGAGTCTGTGACGATGGTTGACTTTAAGTTCAATGTGATGGCCCAAGGCAATAACCTCACGGGCTATGACTGGTTCTACAGACTGGGTTTCGCCATTAAAGACGACGCTGGGGAGGAATGGTCTGGTTGTGGCCAGTGGAACCCTCTGGTTCCGGAGGTCGATGAGGACGTTGTGTGGGATGAAGAGCTAATGGATACCATGGCAGTCAAGCAGGACCAGCCTCACTCAGGTTCGATGCAGGAGGGTGTCAGTGCCGGCGCTTGGGAAACGGCAGAGGGGGGTACTGAGCATGGCGGCAAGGTGCCTGCGCTGGCGAGTGACACCAATGTGATAGCCCCAGATGCCTCCAGAGCTTGGCCGCAGGGGGATGGAGGGTCTGCAGCTACGATGGTGAACGCTACGACGGTTTTAGAAGAGGTCGGGGCCAGACCAACGAGCACGGTGGAACCGTGTGCTCAGCAGCACCATTTCAGGTCGAGCCGTGCCCCACTGAGGGTTATGGACTTGGTTCGGGTTCGGGGTGAAGAACGTCCACAGCAAAGATGGGCCAGACGACAGCCAACTAAACATCACGAGTGTCTGCGTATAGTGGCTAAGCTGGGCGCAGCATACTTCAAGCTGTCCAATAGCTTGGCAAGGCACGCCAATCAGCTTCGGCATGTCCGGGAAGAGGCTTCAGGTGACGGGGCTGGATGAGAGTGAGGTTTGCTGCTGAAGGAGAGAGGCACTTGAGTCCGGAAGATCAGCCATCGATCCGAGGGCCTGCTGCTTCCAGGGGCGCGCTTACTGAGGGACTGCCCTGGGCTCCCCCATGCTGGTTCTACTCCTCCTGCCCAAGGATCAGTGCTGTAAATATTTGTGTTGATAGTTCTGATGTTCTTATGTATATCGTAAAATGGGATTATTATCATTATCGTAAAATGGGCGTGTAATTTTAGTTTATGTATGGACTCTTTGTTTTCTTTAGTCTGTTGGGTGGCAGAATAATCCACTCCGCCGTGCGGGCTGTTTGGTAGTCCACCCGTCAGCCCTATTTTAGGTTATGTTGTGTGAATGTGTTAGGCCATTTTAGTACATTGGTTTTCATTATATTAGTGCGTGATTCGGGTCCCAAATTGTGGAGGGTCTTAATTGTGTATGTGGTTTTGGACTTTCTAAGGTGGGGAGGAAACGTGATGTTGATTTCCGGCATCTTATTTTGAAGTGCAGTGTAGTGACGTGCACTTCCTGTCACGTCACTGCACCGCCCTATAAATACCAGAGGGCATCCATATTATGGCCTCTTTGGACTGGTGCCCTCTGCCAGGTGCCTACCGTGTTACCGCTGTTCTACAGCTTTAATAAAGCTGTGTTCGTCCAGTCATCTTGCCTCATCCTTTACCCAAGGTATTTTACCATACATAACATCAGCATTCCATGCTTATCTGCTTTTGTTAAAACGCTGCACTCTGTATTGAGACTCTGAATCTTCTTGTGACTCGTCTGTGTACGGGGGCTGATATCAGTGTGATTTATATATTAAGGCTAATATCAGCATGGTTTATATGTAAGGTCCAATACCACTGGATATATACAAGGTTGATATCATTGTGGTTCCAAGGTTGTCATAGCCAGGAGCGGCACTGGGGTTAAGCTCCCAGTGCTCATAAAATGCTCTTTATGGCGTGCGTCTCGAAAAGCCTCTGACAACTAAGTCCAACTCCTAGCCTGCCCGTGTGGTTTAGTCTCTAAGCCCGGCGGAACTGCTTTTACTAATAGGAGAAGGGGCGAGGGCGGATCTCTGGCGCCTTAAAACCAGATGCTTTGGGTAGATGGTGGCTCGTCAACCTGGGAAGGTAGCCCATCTAGGGGAAGGTAAACCCTGATTTCAAACCTCTGCTGCCTTGCGGCACACCCGGTCACGGGAAAGGCTTCGGGAGTCAACCCTGAGGAAAAATCCGGAGTCGGAGCCCCTAAGGCAGTTCTCTGTTGTGCTCAACATCGTTCTGGCAGCTCCTGCGACGGCGCTGGTGCCAAACTATAGCAGCCCTGCTGTTCCTTTGGATTCATCAGTGACGTGGAGAGGGGGGACATGCTGCATGGGTAACATCTTGTCCTCCATATCTTCCTGCCCAGGCTTGAATCCTACCAACGCCCAACGCTGGAAGGTAGAACACCGGTGCGCATCGGCCTGTTCAGCCACAGGCGGTGCTGTTCCAGCAGAGTAGACGTTCAGGATTCTCTTCCACGGTCATCATAGACCGACGGAGGCCGACGACTGATATCATTGTGGTTTATATATGAGGGCTGATATCACTGTGGTTTATATACGAGGTTGATATCGGTGTGATTTTATATATAATGGTCAATATCAGTGGGGTTTATATATGAGGTCGATATCGGCATGCAGCAGAAGTGCAGGAAAATTCATTTTTTTCATGAGAATTTATGAGAAAAGCTGCAGTGTTATTAAAAAAAGTTTACAAAAAAGATGAAACTTCTTTGGGGAAAAAGTCACAGATGTGTGTGACAAAAATTGTTAATTAAGAGGAATGAACCTGGGACTGGGTCTGTTCACACTCAGAGTTTATTTGAAGTTCAACTCTGAGAGAATTTAAAAATGAATGATTTAAAGAATTAAACCCATAACTATAAAGTCCATGTTCTTCTGAGTGGTGTTGTGCCTTCCGCTGATTGAGGACTTAAATAGCACCAGAACAAATGGAGACTTGTAATGAAACCAGAGGGTGATTAGGCAGTGACAGGGCGCCACTGCTCTTTTCCTGGGATTAGGGAAGCAGATTAATTTTGGAACTTCCCTTTAAGCTCATTCTGCTCCTTCAATTAAACCTCAGCTCTTATCTATTAATGCACACACTGACACTCTACACTCAACAAGAACACATGCTGACTCCACTTCTCTTTATATCTTTCTTTTTTCTTCACTTATTTTCTTTCTTCCCTCAGTCTCCATTTTCTTTTATATTATTTTTTCTTTTATTTCTTCTTACTCTTTCGTTCATACCCATGGTTTAATCCCAGCCCCGGTGGTGGTGCCCCTGCTGTGTGGTCACTCTCTATTTAGTAGCAAAAGAAAAAAAAAAAAGAGCAAGTGTCCTCTGTCAGCAACCAATCAGATCACAAATTTTATTCTGAGCAGAGGTGTGATTGGTTCATTCTTGCAGAGCAGTGTTTAGACAGGATAGCTGGTACAATTGCTGCCTGTTGACTCAGTAACAGAAGAAAAATAGATGTGTGTCTGTGAGTGAGAGAGAGAAGTCACACTATGAGGACATTCTTCATTAAACAAGTCAGAAATGGTTATATAAGGTGTAAAAAGTCTATAAAACAGTTTATAATTACCATTTTTTGTGTATCATTTTGTTGATAAGAACATTTGGTACAAATACACATAAAACTATGAAGATGTTTTTATTTATAAGGACAATACCTGCACGGTGGCTGCACGGTGGCGTTGGGCTGCACGGTGGCGCAGTGGTTTAGCACTGTGGCAGCACAGTTTTACCCTCGGCCGGGGGACCGCGGGGATCATGAGATCGTGGGTTCGATCCCAGCCCCCGACCAACAGTGAGCTGTGTGGAGTTTGCATGTTCTCCCCGTGTTGCGCGGGTTTACTCCGGGATTTCTCCGGTTTCCTCCCGCACACCAAAAACATGTTGGTTTAGGGCGCTCGCGCACGCAGCGACCAGCAGCTGATGGCTTGTCACCAGACTGCAAACCAAATCTACCTACGGGTACAAATAAGTAACAAAAAAAAAAAAAAATACCTGTGAGGCCTCTTTCTTCTATAAAAAGCTCAATTTTTAGAAAAGCAAAATCTTCAAAAGTTCCTGTATTCATTTACTTAATTTTGAGTATGTGTATCTTCTTCTGGCTGCTCCCTTTTGGGATCGCCACAGCATATCATCATCTGGTATCCTGATGATCCACATATTTGATTTGGCAAGGATTTTATGCTGGATGTCCTTCTTGATGCAACCCTTCCCATTTACCTGGGCTTGGGCCGGTACAAGGAGTATACTGGCTAGTGTTTCCCCCTGTGTCTAGGTAACCAACCTTCCCCATTTTATTCATACTAAGCACCAAGCTAGATGGCAGGAAGTGCCTGTTTTTATATGGTGTTTGGTATGACCCGGCTGAGACGTGAACCCACAACCTCCCAGCTGTGGGACGGATGCTCTACCACTAGTCCACCACTCCAGTGCTCAAATTTTGAGTATACTGTATGTGTATATGGTTGATAATTACTGTGATTATGAATGTGCACATCACTATAAGGACATTTCTATTTATGAGGACGGTACCAGCGTAAGGAATGTTTGTAAGGGTATAAAACACTAAAATTCAAAATAATTGAAAAGTTCACTATTACCTGACGTTATGTATATGGCTTAAGCTACAAACACAAAGATTCTTACGGACAATGGTTTCGTAAGAATCTCCTGATTCCTGCAAATTCTGGAGTTCGCGGACATTCGTGGAGGGGGGCATAGTTTCTTGTGGCTACCGTTCAATTCGCAAAAACAACTTGAGGCATTCTTGAGAAATGAGGTGCTTTTCTGTCATATGATGGCCCTAGAGTTCTTACATTCTTCGTGTGCCTTGGGATCTTCCTATGGCATACTGTCATCTTACAAAAATTTTTGTGCAACTCACGGCACTCTCAAGTCGTTGGTAGGAAGATCTTACAGCTTTTGGCACATTTTGTCAGCACAAATGTCGCACGAAAGATGTACTTAACAGTTTATTCACACACACATCACACATTATCAACAGCATGAATGAATTACAATATGAATTATCAACAGCATGAGTAGCAGTATACAATAGGCTTTTTTTCACATTGATTTGGAGTGTGAACGGGTCATCCCAAATAAGCTATTTAAAGCTTTTAGTAGGGAGCCCATTTCTACAATAAAAAGATGAAGGAAATCACTCTGATGTCTTTGTGCACAGGAACAAACAAACATATAACAGACATATAGCACATAATCCCAGCATTTATTTACATTGAATGAGGGAAATCAGTCTGATGTCTTTGTGTACAGGAACAAACAAACATATAACAGACATATAGCACATAATCCCAGCATTTATTTACATTGAATTAGTAGGTACTTGGGGCGGCACGGTGAAGGAGTGGTTAGCACTGCGGCAGCACAGCAACTCACCCTTGGCCAGGGGATCCTGGTTCAATCCCAGCCCCCGACCAACAATGATCTGTGTGGAGTTTGCATGTTCTCCCCGTGTCTGCGTGGGTTTACTCCGGGATTTCTCCGGTTTCCTCCCACATGCCAAAAACATGCAAGTTAGGTTAATTGGCATCAAACTGGGAATTCTTAATTGTCCTTAGGTATGACTGTGAGAGTGAATGGTTGTCTGTCTCTCTGTGTTGGCCCTGTGATGGACTGGCGATCTGTTCAGGGTGCACCCTGCCTCTCGCCCAATGATGCTGGGATAGGCTCCAGCCCCCCCACAACCCGAAATGGACTAAGCGGAAGAAGATGAATGAATGAATGAATGAATGAATGAATGAATAGTAGGTACTTAACGCCTTATGAGCACCTCACTACCACCTTATGCACTCTGTACGAACGGGGATTCGTACAGTGTTTCCTACAACTGCTGTAAGGGGCCCTCAAGAACAACTTAAGGTGTTCTTGAGACATACTTATGACCAACATCTTATGTGGTTGTCACGTTGTTCGTATGGGATTCATATGGCCACCTTACAATGAGGGATTTTCGTAGAAATCTTGGACAAGACCATCGACCTGGCCACGAACTTATGAACGGTCTATGAATACTGGATTCTCCTACAGCTGCCCTAAGAAGCCTAAACGAAATGGTCCAAAAATTGTTTGTACAGTGTTTGCAGCCGTTTGTAAGGGTATTTGTGACCATAGCTTTATAAGGACATTCATAGAAATATACTCTATGAAGACATTTTCATTTATGAGGAGCATAAAAGCATGAGAAATGTTTATATTGGTATAAAAACTTTAAATTTGAAGAAAGTCTTGAAAAGTCCTTACAGCTCACTATTACCTGATTTGATGTCTAAGTGTATATTAGTTTACAAGGACATTCTTGGTCATTCTTGGTGGTTTGAATACATGCCACACTATTGGGACATTTTTAATTCTGAGGGCAATACCAGTGAGGAAAATATTTGTAACCGTGTAAAACACTCAATTATTAAAGAAAAAGGTCTTCAAAATTACCTATAGTTCACTATTAATCTTTTTTTTTTAAATAAGTATGCATTATAAGGACATTTGGTACAAATACACACCAAACTATGAGGCAGGGGCGGTTCTAGGATCAGAGCTTTAGGGGTGCTGACCACCCAATGAGCTCCACCACCCACCCACCCACACACACACCCCCCCCAACACACACACACGTTATTTGGTTAGAGTTATCAAATCAAAATCAAATCAAATCAAACTTTATTGTCATATTGCTGTACAAACAAATGTAGTGCAGGCAAGATGAAACTGCGTTTCTCTTGGCATCCATATAAATAGAAGCAGCATGATTTAAGACACACTCACACATAGCTTCACCCCCCCACCCCCACCCCACCCCATCCATTCACACATCCCTGAGACATACTTGGGGAAAAAAACTAACTAACTATAATACACAAATAATATACAAAATGTCCGTAGGTGCAGTAGTGTGTACAGTGGGGAAAAAAAGTATTTAGTCACATTTAGTATTTTTTTTTTCTCATTTTGTCTCTCATAGTTGGGGTATACCTATGATGAAAATTGAAGACCTCTCTCATCTTTTAAGTGGGAGAACTTGCACAATTGGTGGCTGACTAAATACTTTTTTGCCCCACTGTATGAGAGATTCCGGGTCAACTGTTCAGCATCCTGACAGCTTGTGGAAGGAAGCTGTTGATCAGTCTGGTGGTTCTGCCTCTGATGCTCCGGAATCGTTTGCCAGATGGAAGAAGTTCAAAGTGTTTATGCAGAGGGTGAGAACGGTCCTTGACAATGTTCAGTGCCCTGCTCCTACAACGGTTCTGAAAAAGTTCTTGGACAGAGGGGAGGGAGACTCCAATTACCCTCTCAGCTCCCTTGACTATCCTCTGCAGGGCTTTTTTGTCTGACATACTGCAGCTGGAGTACCATGTAGCAATGCAGTACGTCAGAACACTCTCCACCACACCTCTGTAGAAGGTCCTGAGGATGCAGATGGGGAGAGAAGCCTGTTTGAGTTTCCTCAAGAAGTGCAGTCTCTGCTGAGCCCACTTCCCGATCCCCAAGGAATTCTTGCTCCAGGTCAGGTCCTGCAAGATCTGCACTCCGAGGAACTTGATGTTCTCCACTCTCTCCACTAAACGGCCACCGATGCTGAGGGGGATGTGCTCAGGCTGTGACCGCCGGAAGTCGATAATCATCTCCTTCGTTTTGTCCACGTTGAGCACCAGATTGTTCTCCCTGCACCAGCCCTCCAGGTCTCTCACTTCTTCCCTGTACATTGATTCCTCATCCCTCTGAATAAGTCCCACCACCGTGGTGTCGTCTGCAAACTTAATAATCTGGTTCCCCTCATGTCTAGATACACCGTCATGTGTTAGAAGTGTAAACAACAGTAGACTGAGTATGCAGCCTTGAGGGGATCCTTGAGGGATCATCTTTCATACATCTCCTCCCTGGCTTCTAATTAGTGAACATGGTACGTGATGATACAGAAAAACAGTGACAGCTTGGATGTAATATTTTGCTTATACCAAAACAACAACAGCATCTTTCTCTCGAATTCAAAAAGCACACAGTGGTTGACTGACAATACAACCATTAAAGAAAAATGTCTACTAGCTGTCTTAGTCAGGCCTGGACTGGGACAAAATAATCAGCCCTGGCATTTTTGGTCCAATTTGTTAAGTAGCAACATTCAGCTGTCACACTTAATGGTCTAACAGAGGACAGAATTATCCCACTTTTTGCCCTTAACAAGTGAATCCCTGTGGTTAGAAAGAAAGAAAGAAAGTTACATTATTATCTATTTAGCATAATTTTTTTTGCCATAATTATAAAGTCTCCAAATTTTCCAAAGGTGCAAAACTTTGACAAAAAGCTATACAATTACAAAAAAAAAAAAAAAAAATTCAACTCAATTCAATTCAATTCAACTTTATTTATATAGCACCATTTCACAACAATAGTCATCTCATAGCACTTTCAAATGTAGGGGAAACCCCCACAATTGCAGAAAGACCCCAGCAATCAGGTGATCCCCTGTGAGCAAGCGCTTGGCGATGGTGGAGAGGAAAAACTCCCTTTTAACAGG
This sequence comes from Pholidichthys leucotaenia, assembly GCA_020510985.1. Classification (NCBI taxonomy): domain Eukaryota; kingdom Metazoa; phylum Chordata; class Actinopteri; order Cichliformes; family Pholidichthyidae; genus Pholidichthys; species Pholidichthys leucotaenia. The sequence goes on from CM035847.1 coordinate 291,375,829, forward strand.
AAGAAACCTCTAGCAGAACCAGGCTCAGGGAGGGGCAGTCATCTGTTGCGACTGGGTGGGGGGTGAGGGGATAGAGAAGACGAAAAGAACAGACATACAGACATATTCCAAATTTCCAAATTTATGCAGATTGTTTCCTCTATGCCATGTGTCAACACAACGGAAATAAGCTATAGACAGCTTGCTCCTTCTGTAATTGATAACATGGTGGATAGTGTTTCAGCTTCTCTGCATCAGGCTCTAGACTTGGTGGCCCCCTTAAAAAAGAAAAAGTCTAATCAGAGATTTCTAACTCCTTGGTTCAACACAGAAACTCGTAGCTTAAATCAGAAGACTCGTCAATTAGAAAGAAAATGGCGCTCTACTAATTTAGATGAAATCTATTTAGCTTGGAGAAATCATCTTTTAATTTATAAAAAATCTCTTAGAAAAGCTAGAACAAGTTATTACTCTGCATTAATAGAAGAGAACAAGAATAATCCCAGGTTTCTTTTCAGTACTGTAGCCAGGTTGACAAAGAGTCAGGACTCTGTCAATCCTAGCATTCCCTTAGAGCTTACTAGTCAGGACTTTATGAACTTTTTCAATAATAAAATTTCATCCATCAGAGATAAAATCAATCAGATTCTTCCCACAGTTAACTTAAATACTGTAACTACTACAACTCCTTCTTTTGATGTCTGTCTTGATGAGTTTACTCCAATCGACCTTTGTGAGTTAGACAAAATAGTTTCCTCATCCAAACCTTCAACTTGTCTTTTAGACCCTATTCCTACTAGGTTATTTAAAGAAGTCTTCCCACTTATTGGTAGCTTTATTCTTCATATAATCAATTCTTCATTAACTTTAGGCCATGTACCGCACGCTTTTAAAACAGCTGTAATTAAACCCTTACTCAAAAAGCCAACGCTAGATCCAGGAGCTTTAGCTAACTATAGACCAATCTCTAATCTCCCTTTCATTTCAAAAATCTTAGAAAGAGTTGTTGCTACGCAATTATTCGACCACCTGCAGGGAAATGGTTTACTTGAAGAGTTTCAATCTGGGTTTAGAATCCATCATAGTACTGAAACAGCCTTAGCGAAGGTCACTAACGACCTCCTCATTGCATCTGATAATGGACTAGTTTCTGTACTTGTCCTTTTAGACCTTAGTGCAGCTTTTGATACTATCGATCATAATATTCTACTTGATAGATTAGAACACTATGTTGGACTTAATGGAACTTCGTTGCAGTGGTTTAGATCTTATTTATCTGATAGGTTCCAGTTTGTTCATGTAAATAATGAGTTTTCTTTCAACTCAAAGCTTAGTCATGGAGTTCCACAGGGATCTGTGCTAGGCCCTACTCTTTTTAGTTTATATATGCTTCCGTTAGGCAACATTATTAGAAAGCACTGTATACATTTTCATTGTTATGCAGATGACACACAATTATACCTGTCAATGAAGCCAGATGATAGTAATCAATTAGCCAAGTTAGAAGCCTGTCTTAAGGAAATCAAAGCTTGGATGACTTGTAATTTCCTGCTATCTGCTATTAAATTCAGATAAGACTGAAGTCATTCTTGTTGGTCCAAAAAACCTTAGAAATTCCTTTCCAAATCAAACTTTCAGTTTGGATGCAGTTACTCTTTCTCTTAATAGCTCTGTGAGGAACCTTGGAGTTATTTTTGATCAGGATTTGTCCTTCAATTCACATATTAAATTTGTTTCTAAGACTGCCTTCTATCATTTGCGTAATATTGCCAAGATTAGGAGCATCTTGTCTCAGAGTGATGCTGAGAAACTGATCCACGCTTTTGTTAGCTCGAGATTAGATTATTGTAATTCTTTATTATCAGGTTGTCCTAAAACATCTTTAAAAAGTCTTCAGCTAATCCAAAATGCTGCAGCAACAGTTTTAACAGGTACTAGAAAGAGAGATCATATCTCTCCGGTTCTGGCCTCCCTTCATTGGCTTCCCATAGAGTTTAGAATTAAGTTTAAAATCCTTCTTCTTACTTACAAAGCTCTAAACAATCAGGCTCCTTTTTATTTAAAAGATCTGATACTACCGTATTATCCTAACAGAGCACTACGCTCCCAAAATGCAGGACTACTTGTAATACCTAGAATCTCCAAAAGTACAATGGGAGGCAGAGCCTTCAGTTATCAAGCTCCTCTCCTGTGGAATCAGCTGCCAATCTGGATTCGGGAGTCAGACTCGATCTCTGTTTTTAAGATTAGGGTTAAAACCTACCTTTTTGATATAGCCTACAATTAGGGAGGGATCATGTGTTTCTGAACCCTCCCTTAGTTATGCTGCTAATAGGTTTAGTCAGCCAGGGGACCTCCAGTAATGCACTGGGCCTTACTCCTTTCCTCACTCTCTATGAAATATTTTTTTTTTTGCTGGTCATTAACATTTGTTTGTTCTCTCCCATAGATTGAGTCCCCATCGTGCTGTTTGCTCTCTACATGTCTGTTCTTTTCATCTTCTCTGTCCCCTCACCCCCCAGCCAGTCGCAGCAGATGACTGCCCCTCCCTGAGCCTGGTTCTGCTGGAGGTTTCTTCCTGTTAATAGGGAGTTTTTCCTCTCCACCGTCGCCAAGTGCTTGCTCACAGGGGATCACCTGATTGCTGGGGTCTTTCTGCAACTGTGGGGGTTCCCCCCTACAGTTGATAGTGCTATGAGATGACTGTTGTTGTGAAATGGCGCTGTATAAATAAAGTTGAATTGAATTGAATATAGGCATATAGAGAGCATATAGACATATAGAGACATATATACTGTATATATATATGTATATATATATATAGACATATAGAGAGCAAACATTAAAGGAGTGAAGCCAAATGCATTATTGGAGGTCCCCCGGCAGTCTAAATCTATTAGCAGCAGAACTAAGGGAGGGTTTCGAGACACATGATCCCTCCCTAATCGTAGGCTATATCGAAAAGGAAGGTTTTTACCCTATTCTTAAAAACAGAGATCAAGTCTGACTCCTGAATCCAGATTGGTAACTCGTTCCACAGGAAAGGAGCTTGATAGCTGAAGGCTCTGCCTGCCATTGTACTGTAATGTGCGCGCCCAACTGACGACGTCCCACCGGGAGGTTCGAACTCACGCCTCCTGCTCCGGAGTCCCGCACTCTACCTGTGTCGCCAATAGGGTCAACCCACTTGGCAAGCCAAGTAGGGTGCTTATATTGAGTTCGCTACACTACTTTTGGAGATTCTAGGTATTACAAGCAATCCTGCATTTTGGGAGCATAGTGCTCTGTTAGGATGATAGGGTAGTATCAGATCTTTTTAATAAAAAGGGGCCTGATTGTTAAGAGCTTTGTGAGAAGAAGGATTTTAAACTTAATTCTAAACTCTATGGGAAGCCAATGAAGGGAGGCTAGAACCGGAGAGATATGATCTCTCTTTCTAGTACCTGTTAAAAATCTTGCAGCAGCATTTTGGATCAACTGAAGACTTTTTAAAGATATTTTAGGACAACCTGATAATAAAGAGTTACAATAATCTAATCTAGAGCTAACAAAAGCGTGGACCAGATTCTCAGCATCACTCTGAGACAAGATGCTCCTAATCTTGGCAATATTATGTAAATGATAGAAGGCAGTCTTAGAAACAAATTTAATTTGTGAATTGAAAAACAGATCTTGATCAAAAATAACTTCAAGGTTCCTCACAGAACTATTCAGAGGAAGAGCAACCGCATCCAAACTAAGAGTTTGATTTGGAAAGGTATTTCTAAGGTTTTTTGGACCAACAAGAATGACTTCAGTCTTATCTGAATTTAATAGCAGGAAATTACAAGTCATCCAAGCTTTGATTTCCTTAAGACAGGCGTCTAACTTGACTAATTGATTACTATCATCTGGCTTCACTGACAAGTATAATTGTGTGCCATCTGCATAACAATGAAAATGTATACAGTGCTTTCTAATGACGTTGCCTAACGGAAGTATATATAAACTAAAAAGAGTATGGCCTAGTACAGATTCCTGTGGAACTCCGTGACTGAGCTTTGAGTTGGAAGAAAACTCATTATTAACATGAACAAACTGAAGCCTATCAGACAAATAAGATCTAAACCACTGCAGCGAAGTTCCAGTAGGTCCAACATAGTGTTCTAATCTATCAAGTAGAATATCATGGTCAATAGTATCAAAGGCTGCACTAAGATCTAAAAGGACAAGTACAGAAACAAGTCCATTATCAGATGCGATAAGGAGGTCATTAGTGACCTTCACTAAGGCTGTTTCAGTACTATAATGGATTCTGAACCCAGTATTTTCAAATAAACCATTTCCCTGCAAGTGGTCAAATAATTGCGTAGCAACAACTCTTTCTAAGATGTCTGAAATGAAAGGCAGATTAGAGATTGGTCGATAGTTAGCTAAAACTCCTGGATCCAGCGTTGGCTTTTTGAGTAAGGGTTTAATTACAGCAGTTTTAAAAGCCTGCGGTACATGGCCTGACGTTAAAAAAGAATTGATTATTTGAAGAATATGGCTACCGATAAATGGGAAGACTTTTTTAAATAACCTGGTAGGAATAGGGTCTAAAAGACAAGTTGAAGGTTTGGATGAGGAAATTATTTTATCTAACTCTGAAAGGTCAATTGGAGTAAACTTATCCAAACAGATATCAACTGAAGGAGTTGTAGTAGTTACTGTATTTAAGTTTACGGTGGGAAGAATCTGATTGATTTTATCTCTAACAGATGAAATTTTATGACTGAAAAAGTTCATTAAGTCCTGACTAGTAATCTCTAGGGGGATGCGAGGATTGACAGAGTCCTGACTCTTTGTCAGCCTGGCTACAGTGCTGAAAAGAAACCTGGGATTATTCTTGTTCTCTTCTATTAATGCAGAGTAATTGCTAATGATCCTACCAGCAGACTAAATTCGAAGAGACAACGCCTCTGTGCCAAGTCAAAGAAGAATCCTAGTCACAGTCCTAAAGCCGAAAGCAAACAGCCCCGAGAGCACTTTGTGGTAGGATCTGCCCTTCGCATATTACAACTAAACGTTGAAGGCCTATCTGCAGCCAAGCAAAGCCTTATCGAAGTCCTCGCCTTCCAACATTCGACTGATGTAATCTGCCTCCAAGAGACTCATATTGGCACAGAGGAAGCTGGCCGCTACACCATCAAAGGCTTTGACCTCCTGTGCTATGTTCCACATGCTAAACATGGACGTGCCACCTATGTGCATTCTGACATAGTTGAAGCAAATCATCTGATAACAACACATTTCTCAGACACCATAACCATTGGTGGCTTCCATATTGTCAATGTGTACAAGCTCCCTAGTGCCAACTGGGATCTGCAGGTCTTACCCACCCTACCCCACCCTGCCATCTATGTGGGGGACTTTAACAGCCATCACCCTGACTGGGGGTACCCAGCAGTGGACAGTGATGGGGAGGCACTTTCAGACTGGGCATCTAGAAATGACCTCGCTTTGATATACAACCCCAAACAAAGAGGAACCCTCCACTCTGCTAGGTGGAAGAAGGACTATTCTCCTGACCTGTGCTGGGTCAGCTCTTTGAATGGGGCGCCATATCCTACACAGATCCTCATTCTTGATGATTTTTCACACAGCCAACACCGGCCCCTGCTTGTACACATTGGCCTACAACTTCCAGTCATAAACAGCCCAAGGAAGATGCGTTGGAACTTCCGCAAAGCCAACTGGAAGAAATTCAGTGAAACTCTGGACCGGAGTGTTGTTACCATCTCACTCCACACCATCACTGTAGATGAAGCATACAACTGCTTCTGCAGCGCAGTCTTCAAGGCTGCCCATACTGCAATCCCACGAGGCTACCGACCCCTCTATGTCCCATGTTTGGACGGAGAAAGCGCTGCCCTCCTACAGTCCTATCAAACATCAGGGGACCCAGAGATAGCAGACCATCTCATTGAATCGCTAAATACAGCCCGGCAAAAGAAATGGGAGGAGACAGTTGCTGACCGGAGCTTTACCCACTCTAGCAGGAAATGTTGGAGCCTCATCCGTCGCCTAGGAGCTGCACAGAAGCCCCCTAGCCAAAGCCGAGCATCTGTCACACCCAATCAAGTTGCATCCCACCTACTGACTATCGCCAAAGCACCTCAAGACAAAGACACCAGAAAAGCAGTTACAACTGAGCTAAAAAAAAAACACCAAAAAATGCCTGCAGAGGAAACAAACCCTGAACCCTTCGAGGCTGCTGAACTGGAGAAAGTCCTACGGGGCGTGAAATATGGAAAGGCAGCAGGATACGATAACATCTTCCCAGAATTCATGAAAAATCTTGGCCCCCGAGCCCTAACCTGGTTGACACAATTCTACACAAGGATCACACAAACAAACTTGATCCCAAAGAAATGGCGGACAGCAAAGGTCATTGCCATTCCAAAACCTGGCAAAGACCACAAACTACCAGCAAGCTACCGCCTAATCTCCCTACTCAGCGTTCCTTACAAAATCATGGAGCGCCTAATACTGCAATGTATTTCCCCAGGAATAGAGGAAATTCTATGTGTGGATCAAGCAGGTTTCCGCAAGGACCGCAGTACAGGAGAACAAGTACTGGCCCTAACCACCTTCATCGAAAATGGCTTTGAGAGCAGACTGAAGACAGGGGCTGTGTTTCTCGATCTTACAGCCGCCTATGATACGGTCTGGCACAAAGACCTCCTCCTGAAACTTATAAAGGCGATCCCTGCTTGGGCAACAGCAATTATTAAAACCTTGCTGACCAACCGAAGGTTCAGAGTCCACCTCGGTCAGAACACAAGTGCATGGAGAACGCAGAAAAACGGACTCCCACAATGCTCAGTTCTAGCTCCAAATCTGTTCAACCTCTACATAAACGACCTGCCCACTACAAAATCCCACAAATTCATCTATGCAGACGACATCTGTTTGGCACTCCAAGCACCAGACTTTGAGCCACTGGAACGGGTGCTCACAGAAGATCTTGCCAAACTGGACCAGTTCTGCAAAATCTGGCGCCTAAAACCAAGCCCAGCAAAAACTGTCTCCAGTGTATTCCACCTCCACAATGTAAAAGCTGCCAGAGAACTAAACATCCACCTGAGCGGACTCAAGCTTAAGCATGCCCCGAATCCAACCTACCTTGGAGTGACCCTTGATAGGACCCTATCCTTCAAGGAACATCTAAAGGGGACGGCTGCTAAGGTGAAGGTACGAAACAACCCATTTTGCACCAGCGAGCTCTGCAAGCTCTGCAAGCTCACTGGTGCAAAATGGGGGGCGGCAGCCTCCACCCTGCGCACCTCAGCACTGGCCCTTTCATACTCTGTAGCAGAATATTGTGCCCCTGTCTGGTCCAGGTCATTTTACACACACCACGTAGACACCCAGCTCAACACAACCATGAGAACTATAACTGGAACAATCCGCTCAACACCACTCCCCTGGCTCCCTGTACTGTTACAAACAAAGCCCCTCCACACATCCGGCGAGCAGCATTAACTCAAAGGATGCTCCAAAAAGTTAAAAGATTCTCCTCACTTACCAATCCATGCAGATATCTATACCCCACCCACTGCCCAACTTTCATCCAGATGGCCGATTTGGAAAAACCCTCCCCCAGCTGACTTTACCATCTAGACAGCTTGGCAAGTGGAATGGGAGACCAAGGAGGTCCCAAACAAACACCTGGTGACAAACCCCAACCAACAGGTCCCGGGCACCAACCTCCCGAGGAGACAGTGGTCTATACTTAATCGCTTCAGGACTGGACATGGCCCCTGCTTGGCCAGCCTTCACAGATGGGGCAGTAGCCCCAGCCCACTGTGCGCATGTGGAGAGGAGCAAACAATGGAACACATAGAGGCTTACCTGCTCCAAAGACTGGAAGGAGGATTACACACCCTCCATACAGCAAACCAGGAGGCAACTGCTTGGCTTAAGGACTTTGCATTCACTAAATAAATAAATAAATAAATAAATGCAGAGTAATAACTTGTTCTCGCTTTTCTAAGAGATTTTTTTATAAATTAAAAGATGATTTCTCCAAGCTAAATAGATTTCATCTAAATTAGTGGAATGTGTAGTGTGTGAAATCAGAAGCAGATACATTTCAAATGATTTACTGCACACTCACATCTCACGAGCACAGAACAGAATGAACTTTTTATCAGAGACTCTCCTCTTAAGTTTCATAGCATTACAGCACACACAACAGGACATTTGCATCACACTGTATTCAACCCCCTACATCCTTGACTCCTTCCTGCTATCTCACCAGGAGCCTCCTGCTCTTTGATCTCCCATGCTTATCCACTGTCTCCTGTCTGAGATGCTAGAAATCTGGCTCTCCCAAGGTGCTACAGGAACGCCATTTTCTTTTGTTTCAAACTACGAGTTTTTGTGTTAAACCAAGGGGTTAGAAATCTCTGATTGGACTTTTTCTTTTTTAAAGGGGTCACCAAGTCTAGAGTCTGATGCAGAGAAGCTGTAACACAATCTACCATGCTATCAATTATGGAAGGAGCAAGCTCTCCATCACTTATTTCCGTTGTGTTGACACATGGTATAGAGGAGACAATCTGCATAAATTTGGTAACATCATCTGAAAGACATCTGCTGTAGTAATATTTTTCTTTAGGAATCAAATAGTCAGGAATAGTGAAATCAAAGGTTAACAGACAATGATCTAACAGTACAGGATTATGAGGAGACACTACCAGATTTTCTGTTTCTATGGCATATGTCAGAACAAGGTCCAATGTGTGGCAGAGATAATGGGTAGAATTTTCTACTTTCTGGGAAAACTCCATCGAGTCTAATATTGAATTAAATGCCTTATTAAGACAGTCACTATCTACATCAACATGTATATTAAAATCCCCTACTATAATTATTCTATCTGATTTCAGCACTAAATCAGCTAAGAATTCGGCAAATTCGGATTAGGCTGAGTAGGCTGAGGGAGGACGGTAAACTATGGCAAACGAAATTGGGTTTAAGCTAAGATTGCTAACATGCCCAATACTGAGGACCAGGTCCTCAAAGGAATTAAACATGTTTTTTGCTTTACATTAACTAGTAATTTAGAATGGTAAATTGCCGCTACTCCTCCTCCATGACCAGAACTTCTGGGATTTTGATAGTTTAGATAACCAGAGGGAGTTGATTCATTTAAACCAACATAATTATCTTGTCCTAACCAAGTCTCTGTAAGGGATATTAAATCAATCTGATGATCAGTTAACAGATCATGGACCAGCAGAGACTTGGGAGTTAGAGACCTAGTGTTTAGCAAACTACATTTAATTTTTAAATTATGAGGAACAGTGGCCAAATCATTAAATTTAGAGACTTGATGTTTAATTCGAGTTTTACCAACTTTTTGTTTAATCACTTTGGGATGATTATACATTATATTTTTATTAACTTTGGGGGGAGTAGACAAAGGTTCTCTGATGGGGAAGATGGGCTAAATTGAGGGGTGGCGGATGAGGAGGAGCTGCAGAGAGGCGTGTATTTATCAAGTTATGTTGTATTTGTCTTGGGTTATAATGTTTTGGGTAACGGGAGACAGACACAATCTCTGTGGGTTTATGAATTGAAAACTGATCTAAACAGTGAGAATTATTTGGATTAATAGGATTAATATGAGAAGTGGAAGCAAAGAAGGGCTGATTGGCAGACCCAGGAACTTTGGGGTGAGTTAATGCACCAGGTTTCAGTCACTGTACTAAAAAACGCTGAATGGAATAGTACAGATTGTCCCTTAAAACACGTGCACCAAGTCTATTTGGATGGATGCCATCTGGCCTCATAAATGATGGGCGGTTCCAAAACAGGTTGAAATTGTGTACAAAACCAGTGTTAAAAGTAGGACATGTAGAGCACAACCAGGTGTTAAGGCTGAGAGTTCTGCTAAAATAATTGCAACCTCTTCTAAAATGTGCCAGTGGCCCAGAAATAAACACACGTCTGCCACAGTTCATAAGAGTGGACAGAAGGCTCCTGAAGTCTCTCTTTAAGCTCTCCGATGCTTCATCTGGGATGTTGTTGCATCCAACATGCACAATGTCCGTTTTAGCGTGAGGGTATTGATTTAATAGGTCAGGGGTAAGAGCATCAATGTCTGACACTTTAGCCCCAGGAAAAAATTTAGTGACACAGTACCTGCTTCTGATGTTCCTCATTATTGAATCACCAATTACTAGCGTCGTCTGGGGGGGCTTTGTCAGTGGCTTCTGAAATGGTGGATAGTTTTGCCGTTGTTGTTGCAGTGATGCCGGGGTGATGCACTCTCTTCTTTTTGGAGCTGGTGTATAGTTTGGCACACCTAAAGTAGTTTTATTCCGGGGCTTGCGGGTTTGGGCCGCTGCTGAAGGAGGAGGGGCGGCCATGGGAGGATGATTGACGTCCAGGTGGGGGAAATCTTCCAGGGAAAGGATATCGAATCTATTTTCCAGCAAAAGGGGAAGGGAGGAGGCGTGGCCATGTCTGGTCAATCCCCGACGTTTGCTAGTTGCTAGATGTTTGCTAGTTGGCCCAACCAAGATCCAGGGCACGCATTGAGGCTGTGAAGAACCACCTGAGGCTTTGGGTTTAACTCTGAGTTGAAACCAGTGTTTATTGCTGGGGTCCTGAACAGCTGAGGTGACCGCAGCAGGGGTGAAAATGGATAGCGATGTGCTAATTTCACCCAGGTAAGTAGCCATCTCTGCTAGCTGCGAGTCGGTCGCCGGGGCCAGTGTCCGCCCAGAAATTATAGTATCTAGGTGGTCTTCAGCCTCCCGAATATTATAGAGGTTGGAGAGTCTCAATTCCAACTCAGAAACCTTTTTAAAGAGGGACAGACAGCTGACACATGTCGGGGATGGAGCCATGGCTTTCCAGGAGAGAAGTGGCTAGCTAGCTAGCTAAAACAGGTTAGCCTAACCTGGTGAACAGCCCTGCCCGGGGTGTGATTCACATGTGTGCCTGTTCAGGCTTTTGTATTTACTAAGCTAACACTAAGTAAAAAGTTAATATCAGTAAAAGAGAGATAAAAAAAAATTAAAAACGGAGTTAATAAAACAAACAAAAGCAGACAAGATAAGGCTTTGACAGTGACTTGACGTTTACAGACGGCGACACATGCGCATTCTGTTAATCACCAACATATATACAATAAAAGCTTCAAATTTACTAGACTAACATAACAAATTTGTAGGGATGACTGCCCATTTATTTAAAATGTGTACTAAATTCATGAGAAAAAAATGCAAAATTATAAGAAAAACTAGCTTGAATTTAAAAGATAAAAGTTACAAATTCGTGGAAAAAGTTGCAAATTTATGAGGAAAGAATTTACATATGTACAATTACAGTCACTGACAATGTAAACACAGGAAGTTATCTAAAAGATTTAATAAATTCATTAAGAAAAAGAAAATAAATTGTTGAGACAAAGCTCAGAAAATCACAAGAGAAATGCAGCTCATTTGCATTAGTTAAAAAAATTAAGGAAAAAATCAATGGAAAGATAAAAACTGCATTTTGTATTTACTCAGGTTATCTTTGTCTAATATTAAAATTTGTTTGATGGTCTGAAATATTTAGATTTAACAAATATGCAAAAATATAAGAAATCAGGAAGGGGCAAATACTTTTTCACAGCACTGTAAAAATGTTCACATAGAATTACAAAGTGGAAAAAAACAAACCTTTTTTTTTTTTTTTTTTTTTTTTAGTTAAACTCTTAAAATAAATGAGCCGATGAGACTTCCTGGTTTTGGTGATGTCACAAACCAGCAAGCCCAAACAAGGTCCAGAAACTAAGGCTTACTTAATTTCGCCTCATTTCAGTTCCACTGATCTTTTACAGTGTCTTATAGCATCTACAAGAACAGGTATGAATTGTGATGAAAACCGTCACAAATTTTCAAGTAAAATATGACAGATTTAACAGAAACAAATCACAAATTTAAAAGTGAAAAAACAGACAATACATGAGAAAAAGTAACTAATTTAATTTATAAAAATTACAAAACCTATCTAGCAGTATGGTTGGCAGGTATATAAAGGAAAATCAATCCTAAATGAGCTGATAACCAATTATACTGATAATATTCCAGAGATATAGTCCACCCCTAAAATGTATAGATGAATATCATTTCAGCTGAGTGGTAAAACACGTGCCCTTGAATTTTTGTCAGACTGCCCCTTTAAAGTCATCCCAGCCTGTGCTCCTGTAAGTGTTCTGGTGAACATCTTCTGCCACGTTGTTGATAATGAGAGTGAACACTTGTAGGGCACGCGTCTGCCTGTGCTAATCTGTACAGATGCCATCAGGACGGCACCACCCCCTGACACCCAGGACAGCTGCCACTGCTTCCACATCTGTAAACATGTGCTGAAACACAGCACAAACACCTGCTGCTGTCTCTGATTCAGCGTTAACACATTATCTGTGAAAAGATCATTTGAAGAGTTAATAATTGGCTAGTAGAATATTTTTTCACACAGTAGGAAACCTGAACAGAAAACTTAAACTCTACTTTTTTGATTACAGGACACTTGGGTACATTTATGAAGAAGCTACTTTTACTCAAGTACATTTGCTTTTTCATGTCACGTAATGACATTTTTTCTCATGATTTTTTACTTTGTTTTTTGTTAATCTTTTCTCAAGACTTACACCATAAATTTACTACTGTTTTCTAAAAAATGGCACTAGTTTCCTAGTAAATTTACTATTTTCTCTGTTTATTTAACATTACATTTTTCCTCTAAATTTATCCCTATTTTCTGATAAATTAAAAATTTTCCTCATAAATTTGTGATTTTTTTCTTTTAAATTTGCAAGGTTTTTCCCACATAAAATTGTGACTTTCATAATTTTGCTCATAATTCCCAAAATAATTTTTCACCCAAATTTATGATTTTTCTCCTAATCTTGTCATTTTCTTATAAATTTATGCATATTTTCTGATAATTTTCCAACTTTTTTCTTCATGATTGTGACTTTTTTCTGAACAATCTAATTTTTTTTAAAAATAAATTTGTAGTTTTTGAGGAATTTATGACCTTTTTTAAAAAAAATAAAGTATATTTCTAAACTGTTTTCTTATGAGTAGGGCTGGGATAATTAATGTGTTAACTTTTCTGAATAATGTGGGCAGATTAATGCATTAAAAAAACTGACATGCTCAGGTCACTTCATTAGGTGGTGTCAGCATTGGTGACTGGTTGTCTCAGCAGCTGGCTCAGCTTAAAGCAAAAGTAGAGTTTGGTTTTCAGGGTTTAAATTTGCAGCATTTATTAGATTAGATTAGATTAGATTCAACTTTATTGTCATTACACATGTATGAATACAAGGTAACGAAACACAGTTTAGCATCCAATCAGAAGTGCAAAGGACAGCAGTGCAGTATATACGGTAATTAACAGTATGTGCAATTTAAGCAAATATATGCAAATATATGCAGCAGTGCAGAAAGTTAAAAGTACTGTTATGTGCAAATAATGTGCAATAAGTTAGATGTAGTTATGTAGTTATGCAGTTATGTACAGGTGAGGATGGTAAAAGATGATTGTAAGAGAGTCAGCGGGGAACTAAGTTCAATAACGTGACAGCTGTTGGAAAGAAACTGTTCCTAAACCTGCTGGTTCTAGTCCGAAGGCTTCTGAAACGTCTTCTGGAGGGGAGAAGCTGGAACAGTCCATGAGCAGGATGGTTGGAGTCCCTAAGAATGCTGCATGCCCGGCGCAGACATCTTTTCCTGTAGACGTCCTCTATAGCTGGAAGTGGAGTCCCTGTGATGCGTTGGGCGGTTTTCACCACCCGCTGCAGCGCCTTGCGGTCAGCTATAGAGCAGCTCCCATACCAGAGTGTGATACAGTTGGTCAGGGTGCTCTCTATCACGCAGCGGTAGAAGTTGCCCAGGATGTCAGATGACAGATGGTTCTTCTTCAATGTCCTCAAGAAGAAGAGGCGCTGATGGGCCTTCTTGATCAGGCTGGTGGTGTTAACTGACCAGGACAGGTCCTCCGAGATGTGGGTCCCCAGGAATTTGAAGCTGGGGACACGTTCAACAGCTACATACCACAATATTATAATATAATAATATAATACATAATATTATGTTATACCACAATAAATTAATCCTTTGGGCCACTCAGACACCTTAAGTGCACTGCCTCATTCTGCGCACACACCTGGTGTAGGGCTTATTGATTGGCCCTGCTCACTTAATAGTATGAGGGGAGGGAGAGTTTTTGTCAGGATAACTATGAATGTCCATAGCTCCCTTATGGGACAGGATCTATGTAGAGTGATACAACATAGTCCGGTAGGTGGTGGTAATGCACCTGTAAGCTGGATGCCAACCGCCAATCAAATCTAAAAGAAGAAAAAGAGGAAGAAGAGTTTCTGTCAGAGTGAGCAGCGCCAGTCAATGAGCCCTACATCAGATGTGTGGGCTTGAAGCGGGGAGTATGTGTGCAGCATGAGGTAGCGCATTTCGGGTGCCCCAGAGGATCTGTTTAGTGTGATGTAAACTGCAAATTTAATCCCCCAAAAAACAAGACCTAGTCTTCTTTTAAGATGAGCCAGCTGCTAGGGCACTCAGGGTACCTTAAGTGTACTACCTCATCCTCCACACAGACTCCACTTCAAGCCCATACACCTGATAGTGCTCATTGATTGGTGCTGCTCACTGAATAGTATGAGAATAGGGAGAGTTTCTGTCAAAGTGAACAGAGGAAAACATAAACTCCAGCAGACCACTCACTCTGATAGCCTAAAAAGATTAAAAGCATCTAACACACTATTAGGGTCAGGATTACTGCATGTTCTCAGGAAATTAATACAAAAGTACTCAATTTGTTTGTACTTTCACATGATGACATAATAGACCTCTTGCACAATGTAGAGTTACGTACTTCCGCATTCCAATCAGCCCGCATTTCCCGTTCCGCTTCCATTATATTTTCCCATTCCCTGGTGTTTTCTCGTCAATAAATCAGTTTTATAATTTTCATTTATCATTGTACATACTGGAAACAGTGTGCAGTCAGATCATTATTTCTTTATAAAATTTGTGTTTTGCATTTTGATCATTTTTGTAACCATACTGAGCTGTTTAATAGTTCCCCAGTTAGCTTAGCAGCTAGCAGTTATCATGCTTGTTTATGTCAGTGCCATTCCAAATACCACTGCATGGGCTGTTATAGATCTGTTTAATGAACATGTATTGTGCAATCTTTACACAAGCTCATTCACGTTCATTTGAGTCCATGCAGTGTTACTTGGTGTGAGTCAAATTTTATTACGAGAATAAATAACACACTAGCAACTGGAAACTAACTAAGCTAATATCAATAACAGTAATGGTAACATCAGTAACCAAGGGATTCTGCATACACAAAGTAATATTAAAAGAAGTCAGGTAACAACTGAGAGTCGGACATATGTTTTAGAGTTTCACAGGTTTACTACAGCTAGGGTTGCCAACTGTCCCGTTTTAGCTGGGACGTCCCATTTATTGGGGTAAATATGTTTGTCCCAAGCTGGATGTGTGTTGTCCCGTATATTCAAGGCTGTCTTAATGAACAGGCTAGGCTGGCCTGAAGCCCAGGGGCCTACAAAGATCAGGGCCTATCATGAGCCAATGAAAAAGATCATATTGTTGTTAACTGGTCAAATTCTATGTCTATCACTTGATATTCATGTGTGGCTGCTGATTGGTCTAATTTATAAGTGCCTCACATGGGTACGACGTAACAGTAGCCTATCAGAGGAATTGTTTTGACATGTGACTATGCAAGCGCCAGTGAGAGGTAAGAAGTAATTAGCTCAGTCAAAATGTCCAGAAAAAAATTTGAAAGTGGAGCTCATAAAATTATTGAGTGTAAATGAGCTTATGGAAAATGAATTGCTCAAAAAATCCCAAAGGGTAAAGGATTTTTCTAAGCTGGAGCATTGACTGGAGGAGGCTTCTAAATACAGCACGGAGGAGACAGGTGGGCCATTAAAGAACTCACCTGGAGGAGAAGGGCGAAGAGAGAAGAATGACCATGATTGTTTACATCAGACAGCTGTGCGTGGGACAGTGGACTCCGACCTTGGTAAAAAGTAGACTGGCTCAAGCATGCATCCATAGAGTATGATGATATTCGTGAGCTGGACTTAAAGGGCATAATGAAGGATTTTTCTTTAAAGAAGGCCAGAAGAAAGACTTCTAAAAAGGTAAGACGTGCTATTTGCAGTGCTTTCCAGCCACCTGTGCAGATTTTCCATTGCTGCTGTTGTGCTTGTTTGAATCAGGAATACTTCACTGATGTAATTTTATGCCGAAGGCAGTGTCTGTCACACTGTAAACAGGGAAATCTCAGTAAGATAAAATATCCTAAATCAAGACTTTATACTTGTTTTTCTTTCACAAGATAATTTTGACAAGACAAGAATTTCTTTTTGTTGGACAGTTTTCTGTAAGATTTTACTTGCTTTATGAAAGTTTTTACTTGTTTTAAGCAATTTAATCTTACTTGCTGGCAGACTTTTTTTTTTTCCAATTTTAATTAGAATTATCTATTGCCAGAATTTTTTTTTGTTTATTTTAAGTAAAATTATCAGCCAACAGAGCAAGAAAATTTGACTTATCAAATTGTGTAAAACAAGTTAAAACTGTTGGAAAGCATATGAAATTTTCTTACACATAAACTGCACAGCAACAATAAATATTTTGTCAGACAATAAAACAAGCATAAACAGCCTTAATTTATTTCATTTTACTTACAGTATATTTGACTTTTTGCAATGTAGTCGTGTTTTCTAGCTCAACGTTGCATTATTTCTCAAAGAGAAACAAAAACGAGGCCGTAGTGGCTCTGGAGGTAGAGCAAGTCGCCCAGTAACTGGAGGGTTGGTGGTTTGAATCCTAGTCCCCCCACCTTGCTGTTGTGTCCTTGGGCAAGAAACTACCCATCTTGCCTCCACTGTGTTCATGGTTCATGACACTGATGTATGAATGTGAATAAACGTTTGGTGGTAGTTGGAGAGGCCACTGGCATGGATTGGCAGCCATGTTTCTGTCAGTCTACCCCAGAGCAGCTGTGGCTACAGAGGTAGCTTACCACCATCATTGTCTGTGGAGTGAATGAATGATAGACTCATTGTAAAGTGTCTTGTGTGTCATGAAAAGTCTAATATAAATGCAATCCATTATTAAAAAACATAGCTATTTCACATTTTTAAACTGAGATTCTGTATTCTGTAAAATCTGAAATTTCTAGGTATACAGTGTGGTATTTTTTTCCTTGTAGTATTAAACATGACATTGAACATCAATATTTTTAAAGGTATTATCAAGATTAAAAAAAAATCAGCTCAGTCATCCGGGAGAGGCTCAGAGTAGAACCGCTGCTCCTCCACATTGAAAGGAGTCAGTTGAGGTGGTATGAGCATCTGATTAGGATGCCTCCTGGACGCCTCCCACTTGAGGTGTTTCAGGTACGTCCCACTGGGAGGAGACCCCGGGGCAGACCCAGGACTCGGTGGAGAGACTATGTCTCCCAGCTGGTCTGGGAACGCCTTGGTATCCCCTCTGAAGAGCTGGAGCAGGTGGCTGGGGAGAGGGAAGTCTGGGCTTCTCTGCTTGAACTGCTGCCTCCGCGACCCGGACCTCCGGAAAAGCGGTAGAAGATGGATGGATGGATGGATGGATGGATGGAAAAAAAAATCCCAGTATTATGACAACACTAATGCCCACAACATCTTGGCACTGAGCAAAAACCCTCTGTCCTTTATTTGGCTGTGAGAAATTTGGCAACCCTAATTACAGCCCATGCAGTGGTATATGGAATTGCAGAGACATAACATGATAGCTGCTAAGCTAACTGGGAAGCTATTAAAAGGCTCGGTATGGTTATAAAAATGATCAAAGTGTGATACACAAACCATATAAACAAAGATCAATCTGCCCACACACTATTTCCAGTATGTACAATGATAAGTGATAAAACTGATTTATTGACGAGAAAGCACCAGGGAATGGGAAAATATAATGGAAGCAGAACCGAAACTGCAACTGGAATGCAGAAGTACCTTACTCTACATTGTGCAAGAGGCACTAATCTGTATAAAAAACACTAGCTAGCACACTGGCTGGCAGAAGTGAAGCCACCGGAAACTGTGGCTGCCATTTAAGTCCACCCAAAATACTCAGCAAGTCAATATATTGACCATAATAATGTAATGACATGTGGAGACACCATTAATATGTGTGTGATTATTAATAATTAATAACTGGAATTATTAATTATTAATAACTCTTGCATTTCCTCATTTGTAACACTAGGTGGGGCACCACTTGTGATTTTAAGAGTTGCAAGAACTCTGCTAAGAACCAACTTAATTTATGAATTTGGTAATTAATAAGTTAAGCATTAATTAATAATGTAATTAACAATATTTGATTGATCTCATAATCGGGGTGTCAGTTCTTGAGCTAGGGAATTGAACATAGCAGATTCATGTTTGGTCTTTGCTCTTGAGTGATCATGGTGGGATGGTGTTTGTCAGAAAAATGTACACATATGTTATCATTTTTTTATATCTAAGCCTTATACAAGTGTAGAAGTGTGGAAAAGTACCGAGACTGCATGGAGAAGCGTGTTCCTCTGGATTAACACTAAGACTGAATGCAGGAAGCCAGTTCTGCCGGAAAGGTACAGGAAGCCCCCTGTAGAGCAAGAGGACACAAAGAGCCCCCTGCGGAGCGAGAAAGGGAGCAGGGCCCCCTTTGTTCTTTTAAGAAAGTCAATACACCTGATTCCGGATTAATGAACTCTGTCAACTCTGCTAATAATGTGCCAGACCTGTTTCACCCCTTTCTGTCTGTGATGTATTCAGCTGAAACCGTTTGTGTATTGCAACTGTCTCTCACATATAAGCCTGCTCGCTGAAGCCAGTCTTCAGCACTGACTTCCTGTACTCAGGTTCGTGCTCCTTGTACGAGTAAAGCTTTTAAAAAGAATATTCTTGTGTCTCGAATCTTTATTGAGGTAATGAACTAATATACGATCATATTCTAAGTGTTTTCAGAGATTCCTGACATACGTGGTGCCGTGACCCGGATGACCAACACCCTAGACGAGCCAGGACAACCAAGCCTTCTTCCCCGGTCTTCAAACCCATGCATGGTCTGACCAGCGGTCAGTTTTGGAAACCCGCCTTCAGGGAACGCCGGGGAGGAGACTGGCTCCTGACTCTGTCTAGTGACGGTCATCCTCACTAGTAGGGTCATAAAGTAAGTGACGTCTTTTAATTATTAAAGAAAAAAAAAATGAAGGCGTGAGATCTAGTTCCAACAACAAGTGAGTGCACTTCAAAAGAGTATTATTAAGGAAAAAGGATATAGTATATACTATATGCGTTAGAAGATCCTCCCAAATCCAGCCTTGAGTGAGCAATGTAAAATAGGCCGCTCCAATATGTTACTAATGTAAAATGGGATGCGCTCCTAAATATGTTACTAATGTAAAATAGGCCGCTCCAATATGTAAAGTTGGATGCGCTCCTAAAAATGTTACTAATGTAAAATAGGCCGCTCCAACGTGTTACTAATGTAAAATAGGATGCGCTCCTAAATATGTTACAAGATCCTCCTAAATGACTATTTAAATGACTATGACTAACGCGATAAGAGAGTGAAGCGCGCGGACGAGTAGTTGCAACGAGGAAAAAAAGGTTTTGTTCGGGTTAAAGTCCCGATTGTGTTGTTTTCCGGCCGAAGAGTCAGGTTTCAAAATGTGAAAGAAAAGTAAAAGGTGCTGCGTATTGACTGATAGGTCAAGCTTTAGCTAGTAATGGTAATATAAGGCGGCGTCCTATATATTTTTCCTATCTGATCATACCAGGTAATAATCCTGTAAGAAATTACAGGAACCCTAATATAGGTTGTGTGAGATCTAGTCCCATCAACAAGTGAGCGTATCCTGAAGGCGTGAGATCTAGTCCCAACAACAAGTGAGCGCACTTCAAAAGAGCAACGTCCCTGACTAACAAAAAAAAAAAAAGGGTAATTGTACAGGAAAGACAAATAAAGCGAAAAATAAGCAAAAGAAAAAAGAGGAAACTGCACGCCGAACGGTAAAAAATTACAATAACCGGTTAAAAGAAAAAGATCAGATAAAGGATCCTGAAAAATATTTAAACAAATGGGGAAAAAGATTATTCCCTTAAACCCACACTGGATGTGGATGAATGCACAGTCGATGGAAAAACTTACAACAAAAAGAGATAAATATCAAAACCAACCGAGCATCGAACCATTATTAAATGAAAAAGATAATCCTCCCCCAACTTATCAATGCCGCGATCCTAAGGAGGGTCCATACGGGAAATTATTAAAAGAAGCACAAGAGGTTGGGAAAAGGAGGAAGTAAATAAAATCATAATAATTAGACCATAATATTTAAAGACGGATGGATTAAATGGCAACAAAACCGGATAACGTTAAAATGGACAATGAGAAACAGTTATTTTATCTATTCTTTGTGTGTGAGCCTTAGATAGAGGCAGCGGCAGTGTAGAGAGGACAAAACTCCTCTGTTCTCTGTTTGTGTGTGTGTGGTTGATCTGTGAAGAAAGTGGTCTAAATATGGGTACTTTTACAAGGTTTTGGGTTTTTATTTTTTTTTTTCATTAACTCTGTGGGGTTAGACCCAAGACAGGCAGGTCAATGAAAGTGAATGATGGAAATTGGGATGTTTGTTTTAACTGTGGCAAGCCTGGTCACTGGGCCCATGATTGCAGGTTTGGCCAAAGAGGTGGATTTGGAGGCAGGATACCAAGTAGAGGTAGAAGAAGATTTCAGAATGATCAGAGAGGCGAGCGACAGGCTTGCTCTGTAAAAAATAGAAGCATGAACAGTAAATGTGAAAGGAGGGACTACTGAAGGAGCAGCTCTCTCTCTCTCTCTCTCTCTCTCTCTGTGTCCCCTTTTGCCTCAGAGGTGGAAGGAGCAGGTTTTGAAGCGCTGTAACTGACCTTTTTCTTTGACTGAAGCATGACAGTGCACTTTATAGGAAGGATTGACGTGTGACAACGTGAGATTTAGAGCACAGAGGTTCAAAAGAGATTGATAATTATGTATCTGTGCATATGATCTGCCAGAGGCTATGGATTATCAGACAAAGGTCCCAGTCATAGATGAAAAGAAAGGAAGAGATTTGCCAGATGGGTCAAACAAATGCAGGACAGAGGAATGTTTGCAGGATGTGAAAACAGCCCCCCTGATGGTGATTAAAAACGGGCCGTCACAAACAGCTAAGGGGGAGCATGAAGGTAGTGAGAAAATTAAGGAATTTCTAGAAAGTGCTACAAACATCACCGATAAATACAGGGACAGGGGCAGATTGTACCTTTCTCACCATGTTATAGTTTTGTAGGCATGGTGTTAGCTCATATGGAGTTATCTGTTCAGGAGAAGAAGACAAGACTCCACCACACCAAGATACAGATGACTCTGTTAACTTTAATTTTCAGAGCAACCAGCAGATGTCTTATTTTAATATATTCCTTGAAAGGCAGATGTTCAGACCCAGAGGCATTATTTAATTCCAAAACAAATTCAAAAGGCACCCAGTGCCAGGGTAGAAATCAAGAGATGAGTTTTGTCACAAGACAGAATTTTGAATTGAGCCATGTTGGTTTGGTATAAAGCTAACTTTCCAGAATGAAACTGATCACTTTTATGTTCAGGATCTTGCATGGAGCATTAGCTGTGGACAGTAGTCAGTAGTATGAACGACGGGACAGTGAATCATGAATAAGACAAGCAGGTGGTAACAGAATGTTGATGAAGGCTGAAGAGAACGGAGACCAGATGGACGGAGGAAGTTTTAATACTGAAAGAGATTATAGATGTGAGATGTTTCATCAGCTAGTCCAGGGAAAGGTGAAGTCTTGTACACAGATGGATAGTGGATGGAAACGAATTGAGTGAGTGTTTCTGATGGAAAAAGTACGTAGGGGAAGAGAAGAAGAACGGTGGGTTTAGCAAGTGTAGAAAATATTTCTGATGTTGAGATGGAAATGGAAAAAGAAATGAAAGCAGAGCATGTGTAACCAAAGAAAAATAAAGATCCACGTAAGATTTGAAGCTGTAGCTTTAAAAACCAAACAAACAGAAAACCAGCAATAAATAAATTAAATTTCTGGCTAAGAGTGCCAGGAAGAAGGCACAAATGCAGGCAGCCATCTTAAATGTTTCCAAGTACTTAAAGCAGCAATGAGGCATTAGGTGTCCATTCTTTCAGTGCATTTCCTTAATTGTGAATATTAACATTTATTTAGTAATGAGCAAACACTCACAGCGAAGATTATAGCCTTACTATATACTCGGTTATTTAAAGTCAGTCTAACACCCCAGTTATGTTCCTCCCCAACAGAGGGTATGCATTTGATGTTACTCACCACACAATGGTGTGACAACGTCATATTTCAGGAATATGACAGTAATGAGGAATGTGTTTTTCCTGATTCGGCGGTGGCCAAGCTGGGTCAGGGTAAACTATATTCACTCCACAATTTACCAAGGAATATATAAAATGAGGCATTCAAGGAAAAAATTTGAATCAAATTCTAATTAGGCAAAACGTCCACCTTTCCGTTGACTGAAAGAGTGTGACGCAACTTTTATTCATTTATTCAAATTCAACCCGTCTGTGTTCAACTGGACAAACTGATCTTATTTATCAATGCTGAAGCATATCAAAGATGCACAGATAGTTATTTTGTTTTTCTTAAATGAAATTTGTACTGTCACAAAAGAAGCTGTGACTATTGAAATTTTATTTTTGAGGGAACTGGGCTACCCGCAAATTTTATCTAAAATTAAAAATGGTAGCACACTTCCTTTCAGCAGAAGAATCAAGCAAATACCCTGTAACTTTGCTGCATGTGTGTCTCCATGTATCAAAACAGGGGGTATCAGGGGAATTAATTAGCAAATAATTAGCAATACTCAGAAAAATAGGTAATACATAAAAATTATCAATAACTGATAATGACTTGTTTTATCCTTTCTAAAAGATTTTCTATATAGATTAAAAGATGATTATACCATTTTAAGAACAGAGCAGACATTTCTGGCAGACAATGACAAACCCAATGATCAAGGGTGAGGCACATTGTTTGGCTATGACTTAAAAGAAGACAGTGCAGCTGTTAACCGTTCCTGCCTCTCGTCTCCTAACCGTGGTTGGGGGACGCAGGGGAGGTCTGTCTTCTCCAGGGCCGGAGGCAGCTTTTTTCCTCCGGGGTCAACTCCCGAGTAAACCTCACTCTTGTTAAGCAGGAGATATGGTGGTACACAGAGGCACAGGCCGTATTGCTGAAGCGTTGGGGCTTTATTCACCGACTGCACTGCTATTAACAACAATTTCTACCTGCTCCGGTCGCCTCGCTCTCTGTCTCTCATCCGCCCAAAATCATACACACCGTTCACTCGTCGGGGCCGTTCCACACACCCCTGGGGCGCGCCTCGGCTGCGCGCACACACTCACTCACGTTCACGCACTGAGCTGTCCTTTCTAAACACCTGCATTAGGCACATCTTACAACACTACCCCCACCATGGATTGGCAATTAACACTAATTCCATTCCATCCAAACCATATAAAATTGGTACACACTCTCTACATTTGTACGCCTAGCAGTAGCAGTAGCAGTGTCCAATATATAACAGGGATTCAAATAGGTAGGTAGGTTATGAGTGTCTATGCAGTGGTAAAACTAGCTCATTTGGCAGTGAAAACGTGAGGGGCAAATACATGGAATACCATTGTTTCTAATTAAACAAGGAGGTACATTATACTTTGGAATCTATTTCTAGGCGACCGGAGTATTACTGAACAACTAATCAGCATACAACACATTCAAATGGAATCAAGTGCAGGTGGGTATATGAAAGCATTGTTACTTCAGCTTTTTTTTTTTTAAAACAAACATATAGAACATTAAAACCAGACTAGAGTCCAAAAATGTGAACTGGAGAGTCTCTAGTGCAAACAGGAACTGCTACAGTTGGTTCACTCAGTAACCCAGTCCCCGTAACGGTCCGGTCCTCTGCGCCGACGTTTGGGCCATGACACGTGCTGAGCCTGATGGCGTGGTTCTCCCACCGCACCCCCACCATGGCCAAATATCACATGGGAAGGAGTGGGTGGAAGAGACCCGAACACATTGGGGGCATTAGCAGGTGGAGTGGACGGCCGGGAACTGCTGGGGCCATCACTGGAGGCGGTAGCGAACAGGTTGTACAGGCTGAGGTCCTGGTCTGCTGGGTCCCCCTCCACAGCCGGTGGCAAATTGAGCGGGGCTGCCGAATGGCGCGAACAAATCCTCTCCAACAGGTGCGCCCGCGCATCTCTCATCACACAGAAATGGGCCACAATGTCCACACTTCGTCTCAGCCCGACATTCATGAGCCCTCACAGCACTTCGTCTGCACTCCTGACGATTAGCCAGCGACATGAACGGGTTTGAGCAGTTAGTTTCTTGTTCGTAGGTATCGGCGGGATAGCGAGCGGCCGCCATGTCTCATTAGCTTAGCTGCCATCACAGTCACTCAGCCCAGCTGCCGCGGTCCTTTGCGTTCGGTACTCACCACCCTCTTAACAACGTGAGGGTCTCTTCGTGGTCGCCAGTGTTAACCGTTCCTGCTTCTCGTCTCCTAACCGTGGTTGAGGGACGCAGGGGAGATCTGTCTTCTCCAGGGCCGGAGGCGCTTTTCCTCCTCCGGGGTCAACTCCCGAGTAAAACCTCACTCTTGTTAAACAGGAGATATGGTGGTACACAGAAACACAGGCCGTTTCGCTGAAGCGTTGGGGCTTTATTCACAGACTGCAATATTATTAGCAACCATTTCTACCTGCTCCGGTCGCCTCGCTCTCTGTCTCTCATCCGCCCAAAATCATACACACCGTTCACTCGTCGGGGCCATTCCACACACACTGGGGCGCGCCTCGGCTGCGCGCACGCACTCACTCACGTTCACACACTGAGCTGTCCTTTCTAAACACCTGCATTAGGCACATCTTACAACACAGCAGTCACGACATTGTGCACAAAAAGCACCGCCCTCATGGCTGCTGTACTGCCAGGTCATATCCTTGAAAGACTAGGAAGTCCACAGCCACTGCATGTTACTATGAAATATATCAGATGTTTTGAACTTTTTGATTGTGCCTTGGCTGACAAATTGTATGACAAAGATGTCATCACAGTGCAGATGGACAATTTGATTTTCAATGAGCAAGGAGCAGCTGCACTGTCGGTGAAATTGCCCGAAGATGTTACCTCCTTGCATGATGTTAACACTCCCTATGGGGACCAGACAATTACTTTTGGGCTGCTTGTGGACAAATGGTTGAGAAGACAAATCATGTAACCGATTGGGTGAAAACTCCTAAGAAAAATGTGCAGTACTCACAATCCACAGGACTATTTATGGCGCCTTTAGATAAGATAAGATAAGATAAGCCTTTATTAGTCCCACAACGGGGAAATTCCAGGATTGCAACAGCACAGGGATAGCAACACTCAGAGCAACAATCAGAAGGCAAGAAAAAAAGCAAGCAAGCAAGAGCAGCTAATATACATATGTACATATTACTATAAAATATATATATACACACACAGACACACAGTGCAGAGCACTGTAGCTGGATGGAATAAATATATGAATATATAAACACACAGTGCGGAGCATTGTAGCTAGATGGAATAAATATGTAGATATATAAACACCCACAGTACGGAGCATTGCAGCTAGGTGGAATAAATATGTAAATATATAAACACACACAGTGCGAAGCATTGTAGCTAGATGGAATAATATGTAGATATATAAACACACAGTGCGGAGCATTGTAGCTAGATGGAATAAATATATAGATATATAAATATAAACACACCCAGTGCGGAGCATTGTAGCTAGATGGAATAAATATGTAAATATATAAACACACACAGTGCAGAGCATTGTTGCTAGATGGGATGAAACAGCATAACCGTCTACTTAGTTAAGTAGACGGTCATGACCCCTTTACAAGTGGACCCTTTGGGTCACGATTCATCCATTTTCTCTGTGGTAGATTTGAGTAATGCATTTTTTACTATCCCGTGCATGAAGAAAGCCAGTTTTAGTTTGCATTTACGTTTAAGGGAAAAAGATACGCATACACCAGATTACCTCAAGGTTATTGTGAAAGTCCGACCATTTTCTCACAGGAAATGACTGCTCTAATGGCTAAATTTAGCCCACCAGCCGGTTCGAAAATTATGTTATATGTGGATGACATTTTGGTTGCCTCCCCCACTGAGGAACAATGTCGACAGAACTCTTTGGCCCTGCTGCACTTCCTGTGTGAACATGGACTAAAATGTGGCAAGAAAAAACTGCAGTTTTGTCAACCTGAGGTTAAATTCCTTGGCCATATGCTTATTGCCGACGGGAAAACATTGGAACCAGATAGAATAAGGACCATTCAAAACTTACCTTTGCCACAGACAAAAAAGCAAACTTAATCAGCAAATTTAAAAGAAAACAGTCATAAATTTACAACAAAAATTGTAGATTTATGATGAAAAAATGTGTGAATTTATGAGGAGAAAAGTTACATGTTTACAAGACAAAATAAAATTTATGAGAAAAAAGTTGCAGATTTATGAAAATAAGTAGCAAATTCATGTGAAAAAGTGGCAACTTTACAACAAAAAAGGCACTATTAGGTACCCTGAACTACTGCCGCCAGTGGTTGCCAAACCTCTCACAACACACGGCTCCACTGTACGCACTACTTCAGGGCCCACAAGGAAATTTGCATGCTAGTATGAGCTGAAAAACATGACTATGCCACCCCACACATACTTAAATGCCAACAAACTTTACTGCACTGCCAATGACAAAATTGTTCTCCCTCCCTCACTGCACTGCTGGATGGCACGATGTGCCAACAGGAGGGATATGATTAAGATAGCTGAAAAACACTTCTTCTGTCCAGGAATTCTAAAAGAAATGAAAAAGTTTGCAGTCAAAATAATGCCCAAGGTGCAATGAGAACTAGACAGAGGAGTTTTCCACTACCAAAAGCACCCTTTTCTCAATGGTGCATGGATTTTATAGAATTATCAAAAGTGGGTCAACTCCAATACTGCCTTGTTCTCATTGACACATTTACAAAATGGACAGAAATACATCCTACTACTAAGGCAGATGCAAAAGTTTTTCTGTAAGGTTTTTTTGCAAAATAGTATATTCCCAACTTTTGGAATACCAGAGATCATTTATGCAGACAATCAGACAAATGCTGGCAAAAACCACGCATGGTAAGGCCATTACGTGGCCTGAAGCTCTTAAGATAGTGAAACTAGTAATTAATACCATCCCAGATAAGAAAATGGGACGGTGCTTTTCACCGCCCTTATGTACTGACGGGTCTGTCATTACTAATACCACACAAACATAAGGCTCTTAGTGAACACCAAGGAATACATTGACTCTGTCGAAGCTCTCTCCACTCCACTGGAGGAAGTGATCAACCCACTGCAGCCTGGTGACTTTATCTTCGTGAAAAATCATCACAGGCAGCATTGGGACTCAGTAAGGGTCACTGAACGACCATCCTGGATCCACCTTTCACACGTGAAGAGACTAAAAGTGCCTGCAAGTGAATTAACCTGCTTCCCTGAGTAAGTCCAGTTACAAGGGGGGCGTGTCCTTTTAAGGACACGGCCGTCTCAAACCTGGTGAAGACAGAGGCCCAGAGGGGTACTCTCTCAGGTGGAAGTAAAAATGAAGGCACTGCTACTTGCCGCTGGTGTGACAGGTGTATTTGCAGGAGTAATATGGATCACTTCCCCCGACGCCAACTTGATAACCAAGAGGGAGACGACAGCCTATGACAGCATTCCCCTCATTTGGAGTGGCCTATTTGAGTCGCAGAATGAATGATGTATTTTGGGCTTTGGAGGACCTCACTGAGAGAAAGGAGGCGTAATCGATTGGCTGAGAAGACTGCAACAACACTTGAATGGCTTGAAGGATGTGCCACAAAATTGGGACCTGTCCTCTTGGTTCCTTTCTGGTCAATGGTGGCAAGTTCTGTTGAAGTAGTTAACCCCAGTAACAGTTGCATTGATTCTATCTTGTGTACTATTAGGTCCATGATAAGTAGAGCTCTTGCTCAACACACTTTCATGTTACAATCTGTTATGCTCCAAAGGGAAGTTCCTGTACAATATACTGCCTTGAGAAAACGAAGTGATGGTGATTGTGATGACAGAACCACTGTTTAGATTTGGAAGTGATGCTCAATGATGACAATGTAGAAAATCATGAGAAGATATATTGTACTGATGTTTGCAGAATCAGAATCAGAATCAGAATCAGAATCAGCTTTATTGGCCAAGTATGCACAACACATACAAGGAATTTGACTTTGGCTAAAAACTTGCTCTCATTGTTCAGGTGGAGGATTTAAATAAGGATTCAATGACAACAGAGTATGTACAGTAAATTACAGTCTGTCCACGTTTCTATAAAAGGATGCAAATATATACAGGAATATATGCAGTTATTTACTCAGACTAACCACACTTTGCAGAAATATATGAAAAAATATACAGTCACACAGTATTTCAATGTGAACTCAGATTCAGTGATATAATGTGAATGAAGTAAAAAGCAGTGTGAGAGTTATGTGCAATGTAATAATGGATGAAAAGTCATGAGTACAGCAACAGGTAGGACTAAGTGAATGTTAGGAGTTCATCAGAGTGATGGCTTGAGGAAAGAAACTGTTCCTGTGACGGGTGGTTTTGACCTTCAGTGATCTGTAACGACGACCAGAAGATAGAAGTTCAAACAGTTTGTGGCCGGGGTGTGATGGGTCAGCACAGATGTTTCCCGCCCGTTTCCTGGTTATGGACCGATATAAGTTCTCAATGGAGGGTAGGTCAGTACCAATGATCCTCTCCGCAGACTTAATGATCCGCTGCAGTCTGGTCTTGTCCTGTTTAGTGGCAGATCCAAACCAGACAGTGATGGAAAAGCAGAGGACAGATTGGATGATGGCGGTGTAGAAGACAACCAGCAGCTCCTGAGGCAAATCAAACTTCTTGAGCTGACGCAGAAAAAACAACCTCTGCTGGGCCTTTTTCCGGACAGTGTCTATATGGGAGGACCACTTCAGGTTCCGGGAGATTGTGGTACCCAGAAACTTGAAGGAGTCCACAGTGGACACTGTGCTGTTGAGGATGGTGAGTGGGGGGAATGAAGGGGGGTGTCGCCTGAAATCCACAGTCATCTCCACCGTTTTGGCTGGGTTAAGTTCAAGATGGTTCTGGCTGCACCAGAGGATCAGCTGCTCCACCTCCCGCCTGTATGCAGACTCATCATCATCCCGGATCAAACCGATGACTGTGGTGTCGTCCGCAAACTTCAGGAGCTTCACCGAAGGGTCCTCTGAGGTGCAGTCATTGGAGTAGAGGGAGAAGAGCAGTGGGGAAAGGACACATCCTTGGGGGCGCCAGTACTAATTTTTCGGGAGCTGGATGTAAATCTCCCTAGCTTCACCTGTTGCCACCTGTCAGTCAGAAAGCTGGAGATCCACTGGCAGGTGGAGGGGGGCACCTTGAGCTGGAGGAGTTTCTGATGAAGAATGCCTGGGATGATGGTGTTGAACACTGAGCTGAAGTCGACAAACAGGATCCTGGCGTACGTCCCTGGGGAGTCGAGGTGTTGCAGGATGTAATGTAGTCACATATTTACTGCATCATCCACTGACCTGTTTGACCGGTAGGCAAACTGCAGTGGGTCCATCAGGGGGCCTGTGATAACCTTCAGGTGGTTCAGCACCAATCTCTCCAAGGATTTCATGACCACAGAGGTCAGGGCAACAGGTCTGTAGTCGTTTAATCCTGTAACAGAGGGTTTCTTGGGAACTGGAATGATGATGGAGCGTTTGAAGCAGGAAGGCACTTCAGGCAGCTCAAGTGATCTGTTAAAGATCCGGGTGAAGATGGGGGCCAACTCGTTGGAGCAGACTCTCAGGCAGGACGGAGACACACTATCAGGTCCTGCAGCCTTCTTGATCTTTTGTCTCTGAAAGACCCGGCGCACCTCCTCTTCACAGATCGTTAGTGCTGGTGGGAGGTCAGAGTGGAGGAGGGATGGAGTTCCTGGGGCTGCAGATAATCCTTTTGTGTGGGTGGGAGGTGAGAACTGTAGGTTCTTTTCAAACCTGCAGTAAAAGCTGTTTAGGTCGTTAGCCAGCTGGAGGTTTTCCACAGGGTGGGGGGATGGTCTCCTGTAGTTGGTGATATTCTGCAGGCCTCTCCAGACAGAAGCAGAGTTGTTGGCTGAGAAGTTTTTTTGTAACTTCACACTGTAGCTCCTCTTAGCAAGCCTGATCTCCTTCGTCAGCATGTTTCTGGCCCGCTTGTACAGAGTCCAGTCACCAGTCCTGTAGGCCTCCTCCTTGGTCTGACGTAGCTGCTTCAGTTTAGGAATGAACCAGGGTTTATTGTTGTTGTATGTGCAGAAGGTCTTGGTCTGCACACACATGTCCTCGCAGAAACAGATGTATGACGTCACAGTGTCAGTGAGTTCATTTAAGTTAATGGCTGCAGCTTCAAAAACACTCCAATCTGTGCAGTCAAAGCAGGCTTGTAACTTCAGCTTTGATTCCTCAGTCCATTTCTTCACAGTCCTTACAACAGACTTGGAAGTTTTTAGTTTCTGTCTGTATGTTGGAATAAGATGGAGCAGACAGTGGTCAGAAAAACCCAGAGCTGCACGGGGGACGGCATGATAGGCATTTCTTAAAACTGTGTAACAATGGTCGAGTGTATTTGTGTCCCTGGTGGGACATTTAATATGCTGTCTGTATTTAGGAAGCTCATTTGTGAGATTAGCTCTATTGAAATCACCCAGAATGATAAGCAGAGAGTCTGGATGTTTTTCCTCCACGTCTGCTATCTGTTCAGCGAGGTGCTGCAGGGTCTCTGTTGTAGAAGCAGCAGGCGGGATATAAATTCCGACCAGAATAAATGAGGAGAACTCTCGCGGTGAATAAAAGGGTTTACAGTTTATGAACAGTGACTCTAGGTTAGGGCTACAAAACTTCTTCAACACTGTGACATCAGTACACCAACCTTCGTTTATGTAGAAGCAGATTCCACCACCTTTAGTCTTTCCAGAGAATTCTCGGCTGCGATCAGCGCGAAACAGCTGGAATCCGTCCAGGCGGACCGCGCTGTCCGGGATGTGTTCACTCAGCCAGGACTCCGTGAAACAAAGGGCGCCAGATCTGCTAAAATCCCGGTTTTTGTGAGTCAGGAGCAGCAGTTCATCCATTTTGTTCGCCAAACAGCGGATATTTGCCAGATGGATCGATGGGAGCGGCGTGCGAAATCCTCGTTTCTTCAGCCTGACTAGCGCACCGGCACGTTTACCACGCCGCCTTCGTTTCCGGCCAGCGCCAATAGCCGCTGCTCCCACAGCTAAGATCGACTGAAAAAACTTCAGATCAGCAGCAGCAACTGGCGGAGAAGTTGCATTGGGAGGTAGTCTGAGTGAAAGTAGTTCCTCCCTTGAATAGGTGATTCGGACAGAAGAGCAGAAGTCTAAAAAAACACACAAAATTATGAAAAAAGGAATTCCGGTCTGGACGCCATGGTGATAGCAACCTAACGCTGAAACTCCCAGACTCAATCCAAGGAAAACATCCTCAAAATCAGACCTAATGGATTTTTGGAAGATTAAAAATCAAAAGACAATAACACCATGCCTAACCACAAGCAGAGGAAACTGACATTCCCCAGGTCAGGACGCACAGCGACCGCAGAATCCGAACCGGAGGACCTCCGTTCAGAAGACGAGGACCTGGGCCTAGCTAACAAAAGGATTAGCTTGAAATCGCGATTTGATGAAATACGACGATTTCGGGCCGAATTTATTGAATTCAGAGAGGATCTAAAAAAGGCGAACAGCAGAATGGACCAGGCCGAAAACCGAATCTTGGAAGCTGAAGAAAGAGTAAAAGTGCTTGAAGATTCTGTGCTGGATTTACACAGAAAACGGTCATGGCTGGAGGCTAAGCTAACCGACCAAGAAGGAAGACAGAGACGAGATAACATCAGAATTCACGGTCTGAAAGAAGGAGCTGAAGATGGTTTCAACACAGTGGCGGAATGCGTGGAATCCTTATTGAGAGAGAAGTTGGATATTCCACAAACCACCGATTTGAAGATAGAAAAAGCCCATCGTACATTAGCCGCAAAGCCAGCCCCGGAAGCGCCCCCACGTTCTGTGGTGGTAAGATTCGCCAATTTCAAAATAAAACAAGAGGTTGTAAGACGGGCTTGGCAGAAAAAAGGATTTATGCATCATGAGAGAAAAGTCTTCGTGGAGCACGATTACGCCCCTGAGGTTCTTAAAAAACGACAGGAATATAACGACGCCAAAAAGGTTTTACGGGAACAGAATCTACGCTTTCAGACGCCATTTCCGGCGAAGCTAAGGGTCTTTTACGGTGAAGAGTCATGTCTCTATAATTCAGCGGAAGAAGCAACAACTGACATGGCAAGGAGAGGGCTCCCGGTAACGGTGTTTAAACCCGCAGCGGATCTGAGCGAGAAAATCAGAGCTCAAACGTGGTCCACTCAGAGACCTTCAAAATCCACGGGGCAGCAGCGGGAAACCCAGCCCCAGAGCTACAAAGATAAGCTTTCCAGTTCCAGGAAGGAATAGCGACCTTTTTGTTTGTTTTTTTTTCTTTTCAGTCACTCTGCACTTCCACCCCCCCCCCTCCTACAAGGTAACAAACATTAAAGGAGATGCAGAATCAGCATGTGGTAAAACCTTTCATGGAGCAGTTATAGCATTAGAAACAAATGTCTTCTTAATTTAAAGGGGGAAAAAAAAAATCATGTTAAAATAGAAATGTAACAATGACCCACATGTTCTCTCCATACTAACAAATACTGTATTAGAGTGAATGTTTGCTGTGATGGGGGTGGGAGGGTGCACACAATCTCATAGGTTATAGGCATAAAAAAAAAAAAAAAAAAAAAATCATTACAAATTCGGATTGGGATCTGAAATTCACGTTAAAAACATGGGACAACTTACAGGGGTAAGAGAGGGCCCTCAACACGTAACAGAGTTTGAGGAATTTCCCTCAGAGCCTACACTCCATCAGGGCTCTTACAGGGTCTTTAAAGAGACCCCAGCTCAGGAAGTTTTTTTGACAGTTTTTTGTTTTAAAGTTTCGTACACTATGTTCTTAATGTTTTTTATGTTCTTAATGTTCTTTCAGTTTCTGAGTAGCAAAAAAGAGGGCCACCACACTGTTATACTAAATAAGAAAATACAATGGAGAAACAGGGTGTAACCAAAATAGCCTCATATAATGTAAAAGGGATCCTGAATCCAGTTAAAAGATCCAAGATTCTACGCAAAATGAAAAAAGACAAAGCAGAAATAATATTTTTACAAAAAACCCACCTAACAGACATGGAACACACTAAACTCAATAGACAAGGGTTTAAAATGATCTCTTCATCTTCATATAAATCAGGGAGGAGGAGGGGAGTAGCGACATTGATATCAACCAAAATTACATTTGAAAAAAAATCAGAACACAAAGATAAAGAAGGGAGGTACAGTTTGGTAACTGGGCGGCTAGAGGGAGAAGATATCACCCTGCTGAATGTATATGCACCACCAGGGGCTAAATGGAAATTTTATAAAAATGTATTCGACCTAATGATAACTAAAGCCCAAGGTTTAGTGATATGTGGTGGAGACTTCAATCTAAGACTGAATCCATACTGGGATGCGACAGGTAATTCTTCACATCAAAATAACACCCAAAGTAAGAATACTCGGATGCTACTAAAAGAAATGGGAATCTGTGACGTATGGAGGGAATTCAACCCCAATATAAAAGATTATACTTTTTATTCAACGCCACATTCATCTTACTCAAGGATTGATTACTTTTTTATGTTTAATAGAGACATTGGAAGAGTAAAAACATGTAAAATAGGACTGATGGATCTCTCCGACCACAGTCCGATCTATATGGACTTAAACATCCAAAAATACACAAATAATACATTTTCCTGGAGGTTGAATTCAAGTGTCCTGAAAGGACCACTGAAAGATGAATTGGAATCAGATATTCTCAGATATTTGGAAGAAAACGATAATGGAGAAGTATCTCCTTTAATACTGTGGGATGCGTGCAAAGCTGTAATAAGGGGAAAAATTATTGCAAAACTGGCAACCCAAAAGAAACTGAGACAAGAAAAACTAATCACACTAGAGTCAGAACTCAAGAACCTAGAAAAAGAACACAAAGACAACACTCAGTCTAATGGCTCGCTCAAGATTAAAGAAATTAAAAATCAAATAAATGAGATCTACACAATAGAAATCCAGAAGAAACTTACATTTCTGAAACAAAAACACTATGAAGCAGGCAGTAAATCGGCAAAATTACTAGCCTATAAATTGAGGAAACAACAAACGGAAAGAGCAATCTACAAAATCAGAGACCCAGTATCAAAGGAAATAAAATTCAGAATTCAGGATATTCTTAAAAGCTTCGAGAATTACTACAAGAACTTATACTCCCACAAAAAACATAAAAATGCATCCGAGACATTACTAAACACATTAAACCTTCCCCAACTTACGGATTCACAAAATAAAACCCTACTGTCAGAAATACAACCTAAAGAATTGGAAAAAGCAATTATGAAACTTAAAGCTAACAAATCCCCAGGAGCAGATGGCTATACAGCAGAATGGTACAAAACCTTTAAACAGCAACTATCTCCTCTCCTCCTGAAAACATTTAACTACGTCCTCCACACAGGGGAAATCCCCCCCTCCTGGAGAGAAGGGGTCATTGCAGTTATACCTAAACCTGAAAAGGATAAACTAGAATGCTCCAACTACAGACCAATCAGTGTATTAAATCAGGACTATAAGCTTTTTACCACTATCCTTGCCAAAAGGTTAGAAAACATACTGACAGACTTAATTCACTTAGACCAAACAGGTTTTATAAGACAAAGACAGACACAAGACAACATTCGACGCACTTTACACATAAGTCATCATATAAAAAAATATAACTTAAATGCAGTCATATTGGGATTAGATGCTGAAAAAGCATTCGATTCGGTTGACCGGTCTTTCCTATATAGAATCTTATCCAGTTTCAATTTTCATAACAACTTCACTAGAACTATACAGGCATTATATAAAAAACCAACAGCTAAAATAAGGATTAACTGTAATTTATCATCATCTTTTGAGCTGGAAAGAGGATGTCGTCAGGGCTGCCCCCTGTCTCCACTGCTCTTTGCAATCTTCATAGAACCTCTGAGCCAATGGATAAGACAAAATCAAGAAATTCAAGGTATTACACTTGGTCAGAAGGAACATAAAATAGCACTCTTTGCTGATGACATTTTAATATACCTAGGGCAGCCAGACACTTCTCTACCAGAACTAATCTCAGTTTTTTCAGACTATGGAGATTTATCGGGGTACAAATTAAACATGCATAAAACCCAAGTCTTAACATTCAACTATGACCCAAATCATTTTTCACTAAATGAACTCAAAACTAACTGGGAGTTGGAATCTATGAAATATCTGGGGGTCGATATCCTGAAACAACTCGACAAAATTATATCACTAAACTATGATCCACTGGTGACTAAAATAAAATCTGACCTAGCAAGATGGAATATGATACCATTCTTAGGTACTGCACAAAGAATTGAAGCAGTCAAAATGAATATACTTCCACGTCTTCTATACCTTTTCCAAACAATACCGGTAGAACCTCCCAAAAAAACATGGCAGGAGCTGGACAGAAGGATCTCAAGATTCATATGGCAGGGTAAGAGACCTAGAATCAGATATAGAACCCTACAGCTAAACAAAGACAAAGGTGGGCTCGCGCTGCCAAATATCAGGGACTATTTTATAGCTGCACAAATTAAAACTTTAGTAGAGATATGTAACCCAGTCTACACTGCACAATGGAAGGAGATGGAATGCCAAATAACAAGTGACATCCCCCTACAGGCAATAATAGGGAACAATGCCTTAACTAAACTCTTGAATAACACCAACCCGTGGATAGAGACCCCGCTAAAAATTTGGTTTAAGATAGTCAGAGAGAATCAAGCTAAAGAGCCCTATCGACTTCTGCAATGGATTGCCTATGATCAAGACTTTACCCCCAATAAAACAGACACTAGATTTAAAGAGTGGAAAGAGAAAGGGCTGATAAAATATTACGATTTTTTTAAGGGGCAAACTTTAAGAAGTTTTGAAGATTTGAAAAAACAAGGTCTAATAAATCAAGATCTTTACAGGTTCTTTCAGCTTAGACACCACATAAACAATATACTTAAAAAGGAGGATTTGGAAAGGGCCCAGTCAGGTGTTCTGAAGGTCTTCTTAATGGCATATAAAGGGATCCCAGGGATCAGATACATTTCTAAAATATATCAAGGTCTTCAAGACTTAAAAGGAGACAACACATCATATATAAAAGAGAGATGGGAAAAAGAGGGGAATTTCACTTTACAATTGGAAATATGGGAAAAGCTAAATAAACAGCAATGGAAAAGTACCTCTTCCCTGCAGTGGAGAGAATTTGGATGGAAAAATTTGGTAAGATTTTTCAGAACACCTGCACAAAACAAATTTACGCATAAGAGGTTGAACTGTTGGCGCTTGTGTGGTGAAAAGACTGCAAATCATTTTCATGTGTTTTGGTCATGCCCAGTTATCCACCAATATTGGACCAATGTACAGACAATATTGGGGAAAATATTCAAAATAACAGTTCCCTTTTCTTTTGTAACTTTGTATTTGGGTTTACTACCGGACTCACTGGAAAGACGAGGAGATAAATACTTATTCAATGTTTTAATATTGGCAAGTAAAAAAGCCCTAACTAAAAAATGGATGCTGAAGGACTGTCCTACACCTGAAGATTGGATTAACGTGATTCAAGACATTTACTCGATGGAAAAGTTGACATTCGCACTGAGACAGGACATGGATGGGTTCATGAACTTTTGGCAACCCTGGATCGCATATGTGTCTTCCATTAGATCTAATCTTTGACAAATACCATTTCAATAATGGTCCCGCTCTTTGTTCCAACTACTCAGATGCTCTTTTACTTTTATTTACTTAATTTTCTGTTTGTTTGTTTTTTGCTGTTCTGTTTGTTTGATTATTCGGTTTTTTTGTTTGTTTTGTTTTGTTTTTATTTAATTCTCCTTAATTTCACTTTTTCTTTCACTTTAAAAAAAAAGGGGGGGTGTTGTAATAACTATCCTACCAATGTTGTCAAATAGCAAAAAATAAGGGAACATGTGATGAAAATGTAAACAATGCAATGCTGTAACGACCTGTATACCCTTTACAAAAACTTAAATTTAAAAAAAAAAAAAAAAAATTATCAAAAACATCAGAGAGCAGAAGCCAGTGGCTGCCATCTGCGGCGCCATCTTGGATTTGAGCATGATTTGAGCTCACATTTGCATGTGAGCAAAACAATGATAAAGATGATAAACAGGAGGGAATGTCAGGAAATCCCACATACGTGTTATCATCTCAGGAAATCCCACATACGTGTTATCATCTTTTGTGGAAGCAAGTCCTGCAGAGCAAGAGGATACAGGGAGCCCCCTGCTGAGCAAGAGGACACAAAGAGCCCCCTGCGGAGCGAGAAGGGAAGCAGGGCCCTTTTGTTCTTTTAGGAGAGTCAATACACCTGGTGTATACACCAATACACCTGGTGTATTTAACGAACTCTGTCGAACTCTGTTAATAATGTGCCAGACTTGTTTCACTCCTTTCTGTCTGTGATGTATTCAGCTGAAACCGTTTGTGTATTGCAACTGCCTCTCACATATAAGCCTGCTCACTGAAGCCAGTCTTCAGTACTGACCTCCTGCAACCTGAGGTTCGTGCTGCTTGTATACAATATATACAAGTAAAAACTCTTAAAAGAATATTCTTGTGTCTCGAATCTTTATTGAGGTAACGAACTAATATACGATCACATTCTGAGTGTTTTCAGAGATTCCTGACAGTGTTGGAGACAGCCTACCACGGTGGTGCGTGTTCTGTGGTCGGTGTTTCCTGTCCCTGATCCTAGGTGCAGGGTAGTTTGACCTGTTTGGATGAAATTTCTTTTGACGATAGTCGAATTTTGGAAAGGGAGGTCTTGAATGTGAATCAGAGAACCTGGTCTGGCTGTGACTTTGATGAGGTCTGATGAAAGAGTCAGGATTTCCCTGGATGTGGGGTTGCGGTGAAGGAGCAGGGCCAAATACCCTCTCTGGTTCACGATGTGGGTGAGCCGTGTCGATGGCTACCACAGTGGTTGATTCATCTTGTTTGCTCCTTGCTTGTCTTTATTTCTGGAAAGCCAGAGAAGCAAGTTTGTGCAAGTGTTGGCTGGAAGAGGTTCTTGGATTAGCCGTTACTCCAAGATGGTGGCTGGTGCCAGGCTGAAGGCTTTGAATGAACAAGCTTTTGAAGTTCAAGTCTTCTTTCGTGGCTGGATCATTTCTGGACCCAAAGAATGGGTTTAGTAGTAAACTGTGTCACCTTTACCTCAATAACTTCCCCCCAAAAATAACAGATTTTGAAGTTCTTGGTATGGAGACACAGCTTATAATCTTGCACAACCGGTGAACTACAGAAATTGAGTTGACATCATGTTTAGCAGCCGTGGGAAGGCTGGATAATCGGAAAAGTCAAACCAAGGCGAGTAGTTCTGTGAGAAATACATGCAATAAGTGTGTTTAGGCATGGTAAATGGCGTTCACTTATATAGCACTTTTTTTCCTCATCTCTAGATAACCAAAGCGCTTTACAGAGCCTGCTATCCACCCATTCACACACATACAGACACTGATGGCGGTGGAGCTGCCATGCACAGGCCTGACCCACCAGGAGCAGCTGGGGGTTCAGTGTCTTGCCCAAAGACACTTTGACATACAGACTGCAGACAGTGGGAATCGAACCCCTGACCCTCCGATCAGTAGTCAGCCACACTCCACCTGCGCCACAGTTGCCCATATAATTACATTACATATACATACATATAATTATATTACAGTCATAATAATAGTCCTAATGATAGTCTTATATGAGTAAACTAAAATACCATGCAGTGCTTTAATCTTGCTATTAAGTGCCTAGGACTAATCTAATCAGTAAAATATGGGATCATAACCTTTTCACAAAGGTTCTGTTTAAACTGAGGTAAAAATCTGAGGAAAAAAGGCCTCACATATTTTCTGTGATGATGTAGATCTAGGCCTCGCTATACATAGCCTACTTAACTAGTATAGACTAACCATATATTGAAATAATTTGTCACACTGTGATGAATAAGCCCAAATGGAATAAAACTCAAGGCCTAATGCTAATTCTTATATAATTATCGTCATCAGTTTCAGGATTCTGATCCAAAACCTGACACCTTCCCTCCTGCTTACACATCCTGGACTTGGGACCAGGCAATGGTGCAGCTAAAGGTGATTGGTAATCAACAAAAACCAGCATGTAGAATTGATCCAGTGTTGATTGGTAATCAGTAGTTGACGACCAGCATCAGGAATAATTGAGCACAGATATAGACACTGTCAGATGATCAGGAATCAGAAATCCTCCTTAGATGTCCTTGGTGATCACTATTCCTGGTAAGTATATTATAAATAATTCAGTCATCATATGTGGACCACCATCATGACCATTATGCATTGATGGCCAGTATCACAAGTAAATTGCTATCTCTGCGAGCAGCCCTGCTTAGGTTATACAGTCTGACAGCCGTAGGTAGGAAGGACCTGTGAAACCTCTCGGTTGTGCACCTAGGATGATGTAGTCTACTGCTAAATGAGCTCCTCAGTGCGTTCAATATGTCCTGCATAGGGTGGGACTCGGACTCCAGCAGAGATGACAGTTTAGCCACCATCCTTCTTTCTCCTATCTCCTCCACTGGGTCAAGGCGTTCCCCAGGACAGAGCTAGCTTTCTTGATCGGCTTCTGTAATGCCGTTGCCCCAGCAGATCACTCCAGAAGTGATGGCTGATGCCACCACCGTGTCGTAGAATGTCTTCAGCAGCGCCCCTTTTACACCAAAAGACCTGAGCCTCCTCAGTAGGAACAGCCTGCGCTGTCCCTTCTTGTAGAGTGCGTCGGTATTGTGTGACCAGTCTAGTTTATTGTTCAGATGAACACCAAGGTACTTGTAGGATGTCACCATCTCAATGTCTGTTCCCTGTATGTTTACTGTGAGGGGTTGTTCACAGATATTTACACTGTATGATGACCAGCATGCTGATTACATAATTTATTCAGCATGCTGGTCACCATATTTTGCTTAGATTAGTCCTAGGCACTTAATAGCAAGATTAAAGCACTGCATGATATTTAATTTACTCATATAAGACTATCATTAGGACGATTATTATGACGACATGCCTAAACACACTTCCTAGGCCTCACAGAGGAGTGGAGGATGCCACTGTCACTCTGTTTGACATGCTTTTCAAACATCTGGATTTTAATGGGACACACGCCAGGCTTTTATTTGTGGACTTTTCTTCTGCCTTTAATACAATCCAACCTCATATTTTAATTGAAAGGCTCCTGCAACAATTTGATTTAAGCAATAATCTGGTGGGTTGGATTCTGGATTTCTTAACCAACAGGACGCAGAGAGTAAGGGTCAATGGCACATTGTCTGACCTAAAGTGCTCTTCTACTGGCTCTCCTCAGGGGTGTGTGCTGTCACCACTACTCTTCATCCTGTACACAAACATGTGTCGGAGCAGACATGACAACAGACACATTATAAAGTATGCTGATGACTCAGTCATTGTCAGTCTCCTCCAGGATGGTGAGAGTGGCCACGGCCCAGTAGTTGATGACTTTGTTCACTGGTGTGAGGATTCCTACCTGCAGCTGAATACAACAAAAACGAAAGATATGATTGACTTTAGGAGGAAAACTCCCAGGCACAAAGTCACCATACTAAAAGGCCAGACCACCGAATGTGTACAATCGTACAAATATCTTGGGACGATTATTGATAGTGGATTGAACTTTGAGGTGAACTGTGAAAGGGTGTGCAAAAAGGGTCAGCAAAATTTGCATTGTTTGAGGAAACTTGCACGCTTCCAAATTGACCGAACCATAATGACAATGTTTTATCGGGCTTTTATTGAATCTGTTTTATCCTTTTCTTTAATGTCATGGTTTGGTCAGATAAAACTCAAACAGAGGAAATCCTTGGATCAGGTAGTCAGATGGTCCAGTCGTTTGCTTGGTGAGTCACAGCTGAGCCTGACATCCCTGTACACCAGACAAGTACAGAGGATGGCCGACTCGATTTTAAATGATGACTCCC
This sequence comes from Pholidichthys leucotaenia, assembly GCA_020510985.1. Lineage (NCBI taxonomy): Eukaryota > Metazoa > Chordata > Actinopteri > Cichliformes > Pholidichthyidae > Pholidichthys > Pholidichthys leucotaenia. The sequence continues at coordinate 291,417,331 of CM035847.1, forward strand.
ACCCTTTGCACTACAACTTTCAGCTTCTTCCCTCCAGACGGAGGTTTGCTGTCCCAAAAAGTAGAACCCAGCGCTACAAAAACAGCTTTGTCCCTGCTGCTGTCAAAGAGTTGAACAAGCTATAAAAATTATATTGTACATATTTTATAGTTACCTATTTTGTAAGATGTGTGCCTGTGTTTGTGTCTATGTTGAATGTAATTAGTGGCTTGTAAATATGGATGTCACCAACTGCAAAACAAATCTACCTACGGGTACAAATAAAGTAACCTGAACCTGAACCTGAACTTCCTGCATGTATTACTCAGAACTACTCTCCTTGGCTTCACTTTTCTGATTATTCAGCCTTCCCACGGCCACTAAACATGTCAACTCGATTTCTATACTTCACCGGTTGCACGAGACTTTAAGCTGTGTCTCCATACCAAGAAGTTCAAAATTTGTTAATTCTTTAGGAAGTTATTGAGGTAAAAGTTGCCCCATTTACTACTAAACCCATTCATTCTCCATTGACTCGCTGAGTGTTTTGGGTGTACTAATATGGCGGCCAGGTGGCTTCACTCGGCTCTGTACTCGCTAATAGGGTGTGAGCTATCCAGTGTTTTCTACACATATCAGTGGCAAGAGGTTCATTAGGAAAGCTACCTTAAATAGAAGCACCGACTTCCTCTGACCTTTTCAAAAATAAGAGGAAATTTAAAAAAATAGTAGTTTGAAAACTGATTGGTGGCCCCTGCTCTAGCAATATTTTTGTTCCATATGAGAGCCACAGGTATATTCAATGAATAAAATGCAATTAAAAGTTACTAAAGTATACTTTTCCATTCTTTCTCTCAAGTTTAGTGATTAATTATAGGACATCAAATAAAGTGAATCTGAATCTAACTGCAATTAATTATAGAAAAATGCACAGATGTACAGCCCTACTTTTAAGTTTGCAGATTTACTCCCATCAATAATAAATCGGCTCTTTCCACAGATGAAGATGACCAGTGTGTCCTGATGCTATAATACAACCCACTCCATATCCATCCCCAAAACTATCAAATAAACTGAGAAAGAAGACACCAAAAACAAGCAAATATCTAATTTTATCTTTATTGTATAAAAAAGAAAAAAAGTACAAAATTCATGTAGAAATGTTACAATAGAAAACAGTTGAAAAAACAGCAAAATACAGACTGCGTGTCACACAGAGCCTCACTGGATTTATTAAAAAATAAAAAGAGTCAAAAACCCGAGAAACAAGACAGCAAGGCTCAGATCAGCTGCTAGTCAAACAAATAATAACAGAAAAATACCCAAAATGGATAAAAGCACTTCTGAAACAAAACAACAACAAATATAATAAATACACAGACAGTGACAGAGTTGAAATCTGATAATGGACTATTTTAGCTGAAAACCTACAGCAGGGATCTGCAACGTGCGGATTCAGAGCTACATGTGGCTCTTTCACCCAAAAGTATTCGGTCACCCTAATTTTGACAAAAAAAAAAAAAAAAGAAAATCTTACACTGCAAATTTATGGTAGAAAAGCAGCAAATTCAGTTCAGTCATTTTAAGCTCTTAAACAAACAAGGAGTATTTGTGAGTGTAAAAAATTGTCTTCTTTGTGCTTTGAAGCCAAACCTTTGGTTACTTAAACCTATTTTACTAAAAAAATAAAAATAAAAAAATGTATATATCTTAAGGCAGGGGTCTGCAATCCATTTGACTTTGATGCCCCCCCCCCTAAAAAAAAAATAAATAAAATTTGTCAGGAAAAAAATTGCATAGTTACATGAAAAAAATGATGCAAATCTTGCAAATTTCACAGAAAAAAAATAATTTATGAAGGGGGAAAAACATGTTTACAAGAAAAATAAAAGTAAGAAAATTTAATTGAATCAATCAATTGCAAATTTATTTGCAACTGATTGATTTTATTGCAAATTTGTATTTTTTAAAGGGAAAAAGTCAAAAAAAATTATGAGAAAAAAATTGTAACATGAGAAAATAGCTAATTTAACAGAATGGAGTCACATGTTTGCATGAAAAAAAATTAAACTTAAAAACTTAAATTTAAAAACTGTCACTAATTTTATGAGAAAAAAATATCAGTAAATTTATATGTAAAAGCAAATTCAGCTTTACACAAAAGCTGCAAATTTGACAGGAAAAGGTAACAAATATACAAGAAAAATTTAAATGATATTAAAAAGGTAGTAAATTTACCAGAAAAGTTACAAGTTTAAAAAAAAAAAAAGTGCTACATTTATGAGGGAAAAAAATCTCAAATTTATGTGGAAGAAAGGCTTAAATTTAATTGAAAAATCCCCATAATTTAGAAGAAAACTTTTTTTTTTTAAAGTTTACAAAAAAAAAAATCACTATTTTATGAGAATAAAAGGTAAAATGAAGACGATATTTTTTAAGGCAAAAAATGTTTCTTTTTTCATAATTTCGATTGCTGCACCCTGTCTGAGGAGAACGATGAACAACGACTAGATTAGAACTGCTAACAAAAGCACTGGTTCCAGAGCTGCTGTAGTACCACAGTCAACGATTAATCCCAGCTCATTCAGCTTCAACTGTTCCAACTCAAACACAGAGTAAATCAGTTCTGATCAGGAATGTAACACATTAAAAAAGGCATTAACATATAAAAATAAAATCAAACAAATGCTACAAGTCGGCTACTGTCCAAAATAAATTACACTCTTGAGACGAGCCATGGACATTTCCCGTTAAACTAAAGTGAAAAGAAACGCCCCACAACCAAACGTTGTCTGAACTCTGCAGTGGTCAAAAACCTAAATTTCATTCCTTTATCTCGCAGAAAACCTTCTCATATCCACTGGATTCAAATCAGACTCTCACCAGCGGATGCTCACAAATAAAGTTTTTTTTCCAAACAAAACACTTTTGAAATATTAATCATCAAAAAGAATATTTACAGTTGATGGAGAAGTATGCGTATGTGAGTGTGATTGTTCGGACCATTTCTGGCTGTAGGGCAGACTATGCAAATGCTTGATGGGCTCCCAAGATACCAGTGCACCCTCAATATTTTGGGGGAGAATTAAAATCCTTTTCCTATATTTGCAAATTTTTTTCCCTCTTAAACTTGCAACTATAGCAAACTCTATTAAATTTGCAATATTTTTCAAGTAAATTTGTAACTTTTATCCTTGTAATTATGCATAATTTTTCTTGTAAATTTGCAGCTGTTTTCTCATGATTTTACAACTTTATCTCATTAATTTGCATATTTTTTCTAGTAACTGTACAGATCTCTTGTAAATTTGCAACTATTTTCTTGTATATTTGAAATTATTTTCTCAATTTCCCAACTTTTTTCCTTGGTATGTGCAACCATTTTCTCATTAATTTGCAGTGTTTTTTCCTTGTAAATTTGCAACTGTTTTCAAGTAAATTTGCATCTACCTTCTCACCATTTTGCAACTTTCTTCTCATAAAATTCCAACTTTTTTCAATGGAAATGTGCAACTTCTTAAAGTAAATTTGCAACGGTTTTCTCATAATTTTGTGACTATTTTCCTCTTAATTTTGCATCTTTATTCGCATAAATTTGGAACAATTTCCTTGCAAATTTGCAACATCCATAGGGATGGTGGTAAAAGTTTTATCCTATGTAATTATTTTTAAATGTCCATTTAATATTGTTTGTTGTGAGTTAAATGATCCCCCTCCCATTCTGAAGGGTTTGAACTCTTCCATAATACAAAATTAACCCCCCCCCCAACACAACCTTGCATAGGGTCCCCAAAAAGCTGGAAACGGCCCTGATGATTGTCCCGTTGGTGGTTGTTGTGCGGCATTCATAAAGGCACATTGTCATCATCCTCACTGACTGAAATGGTTTCAGATTGAGTGGGTGCTTCTTGCTGTATCACAAGTGGATTTACACCCAAATGCTTTTTCCCTGCGACGCGACCCCAGCATCCAGATTCACAGCTTAGAAGAAGAATGCACGGGCCGCACAATTAAAGACACGACGGCAACACGCACGCTTCAGACCGGGGTCAGGTCAAAGCTGAAAACCGTTCACTGGTGCTTCTTACAGCAGAAATAAATCGTTTTATTTCTTATTTTGGTTGTCGTACAGAATTTAACCCTCTGAGGTCTAAACTTACACCTAAATGAAGCAATGACTTTTTCAATTGTAAATTGATGAATTTTTTCTTCTAATTTTGTGCATTTTTACTCATGAATCTACAACTATTTTCTTGTAAATCCAAGGCATTTCACACATAAAATTGCAGCTTTTTAATTTAGGTGTTAGTGACTTTTTATCTACAAAACTTGAGACTTTTGTCTCATAAATTTACAACTTTTTAACCCATAATTTGTCCATCTAGCAAATTTGTGATTTTTTTTAACAGGTAAAGCTGGCTTTTAAATCTCAAATTTGATATGTTCTTATAGATTTCCTTTTTTTCCTTATAGATTTTTCTAGAGGCACAAGTTGTAGACTTCTGGGTTCAGGATTAAGAAACCACCAATAAACCTCAAAGGCCTTAAATCAAGGGTTACGTTTTTACATCCTAGTGTACATATACACGTAGTTTTAGAGACCTAAAAAATAAAAACCATTTCTCTGATGTTTTACAGTTTGTTTGTTTTTTTTAAAAAAAGCCTATCAGTTTTTGGCCTCCTCATTAATATTAATGAACCTCTAATCTGACTGGTTGAAGGTTCTCTGGGTGGGCCAATCACAGGTAAGGAGGCAGTCAGGGTGCTTTTGATTTGCTGACTAAAGGTGTGTTCACACCAAATGCGAACGGACAGCGCAAATCCATACAAAGTGTGGCTGCACGGTGGCACAGTGGTTTAGCACTGTGGCAGCACAGTTTTACCCTCGGCCGGGGGATCGCGGGGATCATGAGATCGTGGGTTCGATCCCAGCCCCCGACCAACAGTGAGCTGTGTGGAGTTTGCATGTTCTCCCCGTGTTGCGCGGGTTTACTCCGGGATTTCTCCGGTTTCCTCCCGCTTACCAAAAACATGTAGGTTTAGGGCGCTCGCGCACGCAGCGACCGGCAGCCGGTGGCTTGTCACCAGACTGCAAACCAAGTCTACCTACGGGTACAAATAAGTAACAAAAAAAAAAAAAAAAAAAAAAAAAAAAGTGAATGGGAAGACGCGAGTACGTGCAAATTTGCATAGTCGCGCGTTTGCGTCCACTAGCTAGCTGCTAGCTTTGAGATTCTGCTGTCACCATTGCAGAGTAAACTAGTTAGAAAATGAAACTCACTGACCGGGAGACGGGAGGACCGGGAACTCTTCAGCTGAATCGGGATTTTGGAGTTATTTACGCACGGTTTCTGGACATGGACATCCTAGCAAGCTAGCAACGTAAACACCCATCATCTGTGAAGCTTTAGAGGCTAGAGACAACATTTTCAGGTGAGCCCCCGGTTGGATAAAGTAAACCTAAACATGACGTTATTTTGGGAATTTCTACAGCAGGTTGAACACAGCTGCAGAAGTTTTAAAGACAACTTTGCCTGTCTGCATCTCACTATTCATGTCTGCTGGCGTGTTTACATTGAGTTCTAATGTAATCGCGCTGCGTGAAAAATTCGCCTGTTCGCGTTTGGTGTGAACGCACCTTTAGAGAACTAAAGGCGGGGCTTGTTTGTGACATCATAAAACCAGGAAGTGAAATCCACTGGTTTCTGTAACAGTAACTAAATCAAGAGAGTTTTTAACCTTTTAGTGGCATACAGGAGACCTGCGGATGGATTTTTAAAGTTCAAACCCACCAAAACACCATTTTGCACAATATGGTACCTTTAATGCGTTTTTTGGCTCTGTGTGAATTTTTTGACCAAAAATTACTCCGAATGGCTCTTCCCACCATCTTACAGACCTCAGCAGGTTAAAAAGTTATGGTGTTGTTAGTTCCCATTCTGACCCCGATCTTCCACGTGTGATCACGCTGACTCGCACAAACTCGTGAGTCACGCCAGCTACATAAAGAGTTCAAACCAGAGGCATGATGAGGATATAAAAAACAAAATCATTTTACAAAATATACATGTAGAGGCGGCAGCTGGTCCGTCTGCCCCGGTCTGAACCAGCAGACGGACAGACAGACGAACCAATGGGCTGTCCGCAGGTAAAGACAGGCAGAGTCCAGTTTGTCCACAGCTGCACATTTCCATCCTCCAGGCTCCTCTGCTCAAGCTTCCAGTCTACCCACAGCAGGAACCTTTTTAGTTCCAGTCACTGTTGGTGGAAGTTCCTCCTTCCCGTGTTCCCACCAGGAGGACCAGGAACCATTCTAGTCCCCCAAAATCTTTTAACTGGAACCTTTTCAGCTGCTTCAGAGTACCCATAACCAGTGGGTTCTTATGGCTTTGATTAATAAAAAGTAAAATAAATTTAGAAGGAAAAAAAATCTCAGTTTTATTAAAAAAAAACTTGAAACGGGTCATTAATTTGGAAAAAAATTACAAATTTAGGTTACAACTTCATAAAGAAAAAAACTGCAAATTTTTGGGAATAAAAAAATTAATTTCACCAAAAAAAAAAAAAACCCTGCCAAATTTACAGTAGGACATGAAAGTCACATCTGAGGAAAAAGTCACAAATTCTGAAAAAAAAATTGTAAGAAAAAGGTTGCACATTTGAGAAAAAAAATCATTAGTTTAAAAGAAAAACTGCAAATTCATGACAGAAAATAAATCTGAGAAAAATCACAAATTTCTGAAAACAATTTCAACAAAAAAGGTTACAAATGCTTGAGGAAAAAAAAAGAATTATTTTACAAGAAAAAAAAGCAAATTTATTACTAGATTTCCCTCATTTTTTGGGAAAAAAAGTTGAACATGAGAAAAAAAAAACTTTCTACATTTATGACAGAAAAGTTACAAATTCATGAGAAAAAGAATTTTGGTAAGATTGATGAAAAAGGAAAGTTCATACATTTTACAAGAAAAAGTTACAAATTTATGAGGGAAAAAAAACAAAATTTAGGTGAAAAAAGTAAATCTGAAAGTAAAAATGCAAATATAAAAGAAAGAAAAAAAAAATCACAAATTTATAAGAAAAAAACTTGCAAATTCGTAAGGAAAAAGTCCCCAATATGCAAGTTCCTATATTGATAGTTCTCCTAAAAAGGTTCCAGAACGCTGCAATAGGAATGCAGCTCATGTGTTTTTGTTCTCTAGTGGTAAATCGCCAACAGTGGTCGAGTCCAGGATGTTTAAAATAAAAGCGAAGAAGCCTTAGCTGGTGGCTGTGGGCGGCCGGTCCGTCTACGTGGGCCTGCAGAGCGTGTGGAGTACGTGGGCGATGAAGCTGACGAGTCCTCGGCAGATGCCTCGCAGCTCCTGCCACGCGCCCAAAAACTGAGGAGGAAAAACAGGAGAAAGGTTAGCGGCAAAACCACAGTTACTTATTCAAGCCCTGACCTTTCTAGATGAGCCAAGATGATAAAAAATGCGCATTTATTGACAAAAGTGGCCCAGAAACGAAGCAGCAAAACAGCAGAATATGGAGTGAATGAGGCCGTGTGTGGGAGCGCGGCAAAAAACAACTGCAACCGACAACAAAGTTCAACAGTTATCAGCACAAAATAAAGTTCAAATCTCCAAGAAAGTCAGAAATTTTTGAAGGAAAAAGTTGCAAATTTATGAGAAAAAGTCACAAATTAACAAGAAAAAAAATACACATTTATATAGAAAATTTGCAAATTTACAAGGAAAAAAAAACATTGCAAATTAAAAAAAAATGTTACAGCTTTACAAGGAAAGAAGTGACAAATTTATGAAAGAGGGTTGCAAACTTATGGGGAAAACAATTAAAAATTGACAAGAAAAAAATGTGCTAATTTACAAGGGAAAAAAAGTAAAGAATTCGGAGGAAAAAAGATACAAATGTATGTAGAAGAGAAATACAAACTCATGAGAAATGGTTATGAGATTCTGAAAGATTGCAAATTTACAAGAAAAACAACGAGGAAAAAAGATGCAGAAAAGAGATGCAAATTCATGAGAAACTTTGCAAAAAAATAAAAAAAAGGTACACAATTATTTTGAGAAAATTCAATTAAATACAAGGGGAAGAAATTACACATTTATGAAAAAAAAAAAAGATTTACCAGGAAACAAGTGACAAATTTACAAAGAAAAAGATGCAAAGTCATAAGTTGCAAATTTGAAAGAAAAAATTTTATAAGGAAAAACTGCACATTTACAAGGAAAACAATTTAGAAATTTACATGGAAAAAAGTTTAAAACTATGAAAGATGCAAATTTATGAGAAAATTTGAGAAAATGTACACATTAGAGGAAAGACAAATTTATGAAGAAAAAAACCTGCAAATTTACAAGGAAAAAGTCACAAATTTATAACAAACGACTGCTGTTTGTTCCACTTTTTTTAATTTACATTATGTTAATGCAAAAAGAGCAACTAAAAATTCACAAAAATGATCAGTTTCACACCATCAGCACAAGAAAAGACAGATCATGGTTATTATATCTGTGGTATTCTGAGACCTCTGAAATGCAGATTTAACAATCATTTGTCATTTTTAAGGACAATTAAGTCTTTAGAGAAGGTCCAGTTTAACGTGGCTACAGCTGTGATCATGAGGTCATGTTCTGGACGCTGCTCAGACTGGAAAAACACAGAAATGGTCCGAACAGCCTAAACATGAGGATAAACACGTGTTGGTCGGTGTTTAGGACGCCGCTGCGACCCGGCTCAGCCTCACACGTCTGCGGTCAGTCCTCCGTATCACCACATCCAGCCCTTCTACAGCATCTCCACAGCTTTTGTCTTTTAGAAACACTGACTGGGTGGTACACAACAGGCTGTAATCCCCACCGGGATAAAGAAAACAGACATAAAAGCAGACGGAAACAGAGGGAGGAAAATTTGGAAGAAAAACTGCTGCAGTTGTCTGCAAAGAGGCTGCTAGAGAGCCCTCAGTCTGCGGGAGAGAGGGTGACGTCACCTTTGTTTGTGTGCACAAGGCGGGAGAGCGAGAGAGAGAGAGAGAGCGGGGGGGGGGGGGGGGGTCGGCCAGCTCTTCAGCGATCTTGAGCAGCGAGGTGGGGAGAGATAAAGACAAAATAACAATCAAAAAGGAACAGACAGCAGGGCCGGCAAAATGAACCCGCTGAGTGATTGAGCATTGTTTGGATGTTGAAAACTTTCTGCGTTTCCAGGAGAAATCAAGTTGTGATTTTGATTTGGCTCGACCCAGAGTCTCCACAGCTCCTACACATGCCTGGATATTGTTTTGAATCAACCTCCATTAATAATTCTCTGAGAAATTAAAGACAATTTAAAAAAAAAAAAAGCCGCCTTCCAAAATCTACCGAGTTCTTCTGTAGACCACGCTCAGTGCCGTTTCTGGCTATAAAGCAGACTACGCAAATGCTATAGGCCTCTGTAGCCACTAGAGGGCCCCCAAGATACAAGTTCACCCTCAACATTTTTGGGGGGTGAATTAAAATTGCCTTCAGCTCCCCCCCTTTCTAAACTTGCAGATTTGACACTTTTTTTCTTGTAAAATTTAAACTTTTTTTTTTCCTCATAAATGTGACTTTTTTCCTTGTAAATTTGTAGCTCCCCCCCCCCCCTTCTCATAAATGTTCAGCTTTTTTCTCATAAGATTTTTTTTGTTGTTGTTGTATTTTGTGTACTTTGATCCCCTGAGGGAAATTCAGGGCATCCACCTGGACGGAGGACGCAGCCACGGTACGGCGCCGTCCCTTCCCCAGTCACACCTAGGGCCACTTTAGAGTCTCCAATGAACCCAACCTGCATGTTCGTGTAGACTCACAAATACACAGTAACTAGCTACTAGGCACCAGGGCATAATAAAAGCAGAGCACGACAACTGCAGTATTTACAATAATAAAAACTCCACACTGAAAGCACAATAAAACATTAAAAGAAAACACAAATGAGTGAAGGAAAAGGGGAGATGACTCGCTCAGCTTTCACAGATCTCACTGATTCTCTCACGCTCACGTGTATTGAGCCGTCTCCACGTGCAAACACACATGAACGTGAACTCAGATGTTCACACGTGGACTGATAAGATAGCAGCACACCGGGGGGGGGGGGGGGGCTGAAAAGTTTATCGTGGTCAAATTTGACCAAGTGTGGTTTATTTTTCAACCACAGAATCCAGGCGCTGCAACACCGATGGAAGAAGTGTGTGGACCGAAGGGAGACTTTTCAGCCACCCCTGCTCCCCCGCCCCCGTGTGTGTGTGTGTGTGTGTGACTCAATGTAACGGTGCTGAAGGAGGACCGGAGACTCACAGTCACCTCACCGTTTCACTGACCCCACACTAAAAACAGCCGAGCACAAGCCCGTGTTCACCCACAGGCTAAATCAGCTCCTCTGAAGCCCGTCAGACACTCACCAGGTCCTCTACCACTCACTCAGGGCCATTTCCGGATGTTTGGGGGCCCCGTGCAAGAGATTGTGTTTAGGGGCCCATGTTTTGGGAATTTGGAAGAGGTCAAAGCTTTTATAATGGGGGGATGTAAGTATTTTGTCTCTTAAATTCTTATTAAATTTTCTACTCTTAGGTAACTTTTCCTTCATTAAATCTTCTTTTAAACTTGTGATTTATAGATTTTTATTTTAAGAAAAAAAAATTTTTATTGAGAAATTATGCCATTTCCCCTAAAATTTGAGCCGTTTTACAAATATATTTTCTCTTAAATAAAAATGCAGCATCAAAAATCTTTATTTAATACTTTTTCCTACACATTTTTGTCAGAATTTTTCTTAAACTGTAAATTTATATTTTTTTACATAAATGTGCAGATTTTTTGTAAAAGTCTGCAATTTTTTTCTTGCTAATTTGTGAATGTTTTCTCTTAAATCTATTTTATCGTTTCTCTGAATTTTGTAGTGTTGCAGTAAAGACCTCATCAACACCAAAGTTTTCCAAGACCAATACAAGACCAGACAAGACCAAGACTATAAGGGGTCAAGACCAAGTCGAGACCACGTCAAGACAAAGACAGGTTGGTCTTGACTTGGTCTCCACCCCTCACAAGTCTTGGTCTTTCTACACGCTGGTCTCGACTACAACGCTACAAGTGTGTGACTTTTCTTTTATATATGTGAGTTTTTGTTGTTGTAAATTGACATCTTTTTGTTAAAAATGTGCAGTTTTTCTTGTAAATTTGTGGTTTTTCTTCTTCTAAATTTGCCACGTTTTTCCTCACAGTGCTCGTTATAATTATTTATTTTTTAAAGCCACATGGAGCCACTGATTATAAGAAAATGAAGCAGACCCCTGATTTAACCTCTTCTATGTTAACACATAGTATAGTAGTTAAAGACGCACTCCAGTGGCTATAAAACCCCTATAAAAACAAATCTACATTGTCTAAAATGGTATCTTATGCCCTTTTTTCCACAAACAAAACCTTTCCTTGTTTTACAGTTTCATGTCAAAATCTTTTCACTCTGCCCCCATCAAACACCAGAATCGGTGACTAGATCCAACCCACGTACGGGCTGCACAGTGGCGCAGTGGTTTAGCACTGCGGCAGCACAGTTTTACCCTCGGCAGGGGGATCGCGGGGATCATGAGATCGTGGGTTCGATCCCAGCCCCTGACCAACAGTGAGCTGTGTGGAGTTTGCATGTTCTCCCCGTGTTGCGTGGGTTTACTCCGGGATTTCTCCGGTTTCCTCCCGCATACCAAAAACATGTAGGTTTAGGGCGCTCGCGCACGCAGCGACCAGCAGCCGGTGGCTTGTCACCAGACTGCAAACCAAATCTACCTACGGGTACAAAGAAGTAAAAAAAAAAAAAAAAAAAAAAAAAAAAAAAAAAAGTACCACAAGGCTAATAGTGGCTAGTGCTACATTAAACAGCATGAATGCGGGTTAAAGGATATGGCCAGTTGTATGCACGGTGGCCCACGATAATGACTAAAACTGCATCAGTCCTTAAAAGCAGTTTAATGATAAAACCCATCTTAATTTGGGTCAAGTTTTCAAAGCAGTTTGAATGCTAACTGGCCCTGGAGGCTAACTTTAGTTAGGCCAGACAGTTCTGATTGGCTCAACATTACAGACATGTCAGCACCGTGTTAGTCACCAAAAACGCTATGTCCAAACTTGCCTTTTCTCAGGGGGCGGGGCTTAAGTGAAACTTTACAGCAAAAAATCAGAGATGTGAGACATTTGAGTGATTTCACTCTTGATATGTCTTGTAAGTCATAAAAACATGTTACAAACATGTTAACAAGAAAAAACTAAACTTGACTTTTGGTGGAGTGTCACTTTAAGGCATACATATCACTGAAAAGGGTTGAACAACTGAACTAGCATTACCATAACAACGCCTCTCCTTACATTTCTGCGGAGGACAGAACTGTTCAGTTCATCTCCGATCATCCTCAGCTGACTGACCACTTCTACGACATCCAGATCCGGTACTGCGTCTCTCTGCGGGGCCCTGATTGGCTCGTTAGGAGCCATCATATTAGGCTGAGGTCTCTGCAGACTGGAGGCCCGGTGGTGCTCCTCTCTGTCCAGCTCTGTATTAAAAAAGAGGAAAAATAGTAAACATGACATTAACAAATATTCAATAATGCAATTCTGCTCTTTTGTAAAATTGTACCATTGGTTTCCATCATGCACGAAGAAGAAATGTTCCTGTATGGAGAGAAGGAAGCTTGTTAAATGGACACATTGATTCCTAACATGTAGCATACAGCGGGGAAAACAAGTATTGAACAAGTCAACATTTCTTCCTCATTAAACATATTTCTGATGGAGCCATTGACCTGAGATTTTCTTCAGATATCAGTAACAACTCAAGTAATCCATACAAAGAAATCAAGGCAACTGTGTTCACAAAACTTATGTTACAGTATCTTTCATAAAGTGGAATGACACAAGGAATAAGTACTGAACACAAGAAAGAGGTACAAAAAAGCATAGAACACCAAGAAACCAGCTGAAATCCATCAGAATTTAGGAAGCCATCCCATCCCCCATCAGTGCAAATTAATTTCAGCTGGTTAAGTCCTGACTGATGCCTTTAAAATAGTCTGTGAATATCAGATTGCCACACTACAAAGAACTCATGATGGATAGAAGCAAAGAGCTCTCTCTAGACCTTTGCAACCTTATTGTTGCAAAACATAATGATGGCATTGGGTACAGGCGCATTTCTAAACTGGTGAATGTTCCAGTGAGCACTATGAGAGCCAACATTTGGAAGTGGAAAGAACATCATTTTACCATAAACCAGCCACAACCAGGAGCTACTCCCAAGATTTCTGACAAGAGGAGTCATAAGCATTACACTGGTCAACACCAAATTTATTGTCTAAGTTTTTTTTTAGCTGATTTCGGACAATTCTGATGTGCTGAATCCAAAAATCACATTGGTTTTGCTCAATCAGGTCAACTTTTTGAATTATGGCCACATGTTGTTTTATACGTTTTTGTTTACATGTACGGGTATTTTCGCTTTATATGATGCAAAATTCTTTTTTATGTTTGGAAATTCTCTGAATTTTGAATAATGATGAAGTAACATTCAATTTACATGTACTTACCTTTATATAAAGGTAAGTACATGCACAGTACTAAGTAGGTACTAAGTAAGTACAGGTTTTTACTTGGCACCTGATTGAGAGAAATGGATGTCATTTTCAGATTCAGCGGTGCAAAATTGTCTTAAATCAGTTGAAAAAACACAGACAACTTACAAAAAAATTATTTTGGTAACCCTGTGTTATCAGAAGAGTTATCCAAGAGCCAAAGGCCACTTGTGGAGAGCTCCAGAAAGACCTGGAGTTAGCAGGTACTGCTGTTTTAAAGAAAACAACAAGTAATGTACTCAACCACGGGCTGCACGGTGGCGCAGTGGTTAGCACTGTGGCAGCAGTTTTACCCTCGGCCGGGGAATCGCGGGGACCGTGAGATCGTGGGTTCGATCCCTGCCCCCGGCCAACAATGATCTGTGTGGAGTTTGCATGTTCTCCCCGTGTTTGCGTGGGTTTACTCCGGGATTTATCCGGTTTCCTCCCACATGCCAAAAACATGCACGTTAGGGAGTTAAGGGGCGCTTGCGCAAGCAGCGACCGGCAGCTGGTGGTTTGTCACCAGACTGCAAAACAAATCTACCTACGGGTACAAAATAAGTAATAAAAAAAACCAAAAAAAACAATATGGGCTCTATGCCCGCTCACCTTGCAAGACTCCATTACTGAAGAAAAAGCATGTTGAAGCTCGTTTAAAGTTTGCTGGCCAACATTTGGGCAAGCCAGTAGAATACTGGGAGAATATAGACTGGTCAGATGAGACCAAAATTGAACTTTTTGGATGCCACAACACGCAGCATGAGTGGAGGAGAAATGGCACTGCACATCAGCTTCAAAATACCATACCAACAGTGAAGTTTGGAAGTGGGAGCATCATGGTGCAGGGGTGTTTTTCAGCACATGGTACAGGCAGACTTCATATAATTGAAGGAAAGATTAATGGACAAATGTACAAAGACATCCTTGATAAGAACCTGTTGCCATCTGCCAAGATGCTGAAGATGAAACAAGGGTGGACATTTCAGCAAAACAATGATCCCTGAGACACAGTCAAGGAAACTCAAATGGCTCCAGAGAAGGAAAATAAAGCTGCTAGAATGGTCCAGTCAGTCACCTGACCTGAATCCAATTGAAAATCTATAGCACAAACTGAAGATCAGAGTTCATAGAAGACACCCACAGAACTTTCAAGATTTGAAGAAAGTTTGAGGAAGAATGGGCTAAAATCCCTTCTGAGCAATGCCTGTGCCTAGTTTCTCCACACAGAAGGCATCTGGAAGCTGTTATTACCAACAAAGGCTTTTCTTCTAGATATTAAATGAATTTCACCAAGTGGGTTCAATACTTATTCCCTGTGTCATTCCACTTTATCAAATATAAGTTGTTTTGTGAACATAGTTTCCTTGATTTCTTTGTATGTATGGATTACTTGGGTTGTTACTGATATCTGGTGAAAATCTTAGGTCAATGGCTCCATCAGAAATACCGTATGTTTAATGAGAAAAATATTGACGTGTTAAATACTTATTTTCCCCGCTGTATATGAACATATGGATGCAGCAGAAACTTGGGCCAGATAAGTAGTATCCACTCAAGAAGTTTCCAAAAACATCTTAAAAATAATCCAAAGGCAGTAGAATTCCTTGCAAACATGCATTTATTAAGCATTGCACAGTGCAATACAAAAGAAATAACAGAGTCCCCACCAGCGAGAGGACTGAAAACAGCCATCTGAGCTGCCCCTTATATACACTGAGATCCTGTGGTGGAAAAGTGCAACTGTTCTCTGTCCTCGTGTGTTTTCAGGGGGAATGACGATCATTGTGCACCAGTTTCCCTACATAACCCTGAGTATCCTGTGTGTATGTGTATGATGTTTTATGGTTACTGTCTTGCAGCATTCCGTGATCCTGCTGTTTTTCCCAGGACAGTGTTTCCTTTGGCTTAAAGACCTTGGTGCAGTGGCAATATAGTGTCATGCACATGACACTATTGTAACTGGAATATGATAATTTTATACAATTTTTTTATTTTGCAGAGTAACTTTGGATATGGAACTCACCATTTGAAGTACTGTACAACCAAGGCCTGAATGTTGGAATATTGGGCCAATTGGGGTCCCACCCAGACATCCTGTGTTTGGACTTTTTACTGGTGTCATCCTTCTCTCCTTCCTCTGCTCTCACCTCTCCTGGACCCTCTGCCTGAACACTTCCCTCTCCTTGGCTCATCTTGTCTGTCTCATCTTTCCCTCTTGGAGCCTTGTCTAATTCTCTCTCCGTCTATGGTGGTATACAAACAGGTTAGAAAATACCAAGTGTCATGTTTTGTCCTGCAGGATTTTTTTTTTTTGTCATGGTTTATATAAATAACAAAAACATGGGTTTTTTTTTGCATTTTTGTTCTGTTTTATTCTGTTTCTTTTTTCCCCCCATTGAGAAAGAGTAGGGAAGTGAAGGGAAAAAAAACATTCATAATAGTAATTTATTCATGCATACTTAAATTATATGCTCAGAGGTAGGTACAATAGCCAGAAATTCTATTCATGTAAAAGCAGTACTATGAAATTAATAATTAAAAGTAGACAACCAAAAATTTCTAGTTAAGGGTACAAAGAGCACCCACTTAAAAACTTGAATAAGGTGAGTGAGGTTTTTCTCCAAAATTTGTAACAATTTTCTTATGGTTTTCTACTTTTCTCTGTAAATTTATCTAAATTTGAAACCATTTTCCTCAAATTTGTAATTTCCCCTTTTAAAATGGACTTTTCTTGTACATTTGAGACTATTATAAACTTGTGGATTATTTTATAGCCATTTTTTGTCCATTTTTTTTAAAATAAAATTACCGTTTTTTTTTTTTACATTAATTTGAAACAGATTGTGGTAAAATTTTGACTTTTGTTCCTTATACAATTTACACTTCTGACCATAACTTTGCAGAGCCAGAACATAACAATAATTTAACTGATTTCAAAGAAAAAATATTAATAAAATTATATTTAATGAAATAAATTAACTTAAATTATCAAAGATGCAGTTATTTCTGTTATAATATTTCTATACAATTTCTATAATATTTCTATGCATTTATAGTTTTTTTTTTCTCCTCAAATCTCCTCAAAAACAAGACAGCAGGAAAAAACCTCCCTTATTTTGAAATCCAAATGTTGGCACGTTTAGTTTGTCTGAAGGCTGTTGACGGATTAAAGTCATTGACTTTGTGAATTCTGGTAATCTTAACTTGCCAGGTACATAATAGTGAACATAAATTAGTTAATACTGTAGTGGCTGGTGAAGGAAATCCTCAGCGATTCATCAGTCACTCTTGCCTTTCCCTGCATATGAAGCCTAACCACACCTGTTTGCTATGCGACTCTTCATTACTCTTCCAGTTACCAGTGGGTTAAAACCACGATAAACACCTCCATTGCTTTCATACCTCTTCTGCTTTTTTCCCCATTTAAAATTAATAAGCTCATGCTTCTCTTGGACAGTGATGCTAGAGAGACTGCCTGCCGATTGGAACACGTGGGCGGTGTGCTTCTGAACTCCGTGCAGATGACGGTCACGCACGTTGTTTGTGTGCGCACTTGCAGAGCATCATTCCTTCATGTTTTTTTCTTAAATTTATAATTCCTTGGCGTGGTGGCATAACTTCAAGGGTGGCGGCCCACCACATGGAAATGTTACCAGAGGAAACCCTGCAGGATCTAAGACCTTACTCTCATACAGGTGGCAGCAGCCTGTGACCTTAAAAGAGGGAGGATTCATTGATTGTGCAGATAAACAAACTTATGGCTGTCAATGCAAGACACTCTCCTCTTAACAGAGACAAGCTCATTTTTCCCTCATTATCTAGCAGAGGAGGTTAAGTACCATGGAAGGCTACCAAGATTTACTTCCCCCCGGAGAGCTGTCACACATATTCCCCCCTCCTCTTGTTCACTCGCAGCTGAATATGTGTATGGTACGCCGTCTCCCCTGAGGGGTCATTTTGGGTCAGAGCCAAAGCATTTTAGTGTGTAGGCCAATGTAATGCAGAATTACAATGCACCAACTGTTTACCATAACCACATGCATCATGTTTACAGTATTTTCAACCTAATCTACTGCAATCATTATCTGCTTTTTGAATTTCTGAATTTTATTGTGCAAGACCAATCCCCCAGCCTCCAAAACCAAAGGGACCGCAGTGAGTTGATTAGACTCAATACTTAACTACATGAAACAGATGATGACAGTTTATATATGAGAGGTTTCTAGTGCTCTGGTGATTCCCACCCCTAGTATATATGAACAGACTCCTTGCACACTTACTGTACTTTTCTTTAACATAATACACAGAGATGCACTCTGCTGGTAAAAGTAGACCACAACGACACTGAAATAATTAAAAGTGATCCTGTGGTTCATGCCGATACATTACAACACCAGAATATGCAAATCTGACCTTCAGTGTTGACCTTTGACAGTCAAATTTGTTAAAAATAGTTCCTGCTGTTTTCCTGTGGGACAACTTTGTTTTATTCAGCTCACCTCACACACACAAAAAACTAGGCTGTCCGAAATAACAGTTTGGGGGTTTCTAATGTCAGAAGTGATTCAGGAGGAAAATCTGAATATTCGCCCACAGTAAACCACATCAGCATCAGTGTCATATCAGAAATGTGGCTTTTCTTAAAAAGTGACTTTTTTTTAAAATGTAAATTTATAACTTTTCTCCTCAATATATACATTTTTATAATTGTTTTCCTTGTAAAGTTGAATTTTTTTCCCTTAATTTTGCAGTTTTTCTTGTTAAATTTTAGATTATATTTGCAAATTTATTCATGTAAATTTCTGATTCCTCTCATGGATCGTCACCTTATTGTGGTGGGGGGTTTGCGTGCCCTAGTGATCCCAGGAGCTATGCTGTCCGGGGTAATTTGCCTCTGGTAGGGTCACCCAAGATAAAATGGTCCTGGGTGAAGGGCCAGACTAAGAACGATCCAACAGACTCTCATGATGAATGCTAAAACAAGGATTCAGTGTACCCCGCCCGGTATGGGGTTACCGGGGCCCCACGCTGGAGCCAGGCCTGGGGGAGGGGCTTGATGGCTAGCGCCTGGTGGCCGGGTTTCTGCCCATGGGACCCGGCCGGGCTCAGCCCGAAGGAGTTACATGGGTCCGCCCTACAGTGGGCTCACCACCTGCAGGAGGGACCATGGGAGTCCGGTGCTATGTGGGTCAGGTGGCGGTCTGATCCCAGGCTTCCTAAACTGGCTTTTGGGACGTGGAATATCACCTCTCTGGTGGGGAAGGAGCCTGAGCTGGTGCATGAGGTTGAGAGATACCGGCTAGATATAGTCGGCCTCACCTCAACACACAGCTATGGCTCTGGAACCAGTCTCCTGGAGAGGGGCTGGAGCTTGGCCTACTCTGGAGTGGGTATTCTTGTATCCCCCCCACCTTGCAGCCTCTATATTGGAGTTTTCCCCAGTGGACGAAAGGGTTGTTTCCCTGCGCCTTTGGGTCGGGAAACGGGTCCTGACTATCAATTGTGTCGATGCACCAAATGATGGTTCAGAGTACCCACCCTTTTTGGAGTCTCTGACTGGGGTGCTTGAGGGTGCTCCTCTTGGAGATGTCATTGTCCTACTGGGAGACTTCAATGTGCATGTGGGCAACAACAGTGAAACCTGGAGGGGGGTGATAAGGAGGAACGGCCTGCCTGATCTGAACCAGAGTGGTGTTCAGTTATTGGACTTCGTGCTAACCACATTTTGTCCATAACAAACACCATGTTCAAGCATAAGGGTGTCCATATGTGCACCTGGCACCAGGACACCCTTGGTCACAGGTCGATGATCGATTTTGTTATTATGTCATAAGACCTGCGACCGTATGTCTTGGACACTCGGGTAAAGAGAGGCGCAGAGCTGTCAACTGATCACCACCTGGTGGTGAGTTGGAGCTAATGGCAGGGGAGGATGCCATTCAGACC
The DNA here is from genome assembly GCA_020510985.1 of Pholidichthys leucotaenia. Taxonomy (NCBI): domain Eukaryota; kingdom Metazoa; phylum Chordata; class Actinopteri; order Cichliformes; family Pholidichthyidae; genus Pholidichthys; species Pholidichthys leucotaenia. The sequence goes on from CM035847.1 coordinate 291,436,874, forward strand.
TGGTAGATCCAAACATATAGTGAGGGTGTGCTGGGAACATCTGGTTGAGGCCTCTGTCCGGGACGTTTTCAACTCCCACCTCCGGAAGAACTTCAACCACATTCCGAGGGAGTCTGGAGACATGGAGTCTGAATGGGCCATGTTCTCCACCTCTATTGTTGAAGCAGCTGCCCAGAGCTGCGGCTGCAAGGTTGTCGGTGCATCTCGTGGTGGCAACCCCTGAACCAAGTGGTGGACACCGGTGGTGAGGGGGGCCATTAAGCTGAAGAAGTCCTATCAAGCTTGGTTGGCTTGTGGGACTCCCAAAGCAGCTGAGGTGTACCAGCAGGCCAAGCGGAGTGCAGCTCGGGTGGTTGCTGAAGCAAAAACTCGGGTGTGGGAGGAGTTCGGTGAGGCCATGGAACAAGACTTTCAATCGGCATCGAAGAGATTCTGGCAACCTGTCCGGCAGCTCAGGAGGGGGAAGCAGCTCCCTGTTCACACTGTGTATGGTGCAGATGGGGCGCTGCTGACTTCGACTGGTTATTACGAGCTATCCGGTCTCTATACGACCGTTGTGAGAGTTTGGTTCGTATTGCCAACACTTGGTCGGATTCATTCCCAGTGAGAGATGGACTCCATCAGGGCTGCCCTTTGTCACCAATCCTGTTCATAATTTTTATGGACAGGATTTCTAGGTGCAGCCAGGGAACGGAGGGTGTCATGCTCGGTGACCACAGGATCTCATTTCTGTTGTTTGCAGACGATGTTGTCCTGTTGGCTTCATCCAGCAATGACCTACAGGTCTTACTGGGACAGTTTGCCGCTGAGTGTGAAGCGGCTGGGATGAGAATCAGCACCTCCAAGTCCGAGGCCATGGTCCTCAGCTGGAAAAAGGTGGATTGTCCTTTCCAGGTTGGGGACAAGCTCCTGCCCCAAGTGGAGGAGTTTAAGTATCTCAGGGTCTTATTCACGAGTGAGGGGAGAATGGAGCGAGAGATTGACAGACGGATCGGAGCAGCAGCTGCAGTAATGCGGACGTTGTACCAGTCTGTTGTGGTGAAGAGGAAGCTAAGCTTGAAGGCAAAGCTGTTGATTTACCGGTCAATCTATGTTTCTACCCTCACCTATGGTCATAAGCTTTGGGTAATGACCGAAAGAATGAGATCACGGATACAAGTGGCTGAAATGAGCTTCCTTCGTAGGATTGCTGGACTCACCCTTAGCGACAGGGTGAGGGGCTCAGTCATTCAGGAGAGGCTCAGAGTAGAACCGCTGCTGCTCCACATTGAAAGGAGCCAGCTGAGGTGGTATGGGCATCTGATTAGGATGCCTCCTGGATGCCTCCCACTTGAGGTATTTCGGGCACGTCCCACTGGGAGGAGCCCCCGGGGCAGACCCAGAACTCGCTGGAGAGACTATGTCTCCCAACTGGTCTGGGAACGCCTTGGCATCCTCTCTGAAGAGCTGGAGCAGGTGGCTGGGGAGAGGGAAGTCTGGGAATCTCTGCTTGAACTGCTGCCTCTGCGACCCAGACCTCCGGAAAAGCGGTAGAAGATGGATGGATGGAATTTTTAAAGAATTTTTTCCTCATAACATATAATTATTTTTTTTTCCCTTGTAAATTTGAAAATTTTTCCCCTTAATTTTGCAGCTTTTCTTGTTAAATTTGGGGTTATATTTGTAAATTTATTCATGTAAATTTGCAACCTTTTTTGTAAATTTGTGACTTCATTATCAAGTAAATTTGGAGAGATTTTTTTTTTAATTTGTAGGGTTTTTTTTTTTTTAAACCAAGTTTGATCAAAGTTAATTTGCAATTCACCTTTATTAAAAGAAAAATCAAGCAGTTTGGATGAAAAATCTAATATCTCAGTATGCCAAATTTGCAAACAGAACACCAACGTAACAAATGAATGTACAGATGACCCAATATTTGGGTCCAGCCCTAACACACACACACATTTTTATTTTCAAATGAGTCTGTTGAGATTGATGGTGAATTATTTACCTCATCATGGAACTTGGGAGAATAATCTCTTAATCAGATTAATAAGTCTGGTGTGGAGAAGTATTTATTGTGTATTTATAGACTTTTTGGTGGAAAAAAAAAAAACCTCAATCCTTCTGTTTGGTCACTTTAAACCTGCTCTGTTTCTTAAATCAGTTAAACCTGGTGTAATTAAAATAATGACCTCAATCTTAATATTGTGACATATAATAAACCAAAAGGAGAGTGATCTTTATTGTGTTGTTTGTTTTGGTTTATTCCATTTTCATTAAATCTTAATTTTTGCATGACACCATTTCGGCTACCCAACTTTGAGTCTACTTTTCCTGGTCACGTTTTTCCTGAGAATCGACCTCGTCTCCGGCATTAAAAAGCTGCAGCAACAGTCACCCCTGGATACCACAGCATCCGCCTTTCTGGGAGGATTACAGCTGATCCTTTAAAGATGCAGGTGACTAGACAGACAGGGAGAGACAGAGAAAAGAGAGAGCAGCAGCGGGGTAACTGGAAACCCCCCCCCCCCCAAACAAACAGGGAAACCCTGGCTTGTTGCCAAGGTAACTCTGAGGCAGCGCTCCTGGAGACGTCTGCGTGTGATTGGAAGACAGATCAAGGGAGCAGCGTGGTGATAGGGTGAGTGAGGGGAGAGGGGCGGGGCTTGAGGGGTGGGGGGGTGACCCTGTCTGTGTGATAGGCTGACAGGATGACGAGGTGACTGGGAGACCCCTTGACCAGTTGAACATGGAGCTGTGAGAGGAGGGGGGGCGGGGGGCATTAAAAATCAAAATAGACCAAACCAACGGATAAATCAGCAAGGGAAACACAGAAATTAAATCTGAATATTTACCTTAAATTAGGAGAAAAAATAAAATTATTTAGTCTCATCAAACAGGGCCATTTCTAGCCTTTTGAAGAGTTGAATCCCTTCAAATAGGGAAAACAAAGATATTAAAAAACACTGAAAAAATAAACTTGGGTCGCTGTCTAGATTACAAGAAAAATGTAACTATTATACAGAAGAAAGATTTAACTAGCAATTTAAATATAGAAAAGGCTTTATAGTCATTGTACAGTTGTACAGCACAACGAAATTGTGGGTGCTCCATCAAACTACTACACAACAAAGTTAGTGAGAAGAATTTGAAATAAAACAGTTACAGGACACACGATTAGCCATATGACTGAGGTAAAGATAAAAGTAAAAATAACAAATAGCCCATTGGTCAATACACAGGTATGGTAGTGGCTTGGCGGATGGAACTATGTACATAAGAGTGCGGAGTGCAGAACACATAAGTAAAATGGCCCAAGGATTATGGAGAATATGTACAGTAGTGATTTCACAGATGGGTCAATGTACATGAAAATGAAGACTGTAAAGACAGGTGAGTTATTGTGATAATTAAAAAGTCCTCAGTTCTGTGCATGTGAGCATTTGGAGGGAGGGAGGTGGGGCCTCTGATTGTTTGCAGTTTGAAAACTGCAGTCTGGAGGTGTGGGACCTGATCGATTTGAACTATTGTCCAGAGGGAAGCAGGTCAAACAGGTGGTGGGCAGGATGTGAGGGGTCTCCTGTGATGGCCTTGATCCTTCTGAGACAGGAGGCTCTGGAGATGTCTTCCAGGGAGGGCAGAGGGCTGCCGATAATTTTTTGGGCAGTGTAGATGACCCTCTGCACAGCCTTCCTGTTCTCAGCCGTGGAGCCGGTGTGCCGCACAGCCAGACAGTAGGTGAGCACGCTCTCCACTGAGCAGCGATAGAAGGCCAGCAGCAGCTTCTGGTCCAGGTTCTGCTTTCTCAGGACACGGAGGAAGTGCAGCCACTGCTGGGCTTTCTTCACCTGGTGTTGACAGTCCAGGAGAGGTCAGAGGTGATGTGGGTGCCCAGGAACCTGAGGGTGGGGACCTTTTCCATGCGGTCGCCATTTGGGGGGGGGGGGGGGGGGGGGGTCCTGTCTGTTCTTCCTGAAGTCCAGTATGAGTTCTTCAGGTTGTTTGCTTGGCACCACAGCAGCAGATTCTCTACCTCCGCCCTGTATGCCTTCTCATCATTGTCGGTGATGAGCCCAACCAAGGTGGTGTCGTCCATGTATTTCACGATGACGGTGGTTGGGTGGGTTGGAATACAGTCAAAACTGTACAGTACAGTAGAGGGCTTAGTATGCAGCCTTGGGGGGAGCCGGTGCTGAGGGACAGTGTGGAGGAGTGGTGGGGGCCAAGTCTGACTGTTTGTGGGTGATTGATGAGAAAGTTCTTTATCCAGGAGCAGGTGGGGGTGGGGGGGTCTGGAGGAGGTGCAGTCTGTTGACCAGTATGTCCAGGATGTTGGTGTTAAAAGCTAAGCTGTAGTCCACAAAGAGCATCCTCACGTAGCTCCTTGGGTTCTCCAGGTGGCTCAGTGATCTGTGGACAGTGGAGGCAATGGCATCTTCTGTAGACCGGTTCTTCTTGTAGGCGAACTGATGGGGGTCGAAGGAGGGGGGAAGACAGCCCCTGATGTGCTGGCACACCAGTCGCTCAAAATATTTCATGACTACAGACGTGAGTGCTATGAGTCTGTAGTCATTCAGGTTGTCAATTGTGGACTTTTTGAGGATGGGGATGATGGTGGAGGCCTTGAGGCAGGAGGGGACAGTGGCATATGAATGTTGCAATTTTACAAAGGAAAAAGTTGACAATTAACCAGAATGGTGGCATAGTGGTAGAGCATCTGCCCCATAGCTGGGAGGTTGTGGGTTCAAGCTCCGGATGGGTCATACCATAGACCATCTAAAAATGGTACTTTCTGCCTTCTAGTTTGATGCTCAGCATAATACAATGGGAGAAGGAGAAGTTATTTGTGGTGGCACCTTGCATGGCAACGGACCCTCTGATTCTAGATGTGATTAACATTGTAGATAGGAGAAACGTAATTTTGTTCTGCTGTACATGATTGGCTGTATGGATTGAATGTCAATAAAGTTGGCTTCTTCTTAATGGAAAAATTACAAGAAAACCGTGACAAATTATCTAGAGAAAAGTTTAAAATTTATGGAAAAGTTTCTAATGCACATTTACTAAAAAAAAATGCAAATTTACAAAAAAAAAGTTGCTAATTTTGAAAAAAAAAAAGGCACAAATTTACAAAAGAAATCCACAAATTTATGAGAACAAAGTTGCAAATTTAAAAGAAACGCACTGTAAATTTACAAAAAGCTGCAAATTGGTAAGAAAAAAAGTCACAAATTTGAGAACATTTCTCTTCAAATTTATAAGGAAAACAGGCAGCAAATTTAAGAGAAAAACAGTTTGAGGTCGTTTTTAATTCTCCCCCCCAAAAAATATTAAGCTTGAACTTGTAGCTTGGGTGCCCCCTGGTGATTGAACGGCTCTGTAGCATTTGCATACTCTGTGGGCAGGAGCAGCTCTGCCATTAAAAGACAAAATACAGCATCTGCAATAATTAGCTGTCAAATTCAGATCACATCCTTAACACAACAGATCATAAACATGGCTGATACAGGCTCACTGACTGATTTAACAACTTGCACAAATGCAAACTAGCTGACTTGAGCTAAATAATATATTCATAATGTTGACTTTCCTTCAATTTTGCAACTTATGGGAAAATTTGTGAAATGTTTAACAGCAGGTTTGTTTCATTTTATTCTCATTTCCCCTTCATTTCTTCTGCATCCATTTGCTTTTTTTATGGAGTGTATAAGTAACTGCATGCTCTCCGATTTGCTCCATTTTTTATAGCTTTATTCGTCCACTTTTTAGTCAAGTGCTGCAGCTGCATTTTAGATAAAAACTACTGCAAAGATAAAGGTTATTGTTCACATTTTGGGGGACACACTTGTTACATGGGCATCTCATTACATGCACTGGCTGGTATCAGACATCTGCAAAACAAGATGGCAACTGCTAACGAGGTTTAAAAAACTGCCGTAAATGCCTGAAAGTTACAACTAACATGTAGTTTGCTACCTAAAATAGAAGAATTAACGTCATCTTATCCAGTTGTTGAACATTGGCCCAGAATTTGCATGCAGTCACTAAATGTCTGTCACTCTGATCAGTTTTTATGTCAACTCACCCAATAACTGACGAGTAGAAATATTCATAAGCCTGTCTGACAAACTCTGCTTTAAAGTCTGACAAAGTGTCTTAGTTTTCCATCACCAGACTGACTACTTAAGTGTGCAGCTCCCTGGTTTGTCTGGATTTGGCTGCAGGTGACGCACTGGCAGTTATCTGACAGCCTGACTTGACTTTGTACTGACTGTCTGGTGCAAGAAAGGAGGAGGAGGAGGAGGAAATGCAGCTGATGGTGCTGCTGCAGCCAGGGAGGACATGTCTGAACATGCCTTCATGCACAGCTGACCTGCAGCCCAAAAGAGTTGCTGGTGGTGGTGGAAGAGGAGGAGGAGGAGTGACAAGTTTTCCTGTTGTTTATATTGCTACATCTGCCGTCATAACCCAGGGGCTCAGTGCCAACTCTAAACCTGCCTTTCCTGTATGAGCCACTTCTCCACTCTCACCTGAACGCACTTGTTCTGCAGCTTCCAAAAATCCCTTCAGGATACAGACGTTCTCTACTTGCCGCACAAAAGTAAACACTCTGATCGATCATTTACTTGTGAAGAAATCAGACTCACAAAGGAAATTTTAAATTATACAACAGGTAGACTTCCGGTCTGGACGCCATGGCGACTGCAGCTTAACACTGAAGTTCTCAGACCCAATTCAGGATAACACCTTGAAAATCAAACTTAACGGATTTTTGGAGGAGTGAAAATCAAAAGACAAAATCATCATGTCTAAAGGAAAACAGAAGAAACTGAAATTCTCCAGGCCAGGACACGTATCGGCCGGAGAATCCGAACTGGAAGATCTCCGTTCAGAAGACGAGGAACTGGTGATAGCTAACAAAAGGGTTAGCCTGAAATCACTATTTGAGGAGCTACGACGATTTCGCCGAGATGTTACGGCTGAATTTCGGGAATTCAGAGAAGAATTGAAAAGGACAAACAGCAGAGTGGACCAGGCCGAGAACCGAATCTTGGAAACAGAGGATCGAATAAAAGTGCTCGAAGATTCTGTGCTAGACCTACGCAAAAGACAAGCAGCTATAGAGGCTAAGCTAACCGACCAAGAAGGAAAACAAAGAAGAGACAACATAAGAATTCATGGTCTGATAGAAGGAACCGAAAATGGTTTTAACTCAATGGCAGAATGCGTGGAATCCTTACTAAGAGAGAAATTGGATATTCCACAAACCACCGACTTGAAGATAGAAAAGGCACATCGTTCATTAGCCGCTAGGCCGGCGGCGGAAGCGCCCCCACGTTCGGTGTTGGTAAGATTTTCCAATTTCAAAATAAAACAAGAGGTTGTAAGACTGGCCTGGCAGAAAAAAGGATTTATGCACCAGGAGAGAAAAGTCTACGTGGAACACGATTACGCCCCGGAGGTCCTTAAAAAGCGCAGGGAATACAATGACGCGAAAAAGGTGTTAAGAGAGAAGAAATTGCGCTTTCAGACACCATTTCCTGCGAAGTTAAGGGTCTTCTACGGCGATGAAACGTGTCTCTATAATTCGGCGGAAGAAGCAACAGCTGACATGGCGAAAAGAGGCCTCCCGGTAACGGTATTTAAACCCCCAGCAGACCCGAGTGAGAAGATCAGAGCTCAAACATGGACAACACAAAGACCTTCAAAATCCACGGACCAGCAGCGGGAAACCCAGCACCAGAGCGTCGCGGATAAACTATCCGTTTTCAGGTTGGAATAGCGACCTTTTTTTTTTTTTTTTTTTTTTTCTCTTGAATCAATCCGCACATCCAACCCCCCTCATACAAGGTAACAAACATTAAAGGAGATGCATATTCAGCATGTGGTAAAACATTTCATGGAACAATCATATTATTTGAAACAAATAAGTCTTTGTAATAAAAAAAAAAAAAAACTTGTTAAAATAGAAATGTGACAATAATCCACATGTTCTCCTCATACTAACAAATACTGTTTTTGCGTGAATGTTTGATGTGATGGGGGTGGGAGGGTGCACACAATTTCACAGGGTTTAGGCATAAAAGGAAAAAAAAAAAAAATCATTACAAGTTTGGATTGGGTTCTGAAACTCACGTTAAAAGCATGGGACTACTTTCAGTGGTAAGAGAGGGCCCTCAACACGTAACAGAGTTTGAGGAATTTCCCTCAGAGCCTTCACTCCATCAAGGCTCTTACAGGGTCTTTAAAAAGACCTCAGCTCAGGAAGTTCTTATGACAGCTTTTTGTTTTAAAGTTTTTTACACTATGTTCTTAATGTTTTTCTTGTTTTTAATGTTCTTTCAGTTTCTGAGTAGCACAAAAGAGGGCCACCACACAGTTATACTAAACAAAACAACACAATGGAGAAACAGGGTGTAACCAAAATAATTTCATATAATGTAAAAGGAATCCTGAATCCAGTTAAAAGATCCAAGATTCTAGGCAAAATGAAAAAAGACAAAGCAGGAATAATACTTTTACAAGAAACCCACCTAACAGACGTGGAACACAATAAACTCAGTAGACAAGGGTTTAAAATGATCTCTTCATCTTCATATAAATCAGGGAGGAGGAGGGGAGTAGCGACATTGATATCAACCAAAATTACATTTGAAAAAAAATCAGAACACAAAGATAAAGAAGGCAGATACAGTTTGGTAACTGGGCGGCTAGAGGGAGAAGATATCACCCTGCTGAATGTGTATGCTCCCCCAGGGGCTAACTGGAAATTTTATAAAAATGTATTCGACCTAATGATAACTAAAGCTCAAGGTTTAGTGATATGTGGTGGGGACTTCAATCTTAGACTGAATCCATACTGGGATGCTTCTGGTAATTCCCCACATCAAAATAACACCCAAAACAGGAAGACTCGGATGCTACTAAAAGAATTGGGAATCTGTGACGTGTGGAGGGAACTCAACCCCAGTGTAAAAGACTATACATTTTACTCAACTCCACATTCATCTTACTCAAGGATTGACTATTTTTTTATGTTTAATAGAGACATTGGAAGAGTAAAAACATGTAAAATAGGACTGATGGATCTCTCCGACCACAGTCCGATCTACATGGACTTAAATATCCAAAAATACACAAATAATACATTTTCTTGGAGGTTAAATTCAAATGTCCTGAAAGGACCATTGAAAGATGAATTGGAATCAGATATTCTCAGATATTTGGAAGATAACGATAATGGAGAAGTATCCCCTTTAATACTGTGGGATGCATGTAAAGCTGTAATAAGAGGAAAGATTATTGCAAAACTGGCAACCCAAAAGAAACTAAGACAAGAAAAACTATCCACATTAGAGTCAGAACTTAGGAACCTAGAAAAAGAACACAAAGGCAACACTCATTCTACTGACTCGCTCAAGATTAAGGAAATTAAAAACCAAATAAATGAGATCTACACAATAGAAATCCAGAAGAAACTTACATTTTTGAAACAAAAATACTATGAAGCAGGCAGTAAATCGGCAAAATTGCTAGCCTATAAATTGAGGAAACATCAAACAGAAAGAGCAATCTACAAAATCAGAGACCCAGTATCAAAGGAAATAAAATTCAGAATTCAGGATATTCTTAAAAACTTCGAGAATTACTATAAGAACTTATACTCCCACAAAAAACATAAAAACGCATCCGAGGCATTCCTAAACACATTAAACCTTCCCCAACTTACGGAGTCACAAAATAAAACACTACTGTCAGAAATACATCCTAAAGAATTGGAAAAAGCAATTATGAAACTTAAAGCTAACAAATCCCCAGGAGCTGATGGCTATACAGCAGAGTGGTACAAAACCTTTAAACAGCAACTATCTCCTCTCCTCCTGAAAACATTTAATTATGTCCTCCACACAGGGGAAATCCCCCCCTCCTGGAGAGAAGGGGTCATTGCAGTTATACCTAAACCTGAAAAGGATAAACTAGAGTGCTCCAACTACAGACCAATCAGTGTACTAAATCAGGACTATAAGCTTTTTACCATTATCCTTGCCAAAAGGTTAGAAAATATACTGACAGACCTAATTCATTTAGACCAAACAGGTTTTATAAGACAAAGACAGACACAAGACAACATTCGACGCACTTTACACATAATTCATCATATAAAAAAATATAACTTAAATGCAGTCATATTGGGATTAGATGCTGAAAAAGCATTCGATTCGGTTGACTGGTCTTTTCTATATAGAATCTTATCCAGTTTCAATTTTCATAACAACTTCATTAGAACTATACAGGCATTATATAAAAAACCAACAGCTAAAATAAGGATTAACGGTAATTTATCATCATCTTTTGAACTGGAAAGAGGATGTCGTCAGGGCTGCCCCCTGTCTCCACTGCTCTTTGCAATCTTCATAGAACCTCTGAGCCAATGGATAAGACAAAACCAAAAAATTCAAGGTATTACACTTGGTCAGAAGGAACATAAAATAGCACTCTTTGCTGATGACATTTTAATATACCTAGGGCAGCCGGACACTTCTTTACCAGAACTAACCTCAGTTTTTTCAGAGTATGGAGATTTATCGGGGTACAAATTAAATATGCATAAAACCCAAGTTTTAACATTCAACTATGACCCAAATCATTATTCACTAAGCAAACTCAAAACTAACTGGGAGTCGGAATCTATGAAATATCTGGGGGTCAATATCCCGAAACAACTCAACAAAATTATATCACTAAACTATGATCCACTGGTGACAAAAATAAAATCTGACCTAGCAAGATGGAATATGATACCATTCTTGGGTACTGCACAAAGAATTGAAGCAGTCAAAATGAATATACTTCCACGTCTTCTATACCTTTTCCAAACAATACCGGTAGAACCTCCCAAAAAAACATGGCAGGAGCTGGACAGAAGGATCTCAAGATTCATATGGCAGGGCAAGAGACCTAGAATCAGATATAGAACCCTACAGCTAAACAAAGACAAAGGTGGGCTCGCGCTGCCAAATATCAGGGACTACTTTAAAGCCGCACAAATTAAAACTTTAGTAGAGATATGTAACCCAGTCTACACTGCACAATGGAAGGAGATCGAATGCCAAATAACAAGTGACATCCCCCTACAGGCGATAATAGGGAACAATGTCTTACCTAAGCTTTTGAATAACACTAACCCGTGGATAGAGACCCCGCTAAAAATTTGGTTTAAGATAGTCAGAGAGAATCAAACTAAAGAGCCCTATCGACTTCTGCAATGGATCGCCTATGATCAGGACTTTACTCCTAATAAAACAGACACCAGATTTAAAAAGTGGAAGGAGAAAGGGCTGATAAAATATTACGATTTTTTTAAAGGGCAAATCTTAAGAAGTTTTGAAGATTTGAAAAAACAAGGCCTAATAAATCAAGACCTTTACAGGTTCTTCCAGCTTAGACACCACATAAACAATATACTTAAAAAGGAGGTTTTGGAAAGGGCCCAGTCAGGTGTTCTGAAGGTCTTCTTAATGGCATATAAAGGGATCCCAGGGATCAGATACATTTCTAAAATATACCAAGGTCTTCAAGACTTAAAAGGAGACAACACATCTTATATAAAAGAGAGATGGGAAAAAGAGGGGAATTTCACTTTACAACTGGAAATATGGGAAAAGCTAAATAAACAGCAATGGAAAAGTACCTCATCCCTGCAGTGGAGAGAATTTGGATGGAAAAACTTGGCAAGATTTTTCAGAACACCTGCACAAAACAAATTTACCCATAAGGGATTGAACTGTTGGCGCTTGTGTGGTGAAAAGACTGCAAATCATTTTCATGTGTTTTGGTCATGCCCAGTTATCCACCAATATTGGACCAAGGTACAGACAATATTGGGGAAAATATTCAAAATTACAGTTCCCTTTTCTTTTGTAACTTTGTATTTGGGTTTACTACCGGACTCACTGGAAAGACGAGGAGAAAAATACTTATTCAGTGTTTTAATATTGGCAAGCAAAAAAGCTCTAACTAAAAAATGGATGTTGAAGGACTGTCCTACACCTGAAGATTGGACTAACGTGATCCAAGACATTTACTCGATGGAAAAGTTGACATTCGCACTGAGACAGGACATGGATGTGTTCATGAACTTTTGGCAACCCTGGACCGCATATGTGTCTTCCATTAGATCTAATCTTTGACAAATACCATTTCAATAATGGTTCCACTCTTTGTTCCAACACTACTCAGATGCTCTTTTATCTTTATTTACTTACTTTTTCTTTTTGTTTGTTTTTTACTGGTTTGTTTGTTTTTTTTTGTTATTTGTTTCTTGTTTTTTTTTCTCTTTAATTTCACTTTTTCTTTCACTTTAAAAAAAAAAAAAAAAAAAAGGGGTGTTGTAAGAATTAATCTTCCAATGTTGTCAGATATCAGAAAATAAGGGAACATGTGATGAAAATGTAAACACTGCATTGCTGTAACGACCTGTATACCCTTTACAAAAACTTAAATAAAAAAAAAAAATAAAAAATTATACAACAGGTAAAATGCCGACGGCGCAATTTGACTGGTCGGTAAGGATATCAGGGGGTTACTATATTTACCAGGTACGTGTCACTGTCTGAGGCTTCCTATTGCCACAATGAGGCAGACTTCACAACCCAGAAATCACGTTGATGTATTCTGGATTCATGCTAACAGTTAGCTTGGTTAGCTATGTTATTTTACGCCAAAGTTTAGATTTAAGACCTCACCATGTACAAATTCTATCAAAGCCTCACAACTTAATCCATGCTATTAACTCTTTGCATTGTCTGAAAATGCCTGCAAAAAAACGGTAAGAAGAATGTAAACACAAGCAGAGATACCAATCAAGAGCTAGCTGGCTAGGTAGCTGGCAAGAATGCCACATGACAAAGCAACAAGACCAATGGAAAACACTCATAAGTTTCCATACCTCCAGGGTATGGAAACTTAAACTGCCTTGGTTCATGGACAGGTAGTGCTGTGGAGTGTCTGTGTCACAGTTCCGCGACTGTCATGTGACGTGGCCTTAAACCATAATAAATCCCCAGTTGTACTAGGTATTGCACCTCACAAGGTGGCAGACACATATTACTTACTGCTCTTGCCTTGGAGGACTAATGGCCCCAATATAACAACCCCCCCCACACACACACACTTCTGGACACCAGAGAAGAAGAGTTTGTAAACAAATGTTGATTGATCACAAGACGGGGGAGGCATTTGCTCCCAAATTTGCAAACTATGATTCTAAAAAGAGATTATTTAGCTCATGAAGGTAAATATCTACATTTTGTTATAACAGAGGGTGGGCAAAGCTGGTTGATCTGCACCTGCCATCGACCCCAGTGCCATGTGACTGGACAGAACAATCGCGCCGGTTCTCGGTCATCATATGAGATAAATTGCAGCGGAATAAAAGCAAAATTTAAGTAAAATAATCAACACAGTTTCTGGATGTGGGAGAGAAAGCAAAAATGACCGACAGAAGACAAAATGACCAGGATGATGAAAATGGATGAAGCGAGCCGCCTGGCCAGCGGTAAGTCTGACGAATTTCTTTGTTTACATTGTACTGATTTTCTGGTTCATATACTTTAAAGATAAAGATAACAAAAACCCCAAAACAAAAAACAGTGACAAAACCCAAAACCATCCTTTGTGTAAATATGTCCAAAGTCCACTTTTGACTGAAAGTTATGCAATTCAATATGGCTGCTGTGGCATTATGCAAATTAGATGTATAAATTTACTCCCGTCTCAAACTTTGGATCATATTCTACGTCTTTCTAATTGACAGTAAGCCATTATCTCTTACCACTTTCAAGTTACAGCTTTGGAAACCTGAACTGAATATTTTCTTGAAAAAAAATCTTGACCACTAGGGGCTGATGGTGCAACGGAGTGCCACAGACAGTCAAACAGTTAAGGGCACAGGTGTGTTTTAACCACTACTCATCAGTGCTATTCATGGAGTTGTGTCTACAAGTGTACTTGCCCTGGAGATGTGGAAACTTATGTGCACAACTGTATCTAATGCTGATTATTTGTGTTAGCAATATTCAAAAGTAGTAGTGGGAACTTTTCATGTTCACGCAGCGATGACAGTCTTGCTGGAATAAAATCCCATTAAATAAACAAGCAAACCATAATCTGCTGTCACTTATTACTCTCAATGTATAAACTGTGTTTGCTGAACTGTTGTAGAACAGCAATGTTACAGCAGAAGTCATGCACCATCATGAATACAGCACCACAGTGATGGCTTCGGCCTTCTGCTGCGCGTAGGCTGGCAACCGGCTCACCACGATGCAGTGATGTGGGGTCAGGGTAGGTATGGTGTTACATTTGCGTCTCATTTCTGAGCAAGGAAGTGGAGATTTTGAGCAAGAAGTTAGAGATTTTGAGCAAGGAATTATCAATTTTGAGCACAAAAACATGCATTTTGAAAGAACTAAAGATTATAAAGTGTGCGCTGACAATATATTTTCCTCACGCTCGCAGTGTTTAATTGTGCTCCGCTCACGTCCTCTTTGCTCTCTCTCTCCTCGTGCTCAACTCTACCTGTGCGCTCGCTCGACATGGCACAGTGCTATGAATGTGCCACAATTTCAACCAATCAGGAGTCAGACATGGTGAGTTATGATTGGCTGCTTCTTCCTGCAACAGAAGCAGCAAATCTGAAAATCTGCATATCTGACACTATAACTATGACTAGGCAAAACTAAATATAAGACAACATAAATGTTAACTTTTGCTAGTCATAATTCATCTTAAGATATCTTAAAATGAGTTCTAGATATCTCAAAAGAGAAGACTGCTACCTTAAATTCTGCCCCTTTAGATAGTGAGAAAATGGTGTGAAATACCGTTAGCACCTACCCTGACCATATATCACTGCCATGGTGCTATATTCACTGACGCCACACTTTCTTTCATGTAATATTACAAATGTCAACAAAAGAAGAAGCACTCTTTTCTGTTTTAATATTCTAGAACTGCAAAGAAAATCATGCCCGATTTATCCCACCTCATGCCTCAAAACATGCCGATTCCTGTGAAAACCTAAAAACACATTTCATCACGTCACCCGAGTCTCCCTGTGTCCTCAAACAAACTTAATAGGTGCAGTAAGCACAGAATGACCTGATCCTGTCAGGTGGCTGATAATGTCTGTGTTTACCCAAGGCTGGCGTCTGACAGTCAAACACTTGTGTGAGGCTTGAGTCACAATTACGCACCGCTGCACCAGAGGCTGTAAATCAGTGCTAGTTCAACTGCAGCTGCAGACTGGCTTAATGATTAACTAGAAAAGCACTCACGCATACCTCCACCAAGGTTCCTTCCGTCCCTCATTGATCACCTCCAAAATGTAATGGGTTTGTTTTGGAGGATTGCTGCTAACACATTGTGAGAAGATAAGAGCCTTGGTGGAGGTATGCGTCTTCAGATCAGCACCAAAATGCTATGGGTTCCTCCCTAGCCCAAGGAGCACCTCTGGTGAAAATTTCATCCAAATCCATGCAGCAGTTTTTGTGTAGTCCTGCTAACAGACAAACGGATGGACGGACAGACAAACCACCCTGATTGCATAACCTCCTTGGCAGAGGAAATGATGTGGTCTGAAATACATCTTGCTTTGCATTTTATTTTTCACTTTCCTGTCAAAACAAAGAACCAAACACCATGATCTTACCCAATTGCTCTCCTGAGAAGTCCCTGGGTGCAGCAGGTCCCTGACTCTGGTCACAGGGCGGTGATTGTGCGTCATTCTGGCCCTCTGGGTGTGGGCTAAGCAGAGGCATGCAAAGACCCTGCATTGGCAACGTATGGTGACGGCGGCAGATGTGCATGACACCGCTGCAGTGTCCGGGTCTGACGGTGGTGTCTGCGGTGAAAAGTCTGGGCCAGGTGTGGAGGGGGCAGAGAGGGTCCACGTGGCAAGTGGCGCGGCACGGAAGGGGACAGTTGGCCCCAGCTCCGGTTTCTCTGGCGTTCTCCATGGTCTCTGCACGGGCCATGTCAGCAGTTTTCTGAGCGAGACACAGAAATATGCAATCAAATAACATGCACTGAAATATACAGATATAAATTACTGCAACATGTCAAACACTGTAACCTAATAAGTAAAGACTTCCTAATAATACAAAAAAATCCTGTACAAAGAACAGTTTTAAACCCTTGATTTTTAAACCAATTTTCATCTTTTTATTTAATGCTCAATAAACACTCCAGCACAACATGCCAGCATGTTCACATTTGTCAATTTAAGTGTAAAAAAATAGTTTATTAACATAGCAAAAATACTTTTTCTTCAAAGACATGTATATTTAAAGTCAGTATTATTTGTGTAATTTATCTTTAGCATCTGCCTATACTTGCAACCACTTAAAATGACGTCAAAGGAGAAACAAATACACAATAAAAATGAAAATATATGCAGCTGAAGTAAACAAACATGTCAGTGAAAAATGATCAGTTTTACATTTGAACAGATTTTATTTCTTAACGTGAAAGACCAAATATATAGTTGCTGCTCTAAACAACAGCTACTGATCGAAAACACCCTCGAAAAACACCACAAGCCAATTTTTAGCAGCTTACTTACACAAGAGTTATTGTTGGTAAAAAACTGTAGAATTGCAGACCAACAGGCAAGCTGGATACAAAGCAGATGAACTTTGGAAAAACGGGGCGGTTAACATACATTTGGAATTTACTTAAGACATGAACTATAGCTGCTGATCTAGTTGACAGTTATTACGGATTTTACACAAGTAAAATGCTTCTGATCCAACCTTTGAATCAGTTTTCAAACTTCAGAATGCATGGTCTTACCTTATGGCTCAACCCAGGTGAAGTTATTGGACTGAATTCAGTCACAGCAA
Organism: Pholidichthys leucotaenia; assembly: GCA_020510985.1. Taxonomy (NCBI): domain Eukaryota; kingdom Metazoa; phylum Chordata; class Actinopteri; order Cichliformes; family Pholidichthyidae; genus Pholidichthys; species Pholidichthys leucotaenia. The sequence continues at coordinate 291,453,760 of CM035847.1, forward strand.
AATGAGTCGAACAACATTTTTCAAGTTTCAAATGGCATTTTGTCTCGTCTCTCCACCCCCTACATGAAATTCACGTTTCACTAATTAAGAAACACATTTTTAAACGGCGTGTTCGTGGCCAACTAGAACTAAAATTCGACGAGCGGGTAAAGAGGTTAATAAATCAGATTTTAGCTCCGTTTGTAATCGGTTCCTCGGTTGACCTACCGACCTACATTCTCCTACCCGCCACTGGGGGGAAGCAGTGGCGCCATTAAAAAAAAAAAAGAAAAAAAAAAGAAAAGCGGCGCACGAGACCTGTGTTTGTAAACAAATCGGTGCGCGCGCTCACACACAGTGGAGGAGCGCGTGCCTCCCTTTTTAAACGTCAACGGTCGACGAAAAAAAGAATAAAAACCTTAATTTAGAAAAGACGGCTTAGTAAAAACTATTTAGAGAATAGAACGGAAATAAAATGAAGCTGAAGCCGACATTGCTGTTGGTTCCAATAGCCCACCGGAACAATATACTTTCTGCAAAAAAATAGCCTGCACCAATTCATCTGAAATTGTGCTTTATTTTTTTTAAATATTTTCTCTCTCTCCCAAACCACAAAAGCTGTCGAACTAACAAACCACTATCTTGTTAAACTGCTAAAATACTACTGTATGAGTTCTAAATTGTCCCTAGATATCTGTTTCCTATAGGCCCTTAGAATAGAGGGTTAGTATTAGTGAAAGCGCTTTGAGTGGTCTTTGTGACTAGAAAAGCGCTATATAAGTGCAGGTTAGTTAGTTAGTTAGTAAACTGTATAAAGGTGTAGGTACTATTTTAGAGGCGAAACAATGGCGAACCTTTACAAAAAAAAACCCCGATAAGCTGAAGTTTAAAGCCCAGCGGTTATTCCCGACAGCCGGACAGATGATGCAACTCCGTCCGGTCAACTTTAGCGAACCATCTCCAGGTAAAACAGCGGGACTTACTTTGTGTCGGTTATCTGGTCTGATGCTGGGCTGTCTGCAGGTCTGAAGAAGCCGGTAACAGATGGTCATCGGGAGCGGTACAAAGCTGTCAAAAACCACGCCGTGGAAGCGACAGATCGTGGGGAAGATGTCAGTCCTGCGCTCGGGAAAATGTCATTCCATGTCGGTGATTCGCTGTGGATTGTCTCGATTGATATTTGCTCTGTTTCTGCCTCGGATTAACCCATCTAATATAAAAAAAATATGCATGCAGTGGGTATTTAACGGAGCAGCTCTTCCTGAATTACCTGCTATCTATCCGACGTTTTAACTCCGAGCGCGCCGAGCCTGGCCTTTTTAAAACCTGCTATGGGAGGATGATGATGAAACATCCGCTCTGACCTTTCATAATAAAAGCTGAAGAATAGAAGAAAAGACTTAAGCTGCACGGGCACGCTTAGGTATGCACTAGTTCAAATGGAGTGATAATGGACAAGATATAGAGCGATATATAGAGTAGGTGGCGGTAATGCACCTGTACGCTGGTTGCCAACCGCCAATCAAATCGAAAAGAAGAAGAACAAGAAGAAGAAAAGACTTAAGGTGCGTTCACACCAAATGCGAACAGGCAAATTTTTCGCGCTGCACGATTACATTATAAATAAATAAACATGCCAACAGACACGAATAGTGAGATGCAGACAGACAAAGTTGTCTTTAAAACTTCTGCAGCTGTGTTCAACCTGCTGTGGAAATAACCAAAATAACATCATGCTTAGGTTTACAACTGTGGACAAAGTTGTTGGTACCTCTCTGTTAAAGAAAGAAAAACCCACAGTGGTCACAGAAATAACTTGAATCTGACAAAAGTGGTAATAAATAAAAATTCTATGAAAATTAACCAATGAAAATCAGACAATGCTTTTGAATTGTGGTTCAACAGAATTATTTTAAAAACCAAACTCATGAAACAGGCCTGGACAAAAATGATGGTACGCTTAACTTGATATTTTGTTGCACAACCTTTTGAGGCAATCACTGCAATCAAACGATTTCTGTAGCTGTCAGTGAGACTTCTGCACCTCTCAGCAGGTATTTTGGCCCACTCCTCATGAGCAAACTGCTCCAGTTGTCTCAGGTTTGAAGGGTGCCTTCTCCAGACGGCATGTTTCAGCTCCTACCACAGATGTTCAATAGGATTTAGATCAGGGCTCATAGAAGGCCACTTTAGAATAGTCTAATGTTTCACTCTTAGCCATTCTTGGGTGTTTTTAGCTGTGTGTTTTGGGTCATTATCCTGTTGCAAGACCCATGACCTGCGACTGAGACCAAGCTGTCTGACACTGGGCAACACATTTCTCTCTAGAATACCTTGATAGTCTTGAGATTTCATTGTACCCTACACAGATTCAAGACAACCTGTGCCAGATGCAGCAAAGCAGCCCCAGAACATAACAGAACCTCCTCCATGTTTCACAGTAGGGTCAGTGTTCTTTTCTTGGTATGCTTCATTTTTGCATCTGTGAACATAGAGCTGATGTGCCTTGCCGAAAAGTTCCAGTTTTGTCTCGTCTGTCCATAGGACATTCTCCCAGAAGCTTTGTGGCTTGTCAACATGCAGTTTGGCAAATTCCAGTCTGGCTTTTTTATGATTTGTTTTCAACAGTGGTGTCCTCCTTGGTCGTCTCCCATGAAGTCCACTTTGGCTCAAACAATGACGGATGGTGCGATCTGTCACTGATGCACCTTGACCTTGGAGTTCACCATAAATGTGTTTAGAGGTTGTTCTGGGCTCTTTTGTTACCATTCGTATTATCCGTCTCCTCCTGCGGCCACGTCCAGGGAGGTTGGCTACAGTCCTGTGGATCTTAAATTTCTGAATAATATGTGCAACCGTAGTCACAGGAACATCAAGCTACTTGGAGATGGTCTTATAGCCTTTACCTTTAACATGCTTGTCTATAATTTTCTTTCTAATCTCCTGAGACAACTCTCTCCTTTGCTTCCTCTGGTCCATGTTTAGTGTGGTACACACCATGTCACCAAACAGCACAGTGACTACTTGTCACCCTTTAAATAGGCCGACTGACTGATTACAAGTTTGTAGACACCTGTGATGTTAACTAGAGGACACATCTTGGTTGAACATGTCCCTATGGTCACATTATTTTCAATCTTTTCTAGGGGTACCATCATTTTTGTCCAGGCCTGTTTCATGAGTTTGTTTTTTAAAGTAATTCTGTTGAAACACAATTCAAAAGCATTGTCTGATTTTCATTGGTTAATTTTCATAGAATTTGTATTTATTACCACTTTTGTCAGATTCAAGTTATTTCTGTGACCATTGTGGGTTTTTCTTTCATTAACAGAGGGGTACCAACAATTTTGTCCACATGTGTACATTATCTGACCGGGGGCTCACCTGAAAATGTCGTTTCAAGCCTCCAAAACTTCACAGATGATGGGTGTTTACATTGCTAGCTTGCTAGGATGTCCGTGGCCGGAAACCGAGGGTAAATAACTCCAAAATCCCGATTCAGCTGTGGAGCTCCCGGTCCTCCTGTCTCCCGGTGAGTAAGTTCCATTTTCTAACTAGTTTAGTCTGCAATGGTGATAATTTTCTCCCGTGACAGCAGCATCTCAAAGCTAGCTAGCTAGCTGCTAGCGGACGCGTACGTGTACACAAATTCATACGCAAAGTGTACGCAAATTCGCGCATACTCGCGTCTTCCCGTTCACTTTGTATGGATTTGCGCCACCTGTTTGCATTTGGTGTGAACACACCTTTAAAAATTAATAATTGAATATTTTTTGTTTTCACTTCAGTCACTTTATTTTTATATCAGAAATGGATTAGTAACTAGTTACATTACTTACGAACATGTATCCAAGCAACTTTTATGCAAAATTGTACATTTGAATAGTTTTATTCCAAGATAATTTTTACTCTTTTACCCAATAACCTCTTGATTTTAAATACCAAAGTGCAAGTAAGAGTAGTTAGAGCCACTATAAATTACAAAAATTACTTGAGTAGACTGAAAAAGTTTCTCCTGAAAACCCTTCTTGAGTAGTAGCGACTTTACTCTCCCAGTTATAAATTTATGACATTTCTTTTTTAAATAAAAAAATCTCATAAATTTGTCACATTTTGTCTTTGTTGAATTAAGAGAAAATGCAACATATTTCTTTGGGGCGGTACGGTGGAGCAGTGGTTAGCACTGCGGCAGCACAGCAACTCACCCTTGGCCGTGGGATCCCTGGTTCGATCCCAGCCTCTGACCAACAGTGATCTGTGTGGAGTTTGCATGTTCTCCCCGTGTCTGCGTGGGTTTACTCCAGGATTTGTCCGGTTTCCTCCCACAGGCCAAAAACATGCAGGTTAGGTTAACTGGAGACTCTAAAGTGGCCCTAGGTGTGAATGTGTGTGTGAATGGTAAAGGGATAGCGCTGTACCGTGGCTGCTTCATCCATCCAGGTGGATGCCCTCATTTTCCCCTCTGGGGATCAATAAAGTATATACAGTATACAGTATATATATATATATATACAGTATATATATATATATATATATTTTACATGCAAATTTGCAACTTTTTAATTATAACTTTTTATAATTTGCAACTTTTTAATTATAAATGTTAATTTTTCTTGTAAATTTGTGATTTTTTTCACATAAATTTAGAACTTTTTTCTTGTCGATTTTAAAATTTTTATTGTATTGTAATTTTGCAAATTTTGCAGTTTTTCTCTTGGATGTGCTGAGAGGCCTCTGGTAGACTTTTGTTGAGTAGCTATCCTTTCAGGTCATTCACTCATCTTATTGTTTTTTTACTCCTAACTTTGCAAAAAAAAAAAAAATCAAGTTTTTAAAGTATTGTAAAAAAAAAAGGGGCAGCATGGCGGTGCAGTGGTTAGCACTGTGTCAGCACAGCAAGAAGGTCACGGGATTGATTCCACCCCTGACCATCGTGGGTTCGTTCCCACCCCCTGACCATTGGTGACCCTTCTGTGTGGAGTTTGCATGTTCTCCCCGTGTCTGCTGGGTTTACACCGGGTACTCCGGTTTCCTCCTACAGGCCAAAGACATGAAGGTTAGGTTAATTAGCATCAACTGGGAATTCTAAATTGTCCTTAGGTATGAATGTGAGAGTGAATGGTTGTCTGTCTCTCTGTGTTGGCCTTGTGATGGCCTGGCGATCTGTCCAGGGTGTACCCTGCCTCTCGCCCTAAAATGCTGGGACAGGCTTCAGTCCCCCACCCCCACCCCCTGCATCTGAAAAGGATTAAGGTAGAAGATGGATGAGTCGCGGTAACGTGCAAAACTTCTTCAATCTGATTACAATTCAGATCAGAACTTTACTGTTTACATGGATCCTGAAAAAGCTGATCCGATTAGGAGGTGCGTTTCCATGTGTCACATGTTTGAATGGAATAAATCATTTCGACATGCACGCAATTATCCGACATTCCAGGAATAGTAGAAGAAGAAGCAACTTCCGATGTAAAGAAACCCCACTTTGTGTCTTTCTCTTTCTTGAAATGGACCTGCATTGTGTTATTCAGAATGTACTTTTGCTTCTGCTGGCCTCCGCAATGAAGCTACAAGCCAGCGGTACATCCTTCTGCATGTGACGGACAGAGGGAGACAGCAGGATGACAGAGACCAGTTCTGTTTTACTCCCGCCATGTCTTCCACTAGCTACTGTAAAGGCAGAAATACATCACGTCAACGTGTGGCTGATGTACAGACATGTGCAGTAAACATATTTTCTACCCAGACTTTGGCATAAGTGTTTATACGCGCACCAATCGGATTAACAATCGGCATAACCTGAATGAGTGTGATCGGGTCAGAATATTCAGATTGGCGTGCTTACATGAAGCATTTTTATTCCAATCAGGCTTTTAATCCGGTTACTTGTATCCATGTAAACATGATGGATGTAAAAAAAAATCTTAATGTTCTGTGCATGGGCCACGTTATGGGACATGCCTGCACATGTTTTTCATGCAGAAGCATAAAGTGTACCTAGATATACTGTATACTAGATATATACTGTATATCTATGATGTATGAGCTGCTGTAACACTAAAATTCATCAGTGGAATTAATTAAGTCTTAATTATCTCTTGCCCACGTAAAATCAATAATTGGATAAACTGTTTTGTAAAAAGCTCATTTTTAAAATGAAATAACGTGTCCATTAAGTCACTCGCCTGGTCATTTCTCATTTACATACCATGCAACACATTATTTTTTCCTCAACTTCACAACCATGTAGTGTCACTTTCTCCACGTGTTATCCTGAAACGCACAGGGACCGCATGCCTTTATTTTGGTTCACTGGACTTCCTGTAGCCCCACCCCCACCACCCACCACCCACCATAACAAGTGCAGACATGCTCCCTGACAGGATGCTGCTGCTGATTTTATTTTCCTCCAACCCCCACCTCTCTGTCTTCTCTGGCATACATTATTGTGAACACAAACTTTCTCTTTCCCTTTAACATTCTTCATGTGGCCGCAGCACAGAGGAATTCCCCCCCCCCCCCCAGCTGACTTTCCCTCAATTTCCTCCTGAGTGTGACACATGCTCAGCAGCTGTAACAGAGCTGTGTGTGGTAGAGCTGAGTCAGCCTTTTACACATTCATCACTGCAAAAACACTACAGCCTGGATACATTTAGCACCTAGATGTGTGACTGCTGCAAGTGATTCATGCAGAAAAAATTCAGAATTGGAAATTATTATGTTTCCCCTTTTTTGGTTCATGTTACGCCTGAGCAAAAAAAGTCAAAAAGTCATGTTAGGCAGGGCCACATGTCTGCAAATTTACAAGAAAAAAGTAACTAATTGTGCAGCAAGTTCCAAATTTGCAAGAAACAAAATGTCTCACATTTACCAGAAAAGCAATAAACTTAAAAGGAAAAGCCTCACAAATTTATAGTATGAACATTTGCAAGGAAAAAGGATTAGTTTGTAACAAGTTGCAAGACTTATGATGCAAAAGTCAAAAGATTTATCAGAAAAAAATTGCAAATTTACGAGAAAAAAGTTACAAATAACCAAGAATGAAGTTGAAAATTTATGAGAATAAAGTTGTAAATTTACAAGAATAAAGTTGCAAACTAGCAAGAAAAGTCAGAAATTTACATGAGGACAAAAAAAGCAAAAAAATTCACAAGAACAAAGTTGCAAATTTGGAAGATAAAAGTCAAAAATTTATGAGGAAAAAAATCCGAAAATTCTGGAGAAAAAAGTTGAAAATTCATGAGAAAAAACTAGCAAATTCACAAGGAAAAAAAAGTCACAAATAACCAAGAAAAAAAGTAGAAATTCTGTGAGAAAATTTCAAATTTACAAAGAACCCCTGCAAATTTACAACAAAAAAGTCACAAATTTAAGAGAAAGTTATGCAGAAAAACAGTAGTCATTTGCTACAAGAAAATGATAAAAACAGGGAAAAAAAAACTGTAGAAAGAGTTCATAGAACATGGTTTCACTACATTTCAGCCTCTGTCTGCTCATTCACAGTTATCTATTAGGTGTGTGTATATCAGGTGTAAAAATATCACTTTGCTGTGATTTTGGATTCATAACTCATACTCAAACACCGGAGATTATATTATTGGCGTCATGAACTGAGCCGGTGTTCTCCTGCGGGCTCGGTTCTGATCATTCTTGATCTTGGATTAATTAATGTTTGCAATTCAATTAAATCTAAATACAGTCAGCTATTAAACATATGTGATGCATATGGATATTAACCCACTTTTACATGCATGTACATTCTTTTTAGTTTATACGCATTTGTAATTTAATTCTAATCTGACACTTAACAGGTTGATTTTCAGACTGTTTGCTGCAGCCTTTAAGTTTTTCTCCCTGACCAAAACTTGCTGCAAAGTTGCAAGTCATAACATTCCCCACCCCCGCCCTGCGAACCCTGCTTCACATTAGCATCCTAAACAACATCACAGTCTCCCCCAACCCCCCACGCGACCCCTGACCCTGGGACCATTGTTCTGTGAAAGGACCCCTTAGCTGCAGGGCATGGGATGGGGGTGGCTCAGCTGAGCTGCAGAGTTGGAGGCTGTTTAAATGACACAAGGACCCCCCCCACCACCACCACTACCACCTTTTTGTTTGGGTCATAGCGGGTGCAGGGGTGGGTCCCCTCTCAGGTACATGCCTGGGCAAACATCCTCCACTAGCTGTACCACAGGAAGACTTTATGTTGACGTGCTTATGTTGATGTGCTAAGATGTGCTTGTGCTAGAGAAGCCAGCCAAGGCTTTAGTTTCAGAGCTAAGAGTGCTACTAGGGAGTTAGTTTACCAAGCATCGTTTATATTGTTATTTTCTTTAGATTTCAGTCACCCTAACACACCTGTTTCCACTCCTGATGTACTGTACATCTGTGTGCTTAAATGCCACCTTTGAGCTATGGAGGCTCCTGGTGACTGAAAGCATGGCACATGACAGGAAGGTCTGGTGCCATTAATTGCAGCAGTGTGCTGCTCAAGTTCAGAAGAACTGGGAACAACAAGCTGATAATTGTGCACACCGACATTAACTTTCTTTTTGAGGAACATGGCATCTCATCTGTGTCAGATGGCTGGACTATATATAATTGGATTGGTCAAGGATTTTTTGAGTGGGCCAATCAGAAGAAAGGAGACAGTCAGGGTGTGTTTGTTTTGCTATCTTTGAGAAGTGAAGGTGTGGTTTGTTAGTTTGTGATGTCATAAACCCAAGAAGTGTACTCAACTTGTTTCTTTAAGGGCATTTTCACACCTGAGAGTCCACACCAAGGTGCAGACCAAGTTTCATATTTGTGTTCCATTGTGCACATTTCGTCCAGTAAGGTTTGGTTTCACACAGCTCCTTTTCAAAGTGAACTAAACAACTTCATGTGGCAGCACCAATGTCTTGCTGTCATGATGACTTTTGTGTTGTTTGCACAGACCAGTAGTTGGCAAACATGCTCTTCACCCTCCTCCCAGGTGTTTTCTGCCAAAATTGAAAAGACCGAAAGTTCAAACTAAACAGGTTAGGTGTGAAAACACCCAAGAGTTTAACCAAATGAAGGCAGTGTTTGTTTCTCTGTAAAGTAAGTGATGATAACTTGACTTTTCCAGTGATTAGCTGAAATTCGTAGCTACATAATACTTTCCAGCATTTACTTTTTATTTCAAACTGACATTGTTTTCGGTCCCGTGGAGTATGCCCGAGTGTGTTGGGGGTAATTCAGTGTAACCTAAGAGTTTGATGCAACAGAGAGACGAAGTGACGGCACCAGATAAGGTGAACACACACACTCACTGACAGGTAATCCATACCCATGTATCTGTGATAAGAATGTAAATGAGAACTGTTCTACCATCTCTGCAGTGGAATTAGGTTGATGTCTTCTCTGTTTTTAAAGGCCGTCAGAAAGTTGCATTTACTCAAGTATACAACAAGTAACATTCAAGTGTATTTTTACTCTGGTACATCTGGTCCTAGTCTTTGAGCTACTTTTGAGTTCACTGATTTGAATACTTGTTAAGAAAGTTCTTGTTTATGCTGAAATAACCACATTATTGCTTTTTTAAAAAAAAAAAAACTAGGATTGTGGTGAGTGCAAATAAGAAACCAGACTTGCATGGCAGACGAACTTTATTCACTCTCTCACTTCATTCATACACAGAAAAAGCATTCCTCTCATACACCAGGGTCTCTCCTTTTATATCACCGCACTCCTTCCCCCTGCTGCCTGAGATCTTGCATCACAATGCATTCAACACATCATCACCCCCACTGTCCCCGCAGCTACTCCTTCCTGCTGCATCACCATAACTTCTCCCATCACAATACCTATTGTCCTCATCTGTTTAATCCCCCACGCTCTACCAGCAGAGGGACTATTTGCCTCCCCTCTGCTTCCAGTCTGAGATGACTATCCTAGCGTGGGTTCCCTACACTGCCCACCCCAGAGTCTCAGACTGAGTGTCAACCCTCACGTCCTTTTGGCTTCAGTCTCCTCCCATATCTGCTGTAACGAGGGTTCTTCGACTCTGCGGCGCTGCTGTGCCGGTGGGGGGCTCATGGGGGTGTGTCTGTCTGCGGGTGGGCAATGGCGGGGGGGGGGGGACATTTGACTTGCCCGTGTGGCTGCTCTGATGAATCGTTTACCTGGAGGTCTCAGTGGGGGTCTTCCACGCCGAGGAGCTCAAGCCAACATCACTTGCTCATCCGCCACCACAAAGGCGGGCTTAAGTCTGTCTATACATATTTTCTCCCAACGACCCCCCAAGTCGAACAAAAAATGTTTGTCCCCTGGTTCCAGCACTCTGAATGGGCCATCGTAGGGTGGGCGCAATGGGGGGCAGTGGGCATCGTGCCTGACAAACACGAGCGCCGCGTTCTTCAAAGTTTTTGGCACAAAAGCGTGTGGAAAACAGTGGTGGGCTGGGCCCGGTAGCGTGCCTGTGTCCGCGCTATGCTGTGAACGCTGAGACAGATGGTTGTTCGGCCCGGGATTATCTGGTAAAAAATTCCCCGGAGAGCCGTAGTAGCTGAGAAAAAACAAGCTCCGCCGGGGAAGCCTCCAAATCCTCTTTTGGTACGGAACGCAACCCCAACAGAACCCACGGCAACCAGTCTACCCAATTTGCATCCGTCAGCGAAGCCCTGAGTGCTGCTTTCAGTGACCTATGGAAATGATGAATTGCGACACCCAGGCTACGGGCCATCGCAGACCAGAGGTCGGAAACAAACTGAGGGCCCCTATCGGACGTGATGTCCGAAGGGATGCCAAAATGTACCACCCATGTTGTCAAAAAGGCGCGCGCCACGTCCGCGGATGTGGTTGCCGCTAGCGGGACTGCTTCTGGCCAGCGTGTGGTGCGGTACACCACTGTCAGAAGGTGCGTGAACCCCTGCGATGGCGGGAGGGGGCCCACGAAGTCCACGTGAACGTGGTTGAACCTCTTAGCCGGTATACGAAACGGCTCCAAAGGGGCCTTTGTGTGTCTGTGTACTTTGGCATGTTGGCACACTACGCAGGCTGACGCCCACTCTCTCATCTGTTTGCGCAGGCCTGGCCATACGAACTTCGCTCCCACCATTTTGACTGGCGCCCGTACTCCTGGGTGCGCCAGCGCGTGAACTGACTCAAACACACGGCGGCGCCAAGCAACTGGGACCACTGGGCGCGGGCGTCCCGTGGAGACGTCACAGATTAGGGGGGGCTCCCCTCTTGCAGTACTCTGCTCTCCAGCCTTAACCCTGTTGGTCCAGACTGGAGTGCACACACATCAGCATTGCCAATCTGCTCTGTGGCCATGGCTGTATAATCTATCCCTACGCAGACTCGGGCCACTACTGCGCGCGAGAGGCAGTCTGCCACCACATTCAGTTTACCGGCCACATGCTGATTATCGGTCGTAAACTCCGAGATCGCGGCTAGCTGTCTCTGCTGCCGGCCCGACCATGGTTCCGAAACCTTGGCCATTGCGTACGTTAGCGGCTTGTGGTCCACAAACGCAGTGGAGCTGCGCCCTTCCAGCCAGAAATGGAAGTGGCGTATGGCCAGGTGGAGAGCCAGCAACTCTCTGTCGAATGCGCTCTATTTATGCTCACTGTCATGCAAAGCCCTGCTAAAAATAAGCGAGCGGCTGCCAAGAACCGGCGACGCGTTGCTTCACGACGGCCCCTATGGCCACGTCCGAGGCGTTGGTAGTGAGCGCTGTCCGAGCAGCTGGGTCTGGGTGCGCCAACAGTGTGGCGTTTGCCAGGGCTGTTTTAACCTCAGAGAATGCCTGCTCCTGCTCTGGAGTCCAGTTGACTCTGTCCGCCGGTTTCTGTTTCTTGAGCGCGGCGTACAATGACTGCATGAGCTGAGCTGCACGGGGGAGGAACCAGTTATAAAAGTTAACCATCCCCAAAAACTCTTGCAGCGCCCTGACCGTCTGAGGCCGGGGAAAATTCGCCACGGCGCGCACCTTGTCCGGCAAGGGTATCGCTCCCTCCAGTGAGATGCGGTGCCCCAAAAAATCAATCCCTGTCATGCTGAACTGGCATTTCGCCAGGTTGATTATTAACCCGTGCTCCTCCAACCTCCGGAAAACTGTCCTGAGGTGGGTTACATGTTCGTCCTCGGACGCGCTGGCCACCAGGATGTCATCCAGGTAGACAAACACAAACGGCAGATCGCGCAACACCGCATCTATCATGCGTTGGAATGTCTGTGCCGCGCCTTTTAATCCGAAGGGCATGCGTAAAAACTCAAACAGACCAAACAGAGTTATTACCGCCGTTTTGGGTATGTCCTCCACGTGCACCGGGACCTGGTGGTAACCACGGATCAGGTCTATTTTAGAAAAAATACGTGCCCCGGCGAGGTGAACAGAAAAATCCTGAATATGGGGAATCAGGTAGCGGTTGTGCACTGTGGCGTTGTTCAATCTGCAGAAATCTCTGCACGGTCGCCACGATCCCTTGGCCTTAGGGACCATGTCTAGTGGGGATGCCCATGGGCTGTTTGAGTGCCTGATGATGCCCAACCTTTCTAAGTTGGCAAACTCCTCGCGCGCTATGGCCAGTTTAGCTGCGTCCAGGTGCCGAGGTCGTGCGAAAACGGGCGGCCCAGTGGTGGTGATAAAGTGTTCCACCCCGTGTTTAGTGATGGCTGCCGAAAACGTTGGGACCGTGAGTGCTGGGAACTGAGTGAGCAGTGTGTGGAACTTACCGCCTGGAGCTGTGACGTTGGCTAGCGTTGTTGGCCCGGCCCCTCGAGCTGTACAGGGGAGAGAATCAAAAGACATTGCATTGATCAGGCGTCTGTTAGCAACATCGACTAGCAGCCCGTGTGCACACAGAAAATCAGCGCAGAAGATTGGGAAACTGCATGCCGCTATGACGAATGTCCACTCGTACATACGGCCGTGTAGGGATACAGTCAGTGTCCTCTCACCAAAAGTCCTAATGTCCGAGCCATTTGCAGCCATCAGATTGGGGCTGCTAGCTCCCGCTAGCTGGTCGGTGTAGGATGGCAGGATGAGGCTCTTTTGGGAGCCGGTGTCTATGAGGAACCGTCTACCCGAGCGCGAGCCCGTCACATAGAGCAGCTTGTTTTCTTCACCGGCGGTCGCAGCTGCTACTGACTGCCGGCCTTGGCGTTTCCCGAATGCTTGAATTGGCATGGTGGCACACATCGGCGTGCGTTCTCTCCAAAGCGGCGGTGGTAGGAGCAAAGCGTGTCTCTCTGGTGCTTCCTGACCCCCACTGCTGCTACCATTGCCAGCTCCTTGCTGCCGCTGGCCATCTCGCTAGGTTCCGACGCCGCCACATTCACTGTGAGGGCTCTGGTGGTGAGGATGAGCCGATCTGCCTCCTGGGCTAGCGCACGGTAGTCACGCGTGGCCGGCAATGGCGAGTTGGCCAGGACCGATCTTGCCTCTGTTGGGAGGTTCCGGAGGAAAAGGTGGGCAAACAGAAAATGCCCATCGTCCTTGCACATCAACGCCAACATCTTCTCCATCAGTTCGACAGCCGACCCATCTCCTAACTCGGAGCGCCTCAGGAGCCTCTCCGCTCTCTCACAGTCCGAGAGTGTGTAGCTCCAGGTCAGCGCGGCTTTGAGAGTCCCGTATTTATTGTGGGCTGGAGGCTGTTGGAGCAGACTCGCTACTTGCTGAGTCATGTGAGCGTCCAGCGCTGCAACCACATAGTAATATCTGGTGTCATCTGCCATTATTCCCCGGAGGGCGAACTGAGCCTTGGTGTGAAGGAACCAAGACTACGGGTCGTGCAGCCAAAAGTCTGGTAGTTTGACCGAAACAGCGCACGCGTTGCTGGGGCTTTCCGTCCAGGCCGTCTCTGGGATGCTTGCCGCATGTTCCATAATTCGTCAAGGGTCACCAGTGTGGTGAGTGCAAATAAGAAACCAGACTTGTACGGCAGACGAACTTTATTCACTCTCTCACTTCATTCATACACAGAAAAAGCATTCCTTTCATACACCAGGGTCTCTCCTTTTATATCACCCCACTCCTTCCCCCTGCTGCCTGAGATCTTGCATCACAATACATTCAACACATCATCACCCCCACTGTCCCCGCAGCTACTCCTTCCTGCTGCATCACCATAACTTCTCCCATCACAATACCTATTGTCCTCATCTGTTTAATCCCCCACACTCTACCGGGAGAGGGACTATTTGCCTCCCCTCTGCTTCCAGTCTGAGATGATTATCCCAGCGTGGGTTCCCTACAGTATCACCATATACGGCTTTTCTTTCACTCTCCAAATACAAAGGGAGTGTTTCAAATACAACCCACCCACTGGTCACCAAAAGGTTCTTCAAAGTTATACCACATAAGAATCATTTTGAGTTCTATAAAGAACCCTTCAGCAAAAGGTTCTTCAAAGAACCGTTTTAAAAAATGCCCAGCATTCTTTCTCTACACAACTTCAGCAGAAATTAACAACTCGGTTCTTTGTATATAAGATATGCAAAGAACCATCCTCTAAATAAAGAGATTCATCAGTAAGTGGAACTCTCTGAACAACCATTCAAGAATCATTTTCCTGTGTGCAGATGAGCATTTCCATGGTGATGTCACACCATTTCAAAAGCCCTCAAATCCAAATGTAAAGGTGGGTTTTGGGAAGTGTACAGGAAAGAGATCACAAAACAACTGTGTGGTACTTCTTACGTTCAGACTGCAAATATAAAAGATAAGTCGGGAAAGCTTCTAGTGCAAGAGAAAGAATAAGCAGATAGATGGGTAGAGCACTTTAGAGAGGTACTAAACTGCCAAGATCCACCAGAAGTGGCATTTCCAACACCAGTACCCGATGATCCTGAAATTGATACCAGTCCATCCACAATGGAAGAGACCCAGAAAGCCCTCATATCCCTAAAGAACGGAAAAGCAGCTGGCATCGATACCATCCATGCTGAGATGCTAAAAGCAGATATCACATTATCAACAAGGGTTTTGCACAATATCTTCAAAAGAATATGGGATGAAGAAAGTCTCCCATCTGACTGGAGTAAAGGACTCATAGTAAAACTACCAAAAAAGGGAGACTTACAATCCTGTGATAACTGGAGAGGAATTAACCTCCTCTCTGTTCCATGTAAAGTGTTCTGTAAGATAATTCTGGGAAGGCTTGATGAAGCAATAAACAAAAAGCTAAGAGAAGAACAAGCTGATTTGGGGAAAGGAAGCGGTTGTATTGCATTAAGAAACATCATTGAACAAAGTATTGAGTGGAACATGCCTCTTTTCATCAGTTTTATAGATTTCCGAAAAGCCTTTGATAGCGTCCACAGAGACACCTTGTGGAAGATACTAAAAGCTTATGGCATTCCATCAAAGATAGTTTCACTAATAAAGATCTTTTATACTAGCTTTGAATGTAGCGTCATCATGGGAAATACCATCTCTGAGTCATTTGAAGTAAGTTCTAAGTTCTCTCTGACCACAGTACGATCTATATGGACTTAAACATCCAAAAATACACAAATAATACATTTTCCTGGAGGTTGAATTCAAATGTCCTGAAAGGACCACTGAAAGATGAATTGGAATCAGATATTTTCAGATATTTGGAAGAAAACGATAATGGAGAAGTATCCCCTTTAATACTGTGGGATGCGTGCAAAGCTGCAATAAGGGGAAAATTATTGCAAAACTGGCAACCCAAAAGAAACTGAGACAAGAAAAACTAATCACACTAGAGTCAGAACTCAAGAACCTAGAAAAAGAACACAAAGACAACATTCATTCTAATGGCTCGCTCAAGATTAAAGAAATTAAAAATCAAATAAATGAGATCTACACAATAGAAATCCAGAAGAAACTTACATTTCTGAAACAAAAACACTATGAAGCAGGCAGTAAATCGGCAAAATTACTAGCCTATAAATTGAGGAAACAACAAACAGAAAGAGCAATCTACAAAATCAGAGACCCAGTATCAAAGGAAATAAAATTCAGAATTCAGGATATTCTTAAAAGCTTCGAGAATTACTACAAGAACTTATACTCCCACAAAAAACATAAAAACGCATCCGAGACATTCCTAAACACATTAAACCTTCCCCAACTTACGGAATCACAAAATAAAACCCTACTGTCAGAAATACAACCTAAAGAATTGGAAAAAGCAATTATGAAACTTAAAGCTAACAAATCCCCAGGAGCAGATGGCTATACAGCAGAATGGTACAAAACCTTTAAACAGCAACTATCTCCTCTCCTCCTGAAAACATTTAACTACGTCCTCCACACAGGGGAAATCCCCCCCTCCTGGAGAGAAGGGGTCATTGCAGTTATACCTAAACCTGAAAAGGATAAACTAGAATGCTCCAACTACAGACCAATCAGTGTATTAAATCAGGACTATAAGCTTTTTACCACTATCCTTGCCAAAAGGTTAGAAAACATACTGACAGACTTAATTCACTTAGACCAAACAGGTTTTATAAGACAAAGACAGACACAAGACAACATTCGACGCACTTTACACATAATTCATCATATAAAAAAATATAACTTAAATGCAGTCATATTGGGATTAGATGCTGAAAAAGCATTCGATTCGGTTGACTGGTCTTTCCTATATAGAATCTTATCCAGTTTCAATTTTCATAACAACTTCATTAGAACTATACAGGCATTATATAAAAAACCAACAGCTAAAATAAGGATTAACGGTAATTTATCATCATCTTTTGAGCTGGAAAGAGGATGTCGTCAAGGCTGCCCCCTGTCTCCACTGCTCTTTGCAATCTTCATAGAACCTCTGAGCCAATGGATAAGACAAAATCAAGAAATTCAAGGTATTACACTTGGTCAGAAGGAACATAAAATAGCACTCTTTGCTGATGACATTTTAATATACCTAGGGCAGCCAGACACTTCTCTACCAGAACTAATCTCTGTTTTTTCAGAGTATGGAGATTTATCGGGGTACAAATTAAACATGCATAAAACCCAAGTTTTAACATTCAACTATGACCCAAATCATTTTTCACTAAGTGAACTCAAAACTAACTGGGAGTTGGAATCTATGAAATATCTGGGGGTCAATATCCCGAAACAACTCGACAAAATTATAACACTAAACTATGATCCACTGGTGACAAATATAAAATCTGACCTAGCAATATGGAATAATATTTTCTAAAGCCCATCCAGGGACAAGAGTTGCAAATTAGCTAATAGCTATACACTCTATGTGCAACACATCAGATTGATTGTCTTTGATTAATTGTCTATGTTTATTGCACTGTCCCTGTCAAATAAACTAATCTACTACTACTAATATGATACCATTCTTAAGTACTGCACAAAGAATTGAAGCAGTCAAAATGAATATACTTCCACGTCTTCTATACCTTTTCCAAACAATACCGGTAGAACCTCCCAAAAAAACATGGCAGGAGCTGGACAGAAGGATCTCAAGATTCATATGGCAGGGTAAGAGACCTAGAATCAGATATAGAACCCTACAGCTAAACAAAGACAAAGGTGGGCTCGCGCTGCCAAATATCAGGGACTATTTTATAGCTGCACAAATTAAAACTTTAGTAGAGATATGTAACCCAGTCTACACTGCACAATGGAAGGAGATGGAATGCCAAATAACAAGTGACATCCCCCTACAGGCGATAATAGGGAGCAATGCCTTAACTAAACTCTTGAATAACATTAACCCGTGGATAGAGACCCCGCTAAAAATTTGGTTTAAGATAGTCAGAGAGAATCAAGCCAAAGAGCCCTATCGACTTCTGCAATGGATTGCCTATGATCAAGACTTTACCCCCAATAAAACAGACACTAGATTTAAAGAGTGGAAAGAGAAAGGGCTGATAAAATATTACGATTTTTTTAAGGGGCAAACTTTAAGAAGTTTTGAAGATTTGAAAAAACAAGGTCTAATAAATCAAGATCTTTACAGGTTCTTTCAGCTTAGACATCACATAAACAATATACTTAAAAAGGAGGATTTGGAAAGGGCCCAGTCAGGTGTTCTGAAGGTCTTCTTAATGGCATATAAAGGGATCCCAGGGATCAGATACATCTCTAAAATATACTAAGGTCTTCAAGACTTAAAAGGAGACAACACATCATATATAAAAGAGAGATGGGAAAAAGAGGGGAATTTCACTTTACAATTGGAAATATGGGAAAAGCTAAATAGACAGCAATGGAAAAGTACCTCATCCCTGCAGTGGAGAGAATTTGGATGGAAAAACTTGGTAAGATTTTTCAGAACACCTGCACAAAACAAATTTACCCATAAGGGGTTGAACTGTTGGCGTTTGTGTGGTGAAAAGACTGCAAATCATTTTCATGTGTTTTGGTCATGTCCAGTTATCCACCAATATTGGACCAACGTACAGACAATATTGGGGAAAATATTCAAAATAACAGTTCCCTTTTCTTTTGTAACTTTGTATTTGGGTTTACTACCGGACTCACTGGAAAGACGAGGAGATAAATACTTATTCAATGTTTTAATATTGGCAAGTAAAAAGCCCTAACTAAAAAATGGATGCTGAAGAACTGTCCTACACCTGAAGATTGGATTAACATGATTCAAGACATTTACTCAATGGAAAAGTTGACATTCGCACTGAGACAGGACATGGATGGGTTCATGAACTTTTGGCAACCCTGGATCGCATAAGTGTCTTCCATTAGATCTAATCTTTGACAAATACCATTTCAATAATGGTCCCGCTCTTTGTTCCAACCCTACTCAGTTGCCCTTTTACTTTTAATTCCTTAATTTTCTGTTTGTTTGTTTTTTGCTGTTCTGTTTATTCATTTTTTTTAAATTTAATTCTCCTTAATTTCACTTTTTCTTTCATTTAAAAAAAAAAAGTGTGTTGTAATAACTATCCTACCAATGTTGTCAAATAGCAAAAAATAAGGGAACATGTGATGAAAATGTAAACAATGCAATGCTGTAATGACCTGTATACCCTTTACAAAAACTTAAATAAAAAAAAAAAAAGAAATGGTATCCAGTGGACACTATTCAGCCAGCTTGAAGACCTTGATTTTGCTGACGACCTAGTTGAAATCTCAACAACTAGGCAACAACTACAAGAAAAAAAACCCAACTATTTTGAATGAATATGCACAAAGTACAAGTTTAAATGTAAATGTAGCAAAAACTAAAACACTGACCATAAATGCAGATATACAATATTCTATCACCATCAACAACATGCCCATAGATTTAACAGCAATGTTAAATCTGTTTTGTTATATGGATCAGAATGCTGGCGAATCATACAGAGTGATATGCAAAAAATAGAGGCTTTCCATTACACCTGTCTCCGCAAGATCTTGAGAATCAAATGAACTTTGGAAAAGATTTAATACTAAAAGAACTTCTATAGAGATCAAACAATGGCGATTCAGATGGCTAGGGCACGTGCTAAGAATGTCAAATAACCGAATACCAAAAGTTGCTCTAAACTGGACACCATCAAGGAAAAGAAAGCCAGGCAGACCACGAATCACCTGGAGAAGAACAGTCTAAGCCGAACTACAGGAGATGGGATACACCTGGGGACAAGCTCAGCATGTTGCAAAGGACAGGGTAGTGGGGATTGCTTGTTGTGGCCTTATGTCCCACCTGGGACGAAGAGGATAAGTAAGTAAGTACAGGAAAGAGATGGGGATCTCTAATCCTCTCACAGTTCGATTTGATTACAATTCAGAGGGCTGTGATGTGATTAGAAAATGATTACTGATGCATTTTTTTTTTCTATTCAGGATTTTTTTGTCTCAGTGTTTGACTGTAACTACTTAGGGCCACTTTACACAGCACCAAAAACTGGCCCGATCTCTCGATGATCTCCCAAAACCTCAAAAAGCCAATTCTGTATAAATGTTTGAGAGATCCTTGTGTGTTTTGGACTGAGTCAAAAGTTTGAGGAGACAATGGAGATCACAGCAGTCGCTGGGTGCTCATTGAAAAATCTGGCCATTCCTTCATGGTTCAATGATCTCCACCCCTGTGTAAAGGGGATATTAGTACTTTGAAAGCAAAGTATTTGTAAAGCCCCATAATGAATTTACTTGTACTATTTTCGTCACCGCTTAGTCCTTTTTTGGGTCGCAGGGTACACCATGAACAGATCACCACTCCATTGTAGGGCTGACACAGACAGAAAGACAACCGTTTACTCTTTCAGTCATACGCAAGGACAATTTACAATCCCTGTTAACCTGTCTTTGGATGGAAACTGGCGTGCTTGATGAAAACCCATGCAGACATGAGGAGAACATGCAAACTTCACACACAATGGCTGCCACTGACCAGCTCTTGGTTTCAAACCCACAACCTTCTTACTGTGAGACAACAGCACTAATAACCATGGCACAGAGCTGCCCACAATTCATCTGGAAAGTTGCATTTATCCAGCAGGTACTACAGTACCTGGTTACTTCCTCTTCAGCTCAGGCATGGTTGCTGCTCATCTCTGATTCCTTAAAAATCTGTTCATTTACATTTATGCATCAATTCAGCATCTTTGACATCTGCATTATGATGCACATCTAGTATGGGAATAATGCTCTCTCTCATACAGGGAACCCAAGTTTGCCTCCTGTCCACTTTTCACTTGCACATCTGTGTTAAACAACATTAATGTCACACCTTTAGGCACTACATCTCCTTGGTTAGGATTAAAGCCAACTTAGAGCACCAAGCTAGAATGCGGTAAGTACCATTTTTATATGGTCTTTGGTATGACCCAGCTGTGTAGTGTTTCAGGGTTAAGCACACATTTCCCCTGCTAATTAGCTGATGTTGTCCAGATGCTCTAATTAACCAACTGTGTCTCATCAGCTGCAGCAGTTATAAGGGGGTGGTTCCCCTTTCGCTGCATGGGAATGTTGGACTCTGCATGCCAGCAGCTTGGTGTCTCTTCTTTCCTCTACTGGCCCCTCTGCAGTGCTCACGTGCCTATTCTCCAACGCTGGAAACTGTAAGAGCAAATTATTTTCATTTAGCCCTTTTCCTCTGCCTCCACTTCTCCCAGGACTAACCCTCTACTTACTGTTTTATTGGCAGACATGGATTTTCCCTGTGGCGGAACTGTAAACCTGGAAATCCTCTCACTAACCAAGTAAGTCCACAAAGCAATATTCATTATTCCCTAACCACCAAGTCCTTGGGCCCGGGGCACCTCTACTATGTCTTTCAGAACTCTGTACTTACCGATGCCAAACTGGTCCAATCCCTACCTGATGAAAAGTGGCAGCCCACCTGTAAATACTCACCATTCCACGTAACAACTCCACCTGTAAGAAAAGATCAATTAAAAATTCACTTAAAATATCTCACCATTCATTATACTCACTTTTTTCCTCTTCTCTCGCCGCAGGGTTGCCAGTTCTTCATCATGCACATTTCCAATAAACTATTGTTAAACCTTTCTGAAATGTCTCCTCTCAGTGTCTGTAATTTGGGCCCATTAAACTAAACATGTCAGGCTGGGGCTTGAACCCATGACCTCCCATTTGTGGGGCAGATGCTCTGTCACTAGGCCACCACTCTAGTCTGGGTTAGGGTAAGGGTTAAGCTGGATTCATGCTGCACCTCTGTTGTCCGCGTACGTGCAACCAGAAGGCTTGTGTGACA
The DNA here is from genome assembly GCA_020510985.1 of Pholidichthys leucotaenia. Taxonomy (NCBI): domain Eukaryota; kingdom Metazoa; phylum Chordata; class Actinopteri; order Cichliformes; family Pholidichthyidae; genus Pholidichthys; species Pholidichthys leucotaenia. Next base: position 291,475,368 of record CM035847.1, read on the forward strand.
AAATCTATGTCATATCCTCCTGTCTGCTAGTGTCCACAGAGCTCCTCTGCGGACGACTGCGTGCAGCCCACATTTTCTGACTGTGCGGTCTGATCGCATTGAGTGGACATGCGCAAGATTGAATGTCCCAATCACGAGGTGGCGCTACCAACACAGCATACAAAGTCAAAGTAGACGAAAAAGACAAAGAGGAAGCAGATGACAAGAATAAACATACATGAATTATTTTGCAGCAGCAGCAGCTTGAGCGGAGAAGAGCACTGAAAAACGGTAATTCCTCCTTTTCCTTGAAATGACGCCATTGTTGTTGCTACAACAAATGTGTGTCACTCTTGCGTTTATAGCTGGTGAACAAACTGGTGTGTTAGTGCATTTGCTCTACCCATAGGGCTGGGGTGAAACTACAAAGAACAATTGTGTGCATGTGTCGACCGCTTGGCCTGGTAGATGAAAAAGTGAGCACGTACAACACTGCGTGTGCGCCGGGCTGGTCCAAAATGCACACGGACCAAAGCGGACCAGAAGGGAATTACAGCATGAATCCAGCTTTAGAAATATGAGCATCTACTTAAAATACGTTACAACTGTAAAGCCTTATTCATGCTGCATTTCCCCTCTGGTCCGCTTTGGTCCGTGTGCGCTGTGGACGAGCCCGGCGTGTACGCGGCGTTGTACATGCTTACTTTTTCGTCTACCAGGCCAAGCAGTTCATGCATGTGCACAACTGTTATTTGTAGTTTCTTCCCAGCCCTATGGGTAGCACAAATGCGCTAACATGCCAGTTTGTTCACCGGTTATAAACACGAGAGTGACGTACATTTTTTTTTTGCATTGCATCTTCACATGTAACAATACCCCAGTACATGGTCTTTCCCAAGGAAACAGTGATCATTTTGTATTTATATTTTCTTCTCTCATTGTTTTATTTATTATTTTTTTTGTAACAGCAGCAGGAGAAGATGACTTCAGCCCGGGAGGGGGTGGAGGCCCTGCTGGCAGGGCAGAGGAATCCCCTCCACGGCTGCTATTTGTTCTGCAGTAACCAAAACAGACTCAGGCTCAGCCTTTGTCCCCACAGCTGAAAGCTGAGCCAGTGTTTGAGTTACCACAATGACATCATCTTTTTTCAGGCTCCGACCCCCCTTTCTCCACGCCGAGTTCACACCGGGCCACAAAATTCAAAGAATAGGTGGGGGGATGTTTGAGAAGCAAAGAAAAAGTCTGTTTTAAGTGTTTTCTGTGAAATAATGGGATCTATCACTAGATATTAGTGTAGGTTTTGGTTTCTGAATCCTGAGGAATTTCTTTACAGAGCACAGGTGTTAATAATACGGTCACATGTAACCCACCAATATACATTCTCTGGCTCCCTAATTAATTTGTGACCCTCTCCACCCCCAAGCTTGCACTTTTTTTTTTTTTAACCCAGTCTCATAATTTTGCAGCTATTTCCACCAGTCTCATAAAATTTGCTACTTTTTGGATTTTTTTCCCCACCAGTTTTGTAAATTTGTGACTCCTTCCCCTCATAAATTTATGACTTCTCTACCCAGTCTTAATGTGCTACTTTCCCCCCAATCTTGTTAATTTGCAACTTTCACTCCCTTGTAAATTTGTGACTTTTCCCCATTTTGGAAATTTGTGACTTTCCCCTCTGTTTCGTAAATTTGCAGTTTTTTATCATCTTGTAAATGTGCGTTCCCCCCCAGTTTTATAAATTTGCAACTTTTTTCTTCTTCATATTTAGGGTTCCAAGCAGCTGTGCTGCAGAAAACCTATTTTCACTGTTCTGATTATCCGATTCTTCTTTTTCTGATTTTTCTCTGCTAAAAATGTATGTGAAGGACAAATGGTAATATGTAGAAACATGAAATTTTACAGTCTGGTCAGAAATTTACCCCAGAGATCAAAAGTCATGATACTAAATATCCATTTAAAATATGTACTGAGAAGAAAAAAAGCAAAATTACAAGAAAAACAAACTTGAATTTAAAAGATAAAAGTTACAAATTCATGGCAAAAGTTGCAAATTTATGAGGAAAAAATTCACATAAATACAATTACAGTCACTGAAAATGTAAACAGAAGAAATTATTTGAAAGATTTAATAAATTCATTAAGAAAAGAAAATAAATTGTTGAGACAAAGGTCAGAAAATCACAAGAGAAATGCAGCTCATTTTCAATAATTTTAAAAAATTAAGGAAAAAAATCAATGAAAGATGACAGAAAATTACTGAGGCAAAAATGTAAAGATGGAAGAAAAAAGATGCCAGTTTATGATGGAAAAGTCACAAATTCAAGAAAAAAAATGTCAATCCATGAGCAAAAATTTTTTCACGAAGCCTATAAAAAAGTATAAAAAGCCTATAATTAAAAAAGAATAAAAATAATTATAAGAAAAAGTAGATAATTTATGATAACTCTCCAAATTCACATAAAAAATTGCCACATTTTCAATTAAAAAACCCTCTAATTTAGGTGGTAGAGTAGTCTGAAACTGTACATAAGTAAACGTAGGTTATCTTTATACTGTGGAGTGTGTAAATGAAGAGGCGTATTCATTTCAGACGATTTATTACACACACATCTCACAAGCAAAGAACAGACTGACTGGTCACATCAAGCATTCCTCTCTCTGTATCAAGTCACACTTCACAAGGATCAAGGCACTTCCTCATCACAGCATGACATCTACACTACACTTCATTCAACCCCCTCTCACTCACTTGGGCATTGTTCTCCCATGTGTATTCATTGTCTCTGTCTAAGGTGTGAAATAACCTGAGGCCCATACCTCTCCCCCCCCCAGCATCTTAGATAGAACAATAGAACATCAGTTCACATGCTGTTTCGGCTTTAGTCTCCTCCCATATCTGCTGTAACTGGGGTTTACTGCCTCCGTGGTGGCGCTGCTGTGCCGGTGGGAGGCTGCTGGGAGTGTGTCCGACTGCGGGTGAGCCGTGTGTGTGTGTGTGTGTGTGGGGGGGGTTCACTCTGTCCGTGTGGCTGCTCTGATGAATCGTTGGTCTCCATGGGGGTCTTCCACGCCAAGGGGCCCTCGCCAACAGCACTTGCTCATCCGCCACTACAAAAGCTGGTTTGAGTCTGTCTATGCCAATTCTCTCCTGTCTACCCCCCAAGTCTAGCACAAAATGCACGGTGGCGCAGTGGTTAGCACCGCGGCAGCACAGTTTACCCTCGGCCGGGGGATCGCGGGGATCATGAGATTGTGGGTTCGATCCCTGCCCACGGCAAACAGTGATCTGTGTGGAGTTTGCATGTTCTCCCCGTGTATGCGTGGGTTTACTCCGGGATTTCTCTGGTTTCCTCCCACATGCCAAAAACATGCAGGTTAGGGAGTTAAGGGGCGCTTGCGCACGCAGCAACCGGCAGCTTGTGGCTTGTCACTGGACTGCAGAACAAATCTACCTACGGGTACAAAATAAGTCCAAAAAAAAAAAAAATGCTTATCCCCTGTTTCCAACACTCTGAATGGTCCATCATAGGGTGGGTGCAATGGAGGGCGGTGGGCGTCGTGTCTGATGAACACGAACTCGGCGTTCTTCAAAGTTTTAGGCACGAAGGCACGTGGAAAACTGTGGTGGGCAGGGCCCGGCAACGTGCCTGTGTTTGCGCTACGCTGCAAATGCTGAGACGGGGAGCTGCCCGGCGCGGGATTGTCCGGTAGAAATTCCCCGGGCAGCCGTAGGGGCTGTGCAAAAACGAGCTGGGCCGGGGAAGCTTTCAAATCCTCTTGTCATAACCCGACTGCTATTTTGTCCGCGCTTGGGCTACACATCATTCCTGTCAGGCTTTGACAGCGGTGTTGTCATTCTGGCTCCCCGGGCTCTGATTGGTCAAATGCTTGGGAGTTCCCTGCTGTCAGAGTCTGAGCAGCTGCGCTGCATTTGCGGTCATTAGCAGCCGGCTTTAAATGCCGGCGCCAGCGGCTGCATCTTGCGGCTGTCTCGTCAACATTCCCGTCAACATTCTCCTAATGTTCATCCACAATTCTCCTCTAATGTAAGTGTGTTTATTGTTGAAGTTATCGCTCGTATTCCTTGCCCTTTTCCTTTGTCTGACGGTGAGCGAGCGTTCCTCGTCTCAGCCGTCATTGATCGTTGCTAGTTATCTTGTCCTACCCTTGCCTTGAACTGTAAATAAACCTCTGTGCAACTTTACTGGTCTGTGGCGTCTTATGCTGGCTCGTGAGGGCCAGCCGTGACACCTCTTTTGGTGCGGAGCGCAACCCCAATAAAACCCACAGCAGCCTGTCTACCCAATTTGCATCCGTCAGTGAAGCCCTGAGTGCTGCTTTCAGTGATCTATGAAAACGCTTGCATAAACCATTGGCCTGTGGGTTGTACGCGGTTGTGCCATGAATTGCAGCACCCAGGCTGCGGGCCATCGCAGACCAGAGGTTGGAAACAAATTGCGGGCCCCTGTCAGACGTAATGTCCGACGGGACTCCAAAACGCGCCATCCATGTTGTTAAAAAAGCGCGTGCTACGTCCGCGGACGTGGTTGCTGCCAGCGGGACTGCTTCTGGCCAGCGCGTGGTGCGGTTCACCACTGTCATGAGGTCCGTGCACCCCTGTGATGGTGGGAGGGGGCCCACGAGGTCCACGTGAACGTGGTCAAACCTCTTAGCCGGCACCGGAAACGGCTCCAAGGGAGCCTTCGTGTGCCTGTGTACCTTGGCTCATTGGCACACCACGCGGGATGCATCCCACTCTTTTACTTGCTTGCGTAGGCTAGGCCACACAAACTTCTCTCCCACCATTTTGACAGACGCGCGCACTCCTGGGTGCGCCAGAGTGTGAACCGACTCAAACACGCGGCGGCGCCACGCAACCAGGACTACCAGACGCGGGCATCCCGTGGAGACATCGCAGATTGGGGGGGGGGGCACCATCTTGCAGCACCCTGCTCTCCAGCCTTAACCCTGTTGGTCCAGACTGGAGCGCGTGCACGTCTGCATCGCTAATCTGCTCCACGGCCATGGCTGCATAATCTATCCCCACGTAGACTGGGGCCAACACGGCGCGCGAGAGGCAGTCTGCCACCTCATTCAGTTTACCCGACACATGCTGAATATCGGTAGTAAACTCTGAGATCGCGGCCAGCTGTCTCTGCTGCCGGCCCGACCACAGTTCTGAAACCTTGGCCATCGCGAACGTTAGTGGCTTGTGGTCTACGAACGCGGTGAAGTTGCACCCATCCAGCCAGAACTGAAAGTGGCGTATGGCCAGATGGAGAGCCAGCAACTCTCTGTCGAACGCGCTGTATTTATGTTTGCTGTCGTGCAAAGTTCTGCTGAAAAATGCGAGCGGCTGCCAAGCCCCGGCTACGCGCTGCTCCACAACCGCCCCTATGGCCACGTCTGAAGCATCAGTGGTGAGTGCTATGTGGGCCATCGGGTACGGATGTGCCAGCAGTGCGGCGTTTGCCAGGGCTGCTTTAACTTCCAAGAACGCCCGCTCTCGCTCCGGGGTCCATTCGACTCCATCCATGGGTTTTTGTCTCTTGAGCGCGGTGTACAATGGTTGCATGAGCCGCGCCACGCGGGGAAGGAAACGGTTATAAAAATTCACCATCCCCCAAAATTCCTGCAGTGCCCTGACCGTCTGAGGCCGGGAAAAATCTGCCACGGCGCGCACTTTGTCGGGCAACGGGATCGCTCCTTCCGGAGAGACGCAGTGCCCCAAAAAATCAATCTCCGTCACGCCGAACTGGCATTTCGCCGGCTTGATTATTAACCCGTGCTCCTCCAACCTCCGGAAAACCGTCTTGAGGTGGGTTTCGTGTTCGTCTTCGGACGTACTAGCTACCAAGATATCATCCAGGTAGATGAACATGAACGGGAGGTCACGCAGCACTGCATCCATCATGCGCTGGAACGTCTGTGCTGCGTCTTTTAACCCGAATGGCATGCGCACGAACTCGAATAAATTGAACGGAGTTATTACCGCTGTTTTGGGTACGTCCTCCGCGTGCACTGGGACTTGGTGGTAACCGCGGACCAGGTCTATTTTAAAAAAAACGCACGCTCCGGCGAAGTGAACAGAAAAATCCTGTATGTGGGGAATTGGGTAGCGGTCGTGTGCTGTGGTGTTGTTCAACCTGCGGAAATCACCACACGGACGCCACGCTCCCTCAGCCTTAGGGACCATGTGTAGCGGGGATGCCCATGGGCTGTTTGATCGCCTGATGAGGCCCAACCTTTCCAGGTTGGCGAACTCCTTGCGCACTATGGCCAGTTTAGCTGCATCCAAGCGCCGAGGTCTTGCAAAAACGGGTGGCCTGGTGGTGGTGATAAAGTGCTCCACCCCGTGTTTAGCGATGGCCGCCGAAAACGTTGGGACCGTGAGTGCTGGGAACTGAGTGAGCAGTGCGTGGAACTTACCGCCTGGAGTTGTGACGCTGGCTTGTGCTGTTGGCCGGGTCCCTCGAGCTATACAGGGGAGAGATTCAAAGGACAGTGCATTAACCAGGCGCCTGTTAGCAACATCCACAAGTAAAGCATGTGCACACAGAAAATCAGCGCCCAGGAGCGGGCAACACAGTGCTGCTATGATAAAAGTCCACTCATACGAGCGGCAATGTAGAGATAAGGTCAGTGTTCTCTCACCGAACGTCTTAATCTCCGAGCCTTTTACTGCCACCATTCCGGGGCCGCTAGGTCCTGCCAGCTGGTCAGCGTAGGACGGCAGGATGACGCTCTTCTGGGCTCCGGTGTCGACAAGGAAGCGTCTCCTCGAGCGCGAGTCCGTCACGTAGAGCAGCTTGTTCTCTTCACCGGCGGTCACAGCTGCTACCGACTGCCGGCCTTGGCATTTCCCGAGCGCTTGAAGTGGCACGGTGGCGCGCATCTGCGCGCGTTTCCTCCAAAGCGGCGGTGGTAGAAGCGGAGCGTGTATTTCTGGTGCTCCTTGGCCCCCGTTGCCGCTACCATCGGTGGCTCCTCGCCTCCCCTGGTCGTCTCACTGGGCTCCGCTGCCGCCGCGTTGACTATGATCACCCTGGTGGTGAGGATGATCCGTTCTGCCTCCTGGGCTACCGAAACAGTAGTCTCGCACGGCCAGCAGCGGCGAATTGGCCAGAACCACTCTTGCTTCTGTTGGCAGGTTCCGGAGGAAAAGGTGGGCAAACAGAAAGTGCCCGTTGCCCGTGCCCATCAACGCCAGCATCTTCTCCATCAGGTCTACGGCCGACCCATCTCCTAACTCGGTTCGCGCCAGGAGCCTCTCTGCTCTCTCACATTCCGAGAGCGTGTATCGCCGGATGAGCGCAGCCTTGAGCGCCTCATTTTTGCTGCTGGCTGGTGGCTGATCGAGCAGGCTCGCTACCTGCTGGGCTGTGCGGGAGTCCAGCGCTGCTACCACATGGTAGAACTTGGTGTCGTCTGCTGTTACTCCCCGGAGGGTGAACTGGGCCTCGGTGTGGTGGAACCAAGAGTGCGGGTTGTGCTGCCAGAAATCCGGTAGCTTGACTGAAACTGCACACGCGTTGCTGGGGGTTCCAGTCCTGGCTGTCTGCGGGTTGGCTTCAGCGTCTCTGGGGGTTCCTGACCGGGCCGGCTCCGGGGTTCTTGCCTCGTGTTCCATAATACGTCTTGGGTCACCAGTGTGGAGTGTGTAAATGAAGAGGCGTATTCATTTCAGACGATTTATTACACACTCACATCTCACAAGCAAAGAACAGACTGACTGGTCACATCAAGCATTCCTCTCTCTATTAGGGGTTTTCACGTGACGTCACAGGTCTGAGTCATGGCCGGCCGCCGCCATATTGGCGGTCAAGCGCTGGAGGTCTCTGTGCATGTGCCTATGTAAACAAACCAGTTCTACACGTGTTTTGGTGCCTGTCATCGCTGTTTTCTCGCCGTTATCATGCCGGACACGTGTTGTGCAGTTCACTGCTACAACAGGCGTGGACAAAAGGATCATATGCACTTCTACAGGATCCCAGGCCAACCACAAAGGAGAAACTTGTGGCTGGCTGCAATCAGCAGGAAAGACTGGGGGCCAACTGAGTACACTCGCTTGTGCAGTGAACACTTCATATCAGGTAGGTGCCTAAAATGTTTACTTGTGCACAATATCATTCAGATCTTCATGACCATTCTAAGTTATATGGAAAGCTGAATATAGACCAATATTGTGAATGTCATGTCACATTGTGACTGTCAACATGACAACAAACGTTCAATAGCTGACAGCTGTAGATGTGCAGTGTACTAACTGAAATGCAACTTTTTGGCCATTCAATGAATGGTCGGTAGATTAGATTAGATTAGATTAGATTCAACTTTATTGTCATTACACATGTATGAATACAAGGTAACGAAACACAGTTTAGCATCCAATCAGAAGTGCAAAGAACAGCAGTGCAGTATATACGGTAATTAACAGTATGTGCAATTTAAGCAAATATATGCAGCAGTGCAGAAAGTTAAGAGTACTGTTATGTGCAAATAATGTGCAATAAGTTAGATGTAGTTATGTAGTTATGCAGTTATGTACAGGTGAGGATGGTAAAAGATGATTGTAAGAGAGTCAGCGGGGAACTAAGTTCAATAACGTGACAGCTGTTGGAAAGAAACTGTTCCTAAACCTGCTGGTTCTAGTCCGAAGGCTTCTGAAATGTCTTCTGGAGGGGAGAAGCTGGAACAATCCATGAGCAGGATGGTTGGAGTCCCTAAGAATGCTGCGTGCCCGGCGCAGACATCTTTTCCTGTAGACGTCCTCTATAGCTGGAAGTGGAGTCCCTGTGATGCGTTGGGCGGTTTTCACCACCCTCTGCAGCGCCTTGCGGTCAGCTACAGAGCAGCTCCCATACCAGACTGTGATACAGTTGGTCAGGGTGCTCTCTATCACGCAGCGGTAGAAGTTGCCCAGGATGTCAGTTGACAGATGGTTCTTCTTCAGTGTCCTCAAGAAGAAGAGGCGCTGATGGGCCTTCTTGATCAGGCTGGCGGCGTTAACTGACCAGGACAGGTCCTCCGAGATGTGGGTCCCCAGGAATTTGAAGCTGGGGACACGTTCAACAGCTATGCCATTGATATGGATGGGGTCATGTGTCTCTTCCCTCTCCTTCCTGTAGTCCACTATGAGCTCCTTGGTTTTGCTGGTGTTAAGGAGCAGGTTATTGTCAGCGCACCAAGTAGCCAAGTGCTCAACCTCTGCCCTGTAATCTGACTCGTCGTTGTCCCTGATGAGTCCAATCACCGTGGTGTCATCTGCGAACTTTATGATGGAATTGGATCCATACATAGGCCTGCAGTCATGGGTGTAGAGGGAGTAGAGGAATGGGCTGAGCACACAGCCCTGTGGTACACCAGTGTTGAGTGTGATGACGGAAGAACGGTTGGGGCCTGACCTAACATGCTGGGGTCTGTTGGTCAGAAAATCCATGATCCAGTTGCAAGTGGAGGTACTGATTCCCAGGTCCCCAAGTTTAGTGAGCAGCTTGGAGGGGATAACTGTGTTGAATGCTGAGCTGAAGTCAATAAACAGCATTCTTGCATAGGTGTTCTTGTCATCCAGGTGTGAGAGTACATAGTGCAGCGCTGTAGAAACCGCATCCTCTGTACTCCTGTTGCTCCGGTAGGCAAACTGATGAGGGTCCAGTGTAGGGGGCAGGCTTTTTTTGAGCTGTGCCAAGACCAGTCGCTCGAAGCACTTCATGACTATGGGCGTCAGTGCCACAGGGCGATAGTCATTTAGGCACGATGGTGTTGAATGTTTCGGCACTGGTACTATTGAAGTGGTCTTGAAGCACGCTGGTACCACGGCCTGGGCCAGGGACAGATTGAAGATGTCTGTGAAGACCCCTGCCAGCTGCTCAGCGCATGCCCTCAGCACACGCCCAGGAATGCCATCAGGGCCAGCAGCCTTACGTACGTTGACATGACTCAGTGCATTACGGACGTCGGTGTGGGTGAGTGTGAGGTGGTGGAGGTCATCAGAGGGTGGGAAATTGATGTTCTTTTCGTTGTTGTCCTTGTCAAAACGAGCATAGAAGTTATTTAGCTCATTGAGAAAGGGCACGGTCATGGCTATAGGTATGGAGTTGCTGGGCTTATAATCAGAGATAGCTTGAATGCCCTGCCACATACGTCGGGGGTCAGAGTCCCCAAAATGTTCCTCCACCTTCAGCTTGTAGCTGTGCTTGGCCTTCTTGATGCCCCTCTTCAGATCTGCCCTGGATGAACTGTAGGCCTGTGCATCACCAGATCTAAAGGCATTGTTGCGTGCTTTTAGCAGAAGTCGCACTTCTCTGTTCATCCACGGCTTCTGATTTAGGTACGTGGTGATCTGTCTTTCCGTGGTGACCGGTAACGGTCAGTAATGGAGATGCCTTGTCGCTTACTGACAGCTGCCGCTGTAGCGTAGAGCAGAGCACCAACATGGGAACACACCTCACCCAGACCAGCCATACACACACAGTGGGCCATCCTGACCAGTCCATCATCCTGGGCAACAACCCAGGGATGTGTTGGTGTGTCACCTGGGGCCTGAGAATGATTCACCTGCAAAGAAAAGCAACTAAAATAGTAACGCTAGTCCCAGACTGTCACACATACAGTAGGATAATACAGTGTACATGGACATGTAAACATGTACATACTGCTTGTCAATTAATAAAATTTTAGATTTGATAATAAGAAATATTAACCCTGTGACAATGCAATGGAAGATAATAATTCACAATCTAGTGAAAATTACCAGACAGTGTATACACATAATTATAGTCCCATAGATTCTACAGAGGATATTATATTTTAAAAGTATATCTAGTAATTAGTACACTTACACGTGCAGTGATGACATGGAGCTCTTTGGCCTTGAGGTGCCAGATCTTAGGTTCATTCACCCATCCTGCCCTGAAGACTTTGAACGCATCCTTGCTCTTGTGAGCACTGAAGTTCTCCAATGAGTAAGGTGAAGGACTGACAATCAGGTAAATCATCAGATCACTAAATTCAAGGTCTGGCAATGTCACATCTGATGCAGTCAAAGGAGTAAACAGTACACCGGGTGCAGTGTAGGGATCAGAACCCCCTAGAATGGCCAATTTCTCCTTGTACCTCTTCAACTCGACTCCAGAGAGATGCCTTGTCTGCTCACTGAGACCATTGTCAGGCTCTGCCATCGTAGTTTATCACCTAACTTATCACACACTTCAGAAAACCTCGCAGGACTCAGCTCTTTGGCATGTAAACAAGCCTGGCGGGCGATACGCTTGACCGCCAATATGGCGCACAGTGGGCGTTGCTAGGCGTGCGGGTCACGTGACTAAAACCCCTCAATATCAAGTCACACTTCACAAGGATCAAGGCACTTCCTCATCACAGCATGACATCTACATTACACTTCATTCAACCCCCTCTCACCCACTTGGGCATTGTTCTCCCATGTGTATTCATTGTCTCTGTCTAAGGTGTGAAATAACCTGAGGCCCATAATACTGTATATTATTATTCAAATATACATAAGAGTAGTTACCCCAAAACAGTTAAGAAGTTACTGAGATGTGACTTTAGTCTGGGCAGTTTGAGGTTTTTCTCCTGAATTTATGGCAGTTTTATTCTAAATTTACTACTTTTTCCTTGTAAATTTGAAAGCTTTTTCCCACTTAAATCGACTTTTTCTCATAATTTGTGTTTAGTGCTAGTTTATGGCTTTTTTCTTGTACATTTGAGACTTTACCGAAGTGGTGGCCTAGTCGACAGAGCATCCGCCTCACAACTGGAAGGTTGGGGGGGGGGGTCAAGTCCTGGCTGGGGCATACCAAAGACCATATAAAAATGGTACTTCCCGCCTTCTAGCTTGGTGCTCAGCATAATAGAATGGGGGAAGGAGAAGTTGTTTGTGGCGGCGCCTTGCATGGCAGTGACCTCTCTGATTATCTCCGCCAGGCCGCAGGCCAGGAGGTTATGTTTTTGCCGGGGTTTGTCTGTCTGTTTGTTTGTCTGTTGGTTAGCAAGATAACTCAAAAAGTTTTGGACGGATTTTGATGAAACTTTCAGGCGTTGTTGGAAATGGTACAAGGAAGAACGATTAAATTTTGGGGATGATCCGGATCACCGTCTGGATCCAGGAATTTTTTAAAGGATTCTTTAAGATAGGGCCATTTTCAACGCAGAGGATGCGGACAATCACCGTGCTGCAGCGAGAGAAGAAATGCAGCGACTCAGGCAAGGGCTATCCCCAGATGCTATTGAAGCTCGTCAAGCTTAGTTTTATTTTTAAAAATTTTTTTTTTCTTATTACCTCCGCCAGGAGGTTATGTTTTTTTTTTTAAAAAAAAAGAAGATCTGCTCGATATTGCCAGTCATGCCTTGTTCAAAGTCTAAAAGTGTGAAACAGAGAAGGCAACAGAGTGCAGAGTGCATGAGAAAGAAAAAAAGTCAGGGAGATAACACAGAGGATGCGGAGAATCACCGTGCTGCAGCGAGAGAAGAAATGCAGCGACTCAGGCAAGGGCTATCCCCACATGCTATTGAAGCTCGTCAAGCTTAGTTTTATTTTATTGATTTTTACCTCCGCCAGGAGGTTATGTTTTTGCCGGGGTTTGTCTGTCTGTCTGTTTGTCTGTTTGTCTGTTGGTTAGCAAGATAACTCAAAAAGTTTTGAGGCGTTGTTGGAAATGGTACAAGGAAGAACCGATTAAATTTTGGGGATGATCCGGATCATCGTCCACAACAAAACCGCCATTACGGAAAATGCTATTTTTGTGAATAACTACTCAACCACTAATCCTATCATTGTCAATCCAATTGCTAGTCATATGTTTTCATGGTCAAGGAATCTGAAAACGTACACACAAAAACTGTATGGGGGGGAACTGTGGCACTTGGCGGAGGTCTGCGCTCTCTGAGTGCTTTTCTAGTTCTAGATGTGATTAACATTGTAGACAGGAGAAATGTAATTTCATTTGACTGTACATAATTGGCTGTATGGACTGAATAACAATAGAGATGGATTCTTCTTCTTTACTCTCATAAATTTGTGAGGTTTTCCTCCTAAATTAAAAATAAAAAATAAAATGAGCAAAGATGCAGTATTTTCTGTTATGTTATAGGCTATTCATAGCCTATTAATAGGCTATTTTCTAACCCCCACTCCATGAAAACCTCATGTACTTTGCAACCTAAATGTTTCAGATATGTCATACGCTTACTGAATAAATTCAGACAGACCCCAAAAACTATTCATAGCATTGCAGAATATTCCAGCTGAGGCTAGTGTCATACAGCATTATGAGTGTGTTACCTGTAGAGCTACAACAGCCTCCTGTCCCCTCACTTTTTGCTGTTGGGATAGGGAGGGACCTCTGTGTGTGTGTGTGCGCCAGGGCTGCAGCGCCTGCAGGTACAGGGGAGAGAATGCGTGAGAGGAGGGATTATGCCACTTGCATGGCAGGGGTGTCTTCATTTTCATTTTTAAAAAGTTTAAACTGTGGAGCGTGTAAATAAAGAGGCGGATTTGGCTTCAGACGATTTATTACACAACTCACACAAGAAGCATAGACAGAATGACATCTCAGCAGAGACTCTTCTCTTAAATAGCATGGCATTCCTCTAGAAGCTTCTAACACACAAAAGGTCACATTGCATTCACTTCCTTAATCCTTTACCATTCCTCTAGAAGTTTCTAACACACAAAAGGTCACACTGCATTCACTTCATTCATCCTTCACACCTCCCTGTTACCTCACCAGGGAACCTCTGCTCTTTGTTCTTGTCTAAGATGTTACACAATTATGCTCTCCCCATGTGCCACCATAAAATGACAAACTAAATATGTTTTGGATGTTATTTCAGCTTGTCAAAGATGAACTAAAATTTTATATCCACAGCTTTTCTTACTCCAATTTTTAGGGGTACCGAGTTTAAATTTAAGGGTGCTACGGCACCCCTAAAAAAAAGGCCTAACTCTGCCTATGGTGCAAGTCAAAATGAACTCCTCCAAGGTCATTCATCCAAATTGCTTGAAATTAAGATCATCTACAGATAATGAAAAGTGGCTAAAATTATCCAAAAATGTAAATCTGTTTTGATTTTATAGGCTAATCAAGTTGTACAGTTTCACTTTGGCATTTACAGTATTTGCTGATTGCAGTAGTGATCCAAACTTGATAAAACTTCACACTAACAATCACAACAGCAAGACACCAAATTTCATTCAGTTCGTCTTTGTGAAATGTCTATGAGCCTTTGGCTTGCCAATGAAACATTTTGTTAGTGTATGAAAAAGTCAGTACAGGACCCCAAGCAATTATGTGGTGTAGTGGTTAAAGCTAACATCAATATGCTAGAGACCCGGGTTCAAATCCTCTTTACTTATGGTGTAGCTTTTCAATGCTATCTGGAATCCCTTTCAATGGAATGCTTATGCTTTGAGAAAGTTAGCATGTACCCTGAAGCAGCCCTGTGGTGTAGTGGTTAAGGCAGGGATGGGCTGTGGGCGGCATGTAGCCCCCGACGTCATCCACTGCGGCCCACCAGCCCATTTCCAAAAATCAAATATTTGTTATGAATAATTATTTGGAATTATTATTATTTGGAACTACATTCTTAAATGCAGTTATAGAGTCCACCAGCAGAGGGAGCTCTAATTGAAACCTAGGTGCCACTGCCAGTGATCAAGCAAGAGTGAGGGAGCCACAGATAGAGGGAGCAGTGTACCCCAGAGTATGTCTTTTAAGGTATGTATGTGTTGCATACTGAGACACATTAATAGGCTGTGAACAGCAGTAAACATACAGAGTAGGCTGCTTTTAAACAATAAATACTACAGCTCCTCACTGATGAGTATTTACAGTAACAAGTTTCAAACTGAAAGGCAAATTAAATCAGAAATTTACCATATTTATCAGTAAAACCACTTTTTACTTTGATCATTTTGTTCTATTTTAAAAACCTTTTTTCTTCATCGTCATATTTCCTTTTCTTCTTGGCTTTTTTTGTTAATTACCATCCAGGATTTCTTTTTGCTCATCATTTTGATGGAGAGAATTTTAAAAAATTAGGTCATGATATAATTTTATCAGTAATTTTAATTCTAATATGATAAAACACTGAGTAGCTTTCATTTTCATTTTCAGTTTTAATTGTGAAACATTTGACTTTGAAGAAAGTGGCCCTTGGGAAGTGAGGAAACAATTTGTGGCCCTCATTTCCACCAAAGTTGCCCATCCCTGGGTTAAGGTGATCACTTAGTATGGAGAGGTTTAAATCTTCCCAGGGAAGTTTTGTTCTTCTGAAGAACATTTAAAGTGCTCCCTTGCAGAAATTTGCAACTCCTCCCTTTGTAAAATTGTGATTTTTCACTCAGTCTTGTAAATCTGCAATCCCACCCCCCTCCTATCCTTGCAATTTACTGTTTTCCCCCTCTCATAAATTGTCAACTTTTTTCCTGCATGCAAAGTTTTTTTTAATTAGGTTACAATTACAATATGTTGTCAATTAGATAAAAAGAGATAATAAAAATGAATGCCCAGCCCCTGGCTTTAGTCATTATCCTCTTGTCTGCCCTCAGAAAGACTGAATCTGACACTTCTGCTGTGGTGGATGAATGTTGCACCTTGTCAGCAGCTTTTTCCTTATTGTTCAGTGTGCAGTCACTTTTTGGAGAAGTTGTTTCTCAAATCAGCCTCTAATTGATGAATTCTGATCATGAGGAGTCACGAGTTTAAAATGCTCTGTCCTCTGTGATCAGCTGAGTAAAAGTGTTCACTTGTTCTGTCAATCGGTGAATTCAAAACCGTCTGAGTGGTTTTGTGCCGATTAAAGCTCACTGTTATCAGATGTTCGTGGTAATGTAAGCAGACACTTCAAGCTGACCGTTAGACCAGCTGTAGATAAAATGTAAAGAAGTTCAGCTGGTGTTCTCATTCAAAGCTACTGCTGACATTTCTCTGATAAGTGAAAACCCAGACAGCTCTGTGTTTTTATCCCAGCTTCATTTTAGTCCTCATGCTGGATCTATTTGATTTGTTAACAAAAAAATCTTCTGAAGCCTTTTTGGTGGAGTTGTGGCCTAATTGATAGAGCATCCACCCCACAACTGGGAGGTTGGGGGTTCAAGTCCCCGCCGGGTCATACCAAAGACCATATAAAAATGGTACTTTTGCCTTCTAGTTTGGTGTTCAGTGTAACAGAATGGGGGAAGGAGAAGTTGTTTGTTGCAGCAACCCCTCTAATTCTACATGTGATTAACATTGTAGATAGGAGAAATGTATTTTTGTTCTACTATACATGACTGGCTGTATGACAATAGAGATGTCTTCTTCTTCTATCCCAGCATCTTTTGGCTAGGGTACACCCTGGGCAGGTCACCAGTCCATTGCAGAGCCAACACAAATGCCTCATTTCCACTAGCCCAGTTCGACTCGCCTCGTTTCGTTACTACTCGTTTCGGCCGCGGTTGTGCCTCCATAGCAGCCGGGTAAAGCTGGGTTAAGCTGTGGTGGGCGGGATTTTTTTTACAGCAAGGCGGCGCCACACTCCCGTGACGTAAAACACGCGACCCAAGCCAAACACAACATGGCGGCTTTACAAGGCGACTCCTCGGTCTGTGGCTTTTTTCACCGTAAATGCCAAAAAGGACCGCCAGACAAGGGTACAGGCAGTGAGACGAAAACACTCTGGAATAGTTCTGCAGCTTCTGGGAGAGCCGAAGACGTGAGGATACAAACTAGGTCATATGTGACGGTAAGCTAATGTTGCTAATGCTAGTTTGCTATAAGTACGTCGTACTACACTGTAATCTCTGCAAGTTATAGATAGCAAGTTAAAGAGAAGACAGCCATTCACTTTCACATCTAAGGACAATTTATCCCCAGCTGATGCAAATTCACGGTGAGAGGAAACCAGAGTACCCAGTTAAATCCCACACAGGCACAACATACAAACTTTACATAGAAAAGTCATTGCTAGCCAGTCATTGCTAGTCCCACAACCTTCTTGTTGTGAGGCAATAGCACTAACCACTGTACCATTAAGCTGCCCAAGACTTTCAGAAATAATATGTGTACAACCCTAATAACCAGATGAAAAGTGGATTTCAGCACAACTTAACTAATTCATGGTCATTCTATTAGCTGTTTTCTTAAATGTTGACTTGTTCTGCTTTTAAGTAATAACTTAACATGAAACTTCATTGTGAAGATTGCCCCTCTGTGGCAAGGAAGAAGACTCACATGCATGGCATTTACGAGGCATGATTTATTGTTCAAAAACAGAAAAGAAAAACAAAGCAGTTTGTGGGCTGAAAAACAAAAGCAAAACATGGCAAGGTTAAGATACAGGGTGACGTGGTTAATGACCCAGAAGGCAGACACAGACTCCAGAATAAACTCAATTATCTTTTATTGTGAAGTGTGGATATGAATGTGTGCGTGAGTGCAGGAATATAGCAGTCGGGTGAGCAGAGCAATGTTCAGACTGGCAACCCTCGGAAAGAGCATAGACAGATGGATTAGAGCCTGGGATTTGGAGGGATGACTCAGAGAATGTTCAGTCTTACTGTTGGTTAGTTGGTGTGCCGCACAGAAGAATTCCTGGAGGCTCCGGCCAGTGGAACAGCGGCTTCGGCTCCGGCTGCTGAAGAGGTGAGAGGGTGACGAGATGTGCAGTGAGCTGGTGGAGTGCAGGTTGAGCTCAGTCCGCCACCAGGAGGAGGAGGTCCACCGCCAGTGGGCTTCCACCTGTGCACAGGGGAGTAGAGCGAAGCGTGGCGATGAGGGAATGATGAAGGCTTACTTGTAACTGGGGAGCTAGGACTCCCAGGAGAACGACGAGGCAGGAAGGATCGGTGGAGATGGAACTCTGATGAGGCAGGAAGGATCAGTGGAGATGGAACTCCGGATCTTAGAGACAATGAGAAGGCAAAGAGGTCTTGCCAGACCAGGGAGCTTGACGTCTCTGTGCAGACCCAAGGGCAGCGCGGCTTAATGAGGTGAGCAGGAGTGCGTGCAGCTGTGGAGGAAATTAGGGCAACAGGAATGCAGAGTGGATCACTACATTACTCCCCCGCTATGGGACGCCTCTCGGCGGCCGATCCAACTTACCCGGGTGCGTCCGGTGGAAGTCCCTAATGAGCTGTGGATCCAGCACAAAGGAGGGATGCACCCAGGACTTCCATTCAGGGCCGTAACCCTCCCAGTCCACCAGGTACTGGAGGCCGCGACCCCGGCGCCGGACGTCCAGGATGGAGTTGACCCTCCATGTGGGGTCACCATCAATTACTACTGATGGAGGTGGCGTCTTGGGAGGAGGGCACAGAGGGCTAGAGCAGAATAACTTCACCTGGGAGACGTGAAAGTTGGGACAAATGCGGAAGTGGGGGGGCAGGCGCACAGCCACAGGATTCACAATGTGTGTAATAGCAAAGGGGCCAATAAAACACTGTGAAAGTTTCCTAGATTCAGCCTTGAGATTGATGTTTTTGGTGGAGAGCCATACCTGTTGCCCAACCCGGTAGGGTGGCGCCGAGGTCCTGCAGCAGTTGGCAATGGCAGCATTGTGGTCCGCTGTGCGTTGAAACGCGGCCCGGGTAGCCTTCCACAGCCGGCGACAGTGCTTCAGATGGGCCCACATGGAGGGCACCGCAATGTCCTCCTCCTCTTTGGGAAACAGCGGGGGGTTGTAACCCAAGGAAGTCTCGAACAGGGACATGCCTATGGCAGAAGAGACCGTGGTGTTGTGGGCGTACTCAACCCATGGCAGATAGAAGCTCCAGGATGCTGGGTTGGTGGTGGTGACGCACTGTAGCGCTGCCTCCAGCTCCTGATTGGCATGCTCGCACTGACCATTGCTCTGGGGATGGTACCCCGAGGACAGGCTCACCGTATCCCCAATGGCCTTACAGAAACCCGCCACACCTACAAGACGAACTGGGGCCCATGGTCGGACACAATGTCCAAGGGGATACGGTGGAGCCGCACCACGTGGAGGACAAGCAGGTCTGCAGTTTCCTTGGCCGCAGGGAGACCCTGTAGGGGAATGAAATGGGCTGCCTTGGAGAATCTATCCACTATGGTGAGAATTACTGTGTTGTTGTCAGAGGATGGGAGGCCGGTGATGAAGTCCAGTGCCACATGGGACCAGGGCCTGCCGGGAATGGGAAGAGGGTGAAGCAGACCCGCCAGAGGAGAGGAGGACGTCTTACCGGTGACACGCTGGGGACAGGCACAGATGTACTCCCCGACGTCCCTCCGGAGTGATGGCCACCAAAAGGTCCTTTGCAGTAGATCCACGGTGCGTGCCATCCCCGGGTGGCATAGGAGCTTGGAGGAGTGAGCCCAATTTATGACTTCGCCCCGGACGGCAGAAAGCACATACATCCTCCCCGCTGGCCCCCCACCCGGGTCAGTCTCGGTCTCCTGCGCTCTACGAACCCTCTCCTTTATACCCCACGAGAGGGCGCCAACGATGCACGAAGGAGGTACAATGGGGTGAGATGGCGCCTCCGCCGCATTCGAAGCAAATTGTCTGGGTAGAGTGTCAGGCTTGGTGTTCTTGGACCCCGGGTGGTAGGTGATGATAAAATCAAACCTGCCAAAGAAGAAGGACCGGCGGGCCTGGCACGCGTTCAGACGCTTGGCCGTCCTGAGGTACTCCAAGTTCTTATGGTCAGTCCACATGACGAACAGCTGGGAGGCCCCCTCAAGCCAGTGGCGCCACTCCTCCAAAGCTAGTTTCACCGCCAGGAGCTCCCTCTCCCCGATGTCATAGTTCCTCTCTGCCGGGGAGAGACGGCGGGAGAACGCACAGGGGCGAATCTAGTCGTCCACAGGGGAGCGTTGGGACAAAACTGCTCCGACTCCGGAGTCCGAGGCGTCCACCTCCACCAGACATTGCAGAGCGGGGTCCACCTGAGCCAGAATCGGGGGAGAAGAGAATAAAGATTTTAATTCCAAAAATGCAGCCTCAGCCTCCTCCGTCCACTGGAAGGGCACCTTGGTGGAGGTGAGGCAAGTGAGAGGAAGGGCAGTAAGACTGTAATTCTTGATGAAGCAGCGGTAGAAGTTGGCGAATCCCAGAAACTGCTGTAACTGTTTCCGGGATGAGGGAACCGGCCACTCTACCACCGCTTTTACCTTTGCCGGATCGGCGATGATCTCGTTGTGCGAGATGACGAAACCCAAAAATGAAGTGGATGAGGCGTGAAACTCATACTTCTCTGCCTTAATAAACAGTTTGTTCTCCAGCAGCCATTGCAGAACTCGCCTGACATGCACTCGGTGTTCGGCAATGGACTGGGAAAAAATGAGAATGTCATCCAAGTAAACAAATACAAAAGAGCCCAAAAAATCCCTCAACACGTCGTTAATCAGGCGCTGAAACACAGTGGGGGCGTTAGTCAGCCCGAACGGCATGACAAGGTATTCAAAGTGGCCACTAGGGGTACGGAACCCCGTCTTCCACTTGCCTCCTTCTCAAATCCGCACCAGGTGGTAGGCGTTGTGGAGGTCCAACTTTGTGAACCAGGAGGCCCCCTGGAGGGAATCGAAGGCCGTGTTGATCAGCAGAAAAGTGTACTTGTCCTTAATGGTGATATTATTCAGTTCCCGGAAGTCGATGCAGGGCCTCAGGGAGCCATCCTTCTTGCCCAAGAAGAAAAACCCGCTCCCACCACTGAGGAAGATGGGCGAATTATGCCGGAGCTCAGGAACTCCTTGATATAAGTCTCCATGGCCTCCTGCTCCAGGGCCGACAGGCTTTAAAGCTGACTGGATGGCAACGGAGCCCCAGGCCGGAGGTTAATGGCGCAGTCGTATGGGCGGTGAGGGGGGAGAGACAGTGCTTGGGATTTACTGAAGACGGCACCCAAATCGTGGTATTCAGAGGGAACCTGGGACAAGTCAGGCGGGGAGTGAGACAAAAGTGGTAAACAGGAACACATGAGACATAAGCAAGGGACCACCACAATGATAACAAACATACAGGACAAAGAACAACACAGGGAATAAATGATACAAACAAAGGAACATAATAATAATAATGATAAACACAGAAAATCCTAAAATGCAAACTCAGAACGAGGATGTGGGCTCCAGCCAAGTGTTCTGTGTGTGTCATATTTTCTTGATGACAAGAAAATACAAACTATAAACTAAGGCGAGGACATGAAAATATAAATTATAAATGGGTTGGGCATGGGGTTGTCCTGATACCTCCCCCCCGCCCAAGGGGCAGCCTCCAGACAACCCTCAACAACAACACAAAACCACCTTCCCAAGGTGGGTGGATCAGGGTCCCCAGACTGGAGCATAGGGTGGATCAGGTGGTCTGCCAAAGTCTCTAGGCCACCAGATCACAGAGCCAGGTGGGTTAGGGGGCTTACCCAAATCTGTGGGCCCCCATACCGAAGCACAGGACCTGGCAAACACAAACCGACAAACAAAGCAGTTGACTGCAGCACACTGACATCAGAAGCAGCTGATAGGGGCACGCTGGGTTCAGAGGCAGAAAACAATAGTGCACAGATCTCAGCAGCCGACGATGGCGGTGCACCGGCTTCAGCAGCTGACGATGGAGGCGCACCAGCCTCAGCGGCTGATGGTGGAGGTGTACCGGCCTCAGTGGATGATGGTGGAGGTGCACCGGCCTCAGCGGATGACGATGGAAGTGTGCCGGCCCCTGGATGCGATGACTGAGACGTGCTGGCCTCAGGAACAACAGGTGGAGATGCACCGGTCTCTGCAACAGACGGCGGAAGCGCACCAGCCTCAGCAGCAGACGACAGGAGCACGCCAGCCCCTGGATGTGATGACTGAGGAGTATCAGGCACAGAACAGCAGGTGGAGGCATACCAGCCTCAGGAACACATGATGACGGCACATTGACCTCATGAACAGCAGGTGGAGGCACACCGGCCTCAGGAACACATGACGGAGGTGCACTGGCCTCAGGAACACATGACAGAGGCACCCCGGTCTCAAGAACACATGGCGGAGGTGCACCGACCTCAGGAACAGATGGCGGAGGAGCACCAGCCTCAGGAACACATGACGGAGGTGGACCAGCCTCAGGAACAGATGGTGGAGGCTCACTGGCCTTGACAGCAAATGATAGAGGCTCACTGGCCTTGGGACCACATGACAGAGGCACACCAGCCTCAGGAACTAACGGTGGAGGTACACCGGCCTCTGGAACACATGACGGAGGTGCACCGGCCTCTGGAACACATGGTTGGAGTGTGCTGACTTCAGATGCTGAAGGTTGGAGCACAATGACCTCAGGCGCAGATGGTTGGAGCACAGACTTTAGGCACAGATGGTTGGATCCCACTGACTTCAGGCACATATGGTTGGAGTGCACTGACCTCTGGAGTTGATGACTGAGGCGCAGCAAACTCAGGACCAGATGGTATAGGCGCACCGGCTTCAGAAACAGCTGATGGAGGCTCACCGGCCTCGGGAACCGACGGTGGCTGGGGAGCGCTGACCACTAGTGACAGCTGCTGAGGTGTGAAAGTGTCTGGCCCAGATGCCTGGAGAGCTGTCCTCACTGCAGCCACCTCGGATTCAGGAGAAAGGCAGGGAGTGAGTGAGGCGACACCACAATCACCAGGAGAAAGGAAAATCTTTTCTTATATTAGTGTAATAAAAGAAACAAAAAGAACTGGCCTTAACTCCTGGTCCTCTGCTGCTGGGATGACCACCTCAGGATGAGCTGCAGGAGCAATGACCTCTGGAAGTGAAGTTGGAGCGGGCTGCTCAGGCGAAACAGGTGGAGCGGTGATCACAGAGACAAATGGAGCTGAGATGTGCAACTTGGGAGCTGATGGCTGGGGCATGGTGACCTCCCGCTCTGCAGTCACTGGAGTTGCCATTGCTGAAGCATTTAAGGGAGGTGGGGCCGCGGCAGTAGAAATCCTCAGGGAGACCTTGAGTGAAGGGCCTGGATGGCGTGCGGAGTGATGCTTCCTCGAGGCTTGCTCCCTCGCTGGCCCTTTAGAAACTGGATGGTCCTTTTGTGCTGGGAACAACACCTCCGGAGCAAGCCAGGGCTTGTACTCCAGCAAAATGTCCATCTGCGTGAGGACCACCTGCCTCCGCTCCTCCTGCTCCATAGCATTTGCGGCCCTGGCTGGTGAACTGGGGACAGCAGGCAGCGTAGGAGTAATGGGAAAGGTGGGAGGCAGCTTACCAGAGGCAGGAGAAGGAGCCAATGACTCAGAGCCTGATTGGAAGAGGTGGTGCGGGCAGTCGCTTTACTCGAGCATGTGCTGGAGTTGTGTTAACTTAGAGTGAAGTTTGGCTACCTTGGGGAAACACAACAGGTCCGGGTGACTGAGAACCAGCTCCTCCACAGCCATGAGGTCCCTCAACCCCTCCCAGGCATTGGAATGTTCCAGAACATGGGCCATCAGATGGGCAATTTGGTCAAGAAACCCTGACAACTCGTCCTGGTTCCACTCCTTCCTACTCCTGCCGATTTCTCCAGCTGAGTCCTTGATTGGAGGTGTTCTACTGTCAACATTAGCTTCATTCATCCTGGCCGCTGTTTACATCCTGCCCAACGCGGACGTGCGCGAGGCTCAACGTGCGCTCGCAGATCACATTCAGCAAGCGGAGCGGACTTTTCCGGACTCTCTGGTTATTGTGGTTGGCGACTTTAACCAGAGCAACCTGAGCCACGAATTCCCCCGATACAAACAGTTTATTAAATGCCCCACCAGAGGAGAGAACACGCTGGATCACTGTTACACTACAGTGAAGGACGCGTATCGCGCTGTTCCCCGTGCTGCGCTCGGACCATCTGATCACGTGATGGTCCACCTGATTCCCACATACAGACAGAGACTGAAGCTCACAAAACCTGTTGTGAGCACTACGAGGAAATGGACCAGTGAAGCTGGGGAGGAGCTGCGCACGTGCTTGGAAATAACTGACTGGGGCATGTTTAAAGGAGCCACGCATGATCTGGATGAGTACATGGACACTGTGACCTCATATATCCACTTTTGTGAGGAGAGCATTCTTCCATCACGCACCAGGGTGAGTTACTCCAACGACAAGCCCTGGTTCACAGCTAAGCTCAGACAGATCAGGAAGGAGAAGGAAGCAGCGTTGAAAAGTGGAGACAGGGACTGCTACAGGGAGGTCAAATACCGGTTTAGCAGAGAGCTGAGGAGAACTAAATCTGTGTATTCTGAGAGACTCCAGCAACAGTTCAATGCTAACGACTCTGCTTCTGTGTGGAGAGGACTGAGGCAAATCACCAACTATCGGCCTCAGGCTTCTAAGGGTCAGGATGACAAAGCCCTTTGTCAAAGACTGTCCCAACACTATGCCCGTTTTGACACCTTGTCAGCTGTGTCCAACTCCCCCCCTCCCCCCAGTGCCACTGCCTCCATGGTCCCCACTTCATCAAAGGTGGCTCCCCCCTCCTCCCCCCCTGCCCTTGCCATCAGTGAGCAGGACGTGCACAGACAGTTCTCCAGACTGAACCCGCGCAAGGCCCCCGGTCCGGACGGCGTGTCTCCCTCCACCCTGAGACACTGTGCGGAAGAGCTGACTCCTGTCTTCACAGACATTTTTAACACCTCCCTGAAGTCATGCCACGTGCCGGCCTGCCTCAAAACCTCTACCATCGTCCCTGTCCCCAAGAAGCCACGGATCACTGGACTTAACGACTACAGACCTGTAGCGCTCACCTCTGTAGTCATGAAGTCCTTTGAGCGCCTGGTCCTGCCCCACCTCAAGACCATCACCACTCCCCTCCTGGACCCGCTGCAGTTTGCCTACAGAGCCAACAGGTCTGTGGACAGCACAGTCAACCTGGCCCTCCACTCCATCCTGCAGCACCTGGACTCCCCGGGAACCTATGCGAGGATCCTGTTTGTGGACTTCAGCTCTGCATTCAATACCATCCGCCCCGCTCTGCTCCAGGACAAGCTGTCCCTGCTCAACGTGCCTGACTCCCTCTGCAGGTGGATCACCGACTTCCTGATGGACCGGAGGCAGCATGTGCGGCTGGGAAAGACTGTCTTAGACTCTGTTAGCATCAGCACCGGATCACCCCAGGGCTGTGTACTTTCCCCCCTGCTCTTCTCCCTGTACACCAACTCCTGCACCTCCAGCCACCAGTCTGTCAAGCTGATCAAGTTTGCGGACGACACCACCCTCATCGGGCTCATCTCCAACGGCGACGAGTCCGTCTACAGGAGAGAGGTGGCCCGGCTGGCGTCCTGGTGCAGCCACAACAACCTGCAGCTGAACGCTCTGAAGACAGTGGAGATGATTGTGGACTTCACAAAAGTCACAGCCCCTCTGCCCCCCCTTACCCTCACAGACTCTCCCATCACCACTGCGGATTCCTTCCGCTTCCTGGGCACCACCATCACCCGGGACCTCAAGTGGGAGCCGACCATCAGCTCCCTCATCAAAAAGGCCCAGCAGAGGATGTTCTTCCTGCGGCAGCTGAGGAAGCTCAAGCTACCCACCAAGATGTTGGTGCAGTTCTACACGGCCATCATCGAGTCCATCCTCACCACCTCCATCACCGTGTGGTACGCAGGAGCCACTGCCAGGGACAGACTAAGACTGCAGCTCGTTGTGCGCGCTGCTGAGAAGGTGATCGGCTGCAAGCTCCCATCCCTCCAGGACCTGTACATCTCCAGGACCCGGAGGCGTGCAGGTCGGATCATAGCCGACCCTTCACACCCTGGATACGCACTGTTTGCCCCCCTCCCCTCAGGCAGAAGACTTCGGTCCATTCAGACTAAAACCTCCCGTTACATGAACAGCTTCTTCCCCTCTGCCATCAAACTGCTGAACACTAAGTGACTTATTAGACTCTCGTGCACTACGTACAGCAACTCAACCGGACTCATGATAATTATCACTGTTTTCTTTTGCACTACCGACTGCACTATGTGGAACTCCACAATATCTGCTGCTTGTTAATATATTTAAAAATTGCATAGATTAGTATTACTCATTTATATTCTACATTTTATTGCATGCATAGTTTTTTATTTTTATCTTTAGTACTACTCCATGTTTTATGTTGCAGCATTGCACCGAGACAAATTCCTAGTTTGTGTACTACATGAACAATGGCAATAAATCTCATTCTGATTCTGATTCTGATTCTGATTCTGAACATTGCCCCTCTGGGACAAGGAAAAGGACTCACGTGCATGGCATTTACGTGGCATGATTTATTGTGCAAAACAGAACAGAGAAACAAAGCAGCTTGTGGGCTGAAAAACAAAAACAAAACATGGCAAGCCTAAGATATATGGTTATAGGCAGGATAGACAATCTGGCTAGACAGAAGTGTGGATGAGACGTCGAACCAAAATTAGGATACCGCACAGGGCAAAGACAAAGACAGACATACAGTATATAGACTATGGATAATCAACAGAACACAGGACAGGTGGGAACAATCAAGGCCAAAGAGAGACAGCAGGGGAGTGGCTATAGGTATGGGAGACATGAGAAGCGGAGACAAAAAGGGTAAACAGGAGCACATGAGACATTGATAACAAACATACAGGACAAAGAACAAGGTAGGAAATAAATAATACAAACAACCCAGGAACATAATAATAATAATAAACACAGAAAATCCCAAAATACAAACTCAGAGCGAGGATGTGGGTTGGAGCCCATGTCCTGGTGACAAGAAAATATAAACTATAAACTAAGGTGAGGACATGAAAATATAACATAAAACAAAGCAAGGACATGGGCCTAGCCCATGTTCTGACATTCATATCTGATGCTGAAGATATGGATATCCAAAACACAAAAATCATTTGCACATCTCAAGAAATCTGTCAAAAAGAAAAGTGTATATGAGCAATGTGATTGATTTTTCTTTGTAGGACTTCACACATGGTACACGACTGAGGGGATTTATAGTTTTATCTTTTTCAAAAGGAAAAGCGTGTTTAATGGTGTCTGACATCCAAGGCTGTGTATGAGGACAAATGTGATGGACAGTTTATGAAAATGGGGAAATAGAGTCTGCATTACCTCATCCATCTCACCTCAAACAGAGATGGACAGATGGACCCAGTGTGTGTGTGTTCAGCCAAATCAAATCCCTGTTATGATAAGTCTGTTCAACACAATGTGGAGGAATGTGCATCTGCAGCACATCATGTCTGTTCACACCATGGCCATACTGTATATATACAGTATATATCAGTGGTGTACCCTCAGGGCCAGCAAAGCCTTTTCTGCTGGCCTAAACACTATCAGAATTACATTTACAACCTACATTCTTATATTTGTTCCATGAGGATTATTAAATTATTCCTAATAGTCTATTCTCTTCATTCTGTAGCTTTTCTCTTGGTTGCACTCCTTCCAGTAGTGTAATGCACGTTCGAGTTTTTTGTCCAATCATATTTCAACCATCTGTGTTGCCAGGGTCAAGCAAATCTCCCTTGGGCCTTCAGGAATTAACAGTGCGCTCTGTAGGTTCAGGTTCAGGTTACTTTATTTGTACCCGTAGGTAGATTTGTTTTGCAGTTAGGTGACATCCATATTTACAAACCACAATTCATGAGCACAAACACAGGCACACATAAAGCTGACTATAAACATGATAAAAGTACTCAAGGCTCCACCAATCAGGACATATGACAAAGAGATAAGAGAAAAAAAAACAAGGAGATAAGAGAGAAGGGTCATATTAAAAACTTAAAGACTAGTCAAAGAGGTTAAAAACTCAAAAGTCTAAAACCCAATAAAAGATTTAGAACCCAGATAAAAACCCAAATAAAAAACCTACAAAAATAAGTAAATATAAAATAAAATTAATAAATAGGTAACTAAATTATGTGCAATATATTGTTACATCTTGTTCAACTCTTTAACAGCAGCAGGAACAAAGCTGTTTTTGTAGTGCTGGGTTTTACTTTTTGGGACAGCAAACCTCCGTCTGGAGGGAAGAAGCTGAAAGTGGCAGCGCAAAGGGTGGGAGTCATCATTTAAAATGGAGGTAGCAATCCTCTGTACCTGTCTGGTGTACAGGGATGTCAGGTTCAGCTGTGACTCACCAAGCAAACGACTGGACCATCTAACTACCTGATCCAAGGATTTCCTCTGTTTCAGTTTTATCTGACCAAACCATGACACTAAAGAAAAGGATAAAACAGATTCAATAAAAGCCCGATAAAACATTGTCATTATGGTTCGGTCAATTTGGAAGCGTGCAAGTTTCCTTAAACAATGCAAATGTTGCTGACCCTTTTTGCACACCCTTTCACAGTTCTCTTCAAAGTTTAAATTACTATCAATAATCGTCCCAAGATATTTGTAGGATTGTACACATTCAATGGTCTGGCCTTTTAGTACAGTGATTTCGTGCGTGGGAGTTTTCCTCCTAAAGTCAATAATCATATCTTTAGTTTTTGTCGTACTCAGCTGCAGGTAGGAATCCTCACACCAGTGAACAAAATCATCAACTACTGGGCCGTGGCCACTCTCACCATCCTGGAGGAGACTGACAATAACTGAATCATCAGCATACTTTATAATGTGCCTGTTGTCATGTCTGCTCCGACACGTTTGTGTACAGGATGAAGAGTAGTGGTGACATCCCCCCCCCCCCCCCCCGCGGAGAGCCAGTAGAACACTTTAGGTCAGACAATGTACCATTGACCCTTACTCTTTGTGTCCTGTTGGTTAAAAAATCCAGAATCCAATCCACCAGATTATTACTCAAATCAAATATGCAGGAGCCTTTCAACTAAAATATGAGGTTGGACTGTATTAAAGACGGAAGGAAAGTCCACAAATAAAAGCCTGGTGTGTGTCCCATTAAAATCCAGATGTTCAAAAAGCATGTTAAACAGAGTGACAGTGGCATCCTCCACTCCTCCGTGAGGCCTACAGTCAAACTGAAAAGGATCCAATGCATGCTCAGTCTGCTTTAGGACCTCAGATCTGACCAGTTTTTCAAAAATTTTCATTAAAATTGAAGTCAGAGCAACTGGTCTAAAATCATTTACCGTTTTAGGACAGCTGGATTTTGGAACGGGGACAACCACAGCATATTTCCAGATCTTAGGCACATGTTGTGTCTGTAAGGACTGATTGAAAATGTAGTGAAATACAGGACTCAATTCATGTGCACAGGACTTTACCAAGCGCCCACATATATTATCAGGGCCCTGACTTTTGTTTACTTTTACAGCACAGAATGCCCTTTTTTAACATCTTGCACCTCAGTATTAAAGTGCTGATTGTCTTTGAGTTTCTGTTTCAAATCTTGGGTTTCTGTGCTAAAATCAAAGGAGTCAAAATGACCATAAAAACAATTAAGAGCATTTGCCAGCTCTGTGTCTGAATTAAAACCATCTAAAAACACACGATTACTGCACTCTGTGCTCTGAAGGCCTGCAATAGTTTTCATACTGGCCCAGGCTGAACCAAATCTCTTTGTTGCCATCTTGCTTTCCAACTCTGATTTATTATTCTGTTTTGCTCTTAAAATTTCAGCCTTCAGCTCTTTTGTGGCAACCTGTAGCTCAGAAACAGACCCCTGTTTAAAGGCAAGTGCTTTCCTCTGTAAGCAGGATTTAACTGATTTTGTAACCCATGGCTTGTTGTTGGGTTATATTTTGACACGTTTACGTTGAACGATCATATCTCTGCAGAAAGCCATGTATGAGCATGTCACGTCCACTAAAGAGTCCAAATCTTCTCCGCAGGACAGTGTGAACACCTCCCAATCCGTACAGTTAAAGCATTCCTGGAGGCAGTGCACTGAATCCTCTGTCCACACGTTTATGTCTCTGGTCTTCGCCTTGTCTCTTCTGAGAGCAGTTTTATATGTGGGCAGCAAATGTACACAGTTGTGATCTGAGGATCCTAAAGGAGGAAGGGGAATAGATTTATAGGCCCTCTCAATGGATCCATAGCACAGGTCCAATGTCTTTTTTTTGCCTGGTTGGGCAGGAGACATACTGATAAAAGTTTTTAAGTATCTTCTTTAAAGAAACATGGTTAAAATCCCCAAGGATAAAATTTGGAGCCTCTGGGGAAATCGACTGCAACCGCTGTACCACATCAAAGACGATGCTGGAGGTGGAGGCAGCATCTGCCCTCGGGTGAATGTACACAGTCATTATGAAAAGTTGGGGGAACTCGCGGGGCAGATAAAAGGGGCGTAGCGATAAGAACAGAAGCTCCACATCTGGTGTACAGATGCGCTCTCTGACCGTGACAGATGTACAGTACTGTTTATTAATATATAAACATGCACCGCCCCCCTGACGTTTCCCTGTTACCTCTTCCTGCCCATCCGAGCGAAGTGGGACCCCAAAGCCGTTAATACACAGGTCCGGGTCCCGGTCATGCGTCCTAAGCCACGTCTCCGTGTAAGCCATGACACAGCAGTTTTTGAAGTCCTTCTGATATCGTACATTTCCTTGAATTTCATCCACTTTATTTCTCAGGGATTGTACGTTCCCCATAATAATGGAAGGAAGAGGAATGCGGTTAAGCTGACGCCTCCTCAGGTTTAATCTTACGCCTCCACGCTTTCCGCGTTTCCTCCTCTTGTCTTTCTTTTCATCGCTGTGTCCATGAAAATCTCTTAAAATAAAGTCCGGCTGTTGCGGCACAGACTCAAACACAGATGCTGTATTATCCATGTTTAAATGCAGTAACATGTCTCTGGAATATTGTATTCTTCCCGGTGTGACCGCGATCGCGCCTACCTCCAAGACAAAGAGCCGGTAGGAAAGAAACGACAGTGCAAAAACAAGAAGGAAATCCATACTGATGGAACCAGGGAGCTCTTCGTTATATAGTCCACATGCACACGCAGCAACCGGCAGTGGGTGAAAAATGTTCTACGTCTGTGTCTCTGTTTTTATGCACTTTAAGGTGTTTTAACGTGATTCTCTGTGCCGTTTTTGTCCTTGAATGTTTGTGGACTATATAACGAAGAGCTCCCTGGTTCCATCAGTATGGATTTCCTTGTTTTTGCACTGTTGTTTCTAGCCTACCGGCTCTTTGTCTTGGAGGTAAGCGCGATCGCGGTCACACCCGGAAGAATACAGTTTTCCAGAGACATGTTACTGCATTTAAACATGGATAATGCAGCATCTGTGTTTGACTCTGTGCCACAACTGCTGGACTTTATTTTAAGAGATTTTGATGGACACAGCGATGAAAAGAGAGACAAGAGGAGGAAACGTGGAAAGCGTGGAGGCATAAGATTAAACCTGAGGAGGTGTCAGCTTAACCGCATTCCTCTTCCTTCCATTATTATGGGGAACGTACAATCCCTGAGAAATAAAGTGGATGAAATTCAAGGAAATGTACGATATCAGAAGGACTTCAAGAACTGCTGTGTCATGGCTTACACGGAGATGTGACTTATGGCGCATGAGTGGGACCCGGACCTGTGTACTGACGGCTTTGGAGTCCCACTTCGCTCAGATCGGCAGGAACAGGTAACGGGGAAACGTCAGGGGGGCGGCATACGTTTATATTGTGGAGTGTGTCAAATAAGAGGCTGACTCATGGCAGACGGTTTATTACACACTTCACATCTCTCAAGCACAGAACAGACTGAATCATTTCAGCAAGCACTCTCTTTTTACCCAAATCTCTCCTCACAAGTTTCATGGCATTTCTCCACACACAACATGACATTTGCATTACACTGCATTCAACCCCCTACGTCCTTGACTCCTTCCTGCTATCTCGCCAGGAACTGAGATGCTAAATAATCTGACTCCCCCAAGGTGCTACCCCCCCCCCCCCCCAGCATCTTAGGTAGAACAATAGAACATCAGTCCACATGCCGTTTGGGCTTCCGTCTCCTCCCGTATCTGCTGTAACTGGGGTTTACCGCCTCCGTGGCGCTGCTGTGCCGGTGGGGGGCTTCTGGGAGTGTGTCTGACTGCAGGTGGGCCGTGACGAGGGGGGGGGCACTTCGGTCTGTCCGTGTGGCTGCTCTGGTGAATCGTTTCCCTGGGGAGCTCTCCGTGGGGGTCTTCCACGCCGAGGGGCCCTAGCCAACAGCACTTGCTTGTCCGCCACAATGAAAGCGGGTTTGAGTCTGTCTATGCCAATTTTTTCCCGTCTACCCCCCAAGTCTAGCAAAAAATGCTTATCCCCTGTTTCCAACACTCTGAATGGTCCATCATAGGGTGGGCGCAATGGAGGGCGGTGTGCGTCGTGTCTGACGAACACGAACTCCGCGCTCTTCAAAGTTTTAGGCACGAAAACACGCGGAAAACTGTGGTGGGCCGGGCCTGGCCCGGCAGCGTGCCTGTGTTTGCGCTACGCTGCAAAAGCTGAGACAGGGAGCTGCCCGGCGCGGGATTATCTGGTAGAAATTCCCCGGGCAGCCGTAGGGGCTGCGCAAAAACGAGCTCTGCCGGGGAAGCTTCCAAATCCTCTTTCGGCGCGGAGCGCAACCCCAATAAAACCCATGGCAGCCTGTCTACCCAATTTGCATCCGTCAGTGAAGCCCTGAGTGCTGCTTTCAGTGATCTATGAAAACGCTCGCATAAACTATTGGCCTGTGGGTTGTATGCGGGTGTGTGGTGAATTGTAACGCCCAGGCTGTGGGCCATCGTGGACCAGAGTTTGGAAACAAATTGAGGGCCCCTGTCAGACGTAATGTCAGACAGGACTCCAAAACGCGCCACCCATGCTGTTAAAAAAGCGCGTGCTACGTCCGTGGGCGTGGTTGCTGCCAGCGGGACTGCTTCTGGCCAGCGTGTGGTGCGGTCCACCACTGTCAGGAGGTGCGTGCACCCCTGTGATGGTGGGAGGGGGCCCACGAGGTCCACGTGAACATGGTCGAACCTCTTAGCCGGGATACAAAACGGCTCCAAGGGAGCCTTCGTGTGTCTGTGTACCTTGGCTCGTTGGCACGCCACGCAGGCTGCAGCCCACTCTTTTACTTGTTTGCGTAGGCTCAGCCACACAAACTTCTGTCCCAACATTCTGACCGATGCGTGCACTCCTGGTGCGCCAGAGTGTGAACCGACTCAAACACACGGCGGCGCCACGCGACCGGGACCACCGGGCGCGGGCGTCCCATGGAGATATCGCAGACTGGGGGGGGGAGTGGCGCCATCTTGCAGCACCCTGCTCTCCAGCCTTAACCCTGTTGGTCCAGACTGGAGCGCACGCACGTCTGCATCGCTAATCTGCTCCGCGGCCATGGCTGCGTAATTATCCCCACGCAGACCGGGGCCACCACGGCGCGCGAGAGGCAGTCTGCCACCACATTCAGTTTACCCGACACATGCTGAATATCGGTAGTAAACTCTGAGATCGCGGTCAGCTGTCTCTGCTGCCGGCCCGACCACGGTTCTGAAACCTTGGCCATTGCGAATGTTAGCGGCTTGTGGTCCACGAACGCGGTGAAGCTGCGCCCTTCTAGCCAGAACTGGAAGTGGCGTATGGCCAGGTGAAGGGCCAGTAACTCCCTGTCAAATGCGCTGTATTTACGTTTGCTGTCGCGCAAAGTTCTGCTGAAAAAGGCGAGCAGCTGCCAAGCCCCGGCGACGCGCTGCTCTACGACAGCCCCTATGGCCACGTCTGAAGCGTCGGTGGTGAGCGCTATCCGGGCCGCCGGGTCCGGATGCGCCAGCAGTGCGGCGTTTACCAGGGCTGCTTTAACCTCCAAGAACGCCCGCTCTCGCTCCGGGGTCCATTCGACCCTATCCGCGGGTTTCTGTTTCTTGAGCGCGGCGTACAATGGTTGCATGAGCTGCGCCATGCGGGGAAGGAAACGGTTATAAAAGTTCACCATCCCCCAAAATTTCTGCAGCGCCCTGACCATCTGAGGCCGGGGAAAGTCTGCCACGGCGCGCACTTTGTTGGGCAGCGGGATCGCTCCTTCCGGAGAGACGCGGTGCCCCCAAAAATCAATCTCCATCACGCCGAACTGGCATTTTGCCGGGTTGATTATTAACCCGTGCTCCTCCAACCTCCAGAAAACTGTCGTGAGGTGGGTTTCGTGTTCGTCTTCGGACGCACTGGCTACCAGGATATCGTCCAGGTAGACGAACATGAACGGGAGATCGCGCAGCACTGCATCCATCATGCACTGGAATGTCTGTGCCGCTCCTTTTAACCCGAATGGCATGCGCAGGAACTCGAATAGACCGAACGGAGTTATTACCGCTGTTTTGGGTACGTCCTCAGCGCGCACTGGGACTTGGTGGTAACCGCGGACCAGGTCTTTTTTAGAAAAAATGCGTGCTCCGGCGAGGTGAACGGAAAAATCCTGTATGTGGGGAATTGGGTAGCGGTCGTGCGCTGTGGCGTTGTTCAACCTGCGGAAATCCCAGCACGGTCGCCACGATCCCTCAGCCTTAGGGACCATGTGTAGCGGGGATGCCCATGGGCTGTTCGAACGCCTGATGATGCCCACCCTTTCCAGGCTGGCGAACTCCTCGCGCGCTATGGCCAGTTTAACTGCGTCCAAGCACCGAGGTCTTGCAAAAACGGGCGGCCTGGTGGTGGTGATAAAGTGCTCCACCCCATGTTTAGCGATGGCTGTGGAAAACGTCGGGACCGTGAGTGCTGGGAACTGAGTGAGCAGTGTGTGGAACTTACCGCCTGTAGCTGTGACAGTGGCTTGTGCTGTTGGCTGGGTCACTCGAGCTATACAGGGAAGAGAGTCAAAGGACAGTGCATTAACCAGGCGCCTGTTAGCAACATCAACCAGTAAACCATGTGCACACAGAAAATCAGCCCCCAGGATATGGTAATTCAGTGCTGCTACGACAAAAGTCCACTTGTATGTATGGCCGTGTAGAGATAAGAGCAGAGTCCTCTCACCAAAGGTCTTAATATCCGAGCCGTTTGCTGCCAACATCTCGGGGCCGCTAGGTCCTGCCAGCCGGTCAGCGTAGGTCGGCAGGATGAAACTCTTCTGGGCTCCGGTGTCCACGAGGAAACGCCTCCCCGAGCGTGCATCTGTCAAGTAGAGCAGCTTGTTCTCTTCACCGAGGGTCGCAGCTGCTACCGACCGCCGGCCTCGGCGTTTTCCCTAGCACTTGAATTGGCATGGTGGCGCACATCTGTGTGCATTCTCTCCGAAGCGGCGGTGGTAGAAGCAGAGCGTGTCTCTCTGGCGCTCCTTGGCCCCTGCTGCTGCTACCGTCGGTGGCTCCTCGCCTCCTCTGGTCGTCTCGCTGGGCTCCGCCGCTGCCGCGTTGACTATGATCGCCCTGGTGGTGATGATGATCCGGTCTGCCTCCTGGGCTAGCGCACGGTAGTCGCGCGCAGCCAGCAACGGCGAATTGGCCAGAACCGCTCTCGCACTGTTGGAAGGTTCCGGAGGAAGAGGTGGGCAAACAGAAAGTGCCCATCGTCCGTGCCCATTAAGGCCAGCATCTTCTCAATCAGGTCTACGGCCGAACCATCTCCTAACTCGGCCCGCGTCAGGAGCCTCTCTGCTCTCTCACATTCCGAGAGCGTGTAGCGCAGGGTGAGCGCAGCCTTGAGCGCCTCGTATTTGTTGCTGGCTGGAGGCTGATCGAGCAGGCTCGCTACCTGCTGAGCTGTGCGGGCGTCCAGCGCTGCGACCACATGGTAGAATCTGGTGTCGTTTGCCGTTACTCCCCGGAGGGCGAACTGGGCCTCGGTGTGGTGGAACCAAGAGCGCGTGTTGTGCTGCCAGAAATCCGGTAGCTTGACTGAAACTGCACACGCGTGGCTGGGGGTTCCAGCCCGGGCTGTCTGTGGGATGGCTGCCACCTCGCTGGAGCTTCCTGACCGGGCCGGCTCCGGGGTTCTTGCCTCGTGTTCCATAATACGTCTTGGGTCACCAGTGTGGAGTGTGTCAAATAAGAGGCTGACTCATGGCAGACGGTTTATTACACACTTCACATCTCTCAAGCACAGAACAGACTGAATCATTTCAGCAGGCACTCTCTTTTTACCCAAATCTCTCCTCACAAGTTTCATGGCATTTCTCCACACACAACATGACATTTGTATTACACTGCATTCAACCCCCTACGTCCTTGACTCCTTCCTGCTATCTCGCCAGGAACCTCCTGAGCATTGTTCTCCCATGCTTATCCACTGTCTCTTGTCTGAGATGCTAAATAATCTGACTCCCCCAAGGTGCTACAATATATTAATAAACAGTACCGTACATCTGTCACGGTCAGAGAGTGCATCTATACACCAGATGTGGAACTTCAGTCCGTATCGCTACGCCCATTTTATCTGCCCTGCGAGTTCCCCCAACTTTTCATAACGACTGTGTACATTCACCTGAGGGCAGATGCTGCCTCCGCCTCCAGCACCGTCTTTGATGTAGTACAGCGGTTGCAGTCGATTTCCCCAGAGGCTCCAAATTTTATCCTTGGGGATTTTTTTTTTTTAATTTTGTATACTTTATTGATCCCCAGAGGGGAAATTGAGGGCATCCACCTGGATGGATGAAGCAGCCACGGTACGGCGCTATCCCTTAACCATTCACACACACACATTCACACCTAGGGCCACTTTAGAGTCTCCAGTTAACCTAACCTGCATGTTTTTGGCCTGTGGGAGGAAACCGGAGAAACCATGTTTCTTTAAAGAAGGCACTTAAAAACTTTTATCAGTATGTCTCCTGCCCAACCAGGCGAAAAAAGAGATTGGACCTGTGCTATGGATCCATTGAGAGGGCCTATAAATCTATTCCCCTTCCTCCTTTAGGACTCAGATCACAACTGTGTACATTTGCTGCCCACATATAAAACTGCTCTCAGAAGAGACAAGGTGAAGACCAGAGACATAAACATGTGGACAGAGGATTCAGTGCACTGCCTCCAGGAATGCTTTAACTGTACGGACTGGGAGGTGTTCACACTGTCCTGCAGAGATGATTTGGACTCTTTAGTGGACGTGACATGCTCATACATGGCTTTCTGCAGAGATATGATCGTTCCACGTAAACGTGTATATATATAGCCCAACAACATATATATATATATATATATATATATATATATATATCCCAACAACAAGCCATGGGTTACAAAATCAGTTAAATCCTGCTTACAGAGAAAAGCACTTGCCTTTAAACAGGGGTCTGTTTCTGAGCTACAGGTTGCCACAAAAGAGCTGAAGTCCAAAATTTTAAGAGCAAAACAGAATTATAAATCAGAGTTGGAAAGCAAGATGGCAACAAAGAGACTTGGTTCAGCCTGGGCCAGTATGAAAACTATTGCAGGCCTTCAGAGCACAGAGCGCAGTAATCGTGTGTTTTTAGATGGTTTTAATTCAGACACAGAGCTGGCTAATGCTCTTAATTGTTTTTATGGTCGTTTTGACTCCTTTGATTTTAGCACAGAAACCCAAGATTTGAAACAGAAACTCAAAGACAATCAGCACTTTAATATTGAGGTGCAGGATGTTAAAAGGTTAAATTAACTGTTAAACTCATCCTGTTGCTTTAACCAATCAGATGTCTTCTGTACATTCAGGGGTATGCATAGAAGGTGTTATGTCCACAAACCTGGCAATGACGACCGACGGGGATGCTGTCGTTTACTGAATTTTATTACAGATAAAGGTAGAACACAAAGCATGCATACAGTGGGGCCGGCTGCCAACCACTGAGCATCTCTATCATACCTGCATACAACAACAACTGCCTGCTGAGATGGTGGGCCGCCCGATATATAAGATGTGGTGACATCATCCGCAGGATGCCGCACCACTCCCAAAATACCTGATATTCATACATCACATTCCCCCCTCCCTTGAAAAAACTGAAAATTCTATTTTAACTTTAGCAAATGCGCCCTCCCCAATTTAATAACTAATTCCGACTATGCAATTGCTTATAATTAGTATTATTCAAATACATATTGCTTTAACCCTTGTATAGTATATCACACATATTAAACATCACTACTCATGCGTTATCAACAAATCACAAAATTATGTTTAGCTGTTCAGGTACTAGATGATTCAAAGAACTTACTTTCCATGTATTAATTATAAGGAACATTTTGGTATTTTTTTTTTCCGGTTCCGGTTCCGCCAGACCGGCGGCGCCACACGAGTTGGCTGCCCATTGCAACAGCCTTTTTTTTTTTATCTTCCTTCTTCTTTCTACACCTTTCACTCTATATATATATCACGGACACACAGATCGCCCCAAAGGTCTCCCGAGTCGGCGGACGGAGCCAGTGTTTACAGGAGACGTTACAGCAGGAAGAGCTAGTGCTAGCTAGCACTCAACCGCCACCCGGTGCTAACGGAGAAGCTCGACATACTGGGAACTGTAGCGAAAACGACACGGGTGCCGGCTGGAGTTTAGGCAGCGTGCAAGAAATATAAGACAGAATAATAAAGAGCGATGGCAAGAACCAAGCAGACCGCCCGTAAAATCTACTGGAGGAAAAGCCCCCCAGGAAGCAGCTAGCCACCAAGGCTGCTCGGAAAAGCGCTCCGGCCACCGGCGGAGTGAAGAAGCCTCACCGTTACAGGCCCGTGGCTCTGAGAGAGATCTGTCGCTACCAGAAATCCACGGAGCTGCTCATCCGTAAGCTGCCCATCCAGCGCCTGGTGAGGGAGATCGCTCAGGACTTCAAGACCGACCTGTGCTTCCTGAGCTTCGCCGTCATGGCTCTGCAGGAGGCCAGCGAGGCCTACCTGGTGGGTCTCTTCTTCTCTAAGAGGGTCACCATCATGCCCAAAGACTTCCAGCTGGCCCGCTGCATCCGCAGAGAGAGAGCTTAGACTTTCTGCTGCACATTCACCAACCATAATGCGCCGCACTGTGTGTCTATATATATATATATGTGTAGCGAACTCAATATGAGCACCCTACTTGGCTTGCCAAGTGGGTTGACCCTATTGGCGACACAGGTAGGGTGTGGGACTCCGGAGCGGGAGGCGTGAGTTCGAATCTCCCGGTGGGACGTCGCCATGTCGAGCAGCACGTTACAATATTTATAGTAATATGTACATATGTTTACTAGCTGTTCTTGTTTTTTCTTGCCTCCTGATTGTTGCTCTGAGTGTTGCTATCCCTGTGCTGTTGCAATCCTGGAATTTCCCCATTGTGGGACTAATAAAGGCTTATCTTATATTATCTTATTATTGCTTAAAGAACATTTTGTTAGTAAAGAACACACACACTTTGTTTTATTTTATTCAAGAACACTCGTTGGTTTGGCTTTTTTTTTCCCGAACTAAACCAAAGCCAAAAAAACAAGATAACGCATGAAGTATGCTTTTGCTGGGAGGTACAGCCAATAGCAAAGTGTGATTTATCATGGAAAACAGCTGCGCTCTGTGCTTCAGGCGATCAACTGACTGGATCCTCCACCTCCGGTGTTCTGACATTTTTTTTTTTTAATTTA
Source organism: Pholidichthys leucotaenia (assembly GCA_020510985.1). Classification (NCBI taxonomy): domain Eukaryota; kingdom Metazoa; phylum Chordata; class Actinopteri; order Cichliformes; family Pholidichthyidae; genus Pholidichthys; species Pholidichthys leucotaenia. The sequence continues at coordinate 291,514,708 of CM035847.1, forward strand.
AGTTTTTGTAAAGGGTATACAGGTCATTACAGCATTGCATTGTTTACATTTTCATCACATGTTCCCTTATTTTTTGCTATTTGACAACATTGGTAGGATAATTATTACAACACCCCCTTTTTTTTTTAAAGTGAAAGAAAAAGTGAAATTAAAGAGAATAAAATAAAAAAAAACGAACAAACAAACAAACAGGACAGCAAAAAACAAACAAACAGAAAATTAAGTAATTAAAAGTAAGAGCATCTGAGTAACATTGAAACAAAGAGCGGGACCATTATTGAAATGGTATTTGTCAAAGATTAGATCTAATGGAAGACACATATGCGATCCAGGGTTGCCAAAAGTTCATGAACCCATCCATGTCCTGTCTCAGTGCGAATGTCAACTTTTCCATCGAGTAAATGTCTTGAATCACGTTAATCCAATCTTCAGGTGTAGGACAGTCCTTCAGCATCCATTTTTTAGTTAGGGCTTTTTTTTTTTTTTTGTAACTTAGATTTTTATTCATTTTTCATCATATATAATGCATTCAGATCACATTCTACATTTAAAAAACAAAGGGGTTAGGGTAGGGAAAAATAAAAAAAAATAAAATAAAAAAAAAAAAATAAAAAGGGGGGGGGGGACAAATGTTGGAGCATCAAGTTTTTAGTTTCCATCTCTTAATTCTTCTGGTTTTTTCAGTGTCTTTGGTTATTCTTTCAATTTCTGCCTCGTTGTTGCACTTTGTAGTGTGTCCATTTCCGCCATTTTTTCTCCCATATTCCTTCTTGCATTCTTCGTCGATATGTTAGTTTTTCCATCATACGTATGTCCTCAACAATGTCAGTCCATTGCTCTTGGTCAGGAAGAACTTCTGATCGCCATTTTTTTGTGATAGTTTTTTTACATGCAATCAACAAGATTTTAACTAGATATCTGGAAGCAGCTCTGCGATCCACATGGTGAGGACATCGATGGCCTCATTCACACCTTCACGGGCTACCTCAGCTTCTGTGTGGACAAATCCGTTCCCACCAAGACCATACGGCGTCACTCAAACAACAAACCCTGGATCAACCCTGAGATTAAAACACTTCTGAGAGAGAAGAAGAGGATCTTCAGGTCAGGGAACAGGGAGATGCTGAAGTCCGTACAGAGGGAGCTGAGGAGAAAGATCAGAGAAGGCAAGGACAGCTTCAGGAAGAAGATGGAGGACAAGCTGCAACAGAGCGACATCAGCGGGGTCTGGAGAAACCTCAAAACCATCTCGGGGCTCCAGAATACCTCCCCCCAGGCCACAGGGGGCAGGGAGTGGGCGAACAACCTGAATCTGTTTTTCAATAGATTTGACCAACCGCCCTCCCCCCTGACTGCACAACAACCACTGCTGCCTCTAAAGAAATCAAGTCCTGCTGCCCACTCCCCACTCTACCAACACCCCCCCACTCCCAACACACAGCCCCCCATCCTGACCCTGACCAGGACCCAGGTGAGGACGGAGCTGAGGAAGATCAAGGCGAGGAAGGCGCCGGGACCGGACGGCATCAGCGCAAAGCTCCTCAAGTCCTGTGCAGACCAGCTGTGTGGGATTGTGACGTATATCTTCAACATGAGCCTGAAACTGGGGAGGGTACCACAGCTGTGGAAAACATCTTGTGTGGTACCTGTACCAAAAACTTCCCACCCCAAAGACCTGAACAGCTACAGACCGGTGGCCTTGACGTCCCACTTGATGAAGACCCTGGAGAGACTGCTCCTTGCTCACCTCCGCCCCCTGGTGGAACCAGCGATGGATCCACTCCAGTTCGCCTACCAGCATGGCATTGGGGTGGAGGATGCGGTGATCTTCCTCCTTCACCGTTCTCTGTCCCACCTGGAGAAGCCCGGGAATATGGTGAGGATCATGTTCTTTGACTTCTCCAGTGCTTTCAACACCATCCAACCGATGATCCTGAAGGACAAGCTGCTGCGCGCAGGGGTGGACCAGCACCTGTCATCATGGATCCTGGACTACCTCACGAACCGGCCTCAGTTTGTGAGAACCCGGGACTGTGTGTCCGACACGATCATCAGTAGCACGGGGGCCCCCCAGGGAACGGTGCTGGCTCCCTTCCTGTTCACTCTTTATACTGCGGACTTCTCACACAACACAACACACTGCCATCTACAGAAGTTCTCTGATGACTCTGCGATCGTTGGCCTCATCTCCAATGGAGATGAAGCTGAGTACAGAGGGCTTATCCAGGACTTCGTGGACTGGTGCCATCGGAACTGCCTCCAGATCAACGCGAGGAAAACTAAGGAGCTGGTGGTGGACTGCCGCAGGCATGGGCAGCCCCTCACAGTACCAGTAAATATACAGGGAACAGACATCGAGATGGTGACATCCTATAAGTACCTGGGTATTCATCTGAACAATAAACTAGACTGGTCACACAATACTGATGCACTCTACAAGAAGGGACAGCGCAGGCTGTTCCTGCTGAGGAGACTCAGGTCTTTTGGTGTACAAGGGGCGCTGCTGAAGTCATTCTATGACACGGTGGTGGCATCAGCCATCACTTTTGGAGTGGTCTGCTGGGGCAGTGGCATTACTGCAGCCGATAGGAAGAGACTGAACAAACTGATTAAGAAAGCTAGCTCTGTCCTGAGGCAGCGCCTTGATCCGATGGAGGAGATAGGAGAGAGAAGGACGGTGGCTAAACTGTCATCTCTGCTGGAGTCCGAGTTCCACCCTATGCAGGACATACTGAATGCACTGAGGAGCTCATTTAGCAGCAGACTACATCATCCCAGGTGCACAACCGAGAGGTTTCGTAGGTCCTTCCTACCAACGGCTGTCAGACTGTACAACCTAAGCAGGGCTGCTCGCAGAGATAGCAAAAAAGACGTAACAAACTAATAGTTTTTTGAATGCAGAAGATGCAATAGACTTACACAGTGGTCCTCTCCGGCATACAACTAGGAGCATGCCGGTCGCTATGGAGGGTGAGAGTGTGTATGGGCACATAATCATACCATGCAGGATAGCTGGGTAGACGGTTATGCTGTTTCATTCCATCTAGCGGCAATGCTCTGCACTGTGTGTGTTTATATATTTGCATATTTGTTCCGTCTAGCTGCAATGCTCCGTACTGTGGGTGTTTATATATTTATATATCTACATGTTATTCCATCTAGCTACATTGCTCCGCACTGTGTGTGTTTATATACTTGCATATTTATTCCACCTAGCTGCAATGCTCCGTACTGTGGGTGTTTATATATTTACATATTTATTCCATCTAGCTACAATGCTCTGCACTGTGTGTTCATATATTCATATATTTATTCCATCCAGCTACAATGCTCTGCACTGTGTGTCTGTGTGTGTGTGTATATATATATATTTTATAGTAATACGTACATATGTTTATTAGCTGCTCTTGCTTGCTTGTTTTTTTTTCTTGCCTTCTGATTGTTGCTCTGAGTGTTGCTATCCCTGTGCTGTTGCAATCCTGGAATTTCCCCGTTGTGGGACTAATAAAGGCTTATCTTATCTTATCTTATCTTATCTGTCCTCAGCCTGTATAACATTGTCTTTTTTAAGATCACATAAGTACATCAGGTTACAGTTCATTGGTATATTATATCCTAATATCCTCTGTATTGTCACATGCATATATTTCCAAAATGATGATATTTTGTAGCATTTCCAAAACATATGTGAGTGGTCTGCATTTTGAGCCCCACATCCCCTCCAGCATAAAGATTGGGTATTTGTATATTTTCCTTGAATCTGTGGTGTAATGAAAAAGCGAATCAGGTTTTTCCATCCAAATTCCCTCCATGCCCTTGAATTTGTTGATGTGTGTTGTGTTTTCCATATTTCCTGCCAGCTTTCTTCTGTTATGTTTAAATTGAGCTCTTTCTCCCATTTCTCCTTTATATAGTTACTTGTATGATTGTTTGTCATAAGTTTCTGATATAGTTTTGAAATAATTCTTATTTTATTTCCTGCATATGAGCTTAAAATAAGTTGTATAATCTCGTTCACATCTGTTTGGAGGTTATGCCTAATCTTCTTCATATAGTAATCTCTCATCTGCAGATATCTGAAAAATTCCGATCTTTCTAATTTAAATTTTCTCCTGATATTTACAAAGCTCCCGAGATCTTTTTTCCGATATTGCCCCATGCTGTGATTCCCTTGTTCACCAGATTTTTGTATCCCCTATCTTGTTTTGCCGGTTCAAACTGACTGTCAAATGCTACCCATTTCAATAGTTTTATGTCTTCCCTTATATTATATTTTTGTACTATTTTATACCACAGTTCTAAAGTAAATTTAGTGATTGGGTCTATTTGTTTGATTTGCTTATATGCATCTTTATCCCCTATTATGCTTTGTACTGGGAGTCCCTCAATTTCCTTTTCCATTTCTTTCCATTTTGCCTCATATCCCTCGTCGCACCAACATATGATATATCTTATTTGTGCTGAGTAGTAATATTCCTTTAGACTCGGTAGGCCCATGCCTCCTTTCTCTTTTGGTAATTGGAGGGTTTTATATTTCACTCTTGGTTTTTTACCTCCCCAAACAAATCTCGATATCATCCTGTCCCACTTTGAGAATTGGGCATCTGGAATCTCTGTTGGTATAGCTTGGAAGAGGTAAAGTAATCTAGGTTGTATGCTGATTTTGACTGTCTCAATTTTTGAATTCAGATCCATATTTAAGATTGACCATCTATCAATATCTTTTTTTATTTCTTGTTCCAACCTATCATAGTTTGCTTTATATATTTTGCTTAGGTCTTTAGGTATGTTCACTCCAAGGTATTTTATTTCTTTTTGGTTCCAGTTTAGTTTGATCTTATCAGTTATCTGGTTTAGAGGGTTATAGTGGAATGTCAGTATTTGTGTTTTTGTTATATTTATCTTGTATCCTGATAATTTTCCAAAATTTTCTATCAAGTTCATCATTTCCATTATTGATTTATCTGGTTGTTCAAGGTAAACTATAATATCGTCTGCAAATAGCCCAATCTTGTGTTCCGCCCCCTTTATTGTTACACCTTTTAATTTCTTATTTTGTCATATCACTTGAGCCAATGGTTCTATGAACAGAGCAAACAAGGTGGGCGATAAGCAGCATCCCTGCCTAGTTGATCTTTGTATATTTACTTTGTCTGTTAAGCTACCGTTTATCTTGATTCTTGCCACAGGTTCTTGATATAGCGTCCTTATGCATTGTACTGATTTTTCGTTAAATCCAAAGCGCTCCAGTACACTATATAGGAATTTCCAGTTAACCCTGTCAAATGCTTTTTCTGCGTCTAAACTCATTATTACTGCGCTTTTCTTTTCTTTATGTATTTGGTTAATTATATGTATTGTTCTCCTGATATTGTCATGTGTTTGGCATCCCTCTATGAATCCAGTTTGATCATCTTCTATCAATTCCGTCAAGAATGTCTTTATTCGTTTACATATAATTGTTGTGTATATTTTATAATCTACATTTAATAAAGAGATTGGTCTATAGTTTCCGCATTGTTCTTTATCTTTCCCTGGTTTTAAAATAACTGAAATGATTGCTTCGTTCCATGATGGAGGTATTTTGTTGTTGTTCAGCGTCCAATTAAATGACTTTAGGAGTTGTGGCGTGAGTTCTTCTATAAACAGTTTATAAAACTCAGATGGGTATCCATCACTACCTGGTGATTTACCATTTTTAAGTGACTTAATCACATCTCTGATCTCTTGTGTTGTTATTTCTGCTGTTAGTTTTTCATTTTGTTGATTTCCTACTGATGGCAAGTCCAATGTGTCTAGAAATTTTTTGATATCTTTAGTATTTGTTTCTTCAGGTTGCGAGTATAGTTCTTGGTAAAAATTATGGAAAATTTCTTCGATGTTTTCTGGGTTAACTGTGGTTTTATTTGTGGTGGGGTCTTTAATCTTGTATACATTATTCATTGTTTGTTGTTTTCTTAACCGTTTTGCCAGCAGTTTTGTGGCTTTTGGCCCCGTTTCATAATATTTTTGCTTTAGATATCTATTTTTCCTTTCAATTTCATCCATTTGTGTTTCTTTTATCTTTGTTTTTTCTTCTTTAATTTCTTGATATATTTTTGGGTCATTTGTGCTTTGATGTTTACGTTCTAGTTCCCTCAGTCTCTCACATCTTTGTTCATACGCTTCCAGTTTAGTCTTATTTGCTTTTCCTGTTTCAACAATTAATTTACCCCTTAACACGGCTTTTAGTGTGTCCCATAGTATTGTTGGGTCCACTTCTTCATTGTCATTCTCTTGGATATATTCGTTTATGTTTATTTTTATTCTTTCTTTCATTTTCTCATCATTTAACAGTCCTACGTTAAGTTTCCATGTTGTTTGTCGTTTTCTATTGTTCAAATACAGTATATTTCCATGTATATAGGATTATGATATGATATTTCTGCCCCTCTAATCCAACAATTTCTCACCCTGTGTCTGTCACCTTCATTCATAAGGAAGTAATCTATTCTAGAGTGTACTTTATGGACTGCTGAATAATGTGTATAGTCTTTTTCGAGTGGGTGCAGGTCCCTCCATATGTCTACCATACCCATTTCTGCCAGTGAGGTTCTTATGAACTTTGTTACATGTTTTTTTGTCTTCTTAACACTTGTTGTGTCAACTTCATGATCCATGACAGCATTTAAGTCTCCTCCACAAATTAGGACTCCTTCACTGTGTGTTGCTATGAGATCAAACAGATGTTGAAAAAAACCCTTGTCACTTTCTGGTGGGGCATAGATGTTCACTAATGTAATCTGCATACCATCTATTCTTCCCTTTATTATTACATACCTGCCTTCTTTATCCTGGATTTCCTGTTCACTTTCAAATTGTATTTTGTTTGAGATTAGTATCATAACCCCCCTTTTTGCTCCTCCCTTAAATGAACTGTAGTAGGAGTTCTTATAGCCAAATCTCTTTAGTTTCACATGTTCTGTCTTGCTCAAATGTGTCTCTTGCATAAATATAATTTCAGCTTTTTCCTTCTTGAATTTTCTTATTATTCTTTCCCTTTTAACAGGTGAGTTCAGACCATTCACGTTTAATGTCATTATCTTAAGATTTTTACCCATATTCATGTTTTTCCATTTTTTTAACTTGTGCTCCTAGCCCCTTTAACAACAAAAATAACACATATTTATATAAAAACACATTAAAAAATCTCGACCTCCGTACTTTGGGCCTTTCTTCTGCCCACTGGTCCCTGTTGGTGGGTGGGGGGTTTGTCTTCACAGAGTGAAGGGCCCTCCCTAGACTTCTAATTACTATCAAAGTAATAGTCATAAGTCTAGAAATGTCCAACAAATATCACTTAAACCTTTCCTAGCCGTCTGTTTCTCTTTTACCTTGTCTTCTTGGCCTTCATTTCTTCTGTGCCTTTCTTAATCTTTGTTATGATCTAGGCTTTCAGTTGAAAGCCTTGTAGCTTGTCCTGGGCCCGCTGCTCTACGTCTCTCCCCCTTCTTCCGCCGTTCACTCGCCTCCACTCCGTCTGTCGTGGTGCGTTCAGGGCCGCCGCTGCTCCAGCCGTCTCCTTCGGCACGCTCACCTCAAGGCCCCGCTCCATCATATCCCGCGCTGCCTCTTTGGCCGTGTTGTAGGTTCTTGTGCCTTCCTCCCAATGAATCCTCATTTTCGTTAGCGGCGTTTGGAATCTAATTTTTTTCTCTTTCAGCGTTTTTTTAATATTGGCATATTTCTTCCGCTGCTGCACGATTTCTGTCGGGTAGTCATGGTCAAAAAATACCTGTTTGTCGCCGATTCGTATCTTTTTTTTCCATGCTTGCGTCAGGATTCTTTCCTTTATGTCATATTTCACAAAGTTTACCACAACTGACCTGGGTGGAGAGTTTGTTTTCGGGTTCTGTGCCGGTGCTCTGTGCGCCCGTTGAATCTGCAGATCCGTTTCTCCGGGTATTTCCAGTTCTTTTTTTAAGAACTGATCCATGAATTTTGTCATCGAGTTGCCTTCAATGCCCTCCGGAATTCCAAAGATGCACATATTGCTTCGTCGGGATCTGCTCTCCAAGTCGTTTATTTTCTCCTGCATCCTCTGCGTTTGCGTTGTCAGGGTCTGTAGTTGTTCGTTTGCCTCGCTTTTCCAATCTTCTAGTTCCAAAATTCGGGTCTGCGCTTCTGTCATACACGCCCGCTGGGAGCGCAGCTCCTCCATGTTTTCCGTTAATTTACGCTCCATTTCTCTTCGGAGGTCCATGATTTCCTCCTTAATTTCTTTTTTCAGTTCCTCCTTAAGAGCCGCTAAATCCTGTTGTAGCTGTCGCTTGAATTCTCTTAACTCTTCACCCAAACTGGCGATGCCAGCGTTCATGTTGTCGAGTCTGGTGTCTTCCATTTTCTCTGCTGTAGACACCTCGTTTTTTTGGGCTTTGCGTACAGCGGTTTTTCCTGCATTGTTGGAGAGGAATTCTTCAATTTTACCCTGTTTTTGTCCTTGTGCCCGGTTCCTTCGTGTTTTCATCCCTTAGTTTATTGATTCGTTTATGTCGAGTTGGCCATTTACCGATGATTTTTAATCCGGCTAGGGAGAGCTCTTTGTTTAAGTGTTATGTCTCTCCGCCATCTTCCCGGAAGTCCAGTTAGGGCTTTTTTACTTGCCAATATTAAAACATTGAATAAGTATTTATCTCCTCGTCTTTCCAGTGAGTCCGGTAGTAAACCCAAATACAAAGTTAGAAAAGAAAAGGGAACTGTTATTTTGAATATTTTCCCCAATATTGTCTGTACATTGGTCCAATATTGGTGGATAACTGGGCATGACCAAAACACATGAAAATGATTTGCAGTCTTTTCACCACACAAGCGCCAACAGTTCAACCCCTTATGGATAAATTTGTTTTGTGCAGGTGTTCTGAAAAATCTTACCAAATTTTTCCATCCAAATTCTCTCCACTGCAGGGATGAGGTACTTTTCCATTGCTGTTTATTTAGCTTTTCCCATATTTCCAATTGTAAAGTGAAATTCCCCTCTTTTTCCCATCTCTCTTTTATATATGATGTGTTGTCTCCTTTTAAGTCTTGAAGACCTTGGTATATTTTAGAAATGTATCTGATCCCTGGGATCCCTTTATATGCCATTAAGAAGACCTTCAGAACACCTGACTGGGCCCTTTCCAAATCCTCCTTTTTAAGTATATTGTTTATGTGGTGTCTAAGCTGAAAGAACCTGTAAAGATCTTGATTTATTAGACCTTGTTTTTTCAAATCTTCAAAACTTCTTAAAGTTTGCCCCTTAAAAAAATCGTAATATTTTATCAGCCCTTTCTCTTTCCACTCTTTAAATCTAGTGTCTGTTTTATTGGGGGTAAAGTCTTGATCATAGGCAATCCATTGCAGAAGTCGATAGGGCTCTTTAGCTTGATTCTCTCTGACTATCTTAAACCAAATTTTTAGCGGGGTCTCTATCCACGGGTTAGTGTTATTCAAGAGTTTAGGTAAGGCATTGGTCCCTATTATCGCCTGTAGGGGGATGTCACTTGTTATTTGGCATTCGATCTCCTTCCATTGTGCAGTGTAGACTGGGTTACATATCTCTATTAAAGTTTTAATTTGTGTGGCTTTAAAATAGTCCTTGATATTTGGCAGCGCGAGCCCACCTTTGTCTTTGTTTAGCTGTAAGGTTCTATATCTGATTCTAGGTCTCTTGCCCTGCCATATGAATCTTGAGATCCTTCTGTCCAGCTCCTGCCATGTTTTTTTGGGAGGTTCTACCGGTATTGTTTGGAAAAGGTATAGAAGACGTGGAAGTATATTCATTTTGACTGCTTCAATTCTTTGTGCAGTACCTAAGAATGGTATCATATTCCATCTTGCTAGGTCAGATTTTATTTTTGTCACCAGTGGATCATAGTTTAGTGTTATAATTTTGTTGAGTTGTTTCAGGATATTGACCCCCCAGATATTTCATAGATTCCAACTCCCAGTTAGTTTTGAGTTCAATTAGTGAATAATGATTTGGGTCATAGTTGAATGTTAAAACTTGGGTTTTATGCATGTTTAATTTGTACCCCGATAAATCTCCATAATCTGAAAAAACTGAGATTAGTTCTGGTAAAGAAGTGTCCGGCTGCCCTAGGTATATTAAAATGTCATCAGCAAAGAGTGCTATTTTATGTTCCTTCTGACCAAGTGTAATACCTTGAATTTCTTGATTTTGTCTTATCCGTTGGCTCAGAGGTTCTATGAAGATTGCAAAGAGCAGTGGAGACAGGGGGCAGCCCTGACGACATCCTCTTCCCAGCTCAAAAGATGATGATAAATTACCGTTAATCCTTATTTTAGCTGTTGGTTTTTTATATAATGCCTGTATAGTTCTAATGAAGTTGTTATGAAAATTGAAACTGGATAAGATTCTATATAGGAAAGATCAGTCAACTGAATCGAATGCTTTTTCAGCATCTAATTCCAATATGACTGCATTTAAGTTACATCTTTTTATATGATGAATTATGTGTAAAGTGCGTCTAATGTTGTCTTGTGTCTGTCTTTGTCTTATAAAACCTGTTTGGTCTAAGTGAATTAAGTCTGTCAGTATGTTTTCTAACCTTTTGGCAAGGATAATGGTAAAAAGCTTATAGTCCTGATTTAATACACTGATTGGTCTGTAGTTGGAGCATTCTAGTTTATCCTTTTCAGGTTTAGGTATAACTGCAATGACCCCTTCTCTCCAGGAGGGGGGATTTCCCCTGTGTGGAGGACATAGTTAAATGTTTTCAGGAGGAGAGGAGATAGTTGCTGTTTAAAGGTTTTGTACCATTCTGCTGTATAGCCATCTGCTCCTGGGGATTTGTTAGCTTTAAGTTTCATAATTGCTTTTTCCAATTCTTTAGGTTGTATTTCTGACAGTAGTGTTTTATTTTGTGATTCCGTAAGTTGGGGAAGGTTTAATGTGTTTAGGAATGTCTCGGATGCGTTTTTATGTTTTTTGTGGGAGTATAAGTTCTTATAGTAATTCTCGAAGCTTTTAAGAATATCCTGAATTCTGAATTTTACTTCCTTTGATACTGGGTCTCTGATTTTGTAGATTGCTCTTTCTGTTTGTTGTTTCCTCAATTTATAGGCTAGCAATTTTGCCGATTTACTGCCTGCTTCATAGTGTTTTTGTTTCAGAAATGTAAGTTTCTTCTGGATTTCTATTGTGTAGATCTCATTTATTTGATTTTTAATTTCTTTAATCTTGAGCGAGCCATTAGAATGAGTGTTGTCTTTGTGTTCTTTTTCTAGGTTCTTGAGTTCTGACTCTAGTGTGATTAGTTTTTCTTGTCTCAGTTTCTTTTGGGTTGCCAGTTTTGCAATAATTTTTCCCCTTATTACAGCTTTGCACGCATCCCACAGTATTAAAGGGGATACTTCTCCATTATTGTTTTCTTCCAAATATCTGAGAATATCTGATTTCAATTCATCTTTCAGTGGTCCTTTCAGGACATTTGAATTTAACCTCCAAGAAAATGTATTATTTGTGTATTTTTGGATGTTTAAGTCCATATAGATCGGACTGTGGTCAGAGAGATCCATCAGTCCTATTTTACATGTTTTTACTCTTCCAATGTCTCTATTAAACATAAAAAAGTAATCAATCCTTGAGTAAGATGAATGTGGCGTTGAATAAAAAGTATAATCTTTTACATTGGGGTTGAATTCCCTCCATACGTCACAGATTCCCATTTCTTATAGTAGCATCCGAGTCTTCCTACTTTGAGTGTTATTTTGATGTGAAGAATTACCTGTTGCATCCCAGTATGGATTCAGTCTTAGATTGAAGTCTCCACCACATATCACTAAACCTTGGGCTTTAGTTATCATTAGGTCGAATACATTTTTATAAAATTTCCATTTAGCCCCTGGTGGTGCATATACATTCAGCAGGGTGATATCTTCTCCCTCTAGCCGCCCAATTACCAAACTGTACCTCCCTTCTTTATCTTTGTGTTCTGATTTTTTTTCAGATGTAATTTTGGTTGATATCAATGTTGCTACTCCCCTCCTCCTCCCTGACTTATATGAAGATGAAGAGATCATTTTAAACCCTTGTCTATTGAGTTTAGTGTGTTCCACGTCTGTTAGGTGGGTTTCTTGTAAAAATATTATTTCTGCTTTGTCTTTTTTCATTTTGCGTAGAATCTTGGATCTTTTAACTGGATTCAGGATCCCTTTTACATTATATGAGGCTATTTTGGTTACACCCTGTTTCTCCATTGTATTTTCTTATTTAGTATAACAGTGTGGTGGCCCTCTTTTTTGCTACTCAGAAACTGAAAGAACATTAAGAGCATAAAAAACATTAAGAACATAGTGTATGAGACTTTAAAACAAAAAACTGTCAAAAAAACTTCCTGAGCTGGGGTCTCTTTAAAGACCCTGTAAGAGCCTTGATGGAGTGTAGGCTCTGAGGGAAATTCCTCAAACTCTGTTACGTGTTGAGGGCCCTCTCTTACCCCTGTAAGTTGTCCCATGTTTTTAACGTGAATTTCAGATCCCAATCCGAATTTGTAATGATTTTTTTTTTTTTTTTTTTTTTTTATGCCTATACCCTGAGATTGTGTGCACCCTCCCACCCCCATCACAGCAAACCTTCACTCTAATACAGTATTTGTTAGTGTGGGGAGAACATGTGGGTCATTGTTACATTTCTATTTTAACAAGATTTTTTTTTTTCCTTTAAATTAAGAAGACATTTGTTTCTAATGCTATAACTGCTCCATGAAAGGTTTTACCACATGCTGATTCTGCATCTCCTTTAATGTTTGTTACCTTGTAGGAGGGGGGATGGAAGTGCAGAATGACTGAAAAGAGAGAAAAAAAACAAAAAGGTCGCTATTCCTTCCTGGAACTGGAAAGCTTATCTTTGTAGCTCTGGGGCTGGGTTTCCCGCTGCTGGCCAGTGGATTTAGAAGGTCTTTGAGTGGACCACGTTTGAGCTCTGATTTTCTCGCTCAGATTCGCTGCGGGTTTAAACACCGTTACCGGGAGTCCTCTTCTCGCCATGTCAGTTGTTGCTTCTTCCGCTGAATTGTAGAGACATGACTCTTCACCGTAAAAGACCCTTAACTTCGCAGGAAATGGCGTCTGAAAGCGTAGATTCTTTTCCCGTAGAACCTTTTTGGTGTCGTTATATTCCCGTCGCTTTTTAAGAACCTCAGGGGCGTAATCGTGCTCCACGAAGACTTTTCTTTCTTGATGCATAAATCCTTTTTTCTGCCAAGCCCGTCTTACAACCTCTTGTTTTATTTTGAAATCGGAGAATCTTACCAACACTGAACGCAGGTGTGCTTCTGCCGCTGGCTTTGCGGCTAATGTACGATGGGCCTTTTCTATCTTCAAATCGGTGGTTTGTGGAATATCCAACTTCTCTCTCAATAAGGATTCCACGCATTCCGCCATTGTGTTGAAACTATCTTCAGCTCCTTCTTTCAGACCGTGAATTCTGATGTTATCTCGTCTCTGTCTTCCTTCTTGGTCGGTTAGCTTAGCCTCCAGCCTTGACTGTTTTTTGTGTAAATCCAGCATAGAATCTTCAAGCACTTTTATTCTTTCTTCAGCTTCCAAGATTCGGTTTTCGGCCTGGTCCATTCTGCTGTTCGCCCTTTTTAATTCCTCTCTGAATTCATGAAATTCGGCCCGAAATCGTCGTAATTCATCAAATAGCGATTTCAAGCTAACCTTCTTGTTAGCTAGGTTTAGCTCCTCGTCTTCTGAATGGAGGTCCTCCGGTTCAGATTCTGCGGCCGCTGTGCGTCCTGGCCTGGGGAATGTCAGTTTCTTCTGTTTTTGGTTAGGCATGGTGTTTTTGTCTTTTGATTTTTATTCTTCCAAAAATCCGTTAAGTCTGATTTTGAAGATGTTTTCCTTGGATTGGGTCTGGGAGCTTCAGCGTTAAGTTGCTATCACCATGGCGTCCAGACCGGAAGTCCATTGTCTCTTTTTTGAATATTTTTTGTATATTAGTTGGACGTTGATTATTAATTGCCCTGTACATCACTTGTGCTGTCTTATATTTAACTAAATCCATGAACTTTACGGCATATGACTTTAAAAACAATGAGTTGGTATGGTCTCTATATCCTACATTATTTATTAGCCTTACAGCTTTTTTTTTTGTAATGTGCATATTGGCTGTAGGTTGGTCTGGGGCGGCAGTGGCTCAGGAGGTAGAGCAGGTCGTCCAATAACCGGATGGCTGGCAGTTCGAATCCCGCTCTCCCCAGACATCCTGCTGTTGTGTCCCTGGGCAAGACACTTTACCCCCAATTGCTCCTGGTGGGTCTGGACAGCACCATGTTTGGCAGCTATGCTGCCATCAGTGTGTGAATGGGTGGATAGCAGGATCTGTAAAGCGCTTTGGTCAACTAGAGATGAGAATAAAAGTGCTATATATAAGTGAATGCCATTTGTAGGTGTTTCCCCAGACCTCTACACAGTAGTTAAGATATGGTAGAAACAGTGAATTGTACAGTAAGAACGACTTATAGTCCAAGATACGTCTTGTCTTCCCCAGTATCCCTATACATTTTGCCAACTTGGCCCGGATGTGACTGATGTGAGGTTTCCAGCAGATTTTTTTGTCTAGCGTCACCCCCACAAACTTATTTTCCTGTACTATTTCAATTCTGGTATCATCTATCGTTACCATTATTTCATGATTTATTTTATAATTTCCAAACAACATAATCTTTGTTTTTTTTTCAGATTTAAAGATAATTTAATTTTGTTAAACCACTGCATTAACCTTTTCATTTCTGTTATGACCACCTCTAAAACCTGCTGCAAATTGTCACCAGTGCAAAGGATATTTGTGTCATCCGCAAACAAAATAAATTTCAGAATTTTTGATACTTGCCATATGTCATTTATATATAAGATAAAGAGTTTGGGTTCCAAAACTGACCCCTGGGGAACACCACAAGAGATGTCCATGAAGGGTGATTTGTGCTCACCTATTTGTATAAATTGTTGTCTGTTACTTAAATCAGACCGGTGGCCTTGACGTCCCACTTGATGAAGACCCTGGAGAGACTGCTCCTTGCTCATCTCCGCCCCCTGGTGGAACCAGCGATGGATCCACTCCAGTTCGCCTACCAGCATGGCATTGGGGTGGAGGATGCGGTGATCTTCCTCCTTCACCGTTCTCTGTCCCACCTGGAGAAGCCCGGGAATATGGTGAGGATCATGTTCTTTGACTTCTCCAGTGCTTTCAACACCATCCAACCGATGATCCTGAAGGACAAGCTGCTGCGCGCAGGGGTGGACCAGCACCTGTCATCATGGATCCTGGACTACCTCACGAACCGGCCTCAGTTTGTGAGAACCCGGGACTGTGTTTCCGACACGATCATCAGTAGCACGGGGGCCCCCCAGGGAACGGTGCTGGCTCCCTTCTTGTTCACTCTTTATACTGCGGACTTCTCACACAACACAACACATTGCCATCTACAGAAGTTCTCTGATGACTCTGCGATCGTTGGTCTCATCTCCAGCGGAGATGAAGCTGAGTACAGAGGGCTTATCCAGGACTTTGTGGACTGGTGCCATCGGAACTGCCTCCAGATCAACGCGAGGAAAACTAAGGAGCTGGTGGTGGACTGCCGCAGGCATGGGCAGCCCCTCACAGCACCAGTAAATATACAGGGAACAGACATCGAGATGGTGACATCCTACAAGTACCTGGGTATTCATCTGAACAATAAACTAGACTGGTCACACAATACTGACGCACTCTACAAGAAGGGACAGCGCAGGCTGTTCCTGCTGAGGAGACTCAGGTCTTTTGGTGTACAAGGGGCGCTGCTGAAGTCATTCTATGACACGGTGGTGGCATCAGCCATCACTTTTGGAGTGGTCTGCTGGGGCAGTGGCATTACTGCAGCCGATAGGAAGAGACTGAACAAACTGATTAAGAAAGCTAGCTCTGTCCTGGGGCAACGCCTTGATCCGATGGAGGAGATAGGAGAGAGAAGGACGGTGGCTAAACTGTCATCTCTGCTGGAGTCCGAGTTCCACCCTATGCAGGACATACTGGATGCACTGAGGAGCTCATTTAGCAGCAGACTACATCATCCCAGGTGCACAACCGAGAGGTTTCGTAGGTCCTTCCTACCAACGGCTGTCAGACTGTACAACCTAAGCAGGGCTGCTCGCAGAGATAGCAAAAAGACGTAACAAACTAATAGTTTTTTTTTTTTTTTTTTTTTTTTTTTTGAATGCAAAAGATGCAATAGACTTACACAATGGTCCTCTCCGGCATACAACTAGGAACATACCGGTCGCTATGGAGGGTGAGAATATGTATGGGCACATAATCATACCATGTAGGATAACTAAATAGACGGTTATGCTGTTTCATCCCACCTAGCAACAATGCTCTGCACTGTGTGTGTTTATATATTTACATATTTATTCCATCTAGCTACAATGCTCTGCACTGGGTGTGTTTATATTTATATATCTATATATTTATTCCATCTAGCTACAATGCTCCGCACTGTGTTTTTATATATCTACATATTATTCCATCTAGCTACATTGCTCCGCACTGTGTGTGTTTATATACTTGCATATTTATTCCACCTAGCTGCAATGCTCCATACTGTGGGTGTTTATATATTTACATATTTATTCCATCTAGCTACAATGCTCTGCACTGTGTGTTCATATATTCATATATTTATTCCATCCAGCTACAATGCTCTGCACTGTGTGTCTGTGTGTGTGTGTGTGTATATATATATTTTATAGTAATATGTACATATGTATATTAGCTGCTCTTGCTTGCTTGTTTTTTCTTGCCTTCTGATTGTTGCTCTGAGTGTTGCTATCCCTGTGCTGTTGCAATCCTGGAATTTCCCCATTGTGGGACTAATAAAGGCTTATCTTATCTTATCTTATCTTAAATATCTTTCCACCCAACTCAGTCCGACCCCTCTTATCCCATACCATTCCAATTTCCTCAGTAAAATTCTGTGATCAATGTTGTCAAAAGCTTTCTTTAAATCTATAAATACTCCTACAGCAAACTTTTTTTTTATCTATACAACTAGTAATTTCTTCTATGGGTTTGATCAGTGCCAAAGATGTAGATTTGTCCGCTCTAAAACCTTACTGACTGAAGGTTGTGTTTTTCAACAAAATCATCCAGTCTCTGACTTCCGGTCTGGACACCATGGTGGTAGCAGCTTAACGCTGAAGCTTCCAGATCCCATCCGTGAAAATACCATGAAAATCAGATTTAACGGATTTATGGAAGAGTGAAAATCGAAAGACAAAGTCATTATGCCTAAAGGAAAACGGAAGAGATCAACATTTACCAGACCAAGACACGCATCGGCTGGAGAATCTGACCTCGAAGAAAATAACCACTCGGAAATAGAGGAGCAAAATGAGGGTAGCAACACGGCTAGCTTAAAAACGATACTTCAAGAATTGAGAGAATTTCGCCGAGAGTGTTGGGCCGAATTTCGTGAACTTAAAGACGAAATAAAAAGGACAAACAACAGATTGACCAGGCTGAGGACCGAATCATGGAAGCAGAGGAAAGAATAAAAGGGCTAGAAGAAACCATGCTGGAATTACTTAAACGACAGACAAGACTGGAGGCTAAGCTAACCGACCTGGAAGGAAGACTAAGAAGGGACAATATAAGAATTCATGGTCTGAAAGAAGAGTCGAGGATGGTTTCACCACAATGGCTGCATGCATGGAAACCATACTGAGAGAAAAGTTGGAAATTCCCCAATCCACCGACTTGAAGATAGAAAGGGCACACCGTTCATAAGCCCCAAGGCCATCGGCGGAAGCTCCCCCACGATCGGTGGTGGTGAAGTTTTCCAACTTCAGAACAAAAGAAGAGGTTTTGAGACTGGCTTGGTAGAAAAAAAGATTTATGCGCCAAGAAAGAAAAGTTTTTGTGGAGCATGACTACGCCCCAGAGGTCCTTAAAAAACGTCGGGAATACAATGACGCTAAAAAGGTACTAAGAGAGAAGAAAATATGCTTTCAAAATCCATTTCCGGCGAAACTGAGGGTTTTTTACAGGGAAGAGACTTGTCTCTACAACTCGGCGGAAGAAGCAACCAGGGATATGGCGAGAAGAGGGCTCCCGGTAACGGTGTATAAACCCACAGCAGACCCGATCGAAAGAATTAAGGCTCAAACGTGGTGCACACAGAGACCCGCAAAATCCACGGGCCAGCAGCGGGAAACCCAGCGCCAGGGCTATAAGGAAAAACTGGACGCTTTCAGGAGGGAATAATGATATTTTTAGTCAATCTGCGCATCCAACCCTCCTCCTACAAGGTAACAAACATTAAAGGAGATGCAGAATCAGCAAATATGAAGTGGTAAAACATTTCATGGAACAGTCATAATATTAGAATCAAATAAGTCTTTAAAAAAAAAAAAACTTGTTAAAATAGAAATGTGACAATGAACCACATGAACTCTCCACACTAACAAATACTGTATTAACGTGATTGTTTGCTGTGATGGTGGTGGGAGGTTGCGAACAATTTCACAGGGTATAGGCATAAAAAAAAAAAATCATTACAAGTTTGGATTGGGGTCTGAAAATCATGTTAAAAACATGGGACAACTTACAGGGGTAAGAGAGGGCCCTCAACACGTAACAAAGTTTGAGGAATTTCCCTCAGAGCCAACACACCATCAAGGCTCTTCTAAGGTCGCTAAAAAGACCTCAGTTCAGGAAGATCTTTTGACAGTTTTTTGTTTTTGTCACACCCGAGCGCTAATCTTGTCCGCGCTCGGGCCACACACCATTCCTGTCAGGCTTTGACAGCGGTGTTGTCATTCTGGCTCCCCGGGCTCTGATTGGACAAACGCTTGGGAGTTTCCTGCTGTCAAATCTGAGTAGCTGTGCTGCATTTGCGGTCGTTAGCAGCCGGCTTTAAATGCCGGCGCCAGTGGCTGCATCGTGCGGCAGTCTCGTCAAACATTCACCCAATGTTCATCCACGATTCCTCGTCTCATGTAAGTATGAAGGTTATCATTTGTATTCCTTGTCCTTTTCCTTTGTCTGACGGCGAGCGAGTGTTCCTCGTCTCAGCCGTCAATGATCGTTTGTTATGTTAATAGGTAATCTTGCTGCTCAGCCCACGCGGCTAGTTATCTTGTCCTTCCCTTGTCCTGAACTGTGAATAAGCTTCTGTGCAATTTCACTGGACTGTGGCGTCTTATGCTGGCTTGTGAGGGCCAGACGTGACAGTAGACTGCTGCCAGAAGGAGACGCCGTTCGCAGTGAAGTTACATTCAGGAGAACTCTGCTCTTTCCTGTCTGGGTACAGTGTACTGGAACTATGCCGTCGCAGAGGGGTCGCACTCGGGGTCTCAGCCACCAGCTGACCGAGGCGCTGGAGGAAGTTGATGAAATCCTCATCGCCTCCTCTTTCCGCGACTATCCTCCCGAAGTACGCTGTTACCTGGACTGCGCTGAGAGGGTGCTCGGCGAATTGTCCCCCCCGCTAAGCCGACCACCCAGAAGTCGAAGCGAGGAGACTTGACATCGCTGCCTATCGCGAGATACTCCGGATGTACGAGGTGTTTGAGGAGAAGTATGACCAAGAGCGGAGGAGAAGGCATCCCCATTCTCCGCCTTGGGATCCCGATCCTCTCCTCGATCCAGGTCAGGAGTTCGCACCACCTGTGGCCTGCCAAAGACGTCGGCGCCGTGGCCAGAGACATCCTCAGCAAGAGTCCCGTCTGGATCCTGCTCCGGGTCGCTGGTATGACCCCTTTAACCAGACAGCTGTCTCTTCAGCGTCTCACCAGGAGGGAACCTCCGCAGCCTCTCTCCCCAGGCCGTCTTCCTCCGCTGTTCCGTCAGCGCGTCGTGCCCAGCCCGTCTCGGCTGTCGCCCCCTCCTTTCCAATGCCTTCTCCAGCTGCTGGTTGTAGGAGGAGTTCTGCTCCGGCGAGCCCCGCGTCGATTCCATCTCGAGTGGCCCCCCTTCGTCCTTCCAGGGAGCCCTCTGCCACCATCCGACGGGAAGAGGAAGGAGCAACGTTTCCTACAGCAGGCACCATCCTTCCTCCGGGAGACAGGCGAGTATAAGTTCACTCTTTTTCTCCTAATAGTGATTTGTTTTGTCTGACTCCTGGGGGTGAGGTTCGGGGTTCACAGTCCCCCGAGCCTCCACCACCTGCTGAGGTAATTACTAAACCCGCTGCCTCAGTGTCTCCCCCCGCTGAGCGTTCCTCGATGTCAGCCGAGCGTCATCAGATGAGGAGGGGGCCTGCGGTCCTGGAGCAAAAGATTCCAGCCCCGCAGCCACATCAAGGATGGAGGAGGGGATCGGACTACTGTTTGGAGCCTGCGCCGACGATGGAGCATCCCCGGGTCTCCACGGATGAGCAGTCCGACCCAGCAGGCCAGGGGCCCTCCGCCACCACGCCGTACGGGTTGCCAGCGTGGACGTCGGCGCCGGAGGGTCCTCAGGCTGCAGAAGACATCATGCCGGCTGCGGAGTCCGACGCAGCTGAGTGGGAGCCAGAAGACGACCTCCTCCCGTTAAGCCTGGATTGTCGAAGTCCTGGACGGCGTCCGAACTTGAGATCAGGCAAGTGCTCAGTGTTGTCTTTGTTTTTTCTATTATTGAGCATTTTTGCCTGTGTCTTGGGGAGGCGAGCCGGGTGCAGCCGTCCACTGCATCCGAGCTTGTCTCGCCGGGTTCTGGCGCTGCCGGTGTCCCTGATCCCGGTTCTTCTTCTTCTTCTGAGCCTTCGCCCAAGATTGCCGGTGCGGAGCAGACGCCAATCAGTGTACCAAAGGTCCTGGGTTCGGAGTTGGAGGTCGGTGCTGGACCTGCCCTGATCCAATCCGGGTCCATCGTGGGTGCAGCGTCGGCTTAGTCAGAGTTCGTCACCGAAGTGGTTCAGACCCAATCGGGGTCCGATGCGGGTGCAGCGTCGGCTCAGTCAGAGTTCGTTCATCTCCAAAATGGTTCAGACCCAATCGGGGTCCGACGCAGGTGCAGCGTCGGCTCAGTCAGAGTTCGTCACCGGAGTGGTTCAGACCCAATTGGGGTCCGACGCGGGTGCAGCGTCAGCTCAATCAGAGTTTGTCACCGGAGTGGTTCAGACCCAATCGGGGTCCATCGCGGGTGCAGCGTCGGCCCAGTCCGAGTTCATCCCTGGAGGGGTTCTGGCCCAATCCGGGCCCACCGTGGGTGCAGCGTCGGTCCAGTCAGGATTCCCTACCGGATTGGTTCCGGCCCTATCAGCGCCTGTTTGTGTGGGATCCGGAGATGGTGCTGCAGACCCGCTGCTGAATAACGCCAAACTGATTCCCTACCCTCGTCACGTTCCTCCCTCCCCCACATCTGGAACCGCGGGGATTAACCATAGTTGGCCCGGTTCTCCCTGGTTTCTCCCCGCCGTTGGGAGACCGGCGCTGAGCTCTCTCCAGTGGTCTTGTTGGCAGGTTGATGCGGGTTGACCACCTGGAAGCCTGCTCTTCCCATTTGGCGTCCGGGGCTGGCCTCCCGATAAACAGAACTGTACATTTGGCACCCTGGTTCGGCCGCCGGAGACATGGTCGTCCTCGGCCCGGGATTCGGGTAGGCCGCCAGAACACGTCCCGCTGCCCCTGTTAGCGGTTTGGATGCTGGGGGCTGGGAGGCCCCCTGAACTGTATATTATGCCTGTCATCCTGGTGACTTTTTTTTTTTTTTCCCTTCTTTCGCCCCTCAGTAGTTTCTGTGATTTTGAGTTGTTTTTTTTGGCTGAAATACTCCACAGGCAAGGTCTAATGGTGTACTCCGATGTGTGACTTTGACCTTTTGGCCTTGAAGACAGCCAAATTATCTGATTTTGTTAGCACTTTCCCTCAATTTTTGGATCTACTATGGTTATATTGAACATCGTTTATATTACTCCTATTTTGTGTTTAATGAATATATGTTCCCTTGTCATGGGAATTCACATGTTTTGGAGCTACTGTTTAGTAAAATGTTGTCTGTCTACTGCATCCCCGATCTAAGTATCCTCAGAGCAGACCTTTATTTCATCAGACATAATGCCATTATGATTATTTTTCTTGCTGGCCGTTGCTAATCACTTGCTGAAATATCTACAGTAGTTCTTTATTCTGCCAAATAGGGTCTAGCTGGGTTGATTCAAATGCCAAGAATATGAACTTGTTCAGCTTCTGCATTCAGAAGTTTGGCCATGTTTTTTCTAATCACTCTTAAAATTAGAATTTAAAGTGCAGCCTTTGAAATTCTCAGCCACTAAATTTCTGGTAGAGCTTTTGCACTCTGACTGTTTTAAGTTGATGGTCACTTCAGACAGCTGCTTATCTGAATGGTTAAGTACTAACTGGGATCTCTAAAACTCTCCTGAACAATTTTGATATTTCTTCCACGTGGGTAAGCTCAAAACAGAGTCATCTGCATTATAAACTGGCCTTCAGAAGTGAAAGCTAACTGACAGGGACTCTAGTAGAAACCTTGTGTTTGGGACATAACTTCAAACTTAACATCTGACATTTTTGTATCCGAGGTGAGATACTTTATGGGGTCTTTGGCTTATGTTCGTTTTCCATTTTTGCTCATGTGCACTGAAGGCCGCTGTTCAGCCACATCAGTGTTTGGTTCATAACTGTTGAGATGTGGAGATGTGTGGAAGGACGAGACTGAGTTTATTCTTCAGGTTCAGCTTTATTCACAATCACATCTCCAACATTCAAAAGCAGAAAAAGAGGATGAATCTTCTCACATCTGTCCTTTTATACCCAGGACATCAAACCTACAGTCACATGGTGTTTAATCAAACATACAGTCACATGGTACTTAATCCCAGTCACAATGTAACTTCCCCCGATCTTAACACCATCCACCCCCTAGTCTCCGGTGGTCAGGAAATCTTTCAAGGCCATCTCCTTGGAACAAAAGGCCAAATCTCACACTCTCCTGTTACCTCTAGGAGGCTCAGTCCCTTGTTCCCCTGAGACGTGAAGCACACAATAAACATACAGTAATATATCTGTGGAGCATATGAAACCAACATATGTGCCCCACATGACCCCCCCCCAAACGTCTAAGATGGAACAATCATAACTAAAGATGCATGTCATAATAAAATCACTACATATCAGTCCACCTGCCGCTTAGGCCTTAGTCTTCTGCCGTATTTGCTGTAAGCCGGCTTTACTGCCTCCGCAGTGTCCTCCTGCTGTGGGGCTGCTGCCTGCGGATTAGAACTGTTAGTCAATCTCTGTGGGTGTTCTGGGGAATGCTCTCTAGGGGGTCTGCCGCGCCGGGGAGCCCTCGCTAACTGCACAGGTTCGTCCGCCATCACAAAAGCGGGTTTGAGCCTGTTTATGCCAATCGTTTCCTTTCTGCCCCTCAAATCTAGCAAAAAATGCTTCTCTCCTGTTTCCAGCACTCTGAATGGTCCATCATAAAGCGGCCGCAAGTTTGGGCGATGGGCGTCATGTCTGACAAAAACAAACTCTGCATTTTTTAAAGCTTTAGGCACAAAAACGCGCGGGAAACTGTGATGAACTGGGCCAGGCAGCGTGCTCGATCCCGTGTCGCTCTGCAACCACTGAGCGGGGGGGCACTCTGGTGCAGGGTTATCCGGGAGAAACTCCCCGGGCAGCCGGAGTGGCTGCGCAAAAACTAACTCAGGTGGGGAGGCTTTTAAATCCTCTTTAGGTGCAGAACGCAACCCCAGTAAAACCCATGGTAGCCTGTCCACCCAATTTGTATCCGTAAGCGACGCTCTGAGGGCTGCTTTCAATGACCTGTGGAAACGTTCGCATAAACCATTAGCCTGCGGGTTATACGCGGTAGTGCGGTGGATCGTTACCCCCAGGCTGCGGGCCATCGCTGACCAAAGCTCGGAAACAAATTGAGGACCTCTGTTGGACGTAATGTCCGATGGAACTCCGAAACGCGCTACCCATGCTGTTAAAAACGCGCGCGCCACCTCCTCGGCTGGGGTTGATGCCAGTGGGACCACTTCCGGCCAACACGTGGTGCGGTCCACCATTGTCAAAAGGTGAGTGCACCCCTGTGATGGCGGGAGGGGGCCCACGAGGTCGACATGCACATGATCCAGGACTTCGTGGACTGGTGCCATCGGAACTGCCTCCAGATCAACGCGAGGAAAACTAAGGAGCTGGTGGTGGACTGCCGCAGGCATGGGCAGCCCCTCACAGCACCAGTAAATATACAGGGAACAGACATCGAGATGGTGACATCCTGTAAGTACCTGGGTGTTCATCTGAACAATAAACTAGACTGGTCACACAATACTGACGCACTCTACAAGAAGGGACAGCGCAGGCTGTTCCTGCTGAGGAGACTCAGGTCTTTTGGTGTACAAGGGGCGCTGCTGAAGTCATTCTATGACACGGTGGTGGCATCAGCCATCACTTTTGGAGTGGTCTGCTGGGGCAGTGGCATTACTGCAGCCGATAGGAAGAGACTGAACAAACTGATTAAGAAAGCTAGCTCTGTCCTGGGGCAGCGCCTTGATCCGATGGAGGAGATAGGAGAGAGAAGGACGGTGGCTAAACTGTCATCTCTGCTGGAGTCCGAGTTCCACCCTATGCAGGGCATACTGGATGCACTGAGGAGCTCATTTAGCAGCAGACTACATCATCCCAGGTGCACAACCGAGAGGTTTCGTAGGTCCTTCCTACCAACGGCTGTCAGACTGTACAACCTAAGCAGGGCTGCTCGCAGAGATAGCAAAAAGACGTAACAAACTAATTGTTTTTTGAATGCAAAAGATGCAATAGACTTACACAATGGTCCCCTCCGGCATACAATTAGGAACATACCGGTCGCTATGGAGGGTGAGAATATGTATGGGCACATAATCATACCATGTAGGATAACTAAGTAGACGGTTATGCTGTTTCATTCCATCTAGCAACAATGCTCTGCACTGTGTGTGTTTATATATTTACATATTTATTCCATCTAGCTACAATGCTCAGCACTGGGTGTGTTTATATTTATATATCTATATATTTATTCCATCTAGCTACAATGCTCCGCACTGTGTTTTTATATATCTACATATTATTCCATCTAGCTACATTGCTCCGCACTGTGTGTGTTTATATACTTGCATATTTATTCCACCTAGCTGCAATGCTCCGTACTGTGGGTGTTTATATAT
The DNA here is from genome assembly GCA_020510985.1 of Pholidichthys leucotaenia. Taxonomy (NCBI): domain Eukaryota; kingdom Metazoa; phylum Chordata; class Actinopteri; order Cichliformes; family Pholidichthyidae; genus Pholidichthys; species Pholidichthys leucotaenia. Next base: position 291,539,892 of record CM035847.1, read on the forward strand.
TTACATATTTATTCCATCTAGCTACAATGCTCTGCACTGTGTGTTCATATATTCATATATTTATTCCATCCAGCTACAATGCTCTGCACTGTGTCTGTGTGTGTGTGTGTATATATATATATTTTATAGTTGTAGAAGTTACGGAAAAACAGACAGGATACATGTAAGTCTGTCTGGAAAAACTTTATTTACATTTTTCACTTCCTGCTTTTATCTCCATCCAAAACGGAAAAACTCCGCCTTCACATTAAAACTCCACCTTCACATTAAAAGATCCAATTTTGTGTGTGAGACCAACAACTAATATCACCACACAGGCCCCCCCAGAACACACAAATAACAACATAAATAAACATGCTGACAAAAAACAAACAAACAACATGAACAAAAATCCAAAAGAAAATAACTCAAGAAAACCTCTTAGGCAACCTAATTACCCTGCCCCGACGACTGCACTGCACAGTCCTAGGGGGCACAACTGTAACTGGAGCAGAAACAACCTCAGGTGCAGGGTTGGGAGGGCGCCCCCGCCGAGCCGGGCGGGCTAACTCAACCTCATTGTCACAAAGAACATGCGCAGGCTTCAAACGATCCACCGAAATCCGATCCTGGCCAGTCCCCAACTCAACCAAAAAATCCTTATGGCCTGTTTCTAACACCCGAAAAGGGCCATCATCAGGTGCCTGCAGGGGAGAACGATGGGCATCGTGCCGGACAAAAACATATTTAGCCGACCTAAGGCTGTCAGGGACGTAAGACTGAGGAAGGCAGTGGTGCGCAGCCACAGGAACAAAAGCCCTAGCTTCCTCTCGACACTTAGGCCTCTTAACCATACTGGGACCTAACCCTGGACTGGTAGGAAGAAACTCCCCTGGAACCCTCAAGGTCTGGCCAAGGACCAACTCAGCAGAAGAGGAATGCAGGTCTTCCTTGGGGGCTGAACGCAAACCCAACAAAACCCACGGTAATCTGTCCACCCATCCACTATCCACCAATGACGCGCGAAGGGCCGCTTTCATAGTCCGATGAAACCGCTCGCATAGCCCATTAGCTTGTGGATGGTATGCCGTGGTCCGATGAAGTTTAACCCCCAAACTACCAGCTACTTCATTCCAAAGTGCAGAGGTAAATTGCGGGCCCCTGTCAGAGGTAACGTCCAAGGGGACACCAAAACGGGACACCCAAGAGGAGATAAATGCCCGGGCAACATCAGATGCTGTAGTTGATGTCAGGGGAACCACCTCCGGCCATCGCGTAGTCCGGTCCACCATAGTGAAGAGGTGAGTAAAACCACGAGACGGAGGAAGAGGTCCAACTAGGTCCACCTGAACATGATCAAAACGTCGCTCCGGAATCCAAAAAGGCTCCAGTGGAGCCTTTATGTGGCGCTGCACCTTAGCACGCTGGCATGCCACACAGGTTGTCGTCCAAGTCTTCACATCCTTTCTAAGACCCGGCCATACAAACTTGGTGCTCACCAACTTGACCGAAGCCTTAACCCCAGGATGCGACAAAGAATGAACAGCGTCAAAAACACGACGACGCCAAGCCACAGGCACCAGAGGTCGCGGTTTTCCCAGTGTAGTATCACACAGAAGAGTGGCGCCACTGTCTTGAAAGCAGACATCCTCCAACTGCAAACTGGACTCCATGGAACGAAGCACCTGCACCTCCGGGTCCAACAACTGATCGGCAGCCATCTCAGCATAGTCCATGCCCAAATGAACAGTAGCAACTGGTGCACGAGAAAGACAGTCCGCCACCAAGTTGGTCTTACCAGCCACATGCTGAATGTCTGTAGTGAACTCGGAAATAGCCGAAAGCTGCCGTTGTTGCCGAGCTGACCAAGGTTCAGTGGACTTGGCCATGGCAAACGTGAGAGGTTTATGGTCCACAAAAGCGGTGAATTTACGGCCCTCCAAAAGAAACCTGAAATGCCTTGTCGCCAAGAAAAGGGCCAACAGCTCCCTGTCAAAGGTGCTGTACTTCCTTTCTGACTCGCGTAACTGTCTACTAAAAAAGGCCAGAGGTTCCCAGGAATTGCCCACCCACTGCTCACAAACTGCTCCGACAGCATAATCAGATGCGTTGGTGGTAAGAGCAATGGCGGCCGTGGGATCTGGATGAGCCAACAAGGCAGCATCAGCCAGTGCAGCTTTAGCCCCATCAAAAGCACATAACCTCTCATGATTCCACTCAATGTCCTGATTACCCCTCTTACCCTTCAAGGCCTCATATAGCGGACGCATAATATGGGCAGCATGAGGTATAAAACGGTTGTAAAAATTAACCATGCCCAAAAACTCCTGCAGGGGCTTGACAGAAGAGGGGCGTGGAAAAGCTAAAACTGCTTCGACTTTAGCCGGGAGGGGCACGGCACCCTGCTGGGATACCTTGTGCCCCAAGAACTCAAGTTCTGAGAGCCCAAACTGACACTTCACGGGATTCACTATCAGTCCATGGTCACAGAGACGTCTGAAAAGCTGGCGAAGGTGCAACACATGTTCCTCCACCGAAGCGCTCGCCACCAGTATATCGTCCAGATATACAAATAAAAAAGGCATGTCCCGCAACACAGAGTCCATAAGCCTTTGAAACGTCTGCGCAGCACCCTTAAGGCCGAACGGCATCCTCAAGAACTCGAACAGTCCAAATGGAGTGATCACCGCTGTCTTGGGGACGTCCTGGGGATGGACAGGCACCTGATGATAACCACGCACTAAATCCACTTTAGAAAAAATGACTGTCCCTGCCAGACGTGAAGAAAAATCCTGGATATGGGGGACTGGGTACCTGTCGTTGGTAGTAGCGTTGTTAAGGCGCCTAAAATCTCCACAAGGACGCCAACCCCCATCTGACTTAGGGACCATGTAGAGGGGAGAAGCCCACGGACTGTCGGAACGGTGCACAATACCCAGCCGCTCCATATTGGCAAACTCATCTCTAGCAATGGCCAACTTAGCAGCATCCAGACGGCGTGCACGAGCAAAAACAGGTGGACCCACAGTAGTAATATAATGCTCAATCCCATGCTTAACTACTGCCGCAGAAAACGTAGGCACAGTGAGAGCAGGAAACTCAGAGAAAAGGCGCTGGTATCTGTCTCCTGAGGCGAGCATGTTAGCAAGCAGTGGACCAGCCCCACCCAGTGTACATGGATAAAAATCAAAAGACACAGCATCAATCAAACATCTGTTAGCTACGTCAACCAACAGTCTGTAAGCACACAAAAAATCTGCGCCAAGAATAGGAACTGCTACAGATGCTACCACAAAGTCCCAACTAAATTTACGGCCGTTAAAACACACAGTAATGAACCTGGTGCCAAAGGTGCGAATAGGAGTACCATTAGCAGCGTCCAGTGGAGGTCCATGTTCATATTCCATGACGTCAGCCGAAGAGGGGGGAACGATGCTCCGCTGCGCTCCCGAATCCACCAAAAAACGACGTCCAGCTGCGCAGTCCTCAATAAAAAGCAGCTTATTGCTGGTGCCGGTGCACGCAGCTGCTAGCGAGCACCGGCCTTCTCGTTTCCCTGTGGCTGGAAAGAGCACGGTGGAATACAGCGCCGAGCCTTCGGTCCAAAACGGCGGTGATAAAAACACATGCTGCTCTCTTTCTTACGGCGATCCGATACTGCGGCCACACCCACCAAGACTTCTCCATCAGACTGCCCAGGCAGCAATGCATGCACCGACAAATGACGAGAAGCCAGCCAAAGCCTGTCCGCTTCTCCAGCCAAACCCCGATAATCCTTAGTACAAATGAGGGGCGAGCTGGCCAGGACAGTGCGCACTGGAGGCGGAAGCTGACGCAGAAACAGGTGGATAAACAGAAATGAACTGTCTCCTGAACCAAGAAGTGCCAACATATTCTCCATCAGCTCAGAAGGTTTGCTGTCCCCCAAACCAGTCATAGACAGAAGACGATCAGCGCGCTCTATATCAGAGAGTTGGTACAGCTGCAGTAGAGCCCTCTTCAGAGTGACGTACCTGTCAGCGAGAGGCGGGTCCCGGAGCAGTCCCATCAAACGACGAGTAGTGGCAGAATCCAAAGCTGCGACCACATGGAAATACTTCGTGTCATCTGTGGTTATTCCGCGCAGATGGAACTGAGCCTCGACATGCTGAAACCAGGGCTCTGGGTCGTGCTGCCAAAAGTCCGGTAATTTAATTGTAGCCGCAAAAACAGCTGGTACGGGAACCGCAGTGGATACAGACGCCGTGGCGGCGATATCGGAAAAAGTCGCTTGATTAAACATTCTTCAAATGTCGGGGTCACCAATGTAGAAGTTACGGAAAAACAGACAGGATACATGTAAGTCTGTCTGGAAAAACTTTATTTACATTTTTTCACTTCCTGCTTTTATCTCCATCCAAAACGGAAAAACTCCGCCTTCACATTAAAACTCCACCTTCACATTAAAAGATCCAATTTTGTGTGTGAGACCAACAACTAATATCACCACACAGTAATATGTACATATGTATATTAGCTGCTCTTGCTTGCTTGTTTTTTTCTTGCCTTCTGATTGTTGCTCTGAGTGTTGCTATCCCTGTGCTGTTGCAATCCTGGAATTTCCCCGTTGTGGGACTAATAAAGGCTTATCTTATCTTATCTTATCTTATCGAACCGCTTAGCCGGGATGTGAAAAGGCTCCAAGGGAGCTCTCTTGTGTTTGTGTATTTTGGCCCGCTGACAAGCGACGCAGGCTGCTGCCCACTCCTTGACTTGCTTGCGCAGGCTCGGCCATACAAATTTCTCTCCTACCATTTTGACCGACGCGCGCACTCCCGGGTGCGGCAGAGAATGGATCGAGTCAAAAACGCGGCGGCGCCACGCGGCTGGCACCACCGGATGCGGTCGTCCCGTGGAGACATCGCAGATTAGGGGGGGCATACCGTCTTGCAGCACCCTGTTCTCCAGCCTTAACCCTGTTGGTCCAGACTGGAGCGCGCGCACCTCCGCGTCGCTAACCTGCTCCGCGGCCATGGCTGCATAATCTATACCTACGCGGACCGGGGCCGCGCGCGCTTCCGCGTCGCTACCCTGCTCCGCGGCCATGGCTGCAGAGTCTGCCCCCACGGGGCCTGGAGCCGCCACAGCACTTGAGAGGCAGTCTGCCACTACATTATATTTACCCGCCACATGCTGAATATCGGTAGTAAACTCCAATATCGTGGCCAGCTGTCTCTGTTGCCGGCCCGACCAAGGTTCCGAAATCTTGGCCATCGCGAAAGTCAGCGGTTTGTGGTCCACGAATGCGGTGAAACGGCGTCCTTCCAGCCAGAACTGGAAGTGGCGGATGGCCAAGTGTAGCGCTAACAACTCCCTGTCGAACGCGCTGTATTTTTGCTCGCTATCGCGCAAGGTCTTGCTGAAAAACGCGAGCGGTTGCCAGGCTCCAGCCACATACTGTTCAACGACCGCCCCTATGGCTACATCTGACGTGTCAGTAGTGAGCGCCATGCGGGCCGCTGGGACTGGGTGTGCCAACAACGCAGCGTTTGCCAGGGCTGATTTGACTTGAGAGAATGCGTGCTCCCGCTAGGGAGACCATTCGATTTTATTTGTGGGTTTTTGCTTTTTTAGTGCAGCATACAATGGTTGCATGAGCTGCGCTGCATGGGGGAGGAAACGGTTATAAAAATTAACCATTCCCAAAAACTCCTGTAACGCTTTGACCGTTTGTGGTGGGGGAAAATTTGTTATTGCGCGCACTTTATCGGGCAGAGGGACCGCTCCTTCTGGCGAGACACGATGCCCCAAAAAATCAATCTGCGCCACCCCGAACTGACACTTCGCTGGGTTGATTATTAACCCATGCTCTGCCAACCTCCGGAAAACTGCTGTGAGGTGGCTTTTGTGTTCGTCTTCAGACGCACTGGCTACCAATATGTCGTCCAGGTAGACGAACACGAAAGGGAGATCGCGCAGGACCGCATCCATCATGCGTTGGAACGTCTGCGCCGCGCCCTTAAGCCCAAACGGCATGCGCAAAAACTCAAAAATCCCGAACGGAGTTATTACCGCTGTTTTGGGTATGTCCTCAGCGTGCACTGGAACCTGGTGGTAACCGCGTACCAAGTCTATTTTAGAAAAAATGCGCGCCCCCGCCAAATGAACTGAAAAATCTTGGATGTGCGGGATCGGGTAGCAGTCGTGCGCTGTGGCATTATTCAACCTGCGGAAATCACCGCAAGGTCGCCATGAGCTGTCAGCTTTTGGGACCATGTGCAGCGGTGAAGCCCATGGGCTCTTCGAACGCCTGATGATGCCCAGTCTTTCCAGGTTGGCGAACTCCTCGCGCGCTATGGTCAGTTTAGCTGAGTCCAAGCGCCAAGCTTTTGCAAAAACGGGTGGGCCAGTGGTAGTAATAAAATGTTCCACCCCACGTTTAGCCACTGTCGCCGAAAACGTTGGGACTGTGAGTGCTGGGAACTGAGTGAGGAGTGTGTGGAACTTACAACCTGCAGCTGTGACGTTGGCTTGTGCAGTCGGCGGGGCCACTCGAGCTGTGCAGGGAATAGAGTGAAAGGAGAGTGCATTAACCAGATGTCTGTTAGCAAGATCAACCAATAAACCATATGAGCACAAAAAATCAGCCCCTAACATGTTGAAATTGACTGCCGCTACAACAAAAGTCCACTCAAATGCACGGCCCTGCAAAGACAGAAGCAGAGTCCTCTCACCGAAGGTCTTAATCGCTGAGCCGTTCGCTGCTGACACCCGGGGACCACTGGAAGGCGCCAGCCGGTCCGCGTAGGAAGGCGTGATGAAGCTCAGCTGGGAGCCTGTGTCCACGAGGAAATGCCTCCCTGAGTGTGCATCCTTCAGGTAGAGCAGCTTGTTCTCCTTCCCGAGGGCCGCAGCTGCTACCGGCCCCCGGTCTTGGCGTTTCCCGAGTGCTTGAAATGGCACGGTGGAATGCACTTGCGCACCCTCTCTGCAAAGCGGCGATGGTAGAAGCAAAGGATGTCGTCCGCTCCGTGTCGCCTGGCCCTTGCTGCTGCCGTTGTCGGTGAGTCTGGTGCTGTAGCCTCTAGCCCCATGCCATCTCCGGACGTTGCGCCTAGCTCTGCTGCCGCGGCCGAAGCCGTGCTCCGTTTGTGGGCGTCGACGAGTCGTTGCGCCTCCTGGCTCAGTTCGTGGTAGTCTCGTCGGGCCATCAGAGGCGAACCGGCCAAGGTCACTCTCACCGCTAGCGGTAGGGTCCTGAGGAAAAGGTGGGTGAAGATAAAGCTGTCATCTTCGGAGTCTCTCAACCTCAGCATTTTCCCCATCAGGTCTGCGGGTCTGTCGTTCTCAGACTCCGTCAACGCCAGGAGTCCCTCTGCTCGCTGTTGCACTGAGGGGGTGAAGTGGCTGATAAGCACAGCCTTCAATGCGCTGTACTTGTCGCTGTCCGGTGGGTGGTTGACCAGGTTCTCAACCCTCTGGACTGTGTGGTTGTCCAGCTTCGCCACCACATGGTAGAACTTGGTGTCGTCTCTCGAGATTCTCCGGAGGTTGAACTGCGCTTCGACCGCGCTAAACCAGGAGCGCGGACTATTCTGCCAGAAGTGCGGCAGCTGGAACGTGGCTGCATTCGTCAGGCTGGCTTCTGACGAGTCCCGCTCGGGAGAATTACTTCTGCTCATGCTTTGTCGTGAGGTCACCAGTGTGGAGATGTGTGGAAGGACGAGACTGAGTTTATTCCTCAGGTTCAGCTTTATTCACAATCACATCTCCAACATTCAAAAGCAGAAAAAGAGGATGAATCTTCTCCATCTGTCCTTTTATACCCAGGACATCAAACCTACAGTCACATGGTGTTTAATCAAACATACAGTCACATGGTACTTAATCCCAGTCACAATGTAACTTCCCCCAATCTTAACACCATCCACCCCTAGTCTCCAGTGGTCAGGAAATCTCTCAAGGCCATCTCCTTGGAACAAAAGGCCAAATCTCACACTCTCCTGTTACCTCTAGGAGGCTCAGTCCCTTGTTCCCCTGAGACGTGAAGCACACAATAAACATACAGTAATATATCTGTGGAGCATATGAAACCAACATACTGTATGTGCCCCACAGAGGGTCTTTCTTTTGGTTTTCTGCCAATTCATGAGAATTGAGTTTTTTTTTTCTCTGTAACGGTCCAGTAATCCAGCTTTGTGACGACATTTGTACATTATTTAGCTGTTTTTTCTTTGTGATATGTGTTCCTGTGTTGTACAGTTTGGTTTTTTTTTTCCCTTCCCTGTGAATGTATCCCCTGGTTGTTTTCTGCCCCTGCCTTGTCTTATTGTGATTTGTGGTAGGATATTGTGTTAATTTCTTTTTCTTTGAGGTTGATTCTGTTCCCCCTCTGCCTGCTTCCCCCATCCACCCGCCCTGGGGTGGGGTGGGGGGTGTGGATGTTAACAGGCGTCTGGGAGTCCGCCTTGAGGAAGAGGTCCTGTCACACCCGAGCGCTAATTTTGTCCGTGCTCAGGCCACACACCATTCCTGTCAGGCTTTGACAGCGGTGTTGTCATTCTGGCTCCCTGGGCTCTAATTGGACAAACGCTCGGGAGTTTCCTGCTGTTAAATCTGAGCAGCTGTGCTGCATTTGCGGTCGTTAGCAGCCGGCTTTAAATGCCGGCGCCAGCGGCTGCATCGTGCGGCAGTCTTGTCAAACATTCACCCAATGTTCATCCACGATTCCTCATCTCATGTAAGTGTGAAGGTTATTGTTTGTATTCCTTGTCTTTTTCCTTTGTCTGATGGCGAGTGAGCGTTCCTCGTCTCATCCGTCAATGATCATTTGGTATGCTAATAGGTAATCTTGCTGCTCAGCCCACGCGGCTAGTTATCTTGTCCTTCCCTTGTCCTGAACTGTGAATAAGCTTCTGTGCAATTTTACTGGACTGTGGCGTCTTATGCTGGCTCGTGAGCTGACCTGACAGTTTTAAAGTTTTATATATTATTGTAGAGGATGTGCTCAAGGATGAGACTGAGTTTATTTCTCAGGCTCAGCTTTATTGTCAGAACACATGCTCTATCATCCTCTCAACAAGAAAAGAGGCTGATCAATGTAACATCACACTTTTATACTCCTGGAGCATCGAAACCTAAGTCACATGGTGCTTTAGCAAACATACAGTCACATGGTACTTAAGCCCAGTCACAATGCAACTCTTTGATCTGTCACCATTGTCTCTCATTCTTCAATGATCCGGAAATCCTTCTGGGGCATCTTCTCTGAGACAAAAGGCCAAATCTCACACCTCTTCGTTATCTCCTGCAGATCTCTGCCAATCCAGACCTTCTTTGTCCCGTGAGAGGTGAAGCACCCAATACACATACAGCAATACATTTGTGGGAAATATGAACCCAACATATGTGCCACACTATGTTCTTAATGTTTTTTATGTTCTTAATGTTCTTTCAGTTTTTGAGTAGCATAAAAGAGGGCCACTGTACTGTTATACAAAATAAGACAATACACTGGAGAAACAGGGTGGAACCAAAATAATCTCATAATGTAGAAGGGATCCTGAATCCAGTTAAAAGATCCAAGATTCTAGGCAAAATGAAAAAAGACAAAACAGGAATAATATTTTTACAGGAAACCCACCTAACAGACTTGGAGCACACTAAACTTAATAGACAAGGGTTTAAACTGATCTCTTCATCTTCATATAAGTCAGGGAGGAGGAGGGGAGTGGTGACATTGATCTCAACCAAAATTATATTTGAAAAAAATTCAGAACACAAAGATAAAGAAGGGAGATTTAGCATGGTACTTGGTCAGCTAGAGGGAGAAGATATCACCCTGCTGAATGTATATGCACCTCCAGGGGCTAACTGGAAATTTTATAAAAATGTATTTGACCTAATGATATCTAAAGCCCAAGGTTTAGTGATATGTGGTGGAGACTTCAATCTAAGACTGAATCCGTACTGGGATGCATCAGGTACTTTGCCACATCAAAATAACACTCAAAGTAGAAAAACTAGGATGCTACTAAATGAAATGGGAATCTGTGACGTGTGGAGGGAATTCAACCCCAGTGTAAAAGATTATACATTTTACTCAGCACCACATTCATCATACTCAAGGACTGACTATTTTTTTTTAATGTTTAATAGAGACATTGGAAGAGTAAAAACATGTAAAATAGGACTGATGGATCTCTCTGACCACAGTCCGGTCTATATGGACTTAAATATCCCAAAATACACAAATAATACATTTTCTTGGCGGTTAAATTCAAATGTGCTGAAAGGACCACTGAAAGATGAATTGGAATCAGATATTCTCAGATAGGAGAGGAGAGGAGAGAGGAGAGTCCGGCCGTTGGTCGAACCTCGGATTCAGGAGGAGCAATGTGGTTTTCGTCCTGGCCGTGGCACATCGGACCAGCTCTTTACCCTCTCGAGAATTCTTGAGGGTTCGTGGGAGTTTGCCCAACCAGTTTACATGTGTTTTGTGGACTTGGAGAAGGCATTTGACCGCGTCCCTCGTGGATTTTTGTGGGGGGTGCTTCGGGAGTATGGGGTATCGGGCTTGTTGTTACGAGCTATTCGGTCTCTGTACGACCGTTGTGAGAGTTTAGTTCGCATTGCCAACACTCGGTCGGAGTCATTCCCAGTGAGAGTTGGACTCCGCCAGGGCTGCCCTTTGTCACCGGTCCTGTTCATAATTTTTATGGACAGGATTTCTAGGCGCAGCCAGGGAATGGAGGGTGTCATGCTTGGTGACCACAGGATCTCATCTCTGTTGTTTGCAGATGATGTTGTCCTGTTGGCTTCATCCAGCAATGACCTACAGCTCTTGCTGGGACGGTTTGCCGCTGAGTGTGAAGCGGCTGGGATGAGAATCAGCACCTCCAAGTCCGAGTCCATGGTCCTCAGCCGGAAAAAGGTGGATTGTCCTCTCCGGGTTGGGGACAGGCTCCTGCCCCAAGTGGAGGAGTTTAAGTATCTTGGGGTCTTGTTCACGAGTGAGGGGAAAATGGAGCGAGAGATCGACAGACGGATTGGAGCAGCATCTGCAGTGATGCGGACGTTGTACCGGTCTGTTGTGGTGAAGAGGGAGCTTAGTTCTAAGGCAAAGCTGTCGATTTACCAGTCAATCTACGTTCCTACTCTCACCTATGGTCACGAGCTTTGGGTAATGACCGAAAGAACGAGATCGCGGATACAAGCGGCTGAAATGAGCTTTCTCCGTAGGATTGCTGGACTCACCCTCAGAGATAGGGTGAGGAGCTCAGTCATCCGGGAGAGGCTCAGAGTAGAACCGCTGCTCCTCCACATTGAAAGGAGTCAGTTGAGGTGGTATGGGCATCTGATTAGGATGCCTCCTGGACGCCTCCCACTTGAGGTGTTTCAGGCACGTCCCACTGGGAGGAGACCCCGGGGCAGACCCAGGACTCGGTGGAGAGACTATGTCTCCCAGCTAGTCTGGGAACGCCTTGGTATCCCCTCTGAAGAGCTGGAGCAGGTGGCTGGGGAGAGGGAAGTCTGGGCTTCTCTGCTTGAACTGCTGCCTCCGCGACCCGGACCTCCGGAAAAGCGGTAGAAGATGGATGGATGGATGGATGGATGGATATTCTCAGATATTTGGAAGAAAATGATAATGGAGAAATATCCACTTTAATACTGTGGGACGCATGCAAAGCTGTAATAATGGGAAAGATTATCGCAAAACTGGCACTCCAAAAGAAATTGAGACAAGAAAAACTAATCACATTAGAGTCAGAACTTACGAAACTAGAAAAAGAGTACAAAGACAACACGCATTCTAATGATTCGCTCAAAATTAAGGAGATAAAAACCCAAACAAGATCTACACAATAGAAATCGAGAAGAAACTTAAATTTCTGAAACAAAAATATTATGAAACAGGTAGCAAATAGGCAAAATTACTAGCCTATAAATTGAGGAAACAACAAACGGAGAGAGCAATCTACAAAATCAGTGACCCAGTATCAAAGGAAATAAAATTTAGAATTCAGGAAATTCTTAAAAGCTTTGAGAATTACTACAAGAACTTGTACTCCCTCAAAAAACACAAAGGCACATCCGAAGCCTCCCTAAATACATTAAATCTTCCCAACTTACTGAGTCACAAAATAAAAAACTACTGGCAGAAATACAACCTAAAGAATTAGAAAAAGCAATTATGAAACTTAAAGCTAACAAATCCCCAGGAGCAGATGGCTATACAGCAGAGTGGTACAAAACCTTTAAACAGCAACTATCTCCTCTCCTCCTGAAAACATTTAACTATGTCCTCCACACAGGGGAAATCCCCCCTCCTGGAGAGAAGGGGTCATTGCAGTCATACCTAAACCTGAAAAGGATAAATTAGATTGCTCCAACTACAGACCAATCAGTGTGTTAAATCAGGACTATAAACTTTTTACCGCTATCCTTTCCAAAAGGTTAGAAAATATACTGACAAACTTAAATCATTTAGACCAAACAGGTTTTATAAGACAAAGACAGACACAAGATAACATTAGACGCACTTTACACATAATTCATCAAATAAAAAAATATAATTTAAATGCAGCCATACTGGGATTAGACACTGAAAAAGCATTTGATTCGGTTGACTGGTCTTTCATCTTCTCCAGTTTCAATTTTCATAACAACTTCATTAGAACTATCCAGGCATTATATAAAAAACCAACAGCTAAAATAAGGGTTAACGGTAAATTATCATCATCTTTTGAACTGGAAAGAGGATGTCGTCAGGGCTGCCCCTTGTCTCCACTGCTCTTTGCAATCTTCATAGAACCTCTGAGCCAATGGATAAGACAGAATCAAAAAATTAATGGTATTACACTTGGTCAGAAGGAACATAAAATAGCACTCTTTGCTGATGACATTTTAATATACCTGGGGCAGCCGGACACCTCTTTTCCAGAACTAATCTCAGTTTTTTCAGAGTATGGAGAGTTATCGGGGTAAAAATTAAACATGCATAAAACCCAAATTTTAACATTCAACTATAACCCAAATCAATATTTACTAAGCAAATTCAAAACTAACTGGAAGATGGAATCTATGAAATATCTGGGGGTCAATATCCCGAAACAACTCAACAAAATTATAACACTATGGGGTAACCCCCACAACAGCCACGGACAAACAGAGAGCCCAGCTGGGGCAATTAGCAGAGCAATGAGATGTGGGTGTTGAGATCAATAGGCAGCCTCTCCTGTCTAGTTCTGGTGCCAGTATCCTGCTGTTATGTATGACTTCCTGCTCTGTACTCAAATGTAAATGTCCCATGCTTGAATGCAGTTTCTTTGATGATAACATGCCTTTCATGTATTGTCTGAACTGGGTATAAATACCGCACATGTTCTGTAACTCATCCTCTTTTCTTCTTCTGACTGCTTCTGACTACTGCTCATGAGAGCCTGAGAGTGATCCCCAGCATGCATATACAGCAGCTGGGGTGAGCTCCGTGATAGCGATGGTTGGTCAATAAACTTCATTAAAACTCCAGTCGCCGTGCCTTATTATAACATCGCCACACTGGTGACCCGACGCTGAAAAGAACACGCTGCCAGCGAACGCAGCACCCGGCGGTCATTCTCCGACGACAAGCGAACGCGGCAGCCCGACTGATCTGCCCTTCCTTTCTGCTTCAGGGAGACTTTGACGCTCTTCGGAGACCACCCACGACCGGGAAAGCTGAGGAAATTTGGTGAGGCCTGCACGCCTAGATTGGCACATCCACGCTGGACCGGCCGCTCTCACGGCTCCTGACACAGGGTTCTGTGTCTCCACACGAGAGCGCACGTACCTTGCCCTCTCTCCACGACGGCGGCCCATGGCCGACGGAGAACGCGTGGACCTGAACGTACCATGACCCGGCACGAGTGACGACCAACAGCCCGAACGGGGGAGACCATCGGCGCCGACTGCGCAGATCTCCATCAAGCCCCCTGACCCTGATTCGCCTCGCGACAGCGGACCGGCCATGCACAGAAGCCTCGCATCTGAACAGCACAGCTGGAAGGTACGCAGCCGCAGCGCGTGCCGCCCACCAGAGACAAGCTGGCTCAGCAGACCCCCACCCTCCTGCACCGCTGCACACTGGCCCTTCAGGGTTGCTCATTCACCTGAGGCATGCATGCAGCTGGCGCACAGGATTTTCTTATGGTCTCAGCCACGGTGCACAACGGGGATCCAGCCGTCAGCTGTCCCCGAGGGCTTTAGGTCCGCGAACGCACCTGAAGCCAACACGCCAAGTCCCTCACACAGCTTCAGCTCCTGTTTTTCTTCATTGCCGGACTGAATCGCGAGAGGAATCAGAGACTAATTTTTCTTCCCACAGCCACGGACATCCCCCGCCACTTGCTACCCCCACCCTCCTCCCTTTCCCGGCACAGACCTTCACCGCAGCTCGCCACCGAAGCGGGACTATTGAGGTCTCAGCTCCCCGCTAAGCCCTCTGGGGGGGGAGTGTATGGGGTAACCCCCACAACAGCCATGGACAAACAGAGAGCCCAGCTGGGGCAATTAGCAGAGCAATGAGATGTGGGTGTTGAGATCAATAGGCAGCCTCTCCGTGTCTAGTTCAGGCGCCAGTATCCTGCTGTTATGTATGACTTCCTGCTCTGTACTCAAATGTAAATGTCCCATGCTTGAATGTAGTTTCTTTGATGATAACATGCCTTTCATGTATTGTCTGAACTGGGTATAAATACCGCACATGTTCTGTAACTCATCCTCTTTTCTTCTTCTGACTGCTTCTGACTACTGCTCATGAGAGCCTGAGAGTGATCCCCAGCATGTATATACAGCAGCTGGGGTGAGCTCCGTGATGGCGATGATTGGTCAATAAACTTCATTAAAACTCCAGTCGCCGTGCCTTATTATAACATCGCCACAACACTAAACTATGATCCACTGATGGCAAAAATAAAATCTGATCTAGCAAGATGGAATACGATAGCATTCTTGGGTACTGCACAAAGAATTGAAGCAGTCAAAATGAATATACTTCCACGTCTTCTATACCTTTTCCAAACAATACCGGTAGAACCTCCCAAAAAAACATGGCAAAAACTGGACAGAAGGATCTCAAGATTCATATGGCAGGGCAAGAGACCAAGAATCAGATATAGAACCCTACAGCTAAACAAAGACAAAGGTGGGCTCGCGCTGCCAAATATAAGGGACTATTTTAAAGCCGCGCAATTTAAAACTTTTATGTAACCCAGTCTACACTGCACAATGGAAGGAGATAGAATGCCAAATAACAAGTGACATTCCCCTACAGGCGATAATAGGGAATAATGCCTTACCTAAACTTTTGAATAACACTAACCCGTGGATAGAGACCCCGCTAAAAATTTGGTTTAAGATAGTCAGAGAGAATCAAACTAAAGAACCCTATCGATTATTGCAATGGATTTCTTATGATCAGGATTTTACTCCTAATAAAACAGACACTGTGGTGAAGTGAAAATGATGAGGCAGAGTTCTCTCTCAAAGTCAGCTTTATTCACAACACCATCATCTCAAAGCAGAGAAAGAGAATGACACAGTAAACTCTCGTCCTTAAATATCAGGACTCTCATACTTCACAGATCACATGTCACACAGACCACCTTGCATTATAAAGACAGTCACAATGCATTTTCTCTCCATGATATCACTTCCACTGTCTCCAATGCATCTCTTCCTTAATCCTTTAATTAAACCCCCCACAGTCTCCAGCCTTGCATACCAAAGCTAAGATTCCTGCAGCTTCCTGCCTTTGTTCTGACCTAAAATGTGAGTCACAAAACAGGTCCCCTATGTGTGTCCACCACACAAAGCCCCCCCAACATTTTAGAACAAACAGAACAACAAGAGAATAACCACATGCATGCCGTGATAGTATCAATACACATCAGTCCACATGCTGTATAGGCTTCAGCCTCCTGCCGTATCTGCTGTAGCTGGGATTCAACATTTCTACGGGGCTGTCCTGGGGGTTTGCCGTCTGGGGGTGGAAACCTTTTTTCAGCACCTGTGGGTGTTCTGGGGAAACATTACTCTGTGAAGCCCCCGCAGTGGTCTACCTCGCCGCAGAGCCCTCGCCAACAGCACCTGCTCATCTGCCACCACAAAAGCGGGTTTGAGTCTGTTTATGCCAATTTTCTCTTTCCTACCCCCCAAATCTATCAAAAACTGCTTGTCCACTGTTTCTAGCACTCTGAATGGTCCGTCATAAGGTGGTCGCAGGGGGGTTCGATGCGCATCGTGTCTAACAAAAACAAACTCTGCGTTCTTCAAAGTTTTAGGCACAAAAACGCATGGAAAACTGTGGTGCGCGGGGCCGGGCAGCGTGCTTGATTCTATGTTACTCTGCAACAGCTGAGACGGGGAGGCGTTTGGCACCGGGTTATCTGGGAGAAACTCCCCAGGCAGCCGGAGTGGCTGCGCAAACACGAGCTCCGTTGGGGAGGTTTCTAAGTCCTCTTTAGGCGCAGAACGCAACCCCAATAACACCCATGGTAACTTGTCAACCCAATTTGTATCCGTCAGTGACGCTCTGAGAGCCGCTTTCAATGACCTATGAAAACGTTCGCATAACCCGTTAGCCTGCGGATTGTACGCGATTGTGCGGTGAATTGTGACACCCAGGCTGCGGGCCATTGTCGACCAAAGCTCGGACACAAATTGAGGGCCTCTGTCGGACGTAATGTCCGACGGAACACCGAAGTGCGCCACCCAAGCTGTTAAAAACGCACGCGCCACCTCCTCGGCCGTGGTTGATGCCAGCGGGACCACTTCAGGCCAGCGCGTGGTGTGGTCCACCATTGTCAGAAGGTGTGTGCACCCTTGTGAAGGCGGGAGGGGGCCCACGAGGTCCACATGAACGTGATTGAACCTCTTGGCCGGAATGTGAAACGGCTCCAAAGGAGTCCTCGTGTGCCTGTGTACTTTGGCTCGTTGACACGCCGTGCAGGCTGCTGGCCACTCTTTAACTTGTTTGCGGAGGCTCGGCCACACAAATTTCTCTCCCACCATTTTGACCGACGCGCGCACTCCAGGGTGCGCCAAAGAATGAACCGAGTCAAAGATGTGGCGGCACCATGGGGCCGGTACTACTGGACGCGGCCGTCCGTGGAGACATCGCAGATTAGGGGGGGCATACCGTCTTGCAGCACCCTGTTCTCCAGCCTTAACCCTGTTGGTCCAGACTGGAGCGCGCGCACGTCCGCGTCATTAACCTGCTCCGCGGCCATGGCTGCATAATCTACTCCTACGCTGACTGGGGCCGCCACGGCGCGGGAGAGGCAATCTGCCACTACATTCAGCCCGCCACATGCTGAATATCAGTGGTAAACTCTGATATCGCGGCCAGCTGTCTCTGCTGCCGGCCTGACCACGGTTCAGAAACCTTGGCCATCGCGAATGTTAGTGGTTTGTGGTCAACGAACGCGGTGAAAGAGCGTCCTTCTAGCCATAACTGAAAGTGGCGGATGGCCAAATGGAGAGCGAGCAGCTCCCTGTCGAACGCGCTGTATTTACGTTTGCTATCGCGCAAGGTCCTGCTGAAAAAGGTGAGGGGCTGCCAAACCCCGGCTACATGTTGCTCCACGACCGCCCCTATGGCCACCTCTGATGCGTCAGTGGTGATCGCTATGCAGGCCGTTGGGTCTGGGTGTGCCAACAACGCAGCCTTTGCCAAGGCTGCTTTCACCTCCGAGAACGCTTGGTCAGGCTCCGGGGGCCACTCGATCTTATCCGCGGGTTTCTTTTTTTGAGTGCGGCATACAACGGCTGCATGAGTTGCGCCGCGCGGGGGAGAAAACGGTTATAAAAATTCACCATTCCCAAAAACTCCTGCAACGCCCTGACCGTCTGCGGCCGGGGAAAATCTGCCACCGCGCGCACTTTGTCAGCCAATGGAACTGCTCCTTCGGGGGAGACGCGGTGTCCTAAAGAATCGATCTGCGCCACCCAGAACTGACACTTTGCTGGGTTGATTATTAACCCGTGATCTCCCAACCTTCGGAAAACTGTGGCCAGGTGTTTTTCGTGTTCGTCTTCGGACGCGCTGGCTACTAAAATATCATCCAGGTAGACGAACACGAACGGGAGATCGCGAAGCACCGCGTCCATCATGCGTTGGAACGTCTGAGCAGCCCCTTTAAGTCTGAATGGCATGCGTAAAAACTCGAATAGGCCAAACGGAGTTATTACCACTGTTTTGAGTATGTCCTCAGCGCGCACTGGGACTTGGTGGTAACCGCGGACCAAGTCCATTTTAGAAAAAATGCGCGTCCCTGCCAAATGCACGGAAAAATCTTGGATATGCGGGATTGGGTAGTGGTCGTGCGCTGTAGTGTTGTTTAACCTGCGGAAATCCCCGCAAGGGTGCCATGATCCGTCAGCTTTCGGGACCATGTGTGGGGGGAAGCCCACGGACTGTTTGAAAGTCGGATAATGCCCAACCTCTCCAGGTTGGCGAACTCCTCGCGCGCTATGGCCAGTTTAACTGCGTCCAAGCGCCGAGCTTTTGCAAAAACGGGCGGTCAGGTAGTGGTAATAAAATGCTCCACCCCGTGTTTAGCGCCTGTTGCCGAAAATGTGGGGACCGTGAGTGCTGGGAACTGAGTGAGCAGTGTGTGGAACTTACCGCTTGCTGCTGTGACGTTGGCTTGTGCTGTTGGCGGGGCCACTCGCGCTGTACAGGGGATAGAATCAAAAGAAAGTGCATTAACCAGGCGCCTGTTAGCAAGATCAACCAACAAACCATGTGAGCACAAAAAATCAGCCCCCAACATATTGAAATTTACTGCTGCTACAACAAAAGTCCACTCAAATGTACGGCCGTGTAGAGACAGAAGCAGAGTCCTCTCACCAAAGGTCTTAATCTCCGAGCCGTTCGCTGCTGTCACCCGGGGACCTCCGGAACCAGCCAGTCTGTCCGCGTAGAAAGGTGTGATGAAACTCAACTGGGAGCCTGTGTCGACGAGGAACTGCCTCCCCGAGCGTGCGTCCGACAAGTAGAGCAGCTTGTTCTCCTCCCCGAGGGCCGCGGCTGCTACCGACCCCCGGTCTTGGTGTTTCCCGAACGCCCGAACTGGCACGGCGGTACACACTTGCGTGCCCTCACTGCGAAGCGGCAATGGTAGAAACAAAGGACGTCCGGTCCACGTTCCCTGGCCCCTGCCGCCGCCGTCGTCGGTGAGTCTGGCATTGCTGCCTCTGGTCCCCTGTCGTCTCCGGTCGTCGCGCCGAGTTCCGCTGCAGCGGCCGTGGCTGCGCGTCGCTTGGTGGCGTTGACAATCCGCTGCGCCTCTCGGCCCAGCGCGCGGTAGTCCCGTTGGGCCAACAGTGGCGAACTGGCCAGGGTCGCTCTTGCTACTGCCGGTAGAGTCCTGAGGAAGAGGTGGGTGAAAATGAAATGATCGTCGTCAGAGTCTTTCAACCTCAACAACTTCTCCATCAGGCTCATGGGCATGTCGTTTTCCCCCTCCGTCAGCGCCAGGAGCCTCTCTGCTCACTCGTCCGCCGAGGGGGTGAATTGCTGGATGAGTGCAGCCTTCAACGTGCCGTATTTGTCGCTATCCGGCGGCTGGTTGATCAGGCTCTCCACATGCTGGGCCGTGTTGTTGTCCAGCTTTGCGACTACGTGGTAGAATTTCGTGGCATCTACCGATATCCCCCGGCGGTTGAACTGCGCCTCAACCGCCTTGAACCAGGAGTGCGGATTGTTCTGCCAGAAGTCCGGTAGCTGGACTGTAGCGGCATTCGCTTGGCTGGGGGCTCCTGACGCGGCTGGCCCAGGGGAATTCTCCTCTTGCATGATACGTCTCGGGTCACCAGTATGGTGAAGTGAAAATGACGAGGCAGAGTTCTCTCTCAAAGTCAGCTTTATTCACAACACCATCATCTCAAAGCAGAGAAAGAGAATGACACAGTAAACTCTCGTCCTTAAATATCAGGACTCTCACACTTCACAGATCACATGTCACACAGACCACCTTGCATTATAAAGACAGTCACAATGCATTTTCTCTCCATGATATCACTTCCACTGTCTCCAATGCATCCCTTCCTTAATCCTTTAATTAAACCCCCCACAGTCTCCAGCCTTGCATACCAAAGCTAAGATTCCTGCAGCTTCCTGCCTTTGTTCTGACCTAAAATGTGAGTCACAAAACAGGTCCCGTATGTGTGTCCACCACAACACTAGATTTAAAAAGTGGAAAGAGAACGGACTGATAAAATATTATGATTTTTTTAAAGGGCAAACTTTAAGAAGTTTTGAAGATCTGAAAAAACAAGGTCTAGTAAATCAAGACCTTTACAGGTTCTTTCAGCTTAGACACCACATAAACAAAATACTTAAAAAGGAGGATTTGGAAAGGGCCCAGTTAGGTGTTCTGAAGGTTTTCTTAATGGCATATAAAGGGATCCCAGGGATCAGATACATTTCTAAAATATACCATGGTCTTCAAGATTTAAAAGGAGACAACACATCATATATAAAAGAGAGATGGGAAAAAGAGGGGAATTTCACTTTACAACTGGAAATATGGGAAAAGCTAAATAAACAACAATTGAAAAGTACTTCATCCCTGCTGTGGAGAGAATTTGGATGGAAAAATTTGGTAAGATTTTTCAGAACACCTGCACAAAACAAATTTACTCGTAAAGGGTTGAATTGTTGGCGCTTGTGTGGTGAAAAGACTGCAAATTATTTTCATGTGTTTTGGTCATGCCCAGTTATCCACCAATATTGGACTAATGTACAGGCAATATTGGGGAAAATATTCAAAGTAACAGTTCCCTTTTCTTTTGTAACTTTGTATTTGGGTTTACTACCGGAATCACTGGAAAGACGAGGAGAAAAATACTTATTCACTGTTTTAACATTGACAAGTAAAAAAGCTCTAACAAAAAAATGGATGTCGAAAGACTGTCCTGCACCTGAAGATTGGATTAACGTGATTCAGGACATTTATGTGATGGAAAAGTTGACATTTGCACTGAGACAGGACATGGATGGATTCTTGAACTTTTGGCAACCCTGGATCGCATATGTGTCTTCCATCAGATCTAATCTTGCACAAACACCATTTCAATAATGGCATCTCTCTTTGTTCCAATGCTACTCAAGTGCTCTTTTATTTTACTGCTGTTTTGTTTTGTTTTTTTAATTTTTCTTTTCTTTCTCTTAAAAAAAATGTTGTTGTAATAATTTTTTTCCAATGTTGTCAAAAAAAAAAGGGAATATGTGATGAAAATGTAAACAATGCAATGCTGTAATGACATGTATACCCTTTACAAAAACTTAAATAAAAAAAAAAATCATCCAGTCTCTTAGTGAAGATTTTTTTCAAGTATTTTGGAGAATTGTCAGAGTAAAGAGCCTGTGGGCCTGGAGAGCCTGGTTCCAGCCCCGCAGCCACGACACAGACAGAGGAGGAGGGCTGTCTGCACCCCTGTGCCTGAGCCGCCGCCGAAGCATACCCGGGCGTCACCGGAGCAGAGTTCAGCCCCAGCAAGAAGTGAACCTCCCATCGCCGCGCCGAGTGAGCCATCAGTGTGGGTTACATCGCCGGGGGGTTCAAGGGCTGCAAAGACCATCATGCTGGCTGTGGAGGCCACCGCAGTCGAGTGGGAACCTGAGATGGGCCTTCTGAGGACCGAGCCTGAATCGCCGTTACTGCCCAGATCGTCAAAAGTCCTGGACGGCGGTGGAGCTCGAGATCAGGCAACTGCTCTATGTTGTCTTTCTATATTCTGTTTTGGAGCAATCTTGCCTGTCTCTTGGGGAGGAGAGCCAGGTGCAGCCGCCCACTGTATCCGAGCTCACCTCACTGGGCTCCGCCGCTGCTGGTGACCCTGACCCCCTTTGTCTCTCTCCTGCCTTCTTCCAGGGTCACCGGAGATGATCCAGCTCCGCCTGAGGTTTCCAAGGGTCCGGGTTCACCTCTGGAGGTTGTCCAGGGCGCAGCTTCCCCCCTGCCCGAGGCCGTCGTTTGGGTCCCTCCTCGGGTTGAGTCTCCATGGGTGGTGCATCCAGGTCAGGGACCTTCATGGATGCTGCGCCCCAGTGTCAGTCCTACGTGGGTGCTGTGCTCCTGAATGGGCCCGTCGTGGGTGCTATGCTCCAGCCCGGGTTCCTCCAAGGATGCAGTGCTGGCCCAGTCGGGGTCCACCGAGGGTGCAGCTAAGCTCCAGCCTGGAGCCACCGCGGGTGCTTTATTGGTCCAGCCGGGGTCCACCGCAGGTACTTCTGAGCTCCAGTCTGGGGTCACCGAGGGTGCAGCATTGGCCCAGTCGGGGTCCACCAACGGTGCAGCGTCGGCCCAGTCGGGGTCCACCGAGGGTGCAGCTGAGTTCCAGTCTGGGGTCACCGCAGGTGCTGCTAAGCTCCAACCTGACGCTGTTGGGGTTCCCCTCCCTCCTCCTCCTCTAGACACCATTGGGTTCCCCTCCTCTGGTCCAGATTCCTGCTATTAAGCCTCCCGGTGGGAAAGCCGTCTCCTGATTCACCCCTTCAGTCCTGGTGGCTTAAGAACACTGAGCCACCGGGTTGGGTGGTCCATGTTTTCAGGCCACCCGACTCATTCCATCTGGCTGTTCGGCAGTCCTGGGATTTCGGTCAGCCCCCCAAACCTTTTTCTTCTGGTGTGGGTCTCTGGGAACTTGGTTGGTTGCCCGGCCTTTTCCACTTGATGGTCGAGTAGAGCCAGGATGCCGGGAGGCCACCTGAACTTCTCTTTATTACCTCCGCCAGGCCAAAAGGCCAGGAGGAGGTAATGTTTTTGCCGGGGTTTGTCTGTGTGTTTGTCTGTTTGTCTGTCTGTCTGTCTGTCTGTTTGTCTGTTGGTTAGCAAGATAACTCAAAAACTTTTGGACGGATTTCAATGAAACTTTCAGGCGTTGTTGGAAATGGTACAAGGAAGAACTGATTAAATTTTGGGGATGATCCGCATCACCGTCTGCATACAGGAATTTTTTAAAGCATTTTTCCACACTGTGACATACGGCCATTTTCAACATGTGCGCAGGCGCAATGGAGGGCGCTAGGCGTCATGTCTGACCAACACAAACTCCGCCTTCTTCAACGTTTTAGCCACAAAAGCATGCGGAAAACACTGGTGGCCTGGGCCCGCCAGCGTGCCTGTGCCAGCCATAGGCGCTGCGCACATTGCGCTGGTCGTCGTGTATGACCAACACAAACTCCGCGTTCTTCAACGTTTTAGGCACAAAAGCACGCGGAAAACACTGCTGGCCTGGGCCCGCCAGCGTGCCTGTTTTTGCGCCACGCTGCAAAACCTGACACGGCCACCTGTCCGCCGCCCGATTATTTGCCACAAATTCCCCGCCCAGCTATAGGCGCTGCGTAAAAACGACCTCTCTGCCGGGGAAGATTCTAAATTCTGTTTTGCCGCGGAGCGCAACCCCAATATAATATAAAACCCATGGCAACCTGTCTAACCAATCTGCATCCGTCAGTGGAGGAGATGGACACACCAACACTTCAGTTTATTACCTCCGCCAAGGAGGCAATGCTTTTACAACCGTAAAACGGGGCTATAAGGGACGGCGGGGTAATATGGGACACTTTTCTAAATGTAATTCTGCTTTTTTAATTTTGTTTCCGCCTAGATTTGATGAAGGATTCATGGATATTGGACAATAACAACACAACTCAGCGTCCTGCTCAAAATAAAAAAAGCAGAATTACATTTAAAACATTTCCCACAAAAGTGTCCCTTATTAACCCGCCGTCCCTTATAGCCCCGTTTTACACTACTGAACCACTAATCCTATCACTATCACATTGATTGTCATTCATTAATTGTCTGTTTATTGCACTGTCCATGTCAAATAAACAAATAATCATTGTGAATCCAATTGCTAGTCATATCTTTTCATGCTCAGGGAATCTGAAAACGTACACACAAACACTGTATGGGGGGAACTGTGCCGCTTGGCGGAGGTCTGCGCTCTCCAAGTGCTTTTCTGGTTTTATTAATGTTCTTCAGATAAACCTTAAACACGCACATGACCATTTTTTTCCTGATTACAAGTTTTTGCTCACTGTAAAAACACGAGTGATACATAAATTTAGCAGCTGTAAAAACATGACATTAAAACAAGTGACGAGTTTTTATGTGAAAGGTTTTTTTTTTTCTATCTTGTGTTATATTATTTCCAGATTGACATTGAAGTAAATGGAGAGCCCGTTGAGCTGCATATGAAGCTTGGTGACAATGGCGAGGCCTTTTTTGTCCAGGAAACTGAACAGCAAAATGTGAGTATTGTATTTACTTCACAAATGGACAAAACTGCTGATAATAATCTTACAACATAATGCTTATGTTGAGGAAAATATTAAAAAATACCTAAAAATGCTTATAAAACAGTCTCAAACTTAATTCTCAATTGTTATACTGAATCTGAATGCATTTGCTCAACATCAGTATTGAAGGACAAGTATAGAAATGTTTCTATGAGACCATCGATTCTCCATGCTGTTGCACAGGCTCTATATTTGAACTATATTGCTCAGGAGAGCCGAACATTCATTGTCACAGTACAGTGATAACATCCTGTTCTACTGGCCTTGTAAAAATGTTGACTTCAGCTCCGTTGATGCATTCTCACATTCATTTGTACTTTAGCAGATTGTCCCTGCCCACCTGGCCACCTCTCCAATTCCTACTGAGAGTCATCTCTTCTGGATCTCAGAGGTGGAGCACAGGTCTCCAAAAGATCTGGAAGAGGACCCTGCTGACCCCGAGGACCCACCTGAGCCTCCTGCTCCAAGCACCATGACCACAAAAAAAAAGAAACGACAAAGAAAGAAGCATAAAGGAGACCCCCGTAGAGAGGAGCTGACCCCGCCGTTATCAGTAACCACTGGTAATGCTGCTGCTGCTGCTACCGCACCTGCTGCTACAACTGCTGCTATGCCCAGCAATGGGCAAAATGAGGAAATTTTTGAGATGGACCTGAGCTCTGATGAAGACGCTCCAGCACATGTTTCAAGGTGGGTCCTGGGGATTAATGCTTTTTGTTGTGTCAGAGTATGGTTGTAGTGCTCAAGTAATTATTTTGCCTCAATCTGTACCGGATTTAGGTCCCCTTCAGTGACGACCATGCGTGACATT
Source organism: Pholidichthys leucotaenia (assembly GCA_020510985.1). Taxonomy (NCBI): domain Eukaryota; kingdom Metazoa; phylum Chordata; class Actinopteri; order Cichliformes; family Pholidichthyidae; genus Pholidichthys; species Pholidichthys leucotaenia. The sequence continues at coordinate 291,565,016 of CM035847.1, forward strand.
GACCCCAAACTACCTGCTGTCAGACACAGCCTTGATGGATATCCAATGTCTGACGGGGACTGGCCAGCAGCTGACGGGTATGTTTTCACATCCACATATTGTAGAGCTCTTGCACACGTGTACACCAGGGTAGCTTCAAGTCCCTCAAAGTCTTAGTTATGCATTTACTTTTAGAACTAAATTCACCCAAATAAACCTGTAACGATACTATAAATAGGAAATGGGCCTTGCGTTACTGTTGACTCAAAGTATTCTTGCTTTTAAAGTGCCCGACACTATACACATTCATCTAGGTCTTTATTTTACACATCACATTTAATCTTTTCCACTCACTCACCATAAATGCATTTGGGGTAATATGAAGTCAAAGTATTTTGCAACAGACACATGCATGGTGACCAAGGGGATATGTGGATTGGTTTTAAATGCTTGTTCTTGCATTGATCCAGGATTATCTAGTACTGTGTTGCTTTTTTGTTTATTTCTCCTCAACTTTAGATCATACAACAAAGTGCTTTATTAAAGATCTGTTCCTTTTGGATCTGAAGCAAAGAATGAAGTCTGATACGCTCTCCCATTCAGGAAGTAGTTGTACTCTTACAGAAATAAATGGTCTGTTCAAAGAACTTTTTTGTAATTGTTTTCTTGCACATGAACAGTGATGTAAAATGGAGACACTGAGCTATGATCAAATTTTCAGTTTTCTGTGTGTTTATCTAATATTTAAAATTGTAACCCACAGATGACAGAAATTAGCCACTGGCTACAATCTGGCAAGTTTACATTGATTAATATCGATGCTCATCAACTTGCACTGTCCTTAAAAACAGCAATATTAAAAAAGGTCTCAAAATATCATAAATTTTAGTTATTTTTATCGTTTTGACTCCCTGATCCTGACCTTAATTAAATAATTGTTCACTTATCTAGGCGGCAGTTCTTTTGAAAGGATCTGATTGAAGTTTAATTTTAATGGTTGTGCCAAAATAAAAAATAACTAAATGTGTAGAATCATCACTTGGATCCAATTTAAAGAAATTGTAATAACATTGGTCACTTTGCAGGTTATTCTCACATCATCTTTGACAGAATTCATCCATAGCTTTTAGTTCAGAGATCGCTGAATGCAATGTCTGTGTCTTCGGGACTCTACCATAGGGGCTATACATTTAAATTAAAGTGCTGTTGTCCTTTGGGATATGTTCAGTACAATTTATGCATTATGAATTGTTACTGCTAATTATACTGAATAAATTAAAATATCTTTAAATCCACCTTATTTATGGTTTGCATTTCATCATCTGCCCTTTTTTTCAGTCATGGGTTGACTCAGGAGTTTTCTCCAAAGAGTGATTCTGAACTAGAGGTGCGGCCTTCGGAGACTTTGCTCAGAGCCGAGTCCCACATGCAGTGGACCTGGGGAGAGTTTCCAGAAACAACCAGGGTAGGTACTTCGTTCCATTTAAAAAAAAAAAAAAAAAGTCAAAGCAAATATCAGTCGATTATTGATTTAATAGTATTTTTTTGTATTGTTAATCCAGGTAACCAAGAAGGAAAAACCAGAGCCATTAAAAACGGTGACCATCACCCCATCGGAGAGCACCCACTTCCGTGTCATCCTCAGCTCTGAGGCCATGCAGAATGAATCAGGGAATGGAAAGGAAGATGGTGCCCCCTCCTCTTCCTCCCCCTCCTCCTCAGTGTGCACCATTGTCAAACCTGAGCCACGCACCCCTGTCACCTCTGTAACGTCTGTGGACCCGCCATCCTCTGTCAGCACTGTAACCTCCATGAGTCCTGTAATCTCCACAGAGCCTCACGATGCGGTGCCATCTGCTCTTACAACTTCCTCCACTTCCAACAACCAACAGACTGATTCACCCTCCAAGAAGAAAGGTACTTTAGAAGATGCTTGATTGGCTATTGTCATTGTAACTTTTGTTTTTGCGTTTGCTGTGGTTGTACCCAAAGTATCATAAAATTTTGTTTTTGAGTGCAGGTGTTCCAAAGAGGAGCCAGCATCAGGGTCCAGAGGATATCTATTTGGATGACCTGAATGTACTTGAACCTGATGTTGCTGCACGATATTTCCCAAAAAGGTTAGCTAATGAAAGATGTATGAGACTGCTTGACTTATTTTAATTAAAAATACCTAATTATAGGTTTCTATTTTAAAAACTAAACTGCAGTACATGAACTATTTTCTGAAGTGACCCAGAAAACCTTGAAGAGCAAAATCATGACATAATGTGTGCTCTCTCTCTCTTCTCAACCTTTCTCGCTTCAGTGAGTCTGAGGCAGCGACTAAGCACTGGATGGACTCTGAGATACGTTCTGGCTCACAGTCACCACAGTCAGTTGGTAGTGCTGCAGCTGACAGCGGGACAGAGTGTCTGTCTGACTCAGCCAGCGACCTCCCTGATGTCACCCTTTCTCTATGTGGAGGCCTCACAGAAAATGCTGAAATATCCAAAGGTACCCCAGAATGACGCTCATGAAAAATGCAACCTAAAGTAAGCTTTTAGTGGAGACAACGTTATCCTCATCCATTGTACTCTATTGCAGTGTTTTTCAACCAGGGTGCCCCAGTATGTTCATGTTTCTGTGGGAAATGATTTGATTTCACTTCTTAAATTGTCCAAAAAAATACAAATAATTTGAAATTGTTATGCATGGGTGCCTATAGTACTTATGTATAACCATGGCAAACATTTTGCAAATTTTTGGACCAACTAACAAGGGAAACTGGATAACTTCTCACAGAAACTTTGGACATACCAGGGCACCCTGGTTGAAAAACACTGCTCTGTTATTGTATAACTGCGTTCCCCTGCAGTATGAGTCACAAGAAGATGTTCAACTGTTGTTTTTTTAAATACAGAAATCTTTAACCCAGCCAATACATGTTGTCAGTTGTTCTTATTTACCTATTCTACTCCTTTGTTGCCTTTGTAACAAACAAAAATGCATGTAGTGAGCCACATTAGAAAAGGAATTGCTAAATGGTTCCTAAATGATTACTCTTCCCTTGTGTTAGTTGCTTACATAACCTTCCAACAATTTTTCCTCACTTCCCGAGGGCCAGATTTACATGTAAACCTTCCGTTGTTGTTGGTGGTGGTGGGTGGGGGTGTATTATTTCCTGCGAAGTCAAAAGTTTCACAATTAAATTGAAAATGCAACTGAAAATAAAACCTACTCAGTGTTGTCTCATATTAGAATTAAAATTACTGAAATTACTTAAAATTACATTGCCCTGCAATGGACTGGCCATCTGTCCAGCATGTGCCCAGCCTCTTGCTCTAAGATGCTGGGATAGGCTCCAGTCCCCCTGAACTGAAAAGGATTAAGCAGGAGAAGATGGATGGATAAAATTATATCATGACCTAATTTTTAAAACTCCATCAAAATGATGAGCAAAGAGAAATTCTGGATGATAATTAACAAAAAAAGCCAAGAAGAAAAGGAAATGTGACAAGGCTTAGCTTGCTCTTGGATTCATTGTGGGTGTGGAGAGGCAGAGAAATAGCTGTGGTAGGTGGGCGTGTTAGTGGCTTTCCAAAATGGGGAATAAAAAAAAGTTTAAGAGCCACTGTTATAAATGAACAAAATAAATCAGCAGATTACAACGACCACAGTCTCTGAACTTTTACTGCTGCCATGGATTTGAAACTGTCAGTGCTTCAGTCCACTCTTTAGAAAAAAACCTCAAAGCTTTGACTATTTTTCTGCACAATTAGAAGAAAAGCCTCCAAACTCCATGAGACTTCACCTGCCAAACAAGAATAAATGCTACAGCTCCTCAGTAGTATTTATTCTTGTTTAAAAGCAGCCTACTTTGTACATTTACTGCTGTTTACAGCCTATTAATGTGATCTTAGCAGGCAACATACCTGAAAAACACATTCTCCACTGGTGCAGTTCTCTCTGGCTCCCTCACGCTCTCCTTGACCACTTACACACAGAGCGACACCTAGGTTTCAATTAGTGCTCCCTCTGCTGGCGGACTCCATAATTGCATATAAAAATGTGGTTCCAAATATGGCCAACATGATATAAATAAATAATTGATTTATGGAAATGGACTGGCGGACCACAGTGGATGAGGGGGTGGGCCACCAGTTGCCCAACCCTGCCTTAAATAATCACACACTCATCCCTGCACTTACCCGTGTCCCCATCAGACCTCAACAGTGGGGAAAATGAGTATTGAACATATCAACATTTTTCTCATTAAACATACTTCTGATGGAGCCATTGACCGGAGATTTTCACCAGATATCAGGAACAACCCAAGTAATCCATACATACAAAGAAATCAAGGCAACTGTGTTCGCAAAACAAGCAAAATTTAATAAATTGAATGACTGAGGAAATAAGCATTGAGCACGCCTGGTGAAATTCTTTTAACATTTAGTAGAAAAGCTTTTGTTGGTAATAACAGCTTCCACAGGCATTGTTCATGAGTGATTTTAGTCTATTCTTCCACACAAACTGTCTTCAAATCTTGAAGGTTCCATAGGTGCCTTCTATGAACTCTGATCTTCAGTTCATTCCATAGATTTTCAGTTGGATTCAGGTCAGGTGACTGACTGGGCCATTCTAGCAGCTTTATTTTCCTTCTCTGGAGCCTTCCTTGGCTGTGTGTTTAGGATCATTGTCTTACTGAAATGTCCACCTTAATTTCAATTCAACTTTATTTATATAGCACCATTTCACAACAAGTCATTTCATAGCACTTTCAACTGTAGGGGAAACCCCCACAATTGCAGAAAGACCCAGCAATCAGGCGATCCCCTGTGAGCAAGCGCTTGGTGATGGTGGAGAGGAAAACCTCCCATTTAACAGGAAGAAACCTCCAGCAGAACCAGGCTCAGGGAGGGGCAGCCATCTGCTGCGACTGGCTGGGGGGTGAGGGGATAGAGAAGATGAAAAGAACAAACATGTAGAGAGCAAACATCACGATGGGGACTCAATCTATGGGAGAGAACAAACAGATTTTAATGACCAGCAAAAAAAAAATATTTCATTGAGAGTGAAGAAAGGAGTGAAGTCCAGTGCATTATTGGAGGTTCCCTGGCTGTCTAAACCTATTAGCAACATAACTAAGGGAAGGTTCAGAGACACGTGATCCTCCCTAATTGTAGGGTATATCAAAAAGGAAGGTTTTAACCCTATTCTTAAAAACAGTCTGACTCCTGAATCCAGATTGGCAGCTGGTTCTACAGTAGAGGAGCTTGATAACTGAAGGCTCTGCCTCCCATTGTACTTTGGGAGATTCTAGGTATTACAAGTAATCCAGCATTTTGGGAGTGTAGTGCTCTGTTAGGATAATAGGGTAGTATCAGATCTTTTAAATAAAAACGGGGCCTGATTGTTTAGAGCTTTGTAAGTGAGAAGAAGGATTTTAAACTCAATTCTAAACTCTATGGGAAGTCAATGAAGGGAGGCCAGAACTGGAGAGATATGATCTCTCTTTCTAGTACCTGTTAAAACTCTTGCTGCAGCATTTTGAATTTCAACTGAAGACTTTTTAATGATGTTTTAGGACACCCTGATAATAAAGAGTTACAATAATCTAATCTAGAGCTAATAAAAGTGTGGATCAGTTTCTCAGCATCACTCTGAGACAAGATGCTCCTAATCTTGGCAATATTACGCAAATGATAGAAACCAGTCTTAGAAACGAATTTAATATGTGAATTGAAAAACAGATCTTGATCAAAAATAATTCCAAGGTTCCTTACAGAACTATTAAGAGAAAGCGTAACCGCATCCAGGCTAAGAGTTTGATTTGGAAAGGTATTTCTAAGGTTTTTTGGACCAACAAGAATGACTTCAGTCTTATCTGAATTTAATAGCAGGAAATTACAAGTCATCCAAGCTTTGATTTCCTTAAGACAGGCTTCTAACTTGGCTAATTGATTACTATCATCTGGCTTCATTGACAGGTGTAATTGTGTGTCATCTGCTTAACAGTGAAAATGTATACAGTGCTTTCTAATGATGTTGCCTTACAAAAGCATATATAAACTAAAAAGAGTAGGGCCTAGCACAGATCCCTGTGGAACTCCATGACTGAGCTTTGAGTTTGGAAGAATACTCATTATTGACATGAACAAACTGGAACCTATCAGATAAATAAGATCTAAACCACTGCAACGAAGTTCCATTAAGTCCAACATAGTGTTCTAATCTATCAAGTAGAATATTATGATCAATAGTATCAAAAGCTGCACTAAGGTCTGAAAGGACAAGTACAGAAACAAGTCCATTATCAGATGTGATAAGGAGGTCATTAGTGACCTTTGCTAAGGCTGTTTCAGTACTATGATGGATTCTAAACCCAGACTGAAACTCTTCAAATAAACCATTTCTCTGCAAATGGTCAAATAATTGTATAGCAACAACTCTTTCTGAGATTTTTGAAATGAAAGGGAGATTAGAGATTAGTCTGTAGTTAACTAAAACTCCTGGATCCAGCGTTGGCTTTTTGAAAGCCTGAAAGCGTTGAAAGCGTTGGCTTTTAAAAGCCTGCGGTACATTGTCTAATGTTAATGAAGAATTGATTATTTGAACTTTGACTTCTTTAAATAACCTGGTAGGAATAGGGTCTAAAAGACAAGTTGAAGGCTTGGATGAGGAAATTATTTTATCTAACTCTAAAAGGTCAATTGGAGTAAACTCATCCAAACATAGTAGATATTGTATTTAAGTTAACGGTGGGAAGAATGATTGATTTTATCTCTGATAGATGAAATTTTATTATTGAAAAAGTTCATAAAGTCCTGACTAGTAAGCTCTAAGGGAATGCTAGGATTGACAGAGTCCTGACTCTTTGTCAGCCTGGCTACAGTGCTGAAAAGAAGCCTTGGATTATTCTTGTTCTCTTCTATTAATGCAGAATAATAACTTGTTCTAGCTTTTCTAAGAGATTTTTTTTTATAAATTAAAAGATGATTTCTCCAAGCTAAATAGATTTCATCTAAATTAGTGGAGCACCATTTTCTTTGTAATTGATGAGTCTTCTGTTTTAAGCTACGAGTTTCTGTGTTGAACCAAGGAGTTAGAAATCTCTGATTAGACTTTTTCTTTTTCAAAGGGGCCACCATGTCTAGAGTCTGATGCAGAGAAGCTGTAACACTATCTACCATGCTATCAATTACAGAAGAAGCAAGCTGTCCATAGCTTATTACCTCCGCCAGGAGGTAATGTTTTTGCCGGGGTTTGTCTGTTTGTTTGTTTGTCTGTCTGTCTGTCTGTTGGTTAGCAAGATAACTCAAAAAGTTTTGGACGGATTTCGATGAAACTTTCAGGCATTGTTGCAAATGGTACAAGGAAAAACTGATTAAATTTTGGGGATGATCCAGATCACCGTCCAGAAGAAAACCGCCATTACGGAAAATGCCATTTTCATCAATAACTACTCAACCACTAATCCTATCATTGTCAATCCAATTGCTAGTCATATGTTTTCATGGTCAAGGAATCTGAAAACGTACACACAAACACTGTATGGGGGGAACTGTGGCCGCCATTACGGAAAATGCCATTTTTGTGAATAACTACTGAACCACTAATCCTATCATTGTCAATCCAATTGCTAGTCATATGTTTTCATGGTCAAGGAATCTGAAAACGTACACACAAACACTGTATGGGGAGAACTGTGGCGCTTGGCGGAGGTCTGCGCTCTCCGAGTGCTTTTCTAGTTTATTATGTATGACCCAGTTCTCATCATATTCTGTTTGTTAGATTATGGTTGTGGGTTGTTGAGTTGTTTTGTTTTTGTGTCTCTCCCTTCCGGGCCTGGATCCCCCCCACCGCCCTCCTGGGGTTGGTTTTGTAGTTGTTTTTGGTTGGGGGGGGGCGGTTCTCCTTTTCCTTTTGATGTTACTGTGAGGTGTCTGAGGATCCACCCCTTAAGGAAGGGGCACTGTCATGACGCCGAGCGCGGCTCTGTACCATGCTCAGGTCTTTGACAATCATTCTTTTTCTGTGTATATATTTAGTTCTGTTTATCTGTCGTTTGGTTTGTGCTTTTATTTTGACAGCGCCGCGGCAGGACTTCCACCTGTCAGTCTGTTCACAGCCTGTCACAGCTCTTTATGTTTTACTGATTGCATTCACTTGTCACCTGTTTGTGCTTTGAGGTTAGCAGCATTATTTAAGCTGGCGAGCGAGGATTATTCCTCGCTGCATCCTCGCCCAACTTAGGCTGGAGTCCCCTACCTCCGCAAGGCCGAAGGCCAGGAGGAGGTTATGTTTTTGCCAGCGTTTGTCTGTTTGTCTGTCTGTCTGTTTGTCTGTCTGTTTGTTTGTCTGTTGGTTAGCAAGATAACTCAAAAAGTTTTGGACGGATTTCAATGAAACTTTCAGGCCTTGTTGGAAATGGTACAAGGAAGAACTGATTAAATTTTGGGGATGATCCGGATCACCGTCTGGATACAGGAATTTTTTAAAGGATTCTTTAACATTGTGAGATACGGCCATTTTCAACATGTGTGCAGGGACAATAGAGGGCACTGGTGTGCAGGGGCAATAGAGGGCGCTGGTCGTCATGTCTTACGAACACAAACTCCGCGTTCTTCAAAGTTTTAGGCACAAAAGCACGTGGAAAACAGTGGTGGGCAGGGCCCGCCAGCGTGCCTGTGTTTGCGCTATGCTGCAAAAGCTGAGAGGGGCAGCTGTTCGGCACGGGATAATTTGGCAGAAATTCCCCAGGCAGCTATAGGGGCTGCGCAAAAACCAGCTCTCTGCCGGGGAAGCTTCCAAATCCTCTTTTTTTCCGCAGAGCGCAAACCCAATAAAACCCACGGCAACCTGTCTACCCAATTTGCATCCGTCAAAACTGTTTTTGCCAGCGTTTGTCTGTTTGTCTGTCTGTCTGTTTGTCTGTTTGCTTGTCTGTTGGTTAGCAAGATAACTCAAAAAGTTTTGGATGGATTTCGATGAAACTTTCAGGCCTTGTTGGAAATGGTACAAGGAAGAACTGATTAAATTTTGGGGATGATCCGGATCACCGTCTGGATACAGGAATTTTTTAAATGATTCTTTAACATTGTGAGATACGGCCATTTTCAACATGTGTGCAGAGGCAATAGAGGGCGCTGGTGTGCAGGGGCAATAGAGGGCGCTGGTCGTCGTGTTTTACGAACACAAACTCCGCGTTCTTCAAAGTTTTACGCACAAAAGCATGTGGAAAACAGTGGTGGGCAGGGCCCTCCAGCGTGCCTGTGTTTGCACTACGCTGCAAAAGCTGAGACGGGAAGCTGTTCGGCGTGGGATTATTTGGCAGAAATTCCCCGGGCAGCCACAGGGGCTGCGCAAAAACCAGCTCTCTGCCGGGGAAGCTTCCAAATCCTCTTTTTTTCCGCGGAGCGCAAACCCAATAAAACCCACGGCAACCTGTCTACCCAATTTGCATCCGTCAAAATTGTGGTGGGCAGGGCCCGCCAGCGTGCCTGTGTTTGCGCTACGCTGCAAAAACTGAGACGGGCAGCTGTCCGGAGCGGGATTATTTGGCAGAAATTCCCCGGACAGCCATAGGGGCTGCGCAAAAACCAGCTCTCTGCCGGGGAAGCTTCCAAATCTTCTTTTTATTCCGCGGAGCGCAAACCCAATAAAACACACGGCAACCTGTCTACCCAATTTGCATCCGTCAGTGAAGCCCTCAGTGCTGCTTTCAGTGATCTATGAAAACGCTCGCAGCCTGGGACTTTGCACATGAAGGAGATGGACACAACACCAACACTTCAGTTTATTACCTCCGCCAAGGAGGTAATGCTTTTACTACTGAACCACTAATCCTATCATTGTGAATCCAATTGCTAGTCATATGTTTTCATGGTCAAGGAATCTGAAAACGTACACACAAACACTGTATGGGGGGGAACTGTGGCGCTTGGTGGAGGTCTGTGCTCTCCGAGTGCTTTTCTAGTTATCAATGTGAACGCCAAGATATTTATATGAACTAGCCTGCTAGATGTTATCGCTGTGTATGGCCACGGGACTGTGATCATCATTTGGCCTAGGGTCCACCAGCATCTCCACTGTCTTTCCTGTATTAATTTGCAGCTTGTGGGGAAACTTGAATAACGAAACCGAATTGTCTTCCATTTCAGTTTATTCAAGAAATCATTCCACTGTCTGCTCTTATTCTTGAGCAGCGAACAAAGAGAGTGAACACACCAAAGTTCTCTCATTTAAACATTCTCACATCAAACCATTTCCCTCGCGGGGGAAATCACACATCTATATCAAAGTCTCTTTATTCACATTCATTAGCCTTTTATTTACATAACTCCCCCTTCTCTCCTCTCGAGCCTCAGTGGTCAGGAAGTCTTCTGTCCCCTGTCCTCCGCAGGGGGTCCCGGCTCTGTGGCTCCGCACCGCAGGGGGCTGGCTCTCCTTCATCGTGAGGTTAAATCACATATGCAGTGTCCAACATATACATGTCTCACAACACAGCCATAAGCTGATGGTCATCACAACAGTTCACAAACCCATCCACCCCAGATCTGTGACTGCTTAAACTGGCATTGGTTTTTAGCAGACTGAGTATTACAGTGTCATCTGAAAACTTGACCACACATTGGTCCAGCTGAGAGATGACACAATCATTAGTATACAGTGTAAACAAAAACAGTGAGCTGACACAGCCCTGAGGGGGTCCGGTGCTACTTAATGCAGTATCAGAGAAAACAGAGTTAAACTTCACCTGCTGTGACCTATTTGACAGGAAGAAAATGGTACCATCCATCCATCTTCTTCCGCTTAATCCTTTTCGGGTCGCGGTGGGGGGGGGGGAGGGGGCTGGATCCTATCCCAGCATCTTTTGGGCGGGAGGCAGGGTCCACCCTGGACAGATCGCCAGTCCATCACAGTACACCTGATTAAAAAAGGATTGACATCCAACTGAATCATTTTTTTTTGAAGAAGGATGTGACTGAATACAATTAAAAGCAGAGCAAAAATCAATAAAAAAAACAATCTGGCATATGCAGAGGGACTCTCAAGGTGTTTTAAAACTAAATGCATTATAGAATAGAATAGAATAGGCTTGATTGTCATTGTACAGTTGTACAGCACAATGAAATTGTGTGTGCTCCACCAGGCTACTGTGCAATAAAGTAAGAGAGAAGAATTCAAAGTAAAACAGTTACAAAGCACACAGTTAACTATACGACTGAGGTAAAGGTGAAAGTAAAAATAATAAATAGCCCATTGGTATACACAGGTACGGTAGTGGTTTCGCGGGTGGAACTATGTACATAGGAGTGCAGAGTGCAGAACACAGAATAGAGTAAAATGGCCCAAGGATTATGGAGAATATGTACAGTAGTGATTTCACGGATGGGTCAGTATACATGAAAGTGCGGAGTGAAACGACAGCTGAGTTATAGCAATAATTAAAAGGCCCTCAGTTCTGTGCATGGGAGCGTTCAGTGGGAGGGGGGTGGGGCCTCTGATGGTTTGCAGTTCAGATGGCCCAGGGGAAGAAACTGTTTGTCAGTCTGGAGGTGTGGGACCTGATCGATCTGAACCGTTGTCTAGAGGGAAGCAGATCAAACAGGTGGTGGGCAGGATGTAAAGGGTCTCCTGTGATGGCCTTGATCCTTCTGAGACAAGAGGATCTGGAGATGTCTTCCAGGGAGGGCAGAGGGCTGCTGATAATGTTTTGGGCGGTGTTGATGACCCTCTGCACAGCCTTTCTGTTCTCGGCCGTGGAGCCGGCGTACCACACACCCAGACAGTAGGTGAGCACACTCTCCACTGAGCAGCAATAGAAGGCCAGCAGCAGCTTCTGGTCCAGGTTGTTCTTCCTCAGGACACGGAGAAAGTGCAGCCGTTGCTGGGCTTTCTTCACTAGGGCCTTGGTAGGATAGTTTGGATGGCATCACTTGTACTCCGTTTCTTTTTGTACGTGAATTGATATTGATCCAGGTGTGGCTCCACCTCTATGTGAAGGTCCTGAATTAACAATTTCTCCAGTGCTTTCATAACACTTGAGGAAAGATCCACTAACCTAAAATCGTTGTTTACCTGGGGGTATACTTTCTTTCTATGCTACTTCCGCCCTCCCAAGAGAGCAGACGCTTTTTTCTTCTCTCCTGCTGATTTTTTCCTCCCCTCCTGCTACTGGATCCCAGCTTGCTGTTGTCTGTCTGCGTCTAACTGCGACCGCCGAAAAGAAATTATGGAGTTAATAAGCTGGGCTTTGAACACAATTGACACTATTTTTTCAACAAGGAAAAGTGCTCCGGGGGAAGCTGTCTGCCCCGCTGGAACGGCTCCAGTGGGCTATCTATGTGACACAGGTAATTGGAAAATGCTGTGTCTCTCTAATCTTTCTATCGAAGATATTGAAGATTTGTTTATCTTCGTAATCTTGGTGATTGGGATAATTCTGATTGGGACGGGAATTGTCTTGGTTTACCGCAAATTGCTGAAGATGGATTCAACCTATCAAAATGCTGGCCAGGCGAGGTGCATCCAACAAATTGAGAAACTGGAGAAGACCCTGATAGCGACTACTGGAGAACTGTCTCGTAAGGTGGATTACATCATGGGTTCGCTCAGGTCTTTCCACGACGAATTCAAAGCTGCGCAATGAAGGATTAATGTACTGAATCTACAAAAGAAATACAAGTCTTCTCTGTGATCAGTCCTATTTGGCATTATTATTCCCCATGAAAATTCCTCCTGGCTGTCTGCAGACTGTGTTTTTTTCAAAATCATGAGCACAAGGCCTTGGACAGCCAGCTGCAGCGCCAGATAAGACTGGGCGCCAGACAGACAAAACATCTTCTGCCAAGGGTCCTTGGGTCTCTCTTATTATCATCAACACTGCTCAACACCGCACACACATTGATTCATGAACTGATTAAAGATATACTGTACACTGCTCTCTTGTGTCTTGTGAATTCTGAGTTGTTGCTCTGTGCTATTGAGAGATTTTTTTTTTCATTGTAATCATAATCTGCTTAAAAATAAGCTGTATTTTGATAACGAAGTTTTTTTTTCTCCTCCCCCCTTGTGTCGTTCCCTCCCTTCCCCTCCCTTTCTTATCTATCTCTGTTTGATGAGGCGCCTATTATGGCTGCCGTGTCGTTGTGTCGCGCGCATGCGCACCAATGTCAAGTCAAGTTCCTCGTGTGTTTTTTACATGCTTGGCAATAAAGTTTATTCTGATTCTGATTCTGATTCTGATTCTGATTCTTTGGAACTGGAATAATAACAGATCTTTTCCAGAGCTCAGGTACTGTATGAGTATCAACAGGTTTCTCCTTCTGCATAAGATGTAGTCCACTTGTGTGCACCTTCCTCCACTCTTGTAAGTCACCCTATGTTCCTCTCTCTTCTTGAAGTACGTATGTGTTCACCTTAGCCATTTCCATCCTTTTAGCAAAATTCACAACCATCTGTCCTTCCACATTTCTCTCCTTAAGACCATACCTACCCAGGACCTCCTCATCACCTCTGTTCCCTTCACATACATGTCCATTAAAGTCTGCTCTGCTCTCCCCCCTGGGAACACTCCCTACCACTTCATCCAACTTACTCCAGAATTCCTCTTTCTCTTCTACCTGACATCCAACTTGTGGGGCATACACACTGACAACATTCAACATCACACCTTTGACTTCTAGCTTCAAACTCATGATTTTGTCAGACTCCCTCTTTACCTCCTGAAGACTCTTCACATACTCTTCCTTCAAGATTACTCCTACTCCATTTCTCTTCCTATCTACCTCATGGTAGAACAGTTTAGATCCGCCTTCAATGCTCCTAGCCCTCTGGTTTCTTGAACACACAATATATCATCTCCTTTCTATTTTATTTTTTGTCTTTTATATGAACAAAAGATAAATAATTAAAAGAAGACAATATGAACCTATTTGACCTATTACGTGGAAGTTATGGACAAGATTGCATCAAAGACTTCCGCCGGCTGGAGAAATTGGAGAAAACACGGGCACGCTTCAGCAACCAGCTGCAATTTAACCTCCGTTGCAGAGATGAGGATGTCACACCAGCAAGTCTCAATATAAGAAATCCAATCCCGACCAATAACGCAGAGAAAATTATCAGTAAAGCACGGAAAGACCTGATCAAAGAACGGACAAGAATTACGGCAAACAAAGTGGACAAAATCAACAACCAGATCAAGGAGGAAATGGACATTTTCAAGAAACACTACCCGACCGACCAGGAAACACAGGAGCAGATAAAAGCACAATTAAAACACGCACACGAACAAGAATTCATTATAACGAAAAACCGCCAATTGAAAAAACTAAAAAAACTCACAGAAAGGAAGAACAGACGAAGACAAACACACACGGAAACAAATGCTAAGTGGATCAAAAACTTATCAAAACGCACACTCACGGACACGGAGAAAACAGTGCTGAGTGTGGCTCACATATTTTGACTGCATACGCATAGCACAGTGAGTGAGATGCTTAGGACTGCATGTGTATTTTGTGACCTCACGTCTTTGAAGGAACAATACGTCTGGACCTCCTGGGGATAACAGCAGGAGGTGGAGGTGCCTTTGGCAGGACTCTGAGAGGACTTCCTGACCTCCTGGGGTCAGATGGAGGACGAAGGGACTTGGGGGGAGAATTATTGTCGATGGGGGGTTTGATGACAATGTGATTCTGTTCTTTGATGTCCCAGGTACAAAAGTGGGGGTTTGGGGGAGTTCGGTCTCTTTTTTGCTGTTGAGAGCATGCTGGAGATGTGAGATCGTCAATAAACCTGAATTGAGAGAATAATTCAGCCTCTTCATTTCACGCTCTCCACACTGAGCAGAGGACTGAACTTCGCCATCACACCAGCCAGAATACCCCATGAAGAATACATCCTCGCAACAGAACTGGCATGTGAAAAAATCCAGGACCAAGGGGAAAAAGCAGCACTCCGGAACGCAGTAGCAGGAATCCTAAAAACGGCCAAATTACCACAAAGCACCGGGGTCTCACTGGTCACGTCCCACTGGGAGGAGACCAGTGGGACGTGCCTGAAACACCTCAAGTGGGAGGCGTCCAGGTTTTCCCTCAAAAATTTGACTTTTTTTTTCTTGTAAATTTGCACAGTTTTTCTTGCAAGTTTGTACCTCTTCTCAAGTGATTTTCCATGTTTTCTTGTAAATTTGCATTTTTTGTCTCCTAAAGTTTCACTTTTTTCTCATAAATTTGCGACTTTTTTCCCATAAATTTGCTACTGTTTTTTCTTTGTAAATTTGTCACTTTTTTCCTATAAATATCCCATAAAATGAGAAATTTTTGAGAATTTTTTTTTTCTCAAGTTTGTGATTTATTGTGCAATTTGGGCACAAGTTTTACTAAAGCCTTTCCACCCACATTAATCCCAAGTGGGGCCCAGATGAGTTTAAAGCGGGTAAACAGATTACAAATCCTTGTTCTCCAGGGGGATGTCGGTTACCCAGGATTGCCTGGGATTCCAGGACTCCGGGGCATCCAGGTGAGTCCATTTCTGTCCATTCAGTAAAAGGGTACTTTAGCCAGCCAAGAGAATGAAGCTAAATCTGACAGATTTCCTGTATTTCAGGGTCGTGATGGACCTCATGGTTTGAAAGTAAGTCTGAACGCATGGGCAACTGACAATAGAAATATACTATATGCTAAACCCGCAGCTGTTTGGGAAGCTTTCATCTGCTGAAGGTTTATGTGTTTGGTTGTGGTTTCAGGGAGATTCTTACATCTACACCCCCTCTCAGGATATCAAAGGAGTAGCAGGACCACAAGGACCTGATGGAGAACAGGTCTGACAGTTAATCAGCCAAAATGTCCTACTTAACGGTAGAAAATTTCAACGGACATTAGCCACTAAAATTTAGATGCTTTAAGAGCAAGTTATGAAAAAGTTGAGGTGTTCACATAATGAAGAATAAAGTGTGATGATTTAAGATAAGATAAGATAAGATAAGATAAGCCTTTATTAGTCCCACAACGGGGAAATTCCAGGATTGCAACAGCACAGGGATAGCAACACTCAGAGCAACAATCAGAAGGCAAGAAAAAAAACAAGCAAGCAAGAGCAGCTAATAAACATATGTACGTATTACTATAAAATATATATATATACACACACACACAGACACACAGTGCAGAGCATTGTAGCTGGATGGAATAAATATATGAATATATGAACACACAGTGCAGAGCATTGTAGCTAGATGGAATAAATATGTAAATATATAAACACCCACAGTGCGGAGCATTGCAGCTAGGTGGAATAAATATGCAAGTATATAAACACACACAGTGCGGAGCAATGTAGCTAGATGGAATAATATGTAGATATATAAATATATAAACACACCCAGTGCTGAGCATTGTAGCTAGATGGAATAAATATGCAAATATATAAACACACACAGTGCAGAGCATTGTTGCTAGATGGAATGAAACAGCATAACCGTCTACTTAGTTATCCTACATGGTATGATTATGTGCCCATACATATTCTCACCCTCCATAGCGACCGGTATGTTCCTAGTTGTATGCCGGAGGGGACCATTGTGTAAGTCTATTGCATCTTTTGCATTCAAAAAACTATTAGTTTGTTACGTCTTTTTGCTATCTCTGCGAGCAGCCCTGCTTAGGTTGTACAGTCTGACAGCCGTTGGTAGGAAGGACCTACGAAACCTCTCGGTTGTGCACCTGGGATGATGTAGTCTGCTGCTAAATGAGCTCCTCAGTGCATTCAGTATGTCCTGCATAGGGTGGAACTCGGACTCCAGCAGAGATGACAGTTTAGCCACCGTCCTTCTCTCTCCTATCTCCTCCATCGGATCAAGGCGCTGCCCCAGGACAGAGCTAGCTTTCTTAATCAGTTTGTTCAGTCTCTTCCTATCGGCTGCAGTAATGCCACTGCCCCAGCAGACCACTCCAAAAGTGATGGCTGATGCCACCACCGTGTCATAGAATGACTTCAGCAGCGCCCCTTGTACACCAAAAGACCTGAGTCTCCTCAGCAGGAACAGCCTGCGCTGTCCCTTCTTGTAGAGTGCATCAGTATTGTGTGACCAGTCTAGTTTATTGTTCAGATGAATACCCAGGTACTTATAGGATGTCACCATCTCGATGTCTGTTCCCTGTATATTTACTGGTACTGTGAGGGGCTGCCCATGCCTGCGGCAGTCCACCACCAGCTCCTTAGTTTTCCTCGCGTTGATCTGGAGGCAGTTCCGATGGCACCAGTCCACGAAGTCCTGGATAAGCCCTCTGTACTCAGCTTCATCTCCATTGGAGATGAGGCCAACGATCGCAGAGTCATCAGAGAACTTCTGTAGATGGCAGTGTGTTGTGTTGTGTGAGAAGTCCGCAGTATAAAGAGTGAACAGGAAGGGAGCCAGCACCGTTCCCTGGGGGGCCCCCGTGCTACTGATGATCGTGTCGGACACACAGTCCCGGGTTCTCACAAACTGAGGCCGGTTCGTGAGGTAGTCCAGGATCCATGATGACAGGTGCTGGTCCACCCCTGCGCGCAGCAGCTTGTCCTTCAGGATCATCGGTTGGATGGTGTTGAAAGCACTGGAGAAGTCAAAGAACATGATCCTCACCATATTCCCGGGCTTCTCCAGGTGGGACAGAGAACGGTGAAGGAGGAAGATCACCGCATCCTCCACCCCAATGCCATGCTGGTAGGCGAACTGGAGTGGATCCATCGCTGGTTCCACCAGGGGGCGGAGGTGAGCAAGGAGCAGTCTCTCCAGGGTCTTCATCAAGTGGGACGTCAAGGCCACCGGTCTGTAGCTGTTCAGGTCTTTGGGGTGGGAAGTTTTTGGTACAGGTACCACACAAGATGTTTTCCACAGCTGTGGTACCCTCCCCAGTTTCAGGCTCATGTTGAAGATATACGTCACAATCCCACACAGCTGGTCTGCACAGGACTTGAGGAGCTTTGCGCTGATGCCGTCCGGTCCCGGCGCCTTCCTCGCCTTGATCTTCCTCAGCTCCGTCCTCACCTGGGTCCTGGTCAGGGTCAGGATGGGGGGCTGTGTGTTGGGAGTGGGGGGGTGTTGGTGGAGTGGGGAGTGGGCAGCAGGACTTGATTTCTTTAGAGGCAGCAGTGGTTGTTGTGCAGTCAGGGGGGAGGGCGGTTGGTCAAATCTATTGAAAAACAGATTCAGGTTGTTCGCCCACTCCCTGCCCCCTGTGGCCTGGGGGGAGGTATTCTGGAGCCCCGAGATGGTTTTGAGGTTTCTCCAGACCCCGCTGATGTCGCTCTGTTGCAGCTTGTCCTCCATCTTCTTCCTGAAGCTGTCCTTGCCTTCTCTGATCTTTCTCCTCAGCTCCCTCTGTACGGACTTCAGCATCTCCCTGTTCCCTGACCTGAAGATCCTCTTCTTCTCTCTCAGAAGTGTTTTTATCTCAGGGTTGATCCAGGGTTTGTTGTTTGAGTGACGCCGTATGGTCTTGGTGGGAACGGATTTGTCCACACAGAAGCTGAGGTAGCCCGTGAAGGTGTGAATGAGGCCATCGATGTCCTCACCATGTGGATCGCAGAGCTGCTTCCAGGCGGTGGCTTCAAAACAGCCCTTTAGGGTGTCCATTGTCTCCTCAGACCATAACTCCACAGTGTGCATGGCCGGAGGTTGTCTGTGCACTAGGGGTTTGTACACCGGCCGGAGATGAACCAAGTTGTGATCCGATCTCCCGAGTGGGGGGAGTTGTGATGAGGTGTACGCCTCCTTAGTGTTTGCGTAGAATAAATCCAGTGTTTTATTGTCTCTAGTGTGGCATGTGACATACTGGGTGAACGTGGGTAGAATGGGAGACAGTGAAACATGGTTGAAATCGCCTGAGATGAGGAGAAGAGCATCTGGGTGTTCTGTCTGCAGCTTAAACCTGTCAAATACTGTCAACCTTATTGCTTAAACCTGTCAAATACTGGTGGGGTTTTGTGGTGTTTTTTTTTAGGGTCAGACAGGGGAACCAGGAGTGCCAGGCCTACCAGGACCTCTGGGACCAAGGGGAATTCAGGAATACTCTTCATTTTGAATTTTAGTTAAGGTGTGTGTTAGTTGTGGATTAATTATCTAACATCGTTTTTTTTTTTTTCCACCAGGGAAGTCCAGGGTCACCCGGCGTGCCTGGGGAAAAGGTGAGTGGATGAGAACGAAGTCTTCTTTGGTGACAAGGAGTTATACTTAATGGTGCTCAGCTAGACCAGTAGAATGATAACCAGTGAGATTTTTAAAGACCCATAAACAAAAAAATGGCCTCTAAGTTGGTGAAATACACTGTGTGATTTTAAAGATTATGCTGATGCTTTGGAGCTAGTGTCCTCCGGGTTGTATCTCAAGGACCAGCAAATGCTGACCAACACTGCAAAACAGTTTTTAAGGCCGCATGCTGTTTTGTTTCATTTAACTGAAAACTTTCCAAGTATTGCAACAAATACAGTGAAATTTGTTTTAAAAAAATTGCACAAATGGCATCCTTTAGGGAAGCTTACTGGAGCCACCAAACTTTCCCTTGAAAAAATATGTATTTTTTAGCATAAATTAATTTGAGCAAGTCAAAAGTTTATGCAGGTAAAATAAAGAAAAAATATAAATTTAACCTAGAGGTTGTAACAGCAAAGATGTATAAAGGATGACTGCCAGTTCTGTGAAAATCAAGTACTATTTGTCCTTGTTTCCTCAGGGATGACCTTTTACAAACCCTGACAGAACCTCAAAAAGCACAGCGTTCTTGAATGTTCCTCAACATTTGCTGCTCCATGAGACACTACCCTAACGGCATGCATATGTCAGGCCCATGTTTGTAAGTTTACATCAGGAAAACATCTTAAATGGCCTCTATAAGACGTATTACCAATGTAAGCTTTGTACATCGTTCCAACGTCAGGCCCAACGTTGGAACAACGTACAGTGGTGTGAAAAAGTGTTTGCCCCCTTCCTGATTTCTCATTTTTTTGTATGTTTATCACCCTTTTTCAGATCATCAAACAAATTTAAATATTAGACAAAGGTAGCACAAGTAAACACAAAATGCAGTTGAATGAATGAATGAATGAATGAATGAATTTATTTATTTCGGATAATACAGTACAGGTTAAAAGAAACTGTATAATATAACAACAAGGTCAAATTAGACAAAGACTCCTTCTACTAAACAATTCCACGTGAGTTATCCGAAATGGGTCATGGCTGAAGCCGCAGCTTATATTGCCCACCCATATTCCATCCAAGAATTCAAAGAAAAAAGAGTAAACAAGACAAGAGTGATTACAATTTAGAAAAAAGCTAAGACAAAGTGTGACTGAGAGAAAAAAAAAAAAAGAAAAAGAAAACTAAGCTAAGCTAAGTTAAGCGGTTACTATTCAAGACAAATCTAAGACAGAATGTCACAGAGAGAGAAAGAAAAAAAACTAAGCTACAACACAACACAGGCTGGATATGTCAATCCTTATGTGAGTTTACATGTCGTCTTGTAAATATGTTTGGAGTATTTCTTCCTTTAGTTTTTGTTTAAATTGTCCAAGCGTTGTACATGATTTTAATTCAGGTCCATAATCGTTCCATAATCTGACTCCTTGCACTGAAATACAGTGTTGCTTGGTGGTTGTTCTCACTGTAGGCTTTTGAAATATACATGTTCCTCTGAAGTGATATCGTTTCTCCCTTGTTTGGAACAACTTTTGGATATTTGCGGGCAGTGATAAATTCTTCACTTTGAACATTATTATTGCGGTTTTAAAGTCAACCAGATCTTTCAACTTGAGAGTTTTTTGTTTAAGAAAAAGTGGGTTTGTTGGTTCCCTGTAAGCTGCTTTGTTTATTATTCTAATAGCTCTCTTTTGAAGCATAAAGAGTGGATATATGTTTGTTTTGTATGTATTTCCCCATACTTCATTACAATATGTCATGTATGGGAGTATTAATGAATGATACAAGGTGTATAGTGTGGGTTGATTCAGCAAATATTTCACTCTGTGTAATATTGCAATTGATTTGGAAACTACCTTTGATATAATTAATATGTGACTTCCAACACAGTTTGTTATCAATTATTACTCCAAGGAATTTAGTTTCAGATACCCTTTCAATCTCTACACCATTTACACTGAGTTTGGGTACTGGATTGTTGTGATGGTTGTTAAAGACTATAAATTTTGTCTTACTTAAATTGAGCGTTAATTTGTTTGAATCAAACCACAGTTTAAGCTTTCCTAATTCCTTCCCGAGTGTATCCAGAAGTTGTTCCAAATTGTTTCCACTGCATAGCAGATTAGTGTCATCGGCAAACAATATTAAGTCCATTTTTTTTTAGACTTTACATATATCGTTTATATACATATTGAATAATAATGGTCCCAAAACTGAACCCTGTGGGACTCCACAGGTGACCTTTAGCAACTCTGAGTTTTTGTTGCTAACACATACATACTGATATCTATTCTTTAAGTAACTACTTAACCAGGACAGTGCTACCCCTCTAATACCAGAATTTTGTAGTTTCTTTAATAATAAATTATGATCTACTGTATCAAATGCTTTTTTAAGATCTAGGAATACTCCAACTGAATACTCTTTATTTTCAATGGCTGTTGATATTTTTTCTGTAAATTCCATTAGGGCATATGCAGTTGTCCTCTTGTGTCTGAACCCATATTGCTGCTCACATAATAAATCATTCTTCAGTATGAAGTTGTCAATTCTCTCATAGAATATTTTTTCAAGTATCTTGGAAAATTGCGGTAATAGTGAAATTGGTCTATAGTTTGAGAGTTCCCCTCTGTCGCCCGTCTTGTATATCGGAATTACTTTAGCTATTTTCATTGCATTGGGAAATATACCTGATTGGAGAGACAGGTTGCAGATATACGTCAGTGGTTTTACTATGCATTCGATAACAGTTTTGACTAGTAGCATGTCGATACCATCACAGTCAGTAGATGTTTTACTTTTGAACGATTTAACAATTTCAATGACCTCTCTTTCGTCTGTGTTCTTTATGAAGATGGAGTCTTTTACAGCTGTGTTATTGCATATTGTATCACCTGTTGGCACCGTAGTGGGTATTTCTCGGGCCAGTTTAGGTCCAATGTTAACAAAAAAATTATTAAATTCATCTGCAGGTGAAGCAATATTCACACTCTGAGTCGTTTTATTATTTTTTGGAATATTAGTTGGGTAGCTTGTATTTCTGCTTTTATTTCCAAGGATACTGTTGAGTATTGTCCATGTATTTTTAATATTGTCTCTGTTTTTCTCCAGTTCTTTACTGTAATAGTCTCTTTTACTACATCTTATTGTATATTTTTGGCTGTGGAGTTCCCTGATGCATCAGAAATTGAAGGAAGGTGAGAGAGCGGATCAAGCGGACCCAGCCAGCTCCTTCATCAAATTCGACCAGTTGGGGAGGGCACGAGTAGCGGCAAACGGTGAACTGAATGACAGTGATTCAGTGAAGGAATACATCTGAAAGCCCTGTGCTCTCTATGGAAAAACAGTTTAAGCCTGCATATATAATGGAAGCACAGAATTACACGGGTGAGGACAAAATTCTACTCTCTGAGTGCACTGTGCTGATTTGATTTGATTTGACCTTGTTTGCCCCGTGTTTACATTCCTCCTGACTGAGATTAGCGGAAGAACCGGCTCTTATGTCTACCCATACAATCAACAATCAGTTGTTGTCGTCAGCGGATGGGACTCTCAAGGACAATGCCCATGTGCCTTGTGCAAGCAAGAGAGAATGAGAGATAGACTCTGAACTCTGGACTTGTTTATAAGTCACATGATTATAACATCTATCCACTGCCAGGAGGCGCCCTCTGCTGCTCACTAACAACTGTTACATTTACACTACACAATGACATGCAAATATACACACACTGCTCTCCCTCCCTCTGCTGTGTGATTGTCCACTACTGCTAAATATGCATTGAGGGTTTTTTTGCCTGCAATCAAAATTTCGCTTACCCATTAAGCGTCAATTTGATAAAACATGTTTTTTTCTCTCGCCTATTGTGTCATATCATTTCTTTTCTTTTTTCTTTTCTTCTTTATGACTAGCGCCTAGCGGCTGCCCCGGCCTTGGATGTGCTCTGCAGAGCGTGCCCAAATGCCAAGTCACGTTTCGTTACCTTGTATTCATACATGTGTAATGACAATAAAGTTGAATCTCATCTCATCTCATATGTTAACTTATTTTTGTATGTTTTATACCGCTGCTCTGCTTCTTTTGTTCTTTTCTTTAGGAAAGCTTTATATAAGAAATTTTTCTTTTTACACGCCTTTTGTAGTCCTTTGGTTAACCATGGCTTATTAGCAAATTTGTGTTTAAGCTTTTTTATTACTAATGGGCAGTTTTTTTCATAAAGAGTGGTTACAATGTTTATAAATGTGTCATAGGCTTCATTTACATCTGATACATAGACTTCTGTCCAGTCTTGCTTCAGCAAGTCCTCTTTAAGAGAACTGATTGCATTTGGTGATTTGTGTCTGAACGATTTTGAAGTTTTTTCTGCGTTGGGCCCCGTGTGGCCATGGATAAGTGCAAAGGTTGGCAAGTGGTCACTTATATCATTTATCAATAATCCACTTTCTATTTTCTTATCGAAAACATTGACAAACAGGTTGTCAATAAGTGTAGCAGAGTGAACTGTGATTCTACTGGGATGTGTTATTGTGGGATATAGACTCATGCTGTACATAGAGTTCATGAACTCTGTAACTGTGGCGGTTCGTTTTAACCCCACAACAGACTAAGGACACTCAGCCCTCTTTTCTCTGTTTTCCTGCTGCACTTCTGAGATGCAATGTGCCATTCATGTATTTGTGATGCAAACATGCATGTGTTGTGATGTAATGCGCCATTCTGTATAGTGTGCATATGGCTTGTCCTTACTGTGCTTTTTCTGAGCATCTTACATATGTAGATGTGCTTTGGTGTATTAATGTCTACAGGTAGACGAGTTTCTTCTGTCTCACCCCTGGACGTTAATTATTGCCTTTCATCCATTGTACTCATGCGTCCTGTCCTTACTGTGACCTAGAGACTCAGATCAATATGTAGATGTGCTTGTTAGCCTCTTTGTCTTGCACCTAGAGCGAGGTCTAGCTAATCTGCCCATTGTGATGTATGTCTTACAAATGCAAATACCTCCTGCCTGTTCTGTTATACCTTTGATCATTCTAACTGTGGGGTATGTCTCTTTCATGTATTGTTATGGTCAAGTATTTAAGGCGCAACTCTGTAACGCAATCTCTCTCTCATTCTCTCACACTTCAACCTCTGCTGCAGGACACAAACTTTGTGTCCCCTCTTCACTGAGAGCCTGAGGAATTCGGCTTCAGCCTGCTCACGCTATGGGCCGGAGCCGAGTTCCCGTGACGGCGGTATGATTAATAAAACCTGCTTAAAACCACAGCATCCGCTGCTTATTTTTTCATGCCGCTGCACTGGTGACCCCTCGAACACGCACACGTTTTGTGCGAAAGCAACCTTCCGAGCTGGACAGCCGCACAGCTGCGTTGGTGACCCCTTGAAGACGCACACGCTTTGTGCGACGCAGCCTTCTGATTTGGACGGCCACGCTGGCGAACCGCCGATGAAAAAAACGAGCGGCCAGCGAACGCAACACCCGGACACGCACACGCTTTGTGCGAAGCAAACTTCTGGTCCGGACCGCGACTGGCGACCGCTTCACGCTTCACGGTGAGATCTGCACGCCTGAGATCTACACATCCACGCTGGACCGGCCGCTCTCACAGAGAGCGCACGCACCTCGTCCTCTCTCCACGACGGCAACCTCCAGGGCCGACGGAGAGCGCAGCGCGTGGAACTGAACGCACCTGCACGAGCCCGGGGCACAAAGATCGCCTATTGCCTCGCGCCGCTCCAACGTGTCTCCTCCCTCTCACCGCCCCAACGCAGCTGCATGAGCCTGAGGAACAAAAGATCGTCTATTCCCTCCTGCCGCTCCCACGCGTCTCCACGAGCCCGAGGGATAAAGATCGTCTATTTCCTCTCACCGCTCCAACGCACCATGGCCAATCTACAGCAACAGCTCAACCTGGATTTTATCGGCGCCGTCTGCGCTGATCTCCGCCAAGTTTCTGCACCCTGACTCGCCACTCCAGCAGCCCACCCACGCCACGGAACCCCCGCGCATGCTCGGGGAGTTACAAGGATGGCGCATCACGCACGGGACAAGTAACTGCTCCACAGACTGCCTTCCTCCTTCGCCGCTGCCTTTCAGGGCTGCACGCTCACCTGAGGCACGCATGCAGCATGATCGAAGGATTTATTAACAGTCTCAGCCACGCCAGAGACCGCCATCATCCTCCGCCGCTGTTCACAGAACCTTCAGGGCTGCTCGTTCACCTGAAGCAAGCACGCAGCTCGCCACTGGATTTTTTAATGGTCTTAGCCACGGCACAACGGGATTTCAGCCGTCAGCTGTTCCCGGGAGCTTTGGGGTTGCTTCAGCACCCAAAGCCAACAGTCCCTATGCTTTGTTTACTTTTTTTTCTTACAGCCGCCCCTGCTTTTCTTCATGGCCACGAGAGGAGTCAGAGACTAGTTTTTCTTCTTGTGATCTCCACACGTTCAACGGGACAACCCCTCGACGTCACGGAGCAGCAAGCAATTTTTGCGCGGCTCAGGACGATTTCACAGCTCCTGCCGGCACTTACCACCCCTCCCCTCCCTCCCCCTCCGCCTGCAGCGAGCTTCTCCCACAGCTCGCTCACACAGATGGATTATCGAGGTCGCGGCCCCCTGCCGCGTCCTCTGGGGGGGAGTGTGTGGCGGTTCGTTTTAACCCCACAACAGACTAAGGACACTCAGCCCTCTTTTCTCTGTTTTCCTGCTGCACTTCTGAGATGCAATGTGCCATTCATGTATTTGTGATGCAAACATGCATGTGTTGTGATGTAATGCGCCATTCTGTATAGTGTGCATATGGCTTGTCCTTACTGTGCTTTTTCTGAGCATCTTACATATGTAGATGTGCTTTGGTGTATTAATGTCTACAGGTAGACGAGTTTCTTCTGTCTCACCCCTGGACGTTAATTATTGCCTTTCATCCATTGTACTCATGCGTCCTGTCCTTACTGTGACCTAGAGACTCAGATCAATATGTAGATGTGCTTGTTAGCCTCTTTGTCTTGCACCTAGAGCAACTCTGTAACGCAATCTCTCTCTCATTCTCTCACACTTCAACCTCTGCTGCAGGACACAGACTTTGTGTCCCCTCTTCACTGAGAGCCTGAGGAATTCGGCTTCAGCCTGCTCACGCTATGGGCCGGAGCCGAGTTCCCGTGACGGCGGTATGATTAATAAAACCTGCTTAAAACCACAGCATCCGCTGCTTATTTTTTCATGCCGCTGCATAACTACATTTTGTTGATGAGGATTCAGTAAGTCAATATTGAAATCTCCACAAATTGCTACCATTTTCTTACTAGTAATATTATTGTACAGCTCAACTAATTTATCTCTGAATGTCTCAATGCAAGTTCCCGGCGTTCTATATATGCAGCTTATGATTAGATTTTTTGTTTTGTCTAGGTCAATCTCAACAGTAACACATTCCAAAATCCCTGGTAGTGCTAAGGACATTTCATTTACAAGCTTACACCTGTACAGGTCATCAATATACAGTGCAACACCACCACCCTTTTTTTGAGTTCTGTTAATATAAAACATCTGATATCCCTCTATTGCCATCAGGGGAGCCTGCTCTTCGTTAAGCCAAGTTTCAGAGACTGCAATAGCTGTGAATTTTCTGTCTAGCTGTTTTAAATAGTCCTGAATCTGTGGAAAGTTTTTGTTAAGACTTCTGCTATTGAAGTGTATTATTGACAGTTTACCATCTAATTGCATTTGACTTTTGAATTGTTTTTCAGTGTAATATTCACAGTGGTTATGAATATTGTTGAAAAAGTGGTTATCAGGATCAGTATCATTCTCCATCTCTTGTGGTTTATGTTCAGCATAATGGTATGGTTTCAGAGAATGAGTTTCCTCATTCTGTGTCAAATGACTTCCTCCAACTGGGGATAATTGATGTCTACTTGAGTCGGTCATAAGTTTTTGTTTGTTTTGGTTATTTTTATTAAAGTACTTTGGCATGGTGTATCAAAAGAACTATTCTTATCGTGTGTATGAATATGGATTATCATTGGCTCATAATTTTCTAATCAGTGTTCATCTGTATTTATCTAAGTCAGTAGCATCTCTGATCATTATACTCTTTGCTTGCTCAGGTGATCCATTTAGTTTAATCCAAATTCTACAATTTCTTGTCCAGGTTGCTTGTATCTTATCTTGTTTTTTTAGCATCCGTGCCTGTCGTGCTAATTCAGCGTTTTTTTTTGTCAGGTGTTCATTTATGTAAACTTGAGTTTCCTTTAGCTTTTTGGCCTGCCTCAGTATGTTATTCTTTACCCTTCTGTTCACAAAGCGCATCACAATTGATTTCTTTGTTTTGTTATCTTTCTTCGGTAGAGCATAGCAGGCTGAGATTGCATTGGCTTCTACCTTAATGTCTTTACCATTAAGGAACTGAAGCACTAGATTTTCTAAGGACAATGACTCCCTCATGGGTGCATCTTCACCACTCAGACCTACTGTGGCATGGGCGTATGACTGATATCTGATGTCTAGTCCACTTATAACTAGGTCATCAATACGAGAACCTTGTTCAAGATCCTCGACGCGTTGCTCCAAAAGACGCCCGTGTTGCTCCAAGTCCATAATTTTTTTGTCTTTTTCTTGAATTATTAAATTTAGGGCTTGTACCTGTTCTATTAGGCCTATTATTTTGTCCTGTTGGCTAGTCAATTTGGCCAATTCTTCTGACATAAAGCTCAGAGCTTTTTTGATTTCTTCCATTTCCTCTTTCTTTAGTGGCATCTTGCTGACCTGTAGATAGAAGTAAACAGAGAATCCGGCTAGGCCTCAACTAGCCCGGCCGCTGCTGAACTCGCCGCAACAGCTCCTGCACAGCTCCTCCGCCAAGTAGCGCTGCTCAGCTCCGCAGATCACCCCCGTCATTCGCCACCGCCTGCCGCTGTCTGCCTGGCCGGTTATGCCGCACACCGCCGGCGCAGCTGAACTTCACCGATCACCGCCGCCGCTCGCCGCCGTCTGGCTGGGTGGCACCTCCGCTAGGCCCCGTCACCGACCGCCGTCAGTCTGGTAGTTCCTCAGCTGGACCTCGCAACTGGGTTCCGACTCAGGCCACTGTCCTGCTGGGTCCAGGTGGCCCCGTCTCTCACCAACGCCGCGCTCGAGCTCCCAACTGCCGCCTCGATTGGTTCCTCCGATAGGCCCTCACATTGCCCCATCTAACAACCATAGACTGCCTTCTGTACCAGTATAGCAGGATGCTAACAATGGGATATAAAGAGCACCAACTTAAGTTTATCAAGATAGCTTTGAAGCCCAACAGGAGAGTCGTTCAACGAGGCTGATCGTTAGGTTGGCGGGGCTAGCGTTAGTTAGGGCTAGAGTTAGCTTAGCATTAGCTTAGCATTAGCGTTAGCATAATATAGACTGTAATTGTACTCATATGTGAATTAATACACGTGCGCCAATGGTTCCACCTTACTGCAGATCAGATCGCCCTCCGGGGAATAACAGTTTTTAAATGAAGGTGTTTATTATTAAGGGCAAAAAAAATTCAAACCTACATGGTCCTGTGTGAAAAAGTGATTACCCCCTAAACCTAATAACTGGTTGGGCCACCCTTAGCAGCTGCAGCTGCAATCAAGCATTTGCGATAACTGGCAATGAGTCTTTTACAGCGCTGTGGGGGAATTTTGGCCCACTCATCTTTGCAGAATTGTTGTAATTCAGCCATATTAGAGGGTTTTTGAACATGAACCGCCTTTTTAAGGTCATGCCACAGCATCTCAATCGGATTCAGGTCAGGACTTTGACTAGGCCACTCCAAAGTCTTCATTTTGTTTTTCTTAAGCCATTCAGAGGTGGACTTTCTGGTGTGTTTTGGATCATTGTCCTGCTGCAGAACCCAAGTGTGCTTCAGCTTGAGGCCACGAACAGATGGCCGGACATTCTCCTTCAGGATTTTTTGGTAGACAGCAGAATTCATGGTTTCATTTACCACAGCAAGTCTCCCAGGTCCTGAAGCAGCAAAACAGCCCCAGACCATCACACTACCACCACCATATTTTACTGTTGGCATGATATTCCTTTTCTGAAATGCTGTGTTACTTTAACGCAGGATGTAATCGGACACACACCTTCCAAAAACTTCAACTTTTGTCTCATCAGTCCACAGAGTATTTTCCCAAAAGTCTTGGAGATCATCAAGATGTTTTCTGGCAAAACTGAGACGAGCCTTTATGTTCTTTTTGCTCAGCAGTGGTTTTCGTCTTGGAACTCTGCCATGCAGGCCATTTTTGCCCAGTCCCTTTGTTATGGTGGAGTCATGAACACTGACCTTAACTGAAGCAAGTGAGGCCTGCAGTTCTTTGGATGTTGTTGTGGGGTGTTTTGTGACTTCTTGGCTGAGTCGTCGCTGCACTCTGGGTAATTTTGATCAGCCGGCCACTTCTGGGAAGGTTCACCACTGTTCCATTTTTTCGCCATTTGTGGATAATGGCTCTCACTGTGGTTCACTAGAGTCCTAAAGCTTTAGAAATAACTTTATAACCTTTTCCAGAATGACAGATCTCAATTACTTTATTTCTCATTTGTTCCTGAATTTCTTTGCATCACAAAATGATGTCAAGCTTTTAAGGATCTTTTGGTCTACTTCACTTTGTCAGGCAGGGCCTATTTAAGTGATTTCTTGATTGAGAACAGGTGTGGCAGTAATCAGGCCTGGATGTGGCTAGAGAAATTGAGCTCAGCTTTCCAAAGATGTAATAAACCACAGTTAATTTATGTTTTAACAGGGGGGCAATCACTTTTTCTCACAGGGCCATGTAGGTTTGGATTTTTTTCTTACCCTTAATAATACACACCTTCAATGAAAAACTGCAATTTGTGTTTACTTGTGTTATCTTTGTGTAATATTTAACTTTGTTTGATGATCTGCAACATTTACTGTAAGTGTGACAAACACACAAAAAATGAGAAGTCAGGAAGTGGCAAACACTTTTTCACATCAATGTATAGGTGCATCTCAATGAATTAGAATGTCATTGAAAAGTTGATTTATTTCAATAATTCAATTCAAAAAGTGAAACTCATATAGATTCATTACACACAGAGTGATATATTTCAAGTGTTTATTTCTTTTAATTTTGATTGTTGGCCAGCTGAAAAATATGTCCATGTACGCACTCATTACTTGGTCGGGGCTCCTTTTGCAAAATTACTACATCAATGCATCATGGCATGGAGGTGATCAGCCTGTGGCACTACTGAAGTGTTATGAAGGTCCAGGTTGCTTTGACCGTGACCTTCAGCTCGTCTACATTGTTGGGTCTGGTGTCTCATTTTCCTCTTGACAATCCTCCATAGATTCTCTATGGGGTTTAGGTCAGGAGAGTTTGCTGGCCAATTAAACACAGTGATGCCATGGTCATTAAACCAGGTGTTTGTACTTTTGGCAGTATGGGCAGGTGCCATGTCCTGCTGGAAAATGAAATCAGCATCTCCATAAAGCTTGTCAGCAAAGGGAAGCATGAAGTGCTCTAAAATTTCCTGTTAGATGGCTGCACTAACATTGGACTTGATTAATCACAGTGGAAAAACACCAGCAGATGGCATGGCTCCACATGTCATCATTGACTGTCATCATTGACACTTTATGTTTTACTGATTGCATTCACTTGTCACCTGTTTGTGCTTTGAGGTTAGCAGCATTATATAAGCTGGCGAGCGAGGATTATTCCTCGCTGCATCCTCGCCCAACTTAGGCTGGAGTCCCCTACCCTGACTCCAGTCCATTTTTACCTCCGCAAGGCCGAAGGCCAGGAGGAGGTTATGTTTTTGCCAGCGTTTGTCTGTTTGTCTGTCTGTCTGTTTGTTTGTCTGTTGGTTAGCAAGATAACTCAAAAAGTTTTGGACGGATTTCGATGAAACTTTCAGGCCTTGTTGGAAATGGTACAAGAAAGAACTGATTAAATTTTGGGGATGATCCAGATCACCGTCTGGATACAGGAATTTTTTTAAAGGATTCTTTAACATTGTGAGATACGGCCATTTTCAACATGTGTGCAGGGACAATAGAGGGCGCTGGTGTGCAGGGGCAATAGAGGGCGCTGGTCGTCGTGTCTTACGAACACAAACTCCGCGTTCTTCAAAGTTTTAGGCACAAAAGCACGTGGAAAACAGTGGTGGGCAGGGCCCGCCAGCGTGCCTGTGTTTGCGCTATGCTGCAAAAACTGAGACGGGCAGCTGTTCGGCGCGGGATTATTTGGCAGAAATTCCCCGGGCAGTCATAGGGGCTGCGCAAAAACCAGCTCTCTGCCGGGGAAGCTTCCAAATCCTCTTTTTTTCCGCGGAGCGCAAACCCAATAAAACCCACGGCAACCTGTCTACCCAATTTGCATCCGTCAAAATTGTGGTGGGCAGGGCCCGCCAGCGTGCCTGTGTTTGCGCTACGCTGCAAAAACTGAGACGGGCAGCTGTCCGGAGCGGGATTATTTGGCAGAAATTCCCCGGACAGCCATAGGGGCTGCGCAAAAACCAGCTCTCTGCTGGGGAAGCTTCCAAATCCTCTTTTTTTCCGCGGAGCGCAAACCCAACTAGAAAAGCACTCGGAGAGCGCAGACCTCCGCCAAGCGGCACAGTTCCCCCCATAGAGTGTTTGTGTGTACGTTTTCAGATTCCCTGAGCATGAAAAGATATGAGTAGCAATTGGATTCACAATGATTATTTGTTTATTTGACATGGACAGTGCAATAAACAGACAATTAATGAATGACGATCAATGTGATAGTGATAGGATTAGTGGTTCAGTAGTGTAAAATGGGGCTATAAGGGACGGCGGGTTAATAAGGGACACTTTTGTGGGAAATGTTTTAAATGTAATTCTGCTTTTTTTATTTTGAGCAGGACGCTGAGTTGTGTTGTTATTGTCAAATATCCATGAATCCTTCATCAAATCTAGGCGGAAGCAAAATTAAAAAAGCAGAATTACATTTAGAAGAGTGTCCCATATTACCCCGCCGTCCCTTATAGCCCCGTTTTACGGTTGTAAAAGCATTGCCTCCTTGGCGGAGGTAATAAACTGAAGTGTTGGTGTGTCCATCTCCTCCACTGACGGATGCAGATTGGTTAGACAGGTTGCCGTGGGTTTTATATTATATTGGGGTTGCGCTCCGCGGCAAAACAGAATTTAGAATCTTCCCCGGCAGAGAGGTCGTTTTTACGCAGCGCCTATAGCTGGGCGGGGAATTTGTGGCAAATAATGGGGCGCCGGACAGGTGTCCGTGTCAGATTTTGCAGCGTGGCGCAAAAGCAGTCACGCTGGCGGGCCCAGGCCAGCAGTGTTTTCCGCGTGCTTTTGTGCCTAAAACGCTGAAGAACGCGGAGTTTGTGTTGGTCATACACGACGACCAGCGCAATGTGCGCAGCGCCTATGGCTGGCACAGGCACGCTGGGGGTCCGAGGCCAGCAGTGTTTTCCGCATGCTTTTGTGGCTAAAACGTTGAAGAAGGCGGAGTTTGTGTTGGTCAGACACGACGCCCAGCGCCCTCCATTGCGCCTGCGCACATGTTGAAAATGGCCCTATGTCACAGTGTTGAAAAATGCTTTAAAAAAATTCCTGTATCCAGACGGTGAACCGGATCACCCCCAAAATTTAATCAGTTCTTCCTTGTACCATTTCCAACAACACCTGAAAGTTTCATGCAAATCCGTCCAAGACTTTTTGAGTTATCTTGCTAACCAACAGACAAACAGACAGACAGACAGACAAACAGACAGACAAACAGACAAACACACAAACCCTGGCAAAAACATAACCTCCTCCTGGCCTTTTCGGCCTGGCGGAGGTAATAAAACCCACGGCAACCTGTCTACCCAATTTGCATCCGTCAGTGAAGCCCTCAGTGCTGCTTTCAGTGATCTATGAAAACGCTCGCAGCCTGGGACTTTGCACTTGAAGGAGATGGACACAACAGCAACACTTGAGTTTATTACCTCCGCTAAGGAGGTAATGCTTTTACTACTGAACCACTAATCCTATCATTGTGAATCCAATTGCTAGTCATATGTTTTCATGGTCAAGGAATCTGAAAACGTACACACAGACACTGTATGGGGGGGAACTGTGGCGCTTGGCGGTGGTCTGCACTCTCCGAGTGCTTTTCTAGTCTGTGTAAGGTTTCATCCTTGCAAGTATATGTAAGTTGTTGTATTGACTCTCTGCTCTTTATGTTCTCGTTATCACCCCACTGGGTCTCATCCTTAGTTTTTGTATATCCGCCCTTTGAGGCGAGTGTTCGTATTTGCTATTATTTCCTGTTAAATCACCAAACTCACTGCAGGCGAGCGGTGCCTCATTTATGCTCTGTCAGGGGCAAACATAACAGTAGCTTTTCACCACAAATAACACATTCTGGCCGAAAAGAGTCTTGTGCTTCTATAAATCCATAGTTCAGGTAACTGTCAATTCATTGTCTTTTTTTCTTTTTTAACCCCACAGACTCCTCCGTACATTTATGTTTCTCAGCCATTGTGGAGGATGGAATCAGACGAGACAGCGAGCTGCACGGCACAGAACTTTATTTCTCCTCCAACACAAAATAGAACAGAATAACCCTGAGTGCTTGAGCGATTTCCTTTATACACTTTTATTCCCGCCTTGAACACACAGGGTAAACACATTAACATACAGACTGAAAGACATATACACACATTAACATAACATTGACAAATTACAAAACCCCAAAAGCAGACACAGACTTGATTATAACTCGCAATGATCTTTTATTAATATTGTGAATGCGTGTATGAGTGAGTGGGTGTGAATGCAGAGCAGGAGAGAACTGGCAACCCTGTGGGAGGAGAAGAGAAGGGGAATTAATAACAGTTCAATCCCAGAGCCTCGAATGAGCTGAATAATAGATAATCTTATTGGGCACAGGAGTTGTTGAAGCGCAGAAGAATCAAGCAGTCCTTTTTAGGTTGCTTGAGCCCTGCTCTGGAGGTGTAGTGTGCAAGGTGAGGGAGAAGGAACAGGTGCAAATCCAGCTGAGGGAAGAGGGAGTGAGTGCATATGGTGCACTGGTCTGGTCCGCCGCCTGGAGGAGGGGTAAGTCCGCCTCCAGGAGGGAGTCCACTTGTGCACAGGGGAGAGAGAAGGAGAGAAGCTGGGGATGAAGGTGAGAATTCCCGAGGGAACAGTCTTACAGTTAGTTGGGGAGCCGAGGCTCCCAGATGACAGGTGTTGAAATGATGCGAAGAAGGGAGGCGTGACTCCCAGTAGATGCAGCAAGTGAGTTGAGATGAGGAGAACTTCACCCAAGGAGAGTAGACGTCTTCGTGCCGGAGAGCAGGAATCCATTCCTGATAAATGGTGCCTAATTGGGGAGAGCAGGTGTGAAAGCAAGTGCAGCTGGGAATGGTAATTAGTGAACAGAGGCACCCAGCGCGGATCACTACTCAGAGCAGGTCTTGCTACAATACATTCGCACCCCTGCATCCTCAGGTGCAAACCTGGCACTGCGGGGGCGAAAGGCAGGTCTTTCTTTGTTTGGCTCCTCTCACCTTTTCTCAATTAGTATCTCTAACTATCTTCTCCCCCACCAACCCCCTGTACTGGGTGGAGTGCCATGTGTATTGTGTCCACCACACCATCCTCTTTCTTTATTTGATGTCATTCATGCATTTTTTTCCCCCCATGCATTTCATGACCTCAAAACAGATGGAACTCCACGCCCCCTCTGTGGGCTCATGAGCCTCCCCGGGGGGGCGTGGACCCCAAGTTGGGAGACACTGCTTTAAAGCAAAGCTGTTGATTTACTGGTCAATTAATGTTCCTACCCTCAGCTATGGTCATAAGCTTTGGGTAATGACCGAAAGAATGAGATCGTGGCTGAAATGAGGTTTCTCTGTAGGATTGCTGAACTCACCCTTAGAGAGAGGGTGAGGAGCTCAGTCATTTGAGAGAGGCTCAGAGTAGAACCACTGCTCCTCCATATCGAAAGGAGCCAGTTGAGGTGGTTTGGGCATCTGATCAGAATGCCTCCTGGACGTCTCCCACTTGAGGTGTTTCGAGCATGTCCAACTGGAAGGAGAACCTGGGGAAGACCCAAGACACATTGGAGAGACTACGTCTCCCAGCTAGCCTGGGAACCCCTTGGTATCCTCTCTGAAGAGCTGGTGCAGGTGGCCGAGGAGAGGGAAGTTTAGGCTTCTCTGCTTGAACTGCTGCTTCCGCGACCCAGACCTCTGGAAAAGCAGTAGAAAATGGATGGATGGAAAAACTGACAATAACCTGGTTGCATAAAAATACACACCCTGTTATAACTGGGGATGTGACTGTGTTCAGAATTAGCCAATGTCATTCAAACTCATGCTAAATGGGAGTCAGCACACACCTGCCACATTCAAAGTGCCTCTGATTAGCCCCAAATAAAATTTAGTTCTTCCAGTAGGTTTTCCTGACATTTTTTGTAGTCACATCTAACAGCACAAGCCATGGTCCACAGAGAGCTTCCAAAGCATCAGAGGGATCTCATTGTACAAAGGTATCAGTCAGGAGAAGGGTACAAATAATTTACAAGGCATTAAATATACCATGGAACACAATGAAGACAGTCATCATCAAGTGGAGAAAATATGGCACAACAGTGACATCACCAAGGACTGGATGTGCCTCCAACATTGAAAAAAGATTAGAAGAAAACTGGTCATGGCTGCCAAGAGGCCGACAACAACACTGAAGGAGTTGCAGGGATTTCTGGCAAGTACTGGCTGTTTAGTACATATGACAACAATCTCCCGTCTTCTTCATATGTCTGGGCTATGGGGTAGGGTGGCAAGACAGAAACCTTATCTTACGAAGAAAAACATCCAAGCCTGGCTACATTTTGCAAAAACACATTTGAAATCTCTCAAACGCATGTGGTAAAATGTGTCATGGTCTGATGACCATGAAGGTTGAACTTTTTGGCCATAATTTTGGCCATAATTCCAAAAGGTACATTTGGTGCAAACACAACACTGCTCATCTCCAAAACAACACC
Organism: Pholidichthys leucotaenia; assembly: GCA_020510985.1. Taxonomy (NCBI): domain Eukaryota; kingdom Metazoa; phylum Chordata; class Actinopteri; order Cichliformes; family Pholidichthyidae; genus Pholidichthys; species Pholidichthys leucotaenia. The sequence goes on from CM035847.1 coordinate 291,601,185, forward strand.
CTACCTACAGTGAAGCATGATGGTGGCATCATCATGCTTTGGGGCTGTTTTTCTTCAGCTGGAACTGGGGCCTTAGTCAAGGTGGAGGGAATTATGAACAGTTCCAACTACAAATCAGTGCTGGCATAAAGCCTTCAGGCCTCTGCTAGAAAGATGAAGCTGAAGAGGAACTTCATCTTTCGGCACAACAATGACCCGAAGCACACATCCAAATCAACAAAAGAATGGCTTCACCAGAAGAAGATTAAGGTTTTGGAATGGCCCAGCCAGAGTCCAGACCTGAATCCGATCGAATATCTGTGGGGTGATCAGAAGAGGGCTGTGCACAGGAGATGCTCTCGCAATCTGACAGATTTGGAGCATTTTTACAGGGAAGAGTGGGCAAATATTGCCACATCAAGATGTGCCACGCTGATAGACTCCTACCCAAAAAAAGACTGAGTGCTGTAATAAAAACCAAAGGTGATGCATCAAAGTATTGAAATGGTGCTATATAAATAAAGTTGAATTGAATTGAATAGTTTAAGAATGCACATATTTATGCAAACAGGTTATTGTAAGTTTTTTTTTTAATTTTTCCCCTTAAAAGATTTGTTTGTTTTTCAATTGGGTTGTACTGGTTATAGGCCACATTAATGGTGTAAAAAGTTTTGAAATGATTTATGTTGGTCTCATTTTTTTACATCACAAAAACCTGGCATTTAAACAGGGGTGTGTAGACTTTTTATATCCATTGTAGGTGCATATATGAAAAGGGCACAGGAAAAAATGTTCAACAAGTGTGACACCAAAAAGTTTTTAAAGTATAGAGAAAGCATTTATGTTGAGTCAAGCAATTCAGAAGCAGGTATTGACATACCGTTCGGCTCAGGAGACGCACACACACAGGCTCAGAGTAGTTCAAACTGTTTATTAACAACAGGGATGTTTGGGTGCGTGTCTGCAGAATGTTAATGTGTTGGTGGGGGCGTCTGCTTCGGACCCAGAGGCAGGAGACCGTTCAGCCGGCAACCCTATGGGAGAAATCAGACACAGGGTGATGAGCACACACCAACACGGGAGGAGAATAGGCGAGGGAGAGAAGCTTACTTGTTTGGGCAGATGACTGGCGCTTCAAGGATGGAAGCCCGGGAGACAGCCACCTGCAGGGCTCGGTGCAGCAGCGAGGAGAGACGAGGGACGGGATTGTCCGCCGCCGAGGAATCCACCTGTGCACAGGGGAGCAGACTGGAGAGATGAGGTAAGTGAACTTCTTACCGGTAAAGAGGATGCTGAAGAGAATGTGGTAGAAGTCCATGCAAAGGAAACGAAGTCTACGGCTTCAGGCCGACGCTCAGGGCGAGGCGGCTTTTATCCTTCGCCGCTGACGAGTAGCAGGTGCGTGAGCAGGTGGCGCCGCTGATGAATGGCGCGGCGTGACAGTACTCCCCCCTCTAGCAGCGCCTCCTGGCGATGGCTTATCCGGGTGCGCTCGGTGGAAGTCCGCGATGAGCGATGGGTCCAACACAAACGACGGGGGCACCCACTGTCGATGCTCGGGCCCATAGCCCTCCCAGTCCACCAAGTATTGCAACCCACGACCCCGGCGCCGGGAGTCTAGGATGGAGGAAGCGGACCAGGCCGGATGGCCACCAATCATCCGGGGCGCGGGTTGCGCTGCAGGAGGAGGGCAAAGGGGGTCAGAAACCGCCAGTTTCACCTTCGACACGTGGAAAGTAGGATGAATGCGGAGGGAGGGGGGAATAGCCACGCGCACAGCCACCGGGTTGATGATCCGGGTGATGGGGTAGGGACCCATGAAGCGCTGTGCCAGCTTTCTCCTCTCGCCTTTTAGAGTGACGTCCTGGGTGGAAATGTAAACAAGCTGCCCAACTCTGTACGCCGGGGCAGGTCTCCTACGCCGGTCCGCCACAGTCCTGTTGCGCTCCGCTGTGCGTAACAGCGCATGGCGCGCGGCAGCCCAGGTGGAGCGGAACTGCCTGAGATGGGCCCTAACTGACGGGACAGTTACCTCACTCTCCTGCTCCGGAAACAGCGGGGGGTCGTAACCCAGGGACGCTTTGAAGGGGGACATCCCTGTAGCAGAAGAGCGAGCGGTGTTGTGGGCATATTCAACCCAGGCAAGATGGTTGCTCCAGGACGCGGGTTTGGATCTGGACACACAGCGGAGCGCAGCCTCCAGCTCCTGGTTGGTCCTCTCACACTGCCCGTTGGATTGGGGGTGATGGCCGGAGGAGAGGCTCACCTTGGCTCCGATGGCGTTGCAGAATGACCTCCAAACCTCAGATGAAAACTGGGGGCCCCGGTCCGAGACCACGTCCACCGGAATCCCATGCAGCCTGACCACGTGTTGGACGAGGAGGTCCGCCGTCTCCAGGGCAGTAGGGAGGCCTCGCAGGGGGATGAAGTGCACGGCCTTGGAGAAGCGGTCCACGATGGTCAGGATGGTGTCATAGGAGTTGGAGATGGGGAGTCCGGTGACGAAATCCAGAGCGATGTGCGACCAGGGCCTGCCAGGGACGGGCAGGGGCTGGAGCAGACCCGCTGGAGGGGCATTTCCCGATTTGCAGGTGGCACAGATTGGGCAAGCCCGGGCGTAGCGGGCTGCATCCCTCCGCAGGCCTGGCCACCAAAAGGACCGTTGGAGGAGATCTATCATCCGGGAGGTGCCAGGGTGACAGGTGAGCTTGGAGGTGTGGAGCCAGTGGATGACCTCTCCTCGGACCGCGGATGGCACGAACAGCCTCCCCTCCGGTCCGCCGCCAGGGTCAGGTTCCACCTGCTGTGCCTTCCGGATCTTGCTCTCAATGTCCCACGAGATGGCTCCCACGACGCACGACCTGGGCAGGATGGAGTGGGGCGCCTCCTCCGACTCCACGGGGGCGAACTGCCTGGAGAGGGCGTCAGGCAGGACGTTCTTAGAGCCAGGCCTGAAGGTGATGGAAAATTGGAACCTGGCGAAGAACAGGGACCAGTGCGCCTGGCGGGCGTTCAGGCGCTTGGCAGATCGTAAGTATTCCAAGTTCTTGTGGTCCGTGAGGACCACAAACGGCAGGCTTGCCCCCTCCAACCAGTGGCGCCACTCCTGCAGGGCGAGCTTGATGGCCAAGAGCTCTCTGTCCCCCACATCGTAGTTTCTCTCCGCCGGGGACAAGCGCCGGGAGAAGAAGGCGCACGGTCGCTTGGCGCCATCGTCCGGTGACCGCTGGGACAGCACTGCTCCCACTCCCGTGTCCGAGGCGTCTACCTCTACGATGCACTGCAGCGCGGGGTCGACCTGGCGAAGGACCCGGGAGGAGGAGAATTCCGCCTTCAGCGCCTCAAAGGCGGCAGCGACCTCTTCGGTCCACCGGAACGGGACCTTCGGGGACGTGAGGCGGGTCAGTGGTCCCACGATGGCACTGAAGTTGGGGACAAAGCGGCGGTAGAAATTGGCGAAGCCAACAAATTGCTGCACCTGTTTCCGGGATGCAGGTGTGGGCCATTCCACCACCGCCTTTACCTTCTCTGGGTCGGGGAGCACCCTATCGTGGGCGATGATGAACCCCAGGAAGGACGTGCTCCTGGCGTAAAATTCACACTTTTCTGCCTTAACGTACAGACGGTTCTCCAGCAGCCTTTGGAGGACCCGCCTCACGTGGACCTGGTGCTCATCCCTGGACTTGGAGAAGATGAGAATATCGTCCAGGTAGACGAACACAAAAAGGCCAATGAAGTCCCGGAGGACGTCATTTATGAGGCGCTGGAAGACTGCAGGAGCGTTGGTCAACCCGAACGGCATCACCAGATATTCAAAGTGGCCGTTCGGGGTACGGAAGGCCGTTTTCCACTCATCTCCCTCCCGGATCCGGACGAGGTGGTAAGCGCTGCGTAGGTCCAGCTTGGTGAACCAGGTCGCCCCCTGGAGGGAGTGGAAAGCAGTGTCCATGAGAGGCAGGGTGTAACGGTCCTTCTCCGTGATATTATTGAGGGCCCGGTAGTCGATACAAGGGCGGAGGGACCCATCCTTTTTCCCCACGAAGAAGAACCCTGCCCCCACGGGTGACGATGATGGGCGGATAATCCCAGCACTTAAAGATTCCTTCAGGTAGGCGTTCATCGTCTCCTTCTCCGGCGCAGACAGGCTATAAAGGCGACCAGAAGGTAAGGGAGCCCCCTGGCGGAGGTTGATGGCGCAGTCATAGGGCCGATGAGGGGGAAGAGACATAGCTTTCGCTTTGCTGAACACCATACCCAGGTCGTGAAATTCTGGGGGCACCAGAGACAGGTCCGGGGGTGCAGCGTCCGTCGCAGGGGGAGGAGCGGACGGAGAGCAGGCAGCGGACTGAAGGCAGGTGCCCATACAGAACGTACTCCATGCCGAGATCCCAGCTGATTTCCAATCCAGGACCGGATTGTGAAGGCGGAGCCAGGGATACCCCAGGATGACGGGCGACACAGAGTTGGGAAGGACGTAAAAGGTCATTTCCTCCCGGTGGTTTCCCGAGATGATGACCGGTAGGGGAACAGTTTGATGTGTCACTCTCCCGAGGGTGGCACGGGAGAGGTGGATTAGGGAGATGGGAGTATTGAGTGCCTGGCAGCGGATGCCCAATCGGGTTGCCAGGCTTTGTGAAATGAAGCTGCCTTCTGCGCCCGAATCCACCAGTGCGTGGGTGAGGTGCCCAGTAGGGTTATGGCAGAAACGGATGGGCAGCTTCAATTGAGTCAGTGATCCTAACCGATTGACATCCGCGAGGCTTCCAACAGTGACTCGCGGACCCCACCGACTGGCTTTCCGTGGGCAACACTCCACGGTGTGTTGGTCGCCTCCGCAATACATGCAGAGGCCCAACTCACGGCGGCGTTGTTTCTCCACAGGGGAAAGTTTAGTCCAGCCCGTCACCATCGGCTCCGACTCCTCGGGGCGCGATGCTGGCGGCGCCGCCAGGGGGCGAGCTTGGAACAGGTGCGGCGAGGCTCCACGAGGGCGAGAAGAAGAAGACCTCCGCCCCGAGGAGCGCTCGCGCAGCCTGTTATCCAAACTTATCGCTAAGGACGTCAGCTCCGCTAGCGTCCCAGGGATATCCCGACCAGCCAGTTCATCCCTCAGATCACTATTGAGGCTGCGGAAGAACAGGCCACAGAGGGAGCGTTCCTCCCAGCCCAATTCCTCCGCCGCTACCCGGAAGTCGACCGCGTAGTCCGCTGCCGACTGGCTTCCCTGCTGGAGAGCGAGAAGCCGATCGACCTGGACCGTTTCGGTTTGTGAGTGGTCAAAGACCTCCAGAAAGCGCCTCACGAATTGGTCATAGGTGAGGGTGGCATAACTGGGCCTCGCCATTACGGCGTAGGTCCAAGTTAACGCACGCCCCTCCAGAAGATTCCCTATGTAACCAATTCGGCTGTGATCCGAGGGAAAATCTCCGGGCACACGGTGGAACACGGACTCACACTGCATAATAAACCCCCGCGCTCCGCCGAGCTTACCGCTAAAGCGGGCGGGGGTCGGAATCGGCGTGAGCCGAACCGGTGCCACTGGAGCCGGCTGGACGGCCGCTGGAACAGCAGGAGCCGCGCCACCCTGGCGAGTCGGGAGGAACGGCTGTTGGGGGTCCAAGCGGTTCAATCGGTTAGTCAGTTCTAATAATTGGTTAAGAACCACCTGTTGCTGATAAACAATCTGATCCACCCGAGCCTCGAGGATGGTAAACCGGTGTGCGAGCCCGCCGTCCGCCGAGCCGCTCTGCTGAAGCCGTACTGACATACCGTTCGGCTCAGGAGACGCACACACACAGGCTCAGAGTAGTTCAAACTGTTTATTAACAACAGGGATGTTTGGGTGCGTGTCTGCAGAATGTTAATGTGTTGGTGGGGGCGTCTGCTTCGGACCCAGAGGCAGGAGACCGTTCAGCCGGCAACCCTATGGGAGAAATCAGACACAGGGTGATGAGCACACACCAACACGGGAGGAGAATAGGCGAGGGAGAGAAGCTTACTTGTTTGGGCAGATGACTGGCGCTTCAAGGATGGAAGCCCGGGAGACAGCCACCTGCAGGGCTCGGTGCAGCAGCGAGGAGAGACGAGGGACGGGATTGTCCGCCGCCGAGGAATCCACCTGTGCACAGGGGAGCAGACTGGAGAGATGAGGTAAGTGAACTTCTTACCGGTAAAGAGGATGCTGAAGAGAATGTGGTAGAAGTCCATGCAAAGGAAACGAAGTCTACGGCTTCAGGCCGACGCTCAGGGCGAGGCGGCTTTTATCCTTCGCCGCTGACGAGTAGCAGGTGCGTGAGCAGGTGGCGCCGCTGATGAATGGCGCGGCGTGACAGGTATTTTTATATTTCCCCCATGGAAAGGAAATCCTCCTTGACTAAATGCCCTCTTCAGCTGTAACCTTTGCTCAGACACAGTTCTTATATATGAGCTGTTTATATCAACATGAGAAAACACTGCCACCTTCCTCTGTGTGACCACAGCCTCCAGGGATCTGATTTCAGCCCTGGGGAGACTTTGGTTCAGCTCTCACAACAATGAGCTCATCACTGACTGACCTTTCCTCAACATCTAGGCTCAAAGATACAGAAACACCAGTTTAAACCAACATGTGAAGCTGGATAACTTGTCAGGATTATGAGTCAGAATTAATACACCAACATTAGAGCTGTAGTTTTTGTTAACTGGGACACACTTGTGACCTATAGAGATCTTAGACAGATAGATGCTTTATTTCGAACAAAAAAGTAAAACCAAACAAAACAAATGACAAGTGCAATAAAGTAACAGTATACAGTGTTCGAAAGGGAGAAGGAAGAAGTGAACACTTATTAATTCCAACTCCTCTTTTCCTTAAATACAACCCATGTGAAATATATACAAATTACCACATTTAAAACCCCAAGTAAACAATTAACTATATTTTGTACAAATCAATGTTAACACCCATCCATCCCAACATACATACAGTCCATACATCAAAACCAGCCCCAAACAACACAGATACAGTATACACAGTGCTGTCCCACCCACCATTCCATAGTGTCCCAGAGTGTGCATAGTGAATCGTACATATAAATACTACCCTTCTAACATATATTCTTTCAGCAAATAATGTTTATTGGGCTCTTAGCACTGCGGCAGCACAGTTTACCCTTGGCCGGGGGATTGTGGGGATTGTGGGATCGTGGGTTCGATCCCAGCCCCCGACCAACAGTGATCTGTGTGGAGTTTGCATGTTCTCCCCGTGTTGCGTGGGTTTACTCCGGGATTTCTCCGGTTTCCTCCCACATGCCAAAAACATGCACGTTAGGTTAATTGGCTGTTCTAAATTGTCCCTAGATATCTGTTTCCTATAGGCCCTTAGAATAGAGGGTTAGTATTAATGAAAGCGCTTTGAGTGGTCTTTGTGACTAGAAAAGCGCTATATAAGTGCAGGTTAGTTAGTTAGTTAGTTATACCTCTTTTTGAATTGATTTCTGTTTGTACATAGTTTCAGTTCCGGCTCCAGACTGTTCCACAAATCCACCCCACAGACAGATATGCACATACTTTTCTTAGTTGTTTGTATCTTGGGTTTTGTAAAGTTTAAATCTCCTCTCAAATTATAATCATTGTCTCTTTTTTTTAAATATTTTTTGTATATTAGTTAGGAGTTGATTATTAATTGCCCTGTACATTACAGCACGGTGGTGCAGTGGTTAGCACTGCTGCCTTACAGCTAGAAGGTTCCTGGTTCGAATCCCCAGGCTGGCAGGGGTTGGAACCTTTCTGTGTGGAGTTTGCATGTTCTCCCTGTGCTGCGTGGGTTTACTCCGGGGGCTCCGGTTTCCTCCCACAATCCAAAGACATGCATGTTAGGTTAATTGGCTGTTGTAAATTGTCCCTAGATATCTGTTTCCTATAGACCCTTAGAATAGAGGGTTAGTACTAGTGAAAGCGCTTTGAGTGGTCTTTGTGACTAGAAAAGCGCTATATAAGTGCAGGTTAGTTAGTTAGTTAGTTAGTTGTGCTGTCTTAAATTTAACTAAATCGATTGTGGAGCCCATAATTATAACCTATGGGACTCACATGTGGCTGGCTGAATTCAGCCAAGAGAGACTTTGAGCTAGCCATGTGTATTGACTTCACACCTCAAGAGGAAGATGTGTTTGCACCCCCTGGGGACTCAGGAGAGAGGAGAAGATTACCCGGCCTGACCTTTGGGGGTCAGAGAGGAGAACAGAAGGACTCTGGGTGTTCTATTACAGATGAAAGGATGTAGCTGGGTATTGTGACTTTTGTGTGATGTATTTGTAGAGATGAGTGTATAAATGTATGTGTGTGACTGCGTCCTGTCTCTTTTCACTCCGATCGAGAGAGAACGTAGGATGGATGAGAATTAAAGCAGATTCTGGAAAATTATCCAGTCTCCTCAATTCTTGACTCCTACAATTGGTGACCTACGCATGAATCTGAGCACGCCGAGGCTGGAGGACAGCCTCGTGATCGATATGGAAGAGCTGGGAGACAGCCACTCAGACCCGGATTCACCGGGGAATGCCAGCAGGGGCACAAGACTGATTAAGCTCCCCGAGTTCTGGCAAAACGACCCGCACTCGTGGTTCCAGCATGTGGAGTCGTGGTTCCTGCTCGGGGGAGTTTCAGCGGATGACATTAAATTCCATAATGTCATCGCGACGCTCGACAGCCGCACGGCTCGGTGTGTGCGGAGCCTAGTGCAGCAACCACCCGCTGCCGGCAAATACGACGCGCTGAAAGCCACCCTCATCAGGAGCTTCGTGCCGTCGGCGGAGGCAAGAGCCAGGCAGCTACTGGACCTGCGCGACAGAGGTGGACGCAGGCCGACTGTCCTCATGGAGGACATGCTACAGATGATCGGGACGGACAACGACGCGTTCCTTTTCAAGCATATTTTCCTGAGAACCCTCCCAGCGCACACGAGAGGTTCCCTGTCCAGCAGACGGTGTGTGAACCAGCAGGACTTCCGCGAGCTGGCCCAGGAGGCAGAGCGGCTCCTCAACGCCTGCGACGAGCAAGAGACCTCCGTGGCAGCGGCAGACCTCGGCACGACGGTCGGGGGCAGTGTGGAGCCAGAGGCAGCAGATCCCACCCCAGCGACGACGGTGGCGACGAGATCCCGAGCCAGGGGGCATGACAACCCCTGCTATTACCACCGTCGCTTCGCCGAGAAAGCGCACAGATGCATCCCGCCGTGCAGTTTCAAAAAGCGGGGAAACGACCGGGCCGGGAGTCGTTAGCAGCTTCCACTCTCGGCGAACGGAACAAGCTGCTTTATTTGACAGATGCGGGCTCCGGGCGGCAATTCCTCGTGAACACCGGAGCCCAGAGGAGCTTCATCACTGCAACTTATGCAGATCGGGTGGCTGGACCCCGCGGAGACGGAGCAACAGCGGCCAACGGCTCCAGCATCAAGACTTACGGAGAGAGAACCTTGTCTCTGTCCTTCCACGGCCACGCTTACGAGTGGACCTTCATTGTAGCGGCAGTGAGCTTCAATATGTTAGGTGCTGATTTTCTGTGTTCACATGGTTTGTTAGTCGATCTGGCCAACAAACGCCTAATAAATGCACTCTCTTTCTGTTCTATCCCTTGTGCAGCTCGGGTGTGCCCGCCGCCAGTACAGACCAACGTCGCTGCAGCAGGTGGTAAGTTTCACACCCTTCTACAACAGTTTCCAGCACTCACCGTTCCCACTTTTTCAGCTAAGGTGGCGAAACATGGGGTGGAGCACTTCATAACCACGAGTGGCCCACCAGTTTTTGCTAAAGCTTGGCGCTTGGATGCAGCTAAGCTCTCCGTGGCACAGGAGGAGTTCGCCAACCTGGAAAGGTTGGGCATAATTCGCCGCTCGAAGTCCACTTGGGCTTCCCCCCTGCATATGGTGCCTAAAGCTGACGGCTCGTGGAGACCTTGTGGTGATTATCGCAGGTTGAACAATGCCACAGCTCAGGATCGCTACCCGATTCCACATATCCAGGATTTCTCAGTGCACCTGGCAAAAGCGCGCATTTTTTCTAAAATAGACCTGGTCCGTGGTTATCATCGGGTCCTGGTTCAACCAGAGGATATTCCCAAAACAGCGGTAATAACCCCGTTCGGACTTTTTGAGTTTTTTACACATGCCTTTTGGCCTTAAAGGCGCCGCGCAAACCTTTCAACGGATGATGGACGCAGTGCTGCATGACCTTCCGTTTGTTTTTGTCTACTTGGACGATATTTTAGTGGCCAGCGCCTCAGAGGAGGAACACGAGAAGCACCTCACTACAGTTTTTCAAAAGTTGGAAGCACACGGGTTGATAATCAACCTGGCCAAGTGCCAGTTTGGCGCAGCGCAAATTGATTTTCTGGGGCACCGTGTCTCACCAGAGGGAGCAGTTCCTCTGCCGGCAAAAGTGCGCGCGGTGGCTGAGTTTCCCCAGCCACAGACAGTGAAAGCGTTACAGGAATTTTTGGGGATGGTGAATTTTTATAACCGTTTCATACCCCGCGCAGCACAACTCATGCAGCCGTTATACACGCGCTTAAAAAACAGAAGCCTGCCAATGTGATCGAATGGTCCCCGGAGCGGGAGCGCGCGTTCACAGCGGTAAAAAAAGCACTCGCTGACGCAGCACTGCTGGCGCACCCAGACCCGGCAGCTTGCATAGCGCTAACCACAGACGCGTCAGAGGTAGCGATAGGGGCCGTGGTAGAGCAGCAGGTTGCTGGAGTTTGGCAACCTCTCGCCTTTTTCAGCAGGTCTCTGTGCGAGCCCGAGCGGAAATACAGCGCATTTGACAGGGAACTCCTGGCGCTCCACTTAGCCATTCGACATTTCCAGTTCTGGCTGGAAGGGCGGCGTTTCACCGCGTTTGTCGACCACAAACCGCTCACTTTTGCGATGTCCAAACCTTCAGAACCGTGGTCAGGGCGGCAGCAGAGACAGCTGGCCGCAATTTCTGAATTTACCACCGATATTCAGCACGTAGCCGGTAAAATCAATGTGGTAGCAGACTGTCTGTCACGTGCAGTAACAGCACCCGTCCGCGCGGAAACGGATTGCGCGGCCGCTTACCCAGAGCGCGGTAACAGCGCGGACACGCGCGCGGCTCCGGTCCACGTGGGAATAGATTATGCAGCCATGGTGGCGGAGCAGAGCGAGGATGTGGACGTGCGCGCGCTCCTGTCTGGACCAACAGGGTTAAGGCTGGAACGCAAAAATCTACAAACCGTTTTCCCCCCGCTTATCTGCGATGTATCCACAGGGCGACCCCGCCCGGTGGTGCCAGCCGCGTGGCGCCGTCGCGTTTTTGACGCCGTGCACTCCCTAGCGCACCCAGGGGTGCGCGTTTCAGTGAAAATGGTGGCGGAGAAGTTTGTTTGGCCGAGCCTGCACAAGCACGTGAAAGAGTGGGCTAAGGCCTGCATGGCTTGCCAGCGGGCTAAAATTCACAGGAACACTAAAGCGCCTTTAGAACCGTTCCACATTCCGGCTAAAAGGTTCGATCACGTGCACGTGGACCTCGTGGGCCCCCTACCCACATCACAAGGGTTCACACACCTCTTGACGATGGTAGACCGAACCACTCGTTGGCCGGAAGTGGTCCCGTTAACATCAACCACAGCGGCAGAGGTGGCACGTGCTTTTTTAACAGCCTGGGTAGCGTGGTTCGGGGTCCCGTCAGATATTACGTCTGATAGGGGACCTCAATTTGCGTCAGAACTGTGGTCAGCAGTGGCCAGCAGCTTAGGAGCGGCGGTACATCGCACGACCGCTTATCATCCCCAGGCCAACGGTTTATGCGAGCGTTTTCACAGGTCTTTGAAGGCAGCCCTCAGAGCGTCACTGACGGACACAGATTGGGTAAACAAACTACCATGGGTTTTATTGGGGTTGCGTTCGGCACCCAAAGAGGATCTAGATGCCTCACCAGCAGAATTGGTCTTTGCACAACCGTTCAGGCTGCCAGGAGAGTTTTTACCCAACCACACGGCACCAGGGCCCTCCCCGATCCGGGGGTCTCTGAGTAACATGGGAGCAGAAATGCTCCCGGGCCCCGCTCATCACTCTTTCCCGCGTGTGTTCGTGCCCCAGGCTTTACGAGGCGCAGAGTTTGTTTTTGTCAGGCACGATGCTCAGCGGCATAGCCTCCGCCCACCTTATGACGGTCCATTTCGAGTGCTGGAAACCAGGGAGAAATATTTTGTGCTAGATTTGGGGGGCAGGAGGGAGACGATCAGTATCGATAGATTAAAACCTGCTTTTGTGTTGCATAACAAGTCTGTACGGCCGGCGGGCGCGCCTTGACGCGGCAGGCCTCCGAAGGGGCGGCCCCGGGACCCCCTATGGGGGGCAAATAACCCTTCTCCCCCTCACTCCACAGATGCACTGCAGGACGGCCCAACACAGAGCAGGAGACCTGCATAAAGCAGATTCGGGAGAAGATTGAAACCTAAGCTGCATGCAGGATGATGTGTTTTTTGGTCAGGTTGTTTAGGTTGCTGTGAGATTCTGTTGGGGGGGTGACGTGCTGTATGACTGTTGTATGACTGTATGTGGGTGCCCAGTCTTTCGCGTGGAAGGGGGGAGTGATGTGGAGCCCATAATTATAACCTATGGGACTCACATGTGGCTGGCTGAATTCAGCCAAGAGAGACTTTGAGCTAGCCATGTGTATTGACTTCACACCTCAAGAGGAAGATGTGTCTGCACCCCCTGGGGACTCAGGAGAGAGGAGAAGATTACCCGGCCTGACCTTTGGGGGTCAGAGAGGAGAACAGAAGGACTCTGGGTGTTCTATTACAGATGAAAGGATGTAGCTGAGTATTGTGACTTTTGCGTAATGTATTTGTAGAGATGAGTGTATAAATGTATGTGTGTGACTGCGTCCTGTCTCTTTTCACTCCGATCGAGAGAGGACGTAGGATGGATGAGAATTAAAGCAGATTCTGGAAAATTATCCAGTCTCCTCAATTCTTGACTCCTACATCGATGAACTTTATGACATGTGACTTTAAAAACAACGAATTGGTATGGTCTCTATATCCTACATTATTTATTATCCTTATAGCTCTTTTTTGTAATGTGCATATTGACTGTAGGTTGGTCTTGTAGGTGTTTCCCCAGACTTCTACACAGTAGTTAAGATAAGGTAGAAACAGCGAATTGTACAGTAAGAACAATGATTTATAGTCCAAGATGTGTCTTGTCTTCCCCAGTATCCCTATACATTTTGCCAACTTGGCCCGGATGTGACTGATGTGAGGTTTCCGGCAGATTTTGTCTAGCGTCACCCCCCAGAAACTTATTTTCCTGTACTGTTTCTATTCTGGTATCATCTATCGTTACCATTATTTCATGATTTATTTTATAATTTCCAAACAACATAATCTTTTGTTTTTTTCAGATTTAGAGATAATTTATTTTTGTTGAACCACTGCGTTAACCTTTTCATTTCAGCTGTGACCACCTCTAAAATCTGCTGCAAATTCTCACCAATTCAAAGGATATTTGTGTCATCCGCAAACAAAATAAATTTCAGAATTTTTGATACTTGGCATATGTCATTTATATACAAGATAAAGAGTTTGGGTCCCAAAACTGACCCCTGGGGCACACCACAAGTGATGTCGATGAAGGGTAATTTGTGCTCATCAATTTGTACAAATTGTTGTCTTGTGGCGATGTTAAAATAAGGCACGGCGACTGGAGTTTTTAAGGAAGTTTATTCATCGAATCATCGCCATCATAGGAACTCACTCCAGCCCTGTGCAGACGGGCTGGCTGGTCCTCAGGCTCTCAGGCAATGGTGTCTTCAGCTGAGCCGTCAGAGTGAGAGAGTGAACATATGAATTCAGCCACTTAAATACCCAGCAACAGACAATACATCAAAGGCATTTTATCATCAAAGGAAATGCATTCAGGCATGTGACATTTGTACCACAATGAGAGCAGGAAGCATGAATGTTTGCATTTGAGTCATACGTATCCACAGGATACTGGTGCCTGAACTAGACACGGGAGGCTGCCTATTGATCTCAACACACACATCTCATTGCTCTGCTAATTGCCCCGGCTGAGCGCTCTGTTTGTCAGTGGCTGTTGTGGGGGTTACCCCATACACTCCCCCCCCAGAGGGCTTAGCGGGGAGCTGAGACCTCGATCGTCCGGCATTGGGAGCGAGCTGCTGGGAAGGTCTGTGCAGGGGGAGGGAGGAGGGTGGGGGTAGCAAGTGCTGGGGAATGTCCGTGGCTGTGGGAAAAAAAATTAGTCTCTGATTCCTCTCGCGATTCAGTCCGGCAATGAAGAAAAACAGGAGCTGAAGCTGTGTGAGGGACTTGGCGTTTAGGCTTTAGGTGCGTTCGCGGCCCTAAAGCCCTCGGGGACAGCTGACGGCTGAGTTCCCGTCGTGCGCCATGGCTGAGACCTACACCAAATCCTGTGTGCGGGCTGCGTGTGTGCTTCAGGTGTGTGAGCAGTCCTGAAGAGCTGTGTGCAGCAGCGGGGGATGATGTATAAGTCTGTAGAGCCAGCTCGTCTCTGGTGCGCAGCATGCGCTGCGGCCACATGCCTTCCAGCTGCGCTGTTCTGATGCGAGGCTCCTGTGAATGGCCGGTCCGCTGTCGCGAGGTGAATCAGGGTCAGGGGGCTTGATGGAGATCTGCGCAGTCGGCGCCGATGGTCTCCTCCGTTCGGGCTGTTGGTCGTCGCTCGTGCCGGGTCATGGTGCACTGGGGCGGTGAGAGGGAATAGATGATCTTTGTCCCTCGGGCTCGCGTAGATGCGTAGGAGCAGTGAGAGGGAGGAGACGATCTTTGTCCCTCGGCCGGTTCCAGCGTGGGTGTGCAGATCTCAGGCGTGGATCGCACAATGACGCTTTCTGCAGCTTTCCCAGTCGTGGATGATCTCCGAGGGAGTTCGCCTGATTTCGGTTCTGCGTCGAGGTGTCTCGTGTGGCAGAAGGGAGGGCAGTGCTCTTGTGTCAGGCTGCTGCGTTCTCTTGTCGTCGGAGATACCATTGGGGCTGCATTCGTTGTCAGCGTGTTCTCTTCAGCGTTGGGTCACCAGTGTGGTGATGTTAAAATAAGGCACGGCGACTGGAGTTTTTAAGGAAGTTTATTCATCGAATCATCGCCATCATAGGAACTCACTCCAGCCCTGTGCAGACGGGCTGGCTGGTCCTCAGGCTCTCAGGCAGTGGTGTCTTCAGTTGAGCAGTCAGAGTGAGAGAGTGAACATATGAATTCAGCCACTTAAATACCCAGCAACAGACAATACATCAAAGGCATTTTATCATCAAAGGAAATGCATTCAGGCATGTGACATTTGTACCACAATGAGAGCAGGAAGCATGAATGTTTGCATTTGAGTCATACATATCCACAGGATACTGGCGCCTGAACTAGACACGGAGAGGCTGCTTATTGATCTCAACACACACATCTCATTGCTCTGCTAATTGCCCCGGCTGAGCGCTCTGTTTGTCAGTGGCTGTTGTGGGGGTTACCCCATAGTCTGTTACTTAAATAACTTTCCACCCAACTCAGTCCGACCCCCCTTATCCCATACCTTTCCAGTTTCCTTAGTAGAATTCTGTGGTCAGTGGTGTCAAAAGCTTTCTTTAAATCTATAAATACTCCTACAGCAAACTTTTTTTATCTATACAACTAGTAATTTCTTCAATAAGTTCGATCAGTGCCAAAGATGTAGATTTATCTGCTCTAAAATATATATATATATATATTTATATTTATATGTACATATGTATACTCGTTGCTCTTGTTTTTCTCTTGCCTTCTGATTGTTGCTCTGAGTGTTGCTATCCCTGTGCTGTTGCAATCCTGGAATTTCCCCATTGTGGGACTAATAAAAGCTTATCTTATCTTATCTTAAAACCATACTGGCTGGCTGTAAGGAGGTTGTGTTTTTCAATGAAATCATCCAGTCTCTTTGTGAAGATTTTTTCAAGTATTTTGGAGAATTGTGAGAGTAAAGAGACTGGCCTGTAATTTGTGAAATAATGTCTGTCTCCTGTTTTGTATAGTGGTATTACTTTTGCTATTTTCATTTTGTTTGGAAATTTACCAGTTTGAAATGACAGGTTACAGATGTGGGTGAGTGGTTTAACAATTCCTTCAATTACTTTTTTCACTATTGTCATGTCAATTTCATTTCAGTCCGTTGATTTTTTGTTCTTAAATTTACTCACAGTCTCGATAATTTCCTTTTCAGTAACTGCACCCAAAAAGATTGTGTTTGGATTTCTATCTTCTATTTCATTTACAGAACCACTGTTGTTTGTTTCTGGTGTCACTATTGATTTTACTAATTCAGGACCAACGTTTACAAAAAAATTATTGAAACCACTGACCACATCCTCCATATTATTTATCAAATTGCCATTTTCAATAAAATATTCTGGATAATTGTCACGATGGCCCTCACGGACCATCACAAGACGCCTCAGTCACCAGTGAGTTTGCAGTGGTAATTTATTGTAGAGAAGGCTGAACACACACAGAACACATACAGTGGCTGGGTGACGTCTGAGCCGGGGAGCACCCGATGCGCCAGACGGACAACAGTGAGGGTGAAGTCTCAAGGGAACATACCTGAGCATAACAGGAGCACAATCGGAACGTAGATGAACAGAACAGAAGAGCATAACAGATGATCATAACAGAGACTGCCGCGTTGGAGGACATTTAGCACCCGCTTATATCTCTGGCGGCTAATGACCCCAACGCGGCACAGCTGCTCCTAATGACAGCGGAGCAGCAGCTGACTTTGACAGCAGGGAGCTCCCCCGGGCGCCTTCACAATAAGAGCCCGAGGAGCTGGAAGGAATCCTCAGCTGCCAAAGCCAGGGAAACAAAAGATATGAGACCCGAGTGTGGCCAGAACCGACACTCGGGTTATGACAGTACCTCCCCCTCAAGGCCGAGCTCTGAGCGGCCTGAGTAACACCCAAGCCCCCCACTCCCACCCCCCTAGGGTGGGTGGATGGGGCGCTGGCAGGAGGGAGAGAGACAAACAACCAACAAGGCTATAAAGGTAGGGGGAGAAAAAAAACCATAATCCCCAAAAATGTGGGCAACCACAATAAATTCAAGATAGGCAATATGCCTTTTGGCAAATAGAGAGACATAAGGTGGAAGAACCCCCCCCCCCCCCCCACCAAACTCAGAAACAACCTGGTGAGCCACAAAAACACAAAACAATCCCCCTCCCCCCACACACACCCCAACAGTCCCACAGACGAGATCAGGAACCCGGGAAGGGTACAGTCCAGACCCGGAGGGATGGGGGCAAAAGGTTCGGGGAGTCGTCCGGCAACAAGAGGCCACAGAACAAGGAGGGGAAAAGAGGGCAGTTCGGGCGGCCTACCCCAGTCCCATGCTCGGGAGAAGAGAGTTTCAGGCGGCTGGAGCAGGTCGCCGCACAGGAATACAAATAGGTCGGGGGGGCTGACCCAGAGAACCAAACTGACGAGATAGTCCTTCAGGCGGCCGTCCCGCAACACCAGCCCACCAGAACCGTTGGAAGGAAGCAGCCGGTGGTCCCGCAGAGAAGAGGAGAGGTGCGGGGGAACCGGACGGAGCGTTCGGGACCCCAACGGCCCCAGGTGGAGATAGGTAGCGCTCCTCAGGGAGACGAGGAGGATGACGGTGGAGATGAGGGTGACGAAGTAAACGAGCCTGTCCAGCATCCGGTGGCCGGGGATCTGCAGCT
Source organism: Pholidichthys leucotaenia (assembly GCA_020510985.1). Taxonomy (NCBI): domain Eukaryota; kingdom Metazoa; phylum Chordata; class Actinopteri; order Cichliformes; family Pholidichthyidae; genus Pholidichthys; species Pholidichthys leucotaenia. The sequence continues at coordinate 291,618,895 of CM035847.1, forward strand.
CCCTCACCGAACCTAGGACCTGCTGGTGCAGCACCCACGGTGGACCCCGATTGGGCCTCCGGAACCAAACCCACGGTGGACCCCGATTGGGCCTCCGGAACCAAACCCACGGTGGACCCCGACTGGACCGGAACAGCACTCCCGGTGGACCCGGTCGGCGTGGCACCAGACTCGACCTCCAACCCCGAAACCGGAACCTCTGGTGCAGCAGGCGAGAGCAGCCCCTCGCCGGCGACCCTGGGAGAAGACTCACACAAGAGAGAAAACCCGGGATCAGGATCACCGGTAGCGCCAGAACCCGGCGAGATAAGCTCGGACGCAGCGGGTGGCTGCACCCGGCTCATCTCCCCTTGAGACAGGCAAAAGTGCTCTAAAAGGTGAAGAAGAAAGATAAAACAGAGCACTTGCCTGAGCTCGGGTTCTGACGCCGTCCAGGACTGCGATGATCCGGGCTCAGAAGTCAGGAGGTCGTCCTCAGGCTCCCACTCAGCTGCGTCGGGCTCCGCAGCTGGCATGATGGTGCGTGCAGCTAGAGAGTCCTCCGGCACCGATGCCCACGCCGGTGGCCCGCACGGCGTGGTGGCAGGAGAATCTCGTCCTGCTGGACCGGACCGCTCCTCCGTGGAACCCCGGGGACGCTTCTTCATCGGCGATGGCTCCACGCTGCAGTCCGCTCTCCTCCTCCGCCCATGATGTGGCTGCGGAACCGGAACCAGGCTCTCCAGAACAGCAGGCCCCCTCCTCATCCAGCGACGTTGGCCTGACGTCGAGGACCGCTCAGCGGGGGGAGACACAGAGGAAGCAGGGTTAATACTTTCATCCACAGCGGGTGGAGGGAGCTCGGGGGGCTGCATACCCCGAACTCCACCCCCAGGAGTCAGACAAGGCAAAACAATATCAAAAGGAGAGAAATTATCATGCACTTGCCTTTCCCCTAAGGGTAAGATGGTTCCCGCTGTGGGGGACGTCGTTCCTTCCTTTCCCCGCTGGATGGCGACAGAGGGCCCTCTGGGAAGACGAGATGAGGCCACTCGAGGCGGATCCGGGATGAGGCTTGCCGAAACGGAGCTCTCGTGACACACAGCAGCCAGGATAGGCGACGAGGAGGAAGGGGCAACAGCCGGGGTCAGTCGGGCATGGAGCGCTGACGGGACAGCAGGCGAGGGCCCGGGAGAAGACGAGGCTGCGGGAATTCCCCTCTGACGAGGCGCAGGAGTGACAGCTGTGTGGGGGGTGGAGTCCTTGCGGCGACCCGGAACAGCATCCAGACGGGGTTCTAGCCGAGGTTGGAAGCCGGTGTGACGACGGTTCCTTGTAGGGGGCGAGGCGAAGGTGAGGTCCGGAAACCGCCGTTCCTGAGCGGAAACAGCAGCAAGCAAGTCCGCGAACTCAGGAAACTCCCGCAGCGCTGGATTCCTCTCCACCAGTCTGACCGCCGCCACCACATGCTTCATACACGCTGGAGGATTCCTAGCGGAGCAAGCAGCAGCCACCCGGTCCCAGATCTTGTCTGCTGTCAGCTGCAGCTTCTCTGGGGGAATCCTGAGTGACGACATGCCCAGTGGAAAAAGACCTCCGGATGGAGCGAACTCCCGGGCCGGAACGGAGGCAGGAGCGGGATCCCGAAGCGAGGGGCGACGTCTCCTCCGCTTCGGCTCCCTGCCAGGATTTCCCTCCAGCTGTCGGAGTCTCTCACGCTGGGTGGCGATGTCATCTCTCCTCACGCTTACCTCTGGATGATTGGTGAAGCGGGGAAGTGAATCCAGAATCTCCTCGGCTAGGTCCAGGTACCTACGAGTGTCGCTGGGAGAGTCCAACAGCGTAGCGGTGAAGATGGTATAGTCTACCTCCTTCAGAACCTCCGCTTGCTGCCTGCCAAGGCGCCGACAACGGCCCCTGGATGACGACATACTCCCCGCTGCAGACACTCAGACAGGTAGGAACAAACAGTCCACTACTGCAAACTGCATGGTGAATGGCGTCTCGAAACAACGCCTCCTCTCCGGGCGTTAGGCGGCAGTCTACTGTCACGATGGCCCTCACGGACCATCACAAGACGCCTCAGTCACCAGTGAGTTTGCAGTGGTAATTTATTGTAGAGAAGGCTGAACACACACAGAACACATACAGTGGCTGGGTGACGTCTGAGCCGGGGAGCACCCGATGCGCCAGACGGACAACAGTGAGGGTGAAGTCTCAAGGGAACATACCTGAGCATAACAGGAGCACAATCGGAACGTAGATGAACAGAACAGAAGAGCATAACAGATGATCATAACAGAGACTGCTGCGTTGGAGGACATTTAGCACCCGCTTATATCTCTGGCGGCTAATGACCCCAACGCGGCACAGCTGCTCCTAATGACAGCGGAGCAGCAGCTGACTTTGACAGCAGGGAGCTCCCCCGGGTGCCTTCACAATAAGAGCCCGAGGAGCTGGAAGGAATCCTCAGCTGCCAAAGCCAGGGAAACGAAAGATATGAGACCCGAGTGTGGCCAGAACCGACACTCGGGTTATGACAATAATTAGCATTCTTAGGTCGATTACTAATAATCCCATTGAGTACTTGCCATATTCCTCTTAAGTTATTTTTATTATCCTCTAATATTCTGTTGTAGTATTCTTTCTTACAAGTCCTCATTATATTAGTAAGCTTATTTTTATATCTTTTATATTTGATCTCAGCCTCCACTGTTCTGCACTTAATGAATTGTTTATATAATGTATTCTTCTTTTTACATGCATTTAGTAACCGCTTGGTGACCCAAGGAATATTTTTGTTTTGTTGTCTGTCACTGTATTGTTTTATAGGACAGTTTTTATTGTACAATGATTGAAATATTTGTAAAAATTTATCATATGCTTTATTTATATCATTTTCATCACAAACTATCTTCCAGTCTTGTATTAATAATTCCTTTGTCAGTAGATACATAGATTCTTCAGTTCTTATTCTTTTATATTTAATATTTTTGGTATACTTTTTCTTCCTATAATCACACTGATAGATAACAAAAATTGGCAGGTGGTCACTGATATCACTCAATAAAAGCCCACTCCTGATATTATTTTCCATAATGTTTGTGAATATGTTATCTATTAGTGTGACACTGTGTGACGTGATTCTGATAGGTCCGGTAATTGTTGGATGTAAGCCCATACTGTACATTGTGTTGATAAATTCTTCTGTCAAACTATGTTGTTTTGAATTCATAAGATCTATATTGAAATCCCCACAGATGAACATAACTTTATGAGTTAGTTTTGCATACATTTTTTCCATCCAGTCCTTATCAATGTTTGATCCAGGTGTTCTATATACACAGCTCACTACTATATTCTTCACATTGTCCAGACATATTTATATTGTAATACATTCAAATAAATCATCCACAGTTACTGACAGATTTCCAACAACCTTGTATTGCAAGCTCTTGTCAACATAAATTGCAACTCCTCCTCTTTTTTCACTTTTCTATTTATATAATTTAATTCATAGCCATCCATGGTAAAATCCACTCCTTTCTCTTCACTGAGCCACGTCTCTGATATTGCCACAATATTGAATGGCTCTTTAAACTGATGTAAATAATCTTTAATGTTATTAAAGTTGGCATAGAGACTTCTGCTGTTGAAGTGGATCATAGAAATATTGAAATCAGATGTGACCATTGTGTTAAACTGTTCATCTGTGTAGTAACTACAGTCATTATTGATGGAACTAAATAAATTATTATCAGGGTCTATGTTATATTCTACGTCCTGTAGGTTGTGATCTGTATATTCAAAAACTTTCAGTTCCTGTTGTTCCTGTTTGTTAATCTTTTGTTTCATGTTGTTAATGTCCTGTTGCAGATGAGTATAATCCTTCAGTGTCCTACAGTTGTCTCTTGTTGCTTGTCGACTCCAGTTCATAATATTTATTGATATTTGTCCAGTTCCATAATATTTCGGATGTTAATGACCTTGGCTTCTTCAGGTGATCCATTTAATTTTATGTATATTTTACAGTTTGATGTCCAGGTGTTTTGAATCTTTTTCTGCTCTCTCAGGTATTTTGCTTTTCTGGCTATTTCTGCGTTTTCTTTTGTGAGGTGCTCGTTTATGTAAATGTTCGTTCCTTTCAGTTTCCTACCTCGTTTTAGCAGCACAGTCTTGTGTTTTTTATTCACAAACCTCATGATCACAGCCGGTTTGTCGCTGTTTTTCCTGGGCAGAGGGTGGCAGGCCTCAATGGTGTCACAGTCCAGCTGGATTCCTTTGGACTGCAGGAAGGCCGCCACTTATTGTTCCGTGGATTCGTCTTCCATCGCGTCGAGCCTCCCTCCACTGTCCACGGCCATCGCCCGAGCGTACGATCGGGGTTTAATGTGGAGCCCAGTGATGATCATGTCGTTAACCTGAGTGTTCTGCTCCAGGTCCGACACTCTGCTCTCCAGATATGGGTGATCTTTTCAGCCAAGAAGTCGAGCGATCTTTTAATATCGTCCACCTCCTCAGTGTGCCGAGCTTTCTTGGGACCCATGATCCCGGACGATGTACGTTGATTCAGGCTCTGTGATCGTAGATTGTAGAAAAGAAAACACGTGGGAGAAGTCCCTTTGTTCTCCCGGAGTGTGAGGGGACTGATGAATTGCTTCACCAGCCACTACAATATTAAGTTATGAGACTGGCAATTTCTCTCTTTTTTCGCACGAGCAGGCGTACCGTTTTTATTCTCCAGCGGCAGTGACAAAGCAACAGCTAAAAACACTAGCTCAGGGGTGTCCAACCATGTGCCATGGAGAGCCAAGACCCTGCAGGCTTTCTCTTCTACCCAGTCTCTTCAGCAGGTGTTTTCACTTATCAGCAATCAGTGGGAAGAAGTTCACTGAAATCTGCTGTTGAAGACACTGGTTGGAGGTAAAACCTGCAGGGTCTTGGCTCTCCATGGCACATGGTTGGACACCCCTGCACTAGCTCTAAACTGAGTTTTAAAGGAAGATAGCGAAAAACGAACTGGGAGCCTTTACCTATGCGTCCTCACCTTACATGCCACAACTGGAAGTGATTGTGTTCACAACCGGCCCTTTGTGTTTAGGGCCGTTTCTGACTATAAAGCAGACGACACAAATGCTATGGTTTCACTCAGCCACTGGGGGGGGGGGGGGAGCTACAAGTTCACCCACACCTTTTTTTCCAGGAAGAATTTAAATTACCTCCAGATTTTTTTCCTCATAAATTTTCATCTTTTTTCTGTCAAACTTGAAACTTTTTCTCAGAAATTTGCAATTTTTTTCTTGTAAATCTGCAACACTTGCAAGGTTTCTATTATATAGTGTAACATCAGGGTTGTGATAAGGTGCAGGGGAGTCACCCAGCATGCTTTGCGCCACGGGGAATTCATAGACTGTTATAATTCTTGTGTTCTAAGTGTTGTTGTTGTAGTGTAATAAGTCTGGCTGTAATAGTGTTGTTTTCCCTGCTTGTGAGAAATTATGTGTCTGTGTCACCCTGAGTTTCCCCAGTTTGATGCCAATTAACCTAACTTGCATGTTTTTGGCATGTGGGAGGAAACCGGAGAAATCCCGGAGTAAACCCACGCAGACACGGGGAGAACATCCAAACTCCACACAGATCACTGTTGGTCGGGGGCTGGGATCGAACCCAGGATCCCCCGGCCAAGGGTGAGTTACTGTGCTGCCGCAGTGCTAACCACTCCGCCTAAAATGTCCTTAGGTATGACTGTGAGAGTGAATGGTTGTCTGTCTCTCTGTGTTGGCCCTGCGACGGACTGGCGATCTGTCCAGGGTGTACCCTGCCTCTCGCCCAAAGATGCTGGGATAAGCTCCAGCCCCCCGGCGACCCAAAAAGGATTAAGCGGAAGAAGATGAATGAATGAATGAATGTCACCCTGAGTGAAGTGTGTGTGTGTGTGTGTGTAAGACCCCCCCTCTGTTCTGCATAATCAGAGAGTTGAAACAAATGCCTGCTATGCTCCAAATCCTCTCTCATTATTGTGTGAACCCTTGAAACGTCACACTGGTGTTAGAAGTAGGATTTTGAGATATGGAAGCAAAGATTAAGGCAGAGATTCGACAGCTTAAACAGCTCATCACCCAGATGGAAATGGACAGCAGAGCAGACATGCGGGTCCCCAGAGCTGCTCGCCGCAAAGAATGGGGAAGTGGGCCGGATGGAGCAAGTGCATCCCGTGTCCCACTTCTTTCAAGGCAGGACGGGAAGCGCCAGTGGGGAAACTAGTGGCGAAACCTTGCTTGACGACTTCCTCATCCAGGTTGAACTGGCCGCCACACTCAATGGTTGGACACCTGAAGAGACAGCTGCAGGTCGTACTGGCTCTGGAGGGTGAAGCTCTCTGCTCGCTGTCCAATCTCTGGCTTGAGGAATGTCACAGCTGAACAGCGCTACAGGGAGCACTTTGGAGGCATTTGGGAAGATGACCCACGCTGACCACGCCGGGGAACAGCTGGCCAGCTGCCCGTGATGCGACCAAGAGAGCCTAGGGGCTTGTGCAGCAGATGTCCAGTGGCTGACACAGCGTGGCAACCTGGACTTCGAGCCAGAGGCGGTGAAGAAGCTCCCCTTGCAGAGTTTCATCCAAGGGCTCTGCCCAGCCTGGCTCCAAGAACACGTCCAGATTCACATCGCGAGTAGCTGGGAGATGGTCATGGCAGAGGCGGAGTGGGTGGAGCCAATGCTGGAGCACGCGGCTGATGGTTCATCCCCAAGACAGAGAGCTTTCCAGGCTACAGCTGAGAGTGAGGATGAGGAGGAGCTGCATCAGACCACAGCTGCACAGCTGGCGAGAGTATGATGGCGGCACGAGGAGGGATGCTTCCGCTGCAGGGAGCCAGGCCACATCGCACACCACTGCCCTGCACCTACCCTGCGACAACCAATCCCCTCACAAGCTTTAAACTAGAGCGAGATGGGACAGAGAGGGACCTGCTGCCTCTCACAGATATTTTCTCCAGTGAACTCTCACCATGTCTGGGCCGACTTGGACACTCACCAGGGCTGTACCTGCAGTGCAGCCTGGACAGCACTCCAATCAGGGCCTTGATCAACACCGGTTCCGCCATCTCCCTGGTCTGACCGGGGGAGCTGCCTGGTACAGATAAACTCAGACTGCAGGGGTGGGAACCCACCAGGCGCTGTGTCACCACAGCCACCAATGAGCGCGCCAGATTGGGAGGGTGACGAGTCCTTGTTGTGGGAGTGGCCGATCAGAACACAAACCACTCGTTCTGGCTGGCTGACATCCAAGACCCCTGCATCATTAGACTAGATCTGCTCGCAGCATGGGGTGCAAAGATGGACACCACCAGCTCTTCTCTCCTTCTGGGGGCTAACACCATCACACACTGCAGCAAGAACCAGACAGGGAACCAGGGGGACCCATGCAATCGAGGGGCCGTCAGTGCAAGCCAAGCTGAGGGGATCACTGCCAGAGCCGACCGCTGCAGCACCACCAGCGCGAGCGGAGGGATCGTCATCACCACCTGAGACAGCAGCGAGGGGGCCACCGGCAGAACAAATTTCCACGTCATCAGAAACCCAGCAGGTGGTCGAGGAGCTGTTCCAGCAGAGCTGCAGGGGGTTAGAGTAGGAGCAGCGACGGCAGCTGCGGGAGCTGCTCTACTGCTACATCGATGTCTTCACCACCAGGGATGAAAAGTGCACCCGAACTAGCTTGATGCACCATCAGATCGAGATGGTGAGACCAGGTCAATCCAGCTCCGCCCCCACCATCCACCATTTTCACAGCGGGAGGCGACAGAGAAAAAGGTTCAGGAAATGCTGGAGGCAGATGTCACTGAACCCTCCAGCAGCCCCTGGGTGGCACTGGTGGTTCTAGTCAAGAAGAAAAATGGTTCATGGCGGTTCTGTGTGGACTACTGGCGCCTGAATGACGTCACGGTAAGAACTCCTACCCTCTGCTCCGCATTGACTACACGCTGGATTACATCGCCAGCTCCAGCTGGTTCTGCTTGCTTGACTTCCGCAGCGGCTACTGGCAGGTGGAGCTGTCACCAAAGGCCCACCAGAAAACAGCCTTCTCCATCGGGCAGGGACTGTGGCAGTTCAAGGTGATGCTGTTTGGACTTTGCAATGCCCCGGCCACCTTTGAACACCTGATGGAGTGAGTGTTGGCTCACGTCCCCCGGAGCCGCTGTATTGTTTATCTTGATGATCTGCTGGTTCACGTAGCTAATTTTGGTGGTGCCCTGTCCAGTCTCTGGGAAGAGTTGGATATCTGCCGGGCCAGGCTGCGGCTCCACCTTCAGAAATACCGCCTGTTTCAGTGAGAACCCACTTTCCTGGGCCAGGTTGTCAGCGCTGAGGGAGTCGCCACCGACCCAAAGAAGGTGGCAGTAGTGAGAAACTGGCTGGTCCTGTGGGATGCAGGAGAACTGCAGAGCTTCCTTGGACTGGCCTCCTATTATAGGTGGTTTGTGAAGGATTTCACCACCATCATCGTGCTGCATTAGCTGACACAGAAGGGCCACACATTCGAGAGGAGCGAGGACTGTGCTGCTGCTTTTTCCCGGCTCCACTTGGCACTCATTGGCGCCCCCATGCTGTGGTATCCTGACCCGAACTGCCCCTTCATCATGGACACAGATGCTATCAATGAAGGCATTGGAGTTGTGTTATCCCAGGAGGGAGAACACAGAGAGCAGGCGGTTGCCTTTTTCAGCCGTCTCAGCAGAGCTGAAAGGAATTATTGCGTCACTCGCTGAGAGCTGCTGGCAGTCATCCAAGGGCTCCGCCATTTCTGCCCATACATTTACGGGGGGAGGTTTCAGCTCAGGACAGACCATTCTTCCCTAACCTGGCTACTGAACTTTAAAGAGCCGGATGGACAGTTAGCGAGATGGCTGGAGGCACTGCAGGATTATGACTTTCAGATTGTGCCTCGAGCAGGTCGCCTCCATGCCAATGCTGACATGCTATCCCGGCGCCCCTGTGCTGTGGAGGACTGTGGGCACTGCCAGTAGGCTGAGGATCGTGACCCAGCAGTTTCACAGACTGCTGCTCATAGCCACCTCGTGAATCTGATGTTCAATCTTTGCACGCGCAGTCAATGTAGTCAGGCCGCACGGTCAGAAAATTTGGGCTGCACGCGGTCATCCGCAGAAGAGCTCTGCAGACACTAGCGGACTGAAGGATATGACGTAAATTTCGTCACACTGTAGCAACTTGGGGGAGTCAGATTATTCAGCATCTGAGACAAGAGACAGTGGATAAGCATGGGAGAACAATGCTCAGGAGGTTCCTGGTGAGATAGCAGGAAGGAGTCAAGGACGTAGGGGGTTGAATGCAGTGTAATGCAAATGTCATGTTGTGTGTGGGAAAATGCCATGAAACTTGTGAGGAGAGATTTGGGTAGAAGAAGAGTGCCTGCTTAAATGTGTCAGTCTGTTCTGTGCTTGAGAGATGTGAAGTGTGTAATAAACCGTCTGCCATGAATCAGCCTCTTATTTCACACACTCCACACTGGTGACCCAAGATGTATTATGGAACACGAGGCAAGAACCCCAGAGCCGGCCCGGTCAGGAAGCTCCAGCGAGGTGGCAGCCATCCCACAGATAGCCCGGACTGGAACCCCCAGCCACGCGTGTGCGGCTTCAGTCAAGCTACCAGATTTCTGGTAGCACAACCCACGCTCTTGGTTCCACCACACCAAGGCCCAGTTCGCTCTCCGGGGAGTAACGGCAGACGACACCAGATTCTACCATGTGGTCGCAGCGCTGGACGCCCGCACAGCTCAGCAGGTAGCGAGCCTGCTTGATCAGCCTCCAGCCAGCAACAAATACGAGGCGCTCAAGGCTGCGCTGACCCGGCGCTACACGCTCTCAAACTGTGAGAGAGCGGAGAGTCTCCTGACGCGGGCCAAGTTAGGAGATGGTTCGGCCGTAGACCTGACTGAGAAGATGCTGGCGTTAATGGGCACGGACGACAGGCACTTTCTGTTTGCCCACCTCTTCCTCCGGAACCTTCCAACACTGGCAAGAGCGGTTCTGGCCAATTCGCCGTTGCTGGCCGCACGTGACTACCGTGCGCTAGCCCAGGAGGCAGACAGGATCATCCTCACCACCAGGGCGATCACAGTCAACGCGGCAGCGGCGGAGCCCAGCGAGACGACCAGAGGAGGTGAGGAGCCACTGACGGTAGCAGCAGCGGGGGCCAAGGAGCGCCAGAGAGACACGCTCTGTTTCTACCACCACCGCTTCGGAGAGAACACATGCAGATGTGTGCCACCGTGCCAATTCAAGCGCTCGGGAAAACGCCGAGGCTGGTGGTTGGTAGCAGCTGCGACCCTCGGTGAAGAGAACAAGCTGCTCTACCTGACAGACGCGCGCTCGGGGAGGCGTTTCCTCGTGGACACCGGAGCCCAGAAGAGCTTCATCCTGCCAACCTACGCCGACCGGCTGGCAGGACCTAGCGGCCCCGAGATGTTGGCAGCAAACGGCTCGGAAATTAAGACCTTTGGTGAGAGGACATTGATCTTATCTCTACATGGCCGTACATATGAGTGGACTTTTGTTGTAGCAGCACTGAATTACCATATCCTGGGGGCTGATTTTCTGTGTGCACATGGTTTACTGGTTGATGTTGCTAACAGACGCCTGGTTAATGCACTGTCCTTTGAATCTCTCCCCTGTATAGCTCGAGTGACCCAGCCAACAGCACAGGCCAACGTCACAGCTCCAGGCAGTAAGTTCCACGCACTGCTCACTCAGTTTCCAGCACTCACGGTCCCGACGTTTTCCGCGGCCATCGCTAAACACGGGGTGGAGCACTTTATCACCACCACCGGGCTGCCCGATTTTGCAAGACCTCAGCGCTTGGACGCAGCTAAACTGGCCATAGCGCGCGAGGAGTTTGCCAACCTGGAAAGGTTGGGCATCATCAGGCGTTCGAACAGCCCATGGGCATCCCCGCTACACATGGTCCCTAAGGCTGAGGGATCGTGGCGACCGTGTGATGATTTCCGCAGGTTGAATAACGCCACAGCGCACGACCGCTACCCAATTCCCCACATACAGGATTTTTCTGTTCACCTCGCCGGAGCGTGCATTTTTTTCCAAAATAGACCTGGTCCGCGGTTACCACCAAGTCCCAGTGCGCGCTGAGGACGTACCCAAAACAGCGGTAATAACTCCGTTCGGTCTATTCGAGTTCCTGCGCATGCCATTCGGGTTAAAAGGAGCGGCACAGGAGGTTGGAGAAGCACGGGTTAATAATCAACCCGGCGAAATGCCAGCTCGGCGTGACAGAGATTGATTTTTTGGGGCACCGCGTCTCTCCTGAAGGAGCGATCCTGCTGCCCGACAAAGTGCGCGCCGTGGCGGATTTTCCCCGCCCTCAGACGGTCAGGGCGCTGCAGGAATTTTTGGGGATGGTGAACTTTTATAACCGTTTCCTTCCCCACGCGGTGCGGCTCATGCAATCATTGTACACCGCGCTCAAGAAACAGAAACCCGCGGATAGGGTCGAATGGACCCCGGAGCGAGAGCGGGCGTTCTTGCAAGTTAAAGCAGCCCTGGCAAACGCCGCACTGCTGGCGCATCCAGACCCGGTGGCCCGGATAGCGCTCACCACCGACGCTTCAGACGTGGCCATAGGGGCTGTCGTAGAGCAGCGCGTTGCCGGGGCTTGGCAGCTGCTCGCCTTTTTCAGCAAAACTTTGTGCGACAGTGAACGTAAATACAGCGCGTTTGACAGAGAGTTGCTGGCTCTCCACCTGGCCATACGCCACTTCCAGTTCTGGCTGGAAGGGCGCAGCTTCACCACGTTCGTGGATCACAAGCCACTAGCGTTCGCGATGGCCAAGGTTTCAGAACCGTGGTCGGGCCGGCAGCAGAGACAGCTGGCCGCGATCTCAGAGTTTACTACCGATATTCAGCATGTGTCGGGTAAACTGAATGTGGTGGCAGACTGCCTCTCGCGCGCCGTGGTGGCCCCGGTCTGCGTGGGGTTAGATTATGCAGCCATGGCCGCGGAGCAGATTAGCAATGCAGACGTGCGCGCGCTCCAGTCTGGACCAACAGGGTTAATGCTGGAGAGCAGGGTGCTGCAAGATGGTGCCCCCCCCCCAATCTGCGATGTCTCCATGGGACGCCCGCGTCCAGTGGTCCCGGTCATGTGGCACCGCCACATGTTTGAGTCGGTTCACACTCTGGCGCACCCAGGAGTACGCGCGTCGGTCAAAATGGTGGGAGAGAAGTTTGTGTGGCCGAGCCTACGCAAACAAGTGAAAGAGTGGGCTGCAGATGCGTGGCGTGCCAACGAGCCAAGGTACACAGACACACGAAGGCTCCCTTGGAGCCGTTTCTGGTACCGGCTAAGAGGTTCGACCATGTTCATGTGGACCTCGTGGGCCCCCTCCTGCCATCACAGGGGTGCACGCAACTCCTGACAGTAGTGGACCGCACCACGCGCTGGCCAGAAGCAGTCCCGCTGGCGGCAACCACGTCCGCGGACGTAGCATGCGCTTTATTAACAGCATGGGTGGCGCGTTTTGGAGTCCCGTCGGACATTATGTCCGGCAGGGGCCCTCAATTTGTTTCCGAACTCTGGTCCGCGATGGCCCGCAGCCTTGGTGTTACAATTCACCGCACAACCGCATACAACCCACAGGCCAATGGTTTATGCGAGCATTTTCATAGATCACTGAAAGCAGCACTCAGGGCTTCACTGACGGATGCAAATTGGGTAGACAGGCTGCCGTGGGATTCATTGGGGTTGCGCTCCGCGCCAAAAGAGGATCTGGAAGCTTCCCCCGCAGAGCTGGTTTTTGTGCAGCCCCTACGGCTGCCTGGGGAATTTCTGCCAGATAATCCCGCGCTGGACAGTTGCCCGTCTCAGCTTTGCAGCGTAGCGCAAACACAGGCACGCTGCGGCCCACCACTGTTTTCCGCGTGTTTTCGTGCCTAAAACTTTGAAGAGCGTGGAGTTCGTGTTCGTCAGACACGACGCCCACCGCCCTCCATTGCGCCCACCCTATGATGGACCGTTCAGAGTGTTGGAAACGGGGGATAAGCATTTTTTGCTAGACTTGGGGGGTAGGCGGGAAAAAATTGGCATAGACAGACTCAGACCCGCTTTCGTGGTGGCGGACGAGCAAGTGCTGTTGGCTAGGGCCCCTCGGCGTGGAAGACCCCCACGGAGAGCTCCCCAGGGAAACGATTCACCAGAGCAGCCACACGGACAGACTGAAGTGCCCCCCCCACCGTCACGGCCCACCCGCAGTCAGACACACTCCCAGCAGCCCCCCACCGGCACAGCAGCGCCACAGAGGCAGTAAACCCCAGTTACAGCAGATACGGGAGGAGACGGAAGCCCAAACGGCGTGTGGACTGAAGTTCTGTTGTTCTATCTAAGATGCTGGGGGGGGGGGGAGTGTAGCACCTTGGGGGAGTCAGATTATTTAGCGTCTCAGACAAGAGACAGTGGATAAGCATGGGAGAACAATGCTCAGGAGGTTCCTGGCAAGACAGCAGGAAGGAGTCAAGGACATAGGGGGTTGAATGCAGTGTAATGCAAATGTCATGTTGTGTGTGGGAAAATGCCATAAAACTTGTGAGGAGAGATTTGGGTAGAAGAAGAGTGCCTGCTTAAATGTGTCAGTCTGTTCTGTGCTTGAGAGATGTGAAGTGTGTAATAAACCGTCTGCCATGAATCAGCCTCTTATTTCACACACTCCACAACACAAGCTTTCCAGTTGCGGGTATGTAGACAATAGAGGTGCAGCATGAATCCAGCTTAAGAGTCTACTGGTTTAATGGTCTTGGTGTGTGCTCTGTCTCCCTGCCTTTCTCTCTCCCTCTGATTAGGCTCACTCCTTGCAGCCTTGTTCATAACCTGCTGTAAGTCAGAGGAGCCCCTTAAATAGGATCTTTTCACTCTGCCTGGTCATGTTAACCTGCACACAGCCTGTATCCTGTCTGAACTCAGTATTGTTGAATTATCCTGCCTTGCCGTGCTTCTGATCTTTTTGCTTGCCCTAGACCCTGAGACCACCTTCTGCATTGGATTTGTTTGCCTGCTCAGATCTAGCCTGCCATGTTTGACCGTTACCTGCCTCTGAATTCTGGAAATTGCCTAACGGATTGGATTTGGATATTCTCGGACTGAGCACATCATCACCTCCCCGAATAAACTGACTTACCACCATTTGTCTTCACTGCTTTGCACTCTCACTCCCCAGCATTCAGGCCTGGCCAGCCTGTCTCCAAAAAATCCCCGGAAGCTCCCCTGCAGCACCTCAGCACCTTCTCCCCTGGCAACCTACTCCCTCAGCGTGGAGGTTCTTCATCTGCTCCCAGCTACTCTCCCCTGTAGAAGCTGTAAGCATAAAAAAATAACATTAAAAACTCAGTCAGTTTGCCTGCTATACTTACCTGTCCCTCTGCTCTTTCCTTGCAGGGTTGCCAGATCTTTGTAAAATCACCATTGTATGGTGCATATTTAAGGCACATATATGGCATGCTTGTATGGTACGCATTCTCCCCCACATGCATCCAGTAGGCATGACGGTGCAGACCCTACAGAGCAAACATCCAAAGGAACAATGCCCCAGCAGGGACCTCGGCTAGGAGGTGGGTGCTGGGGAAGACGGAAGTCAGAGACAATGTCCCAACGGGAGCCCCCGAGGTGGAGAAGGAGACAGAGGTGCCAGCAAGTCTCGGAGGCTATATGTGACTGTGGGTTCATGTGTTTACTGAGCTTCTGTGGGGTGAAGGTGTGAGATACTTGATGTGGGGGTTTAGTATCTCTGGTGTATAAAAGCTGTGAGGAAAGTTGGTTCTGTCTCTTTTCTGCTGAGAACTTTGATGATAGAAGATGTGACTTCCAATAAAGCTTTCCTGAGAAATAAACTCAGTCTCGTTTGTAAGGCATCTTCTACACTGGTGACCTACGACTACCTATGGCCGGTGACGGCGAGCTTTCCGCACCGGACTCTTCAGGAGCCAACCGGGTTAACGCAGCTACCATGCTACAGCTGCCCGACTTCTGGCAACATAACCCACGCTCCTGGTTTACCACTGTGGAGGCGCAATTCCACCTTCGGGGAATCTCAGCGGATACAACGAGGTTCTACCATGTCGTTGCGAAGCTGGACAGCCTCACAGAGCAACGGGTGGAGAGCCTGACCAACCACCCGCCCCAAGACAACAAGTATGGCACACTGAAAGCTGCCCTCATCCGAGCCTTCGCTCCCTCGCGGGAAGAGCGAGCAGAGAAGCTCCTGGCGCTGACAGAGGGAGAAGCAGACAGGCCAGCGGATCTGATGGCAAAGATGATGAGCCTGAGAGGCGAGGATGACGACAGTTTTATCTTCGCCCACCTCTTCCTCAGAACGCTCCCGCCAGCAGTGAGAGTCACCCTGGCCAGCTCGCAGCCGCTCGTCAACCGCGACTACCACGAGCTGGGACAGGTGGCGCAACGCCTCGTCGACTCCCATAGATGGCGCGCGGCCACGACGGCAGCAGCAGAGATGACCGCCCCTTTGCAAGAAGGAGGGAGACCAGAGGCTGCGACATCGGATCCACTGACGGCAGCAGCGGCAGAGACCAGGAGAAGCGGAGCTGACAACGCCCTCTGTTTCTACCATCGACATTTCGCCGAGAAAGCCCACAGATGCGTCCCACCGTGCCAGTATCAGCGCCAGGGAAACGCCAAGTCCGGGAGCCGGTAGCAGCTGTGACTCTCGGCACGAAGAACAGGCTGCTTTTCGTGACGGACGCAAATTCTGGGAAAGAATTCCTGGTGGACACGGGCTCCCAGCTGAGTTTTGTCAAGCCTACCTACGCGGACACCCTGGCGCCGGCCAGCGGCCCCCTGGTGTTAGCGGCGAACGGCTCCACGATCAAAACCTATGGGGAGAAGACGCTCCGCCTGTCCCTCCACGGGCGCACCTTCGAGTGGACCTTCGTTGTTGCTGCAGTTAACAACAACATGTTAGGTGCTGACTTTTTGTGCTCAAACAGTTTGTTAGTTGACCTTACTAATAGACGTATTGTAAATGCACTGTCTTTCTACTCTATCTCCTGCACAGCTCGGGTGGCCCTGCCTTCTGCACATTCCAATGTCACAGCTGCGGGTGGTAAGTTTCAGGCATTACTCAACCAGTTTCCAGCACTCACGGTCCCTACATTTTCAGCGTCAGTTGCCAAACACGGGGTCGAGCATTTCATAAGTACCTCAGGCCCCCCTGTTATTGCAAAAGCTCGGCGGTTGGACCCAGCTAAACTGGCCATCGCGCGCGAGGAATTCGCCAACTTGGAAAAACTGGGCATAGTCCGGCGTTCGAACAGCGCCTGGTCGTCACCCCTGCACATGGTACCCAAGGCTGATGGCTCGTGGCGCCCTTGCGGCGATTTCCGCAGATTAAATAATGCTTCAGCCCTTACTTCCGGTCTGGACGCCATGGCGACTGCAGCTTAACACTGAAGCTCTCAGACCCAATCCAAGATAACACCTTGAAAATCAAACTTAACGGATTTTTGGAGGAGTGAAAATCAAAAGACAAATTCATCATGTCTAAAGGAAAACAGAAGAAACTGAAATTCTCCAGGCCAGGACACGTATCGGCCGGAGAATCTGAACTGGAAGATCTCCGTTCAGAAGACGAGGAACTGGTGATAGCTAACAAAAAGGTTAGCCTGAAATCACTATTTGAAGAGCTACGACAATTTCGCCGAGAAGTTACGGCCGAATTTCGGGAATTCAGAGAAGAATTGAAAAGGACAAACAGCAGAGTGGACCAGGCCGAGAACCGAATCTTGGAAACAGAGGAACGAATAAAAGTGCTCGAAGATTCTGTGCTGGACCTACGCAAAAGACAAGCATCTATAGAGGCTAAGCTAGCCAACCAAGAAGGAAGACAAAGAAGAGACAACATAAGAATTCATGGTCTGATAGAAGGAGCCGAAAACGGTTTTAACTCAATGGCAGAATGCGTGGAATCCTTACTAAGAGAGAAATTGGATATTCCACAAACCACCGACTTAAAGCTAGAAAAGGCACATCGTTCATTAGCCGCTAGGCCGGCGGCGGAAGCGCCCCCACGTTCGGTGTTGGTAAGATTTTCCAATTTCAAAATAAAACAAGAGGTTGAAAGACTGGCCTGGCAGAAAAAAGGATTTATGCACCAGGAGAGAAAAGTCTTCGTGGAACACGATTACGCCCCGGAGGTCCTTAAAAAGCGCAGGGAATACAATGACGCGAAAAAGGTGTTAAGAGAGAAGAAATTGCGCTTTCAAACTCCATTTCCTGCGAAGTTAAGGGTCTTCTACGGCGAAGAAACATGTCTCTACAATTCGGCGGAAGAAGCAACAGCTGACATGGCGAGAAGAGGCCTCCCGGTAACGGTATTTAAACCCGCAGCAGACCCGAGTGAGAAGATCAAAGCGCAAACATGGACAATACAAAGACCTTCAAAATCCACGGACCAGCAGCGGGAAACCCAGCGCCAGAGCGTCGCGGATAAACTGTCCGTTTTCAGGTTGGAATAGCGACCTTTTTTTTTTTTTTTTCTCTTGAATCAATCCGCACATCCAACCCCCCTCATACAAGGTAACAAACATTAAAGGAGATGCGTATTCAGCATGTGGTAAAACATTTCATGGAACAGTCATAATATTTGAAACAAATAAGTCTTTTTAATAAAAAAAAACCAAACTTGTTAAAATAGAAATGTGACAATAATCCACATGTTCTCCTCATACTAACAAATACTGTTTTTGCGTGAATGTTTGATGTGATGGGGGTGGGAGGGTGCACACAATTTCACAGGGTTTAGGCATAAAAGGAAAAAAAATCATTACAAGTTTGGATTGGGTTCTGAAACTCACGTTAAAAGCATGGGACAACTTACAGGGGTAAGAGAGGGCCCTCAACACGTAACAGAGTTTGAGGAATTTCCCTCAGGGCCTTCACTCCATCAAGGCTCTTCCAGGGTCTTTAAAAAGACCTCAGCTCAGGAAGTTCCTTTGACAGCTTTTTGTTTTAAAGTTTTATACACTATGTTCTTAATGTTTTTCTTGTTTTTAATGTTCTTTCAGTTTCTGAGTAGCACAAAAGACGGCCACCACACAGTTATACTAAACAAAACAACACAATGGAGAAACAGGGTGCAACCAAAATAATTTCATATAATGTAAAAGGAATCCTGAATCCAGTTAAAAGATCCAAGATTCTAGGCAAAATGAAAAAAGACAAAGCAGGAATAATATTTTTACAAGAAACCCACCTAACAGACGTGGAACACAATAAACTCAGTAGACAAGGGTTTAAAATGATCTCTTCATCTTCATATAAGTCAGGGAGGAGGAGGGGAGTAGCGACATTGATATCAACCAAAATTACATTTGAAAAAAAATCAGAACACAAAGATAAAGAAGGGAGATACAGTTTGGTAACTGGGCGGCTAGAGGGAGAAGATATCACCCTGCTGAATGTGTATGCTCCCCCCGGGGGCTAACTGGAAATTTTATAAAAATGTATTCGACCTAATGATAACTAAAGCTCAAGGTTTAGTGATATGTGGTGGGGACTTCAATCTTAGACTGAATCCATACTGGGATGCTTCTGGTAATTCTCCACATCAAAATAACACCCAAAACAGGAAGACTCGGATGCTACTAAAAGAAATGGGAATCTGTGACGTGTGGAGGGAACTCAACCCCAGTGTAAAAGACTATACATTTTACTCAACTCCACATTCATCTTACTCAAGGATTGACTATTTTTTTATGTTTAATAGAGACATTGGAAGAGTAAAAACATGTAAAATAGGACTGATGGATCTCTCCGACCACAGTCCGATCTACATGGACTTAAATATCCAAAAATACACAAATAATACATTTTCTTGGAGGTTAAATTCAAATGTCCTGAAAGGACCATTGAAAGATGAATTGGAATCAGATATTCTCAGATATTTGGAAGAAAACGAAAATGGAGAAGTATCCCCTTTAATACTGTGGGATGCATGCAAAGCTGTAATAAGAGGAAAGATTATTGCAAAACTGGCAACCCAAAAGAAACTAAGACAAGAAAAACTATCCACATTAGAGTCAGAACTTAGGAACCTAGAAAAAGAACACAAAGGCAACACTCATTCTACTGACTCGCTCAAGATTAAGGAAATTAAAAACCAAATAAATGAGATCTACACAATAGAAATCCAGAAGAAACTTACATTTTTGAAACAAAAATACTATGAAGCAGGCAGTAAATCGGCAAAATTGCTAGCCTATAAATTGAGGAAACATCAAACAGAAAGAGCAATCTACAAAATCAGAGACCCAGTATCAAAGGAAATAAAATTCAGAATTCAGGATATTCTTAAAAGCTTCGAGAATTACTATAAGAACTTATACTCCCACAAAAAACATAAAAACGCATCCGAGGCATTCCTAAACACATTAAACCTTCCCCAACTTACGGAGTCACAAAATAAAACACTACTGTCAGAAATACATCCTAAAGAACTGGAAAAAGCAATTATGAAACTTAAAGCTAACAAATCCCCAGGAGCTGATGGCTATACAGCAGAGTGGTACAAAACCTTTAAACAGCAACTATCTCCTCTCCTCCTGAAAACATTTAATTATGTCCTCCACACAGGGGAAATCCCCCCCTCCTGGAGAGAAGGGGTCATTGCAGTTATACCTAAACCTGAAAAGGATAAACTAGAGTGCTCCAACTACAGACCAATCAGTGTACTAAATCAGGATTATAAGCTTTTTACCATTATCCTTGCCAAAAGGTTAGAAAATATACTGACAGACCTAATTCATTTAGACCAAACAGGTTTTATAAGACAAAGACAGACACAAGACAACATTCGACGCACTTTACACATAATTCATCATATAAAAAAATATAACTTAAATGCAGTCATATTGGGATTAGATGCTGAAAAAGCATTCGATTCGGTTGACTGGTCTTTTCTATATAGAATCTTATCCAGTTTCAATTTTCATAACAACTTCATTAGAACTATACAGGCATTATATAAAAAACCAACAGCTAAAATAAGGATTAACGGTAATTTATCATCATCTTTTGAACTGGAAAGAGGATGTCGTCAGGGCTGCCCCCTGTCTCCACTGCTCTTTGCAAGCTTCATAGAACCTCTGAGCCAATGGATAAGACAAAATCAAAAAATTCAAGGTATTACACTTGGTCAGAAGGAACATAAAATAGCACTCTTTGCTGATGACATTTTAATATACCTAGGGCAGCCGGACACTTCTTTACCAGAACTAACCTCAATTTTTTCAAAGTATGGAGATTTATCGGGGTACAAATTAAACATGCATAAAACCCAAATTTTAACATTCAACTATGACCCAAATCATTATTCACTAAGCAAACTCAAAACTAACTGGGAGTCGGAATCTATGAAATATCTGGGGGTCAATATCCCGAAACAACTCAACAAAATTATATCACTAAACTATGATCCACTGGTGACAAAAATAAAATCTGACCTAACAAGATGGAATATGATACCATTCTTGGGTACTGCACAAAGAATTGAAGCAGTCAAAATGAATATACTTCCACGTCTTCTATACCTTTTCCAAACAATACCGGTAGAACCTCCCAAAAAAACATGGCAGGAACTGGACAGAAGGATCTCTAGATTCATATGGCAGGGCAAGAGACCTAGAATCAGATATAGAACCCTACAGCTAAACAAAGACAAAGGTGGGCTCGCGCTGCCAAATATCAGGGACTACTTTAAAGCCGCACAAATTAAAACTTTAGTATGAATGAATGAATGAATGAATGAATTTATTTTATTTCGGATAGTACATTACAGGTTAAAAGAAACTGTATAATATAACAACAAGGTCAAATTAGACAAAGACTCCTTCTACTATACAATTCCACGTGAGTTATCCGAAATGGGTGATGGCTGAAGCCGCAGCTTATATTGCCCACCCATATTCCATCCAAGAATTCAAAGGAGAAAAAGAGAAAACAAGACAAGAGCGATTACAATTTAAAACAAGGCTAAGACAAAATGTGACTGAGAGAAAAAGAAAAACTGAGCTTGTCTAAGTTAAGCGGTTGCTATTCAAAAACAAATCTAAGACATAGTGTCACAAAGAAAAAAAGAAAAAAACTAAGCTACAACACAACACAGGCTGGAAATGTCAATCCTTATGTGAGTTTACATGTCGTCTTGTAAATATGTTTGGAGTATTTCTTCCTTTAGTTTTTGTTTAAATTGTCCAAGCTTTGTACATGATTTTAATTCAGGTCCAAAATCATTCCATAATCTGACTCCTTGCACTGAAATACAGTGTTGCTTGGTAGTTGTTCTCACTGTAGGCTTTTGAAATATACATGTTCCTCTGAAGTGATATTGTTTCTCCCTTGTTTGGAACAACTTTTGGATATTTGCGGGCAGTGATAGATTCTTCACTTTGAACATTATTATTGCGGTTTTAAAGTCAATCAGATCTTTCAACTTGAGAGTTTTTTGTTTAAGAAAAAGTGGGTTTGTTGGTTCCCTGTAAGCTGCTTTGTTGATTATTCTAATAGCTCTCTTTTGAAGCATAAAGAGTGGATATATGTTTGTTTTATATGTATTTCCCCATACTTCATTACAATATGTCATGTATGGGAGTATTAATGAATGATACAAGGTGTATAGTGTGGGTTGATTCAGCAAATTTTTCACTCTGTGTAATATTGCAATTGATTTGGATACTTTACCTTTTATATAATTAATATGTGGCTTCCAACACAGTTTGTTATCAATTATTACTCCAAGGAATTTAGTTTCGGATACCTACTGATATCTATTCTTTAAGTAACTACTTAACCAGGACAGTGCTACCCCTCTAACACCACAATTTTGTAGTTTCTTTAATAATAGATTGTGATCTACTGTATCAAATGCTTTTTTAAGATCCAGGAATGCTCCAACTGAATACTCTTTATTTTCAATGGCTGTTGATATTTTTTCTGTAAATTCCATTAAGGCATATGCTGTTGTCCTTTTGTGTCTGAACCCATATTGCTGCTCACACAATAAATCATTCTTCAGTATGAAGTTGTCAATTCTCTCATAGAATATTTTTTCAAGTATCTTGGAAAATTGCGGTAATAGTGAAATTGGTCTGTAGTTGGAGAGTTCCCCTCTGTCGCCTGTCTTGTAAATCGGAATTACTTTAGCTATTTTCATTGCATTGGGAAATATACCTGATTGGAGAGACAGGTTACAGATATACGTCAGTGGTTTCACTATGCATTCGATAACAGTTTTGACTAGTAGCATGTCAGTAGAGATATGTAACCCAGTCTACACTGCACAATGGAAGGAGATCGAATGCCAAATAACAAGTGACATCCCCCTACAGGCGATAATAGGGAACAATGCCTTACCTAAGCTTTTGAATAACACTAACCCGTGGATAGAGACCCCGCTAAAAATTTGGTTTAAGATAGTCAGAGAGAATCAAACTAAAGAGCCCTATTGACTTCTGCAATGGATTGCCTATGATCAAGACTTTACTCCTAATAAAACAGACTCCAGATTTAAAAAGTGGAAGGAGAAAGGGCTGATAAAATATTACGATTTTTTTAAAGGGCAAATCTTAAGAAGTTTTGAAGATTTGAAAAAACAAGGCCTAATAAATCAAGACCTTTACAGGTTCTTCCAGCTTAGACACCACATAAACAATATACTTAAAAAGGAGGATTTGGAAAGGGCCCAGTCAGGTGTTCTGAAGGTCTTCTTAATGGCATATAAAGGGATCCCAGGGATCAGATACATTTCTAAAATATACCAAGGTCTTCAAGACTTAAAAGGAGACAACACATCTTATATAAAAGAGAGATGGGAAAAAGAGGGGAATTTCACTTTACAACTGGAAATATGGGAAAAGCTAAATAAACAGCAATGGAAAAGTACCTCATCCCTGCAGTGGAGAGAATTTGGATGGAAAAACTTGGTAAGATTTTTCAGAACACCTGCACAAAACAAATTTACCCATAAGGGGTTGAACTGTTGGCGCTTGTGTGGTGAAAAGACTGCAAATCATTTTCATGTGTTTTGGTCATGCCCAGTTATCCACCAATATTGGACCAATGTACAGACAATATTGGGGAAAATATTCAAAATAACAGTTCCCTTTTCTTTTGTAACTTTGTATTTGGGTTTACTACCGGACTCACTGGAAAGACGAGGAGAAAAATACCTATTCAATGTTTTAATATTGGCAAGCAAAAAAGCTCTAACTAAAAAATGGATGTTGAAGGACTGTCCCACACCTGAAGATTGGATTAACGTGATCCAAGACATTTACTCGATGGAAAAGTTGACATTCGCACTGAGACAGGACATGGATGGGTTCATGAACTTTTGGCAACCCTGGATCGCATATGTGTCTTCCATTAGATCTAATCTTTGACAAATACCATTTCAATAATGGTTCCGCTCTTTGTTCCAACGCTACTCAGATGCTCTTTTACCTTTATTTACTTACTTTTTCTTTTTGTTTGTTTTTTGCTGGTTTGTTTTTTTTTGTTTTTTTTGTTTCGTTTTTTTTCTCTTTAATTTCACTTTTTCTTTCACTTTAAAAAAAAAAAAAGGGGGTGTTGTAAGAATTAATCTTCCATTGTTGTCAGATATCAGAAAATAAGGGAACATGAAAAAAAAAAAAAATGCTTCAGCCCACGACCGCTATCCGATTCCGCACATCCAGGAATTTTCGGCACATTTAGCGGGGGCGCGCATCTTTTCCAAAATAGATTTGGTGCGTGGTTATCACCAAGTTCCAGTCCGTGCGCAGGACATACCCAAAACGGCAGTTATAACCCCTTTCGGGCTTTTCGAGTTTTTGCGCATGCCTTTCGGCCTCAAGGGCGCCGCGCAGACGTTCCAACGCATGATGGATGCAGTGCTGCGCGACCTCCCTTTCGTGTTCGCTTATTTGGATGATATTTTGGTAGCCAGCGCGTCCGAGGCCGAGCACGAAAGCCATCTCACAGCCATTTTTCAGAGGCTCACAGAACACGGGCTGATCATTAACCCAGCGAAGTGCCTATTCGGGGTAGCGAAAATCGATTTTTTGGGACACCGCGTGTCGCCAGAAGGCGCGGTCCCACTGCCAGATAAAGTGCGCGCGATAACGGATTTCCCCCAACCGCAGACGGTTAAGGCGCTGCAGGAATTTTTGGGGATGGTCAATTTTTATAACCGTTTCCTCCCAAACGCGGCACGGCTCATGCATCCATTGTACGCGGCATTAAAGAAACAAAAACTTGCATCTAAGGTCGAGTGGTCCCCGGATCGGGAGCGCGCTTTTTCACAGGTCAAATCAGCCCTCGCGAACGCTGCGTTATTGGCACACCCGGTGCCAGCAGCTCGCATGGCGCTAACCACAGACGCCTCCGACGTGGCAGTGGGAGCGGTTGTCGAGCAACTGGTGGCAGGATGCTGGCAACCACTCGCGTTTTTCAGCAAAACGTTGCGCGATAGCGAGCGTAAATACAGCGCGTTTGACAGGGAGCTTTTGGCCCTGCATTTGGCCATCCGCCACTTCCAGTTCTGGTTGGAAGGGTGCCGTTTTACCGCGTTCGTGGACCATAAACCCTTAACTTTTGCAATGGCTAAGGTTTCAGAGCCTTGGTCGGGCCGACAATAGAGGCAGCTGGCTGCAATTTCGGAGTTTACCACTGACATTCAACACGTAGCGGGTAAACACAATGTAGTGGCAGATTGCCTCTCGCGTGCAGTTGCAGCGACAGGCCCCCAGGGGGCAGATTCGGCGGCTGCAGACCTAGGTCAGGCTTGCGGCGCGGAAGCGCTCACAGCCCCGGTCTGCGTCGGGTTAGATTATGCAGCCATGGCCGCTGAACAGGTTGGCGACGCGGACGTGTGCGCGCTCCAGTCTGGGCCAACAGGGCCAAGGCTGGAGCACAGGGTGCTTCAAAGAGGCATGCCCTCCCTAATCTGCGATACCTCCACGGGGCGTCCCCGTCCCGTGGTCCCGGCTGCGTGGCGTCGCCGTGTTTTTGACTTAATACATTCACTGGCACACCCGGGCGTCCGCACGTCTATCAAAATGGTAGGAGAGAAGTTTGTTTGGCCGGGGCTGCGTAAACAAGTCAAAGAGTGGGCTGCAGCCTGCGCTGCATGTCAAAGAGCAAAGGTACACAAACACACACGAGCCCCTCTAGAACCTTTTCACATCCCAGCCAAACGCTTTGATCATGTGCATATCGACTTAGTAGGACCTCTTCCGGTGTCCCAGGGGTTCACACACCTTTTAACTATGGTAGACCGCACCACGTGCTGGCCAGAGGCGGTCCCTCTGGCGGCAACCACAGCGGCAGATGTTGCACGTGCCTTTTTAACAACTTGGGTCGCGCGTTTTGGTATCCCGTCAGACATAACGTCTGACAGAGGACCCCAGTTTGTTTCCGAGCTCTGGTCGTCCATGGCACTCAGTCTGGGGGTGAAAATTCATCGCACGACCGCGTATAACCCCCAGGCCAACGGTTTGTGCGAGCGCTTCCACCGGTCATTGAAAGCAGCCCTCAGAGCGGCTCTCACGGACACAAATTGGGTTGATAAGCTCCCATGGGTTTTATTAGGGTTGCGTTCAGCACCTAAAGAGGATTTGCAAGCCTCTCCGGCCGAACTCGTTTTCGCCCAACCCCTCCGGTTACCGGGAGATTTCCTCCCTGAGAACCCTGCTCCGGAGCACCTTCCCGCTCAGCTGCTGCAGAGCGACGCGGGGTCACACACCCTCCCCGGTCCCGTTCATCACAGTTTTCCACGTGTTTTTGTGCCCAAAACCTTGAAGAATGCAGAATTTGTCTTTGTTAGACACGACGCACAGAGGTTAGGTTTAAGGCCACCTTACGATGGACCGTTCAGAGTGTTAGAAACCGGGGAAAAGCATTTTTTGCTCGATTTGGGAGACAGGAGGGACTTAGTCTGCATTAACAGACCCAAACCCGCTTTTGTGTTAGCTGACGACCCAGTACAGTTGGCCAGAGCCCCCCGCCGCGGCAGGCCACCCGGGAGACGCTCTGCTAAGCTTTCACGACGATGTGTTAATGATTCTACTTCACAGATGCAGCAGACAGCCACAGGCAGAGCGAGACCTGCTCACAGCAGATATGGCAGAGAATTGAAGCCCAAGCAGTGGGACATGTGATCTGTTGTGCCAAGTTTTTTTCTCTCTTGTTCTGTGTGGGGGTGTCATGATTCTATGCATTTCAAGTATAACTTGTCCTTATTTGAACGTTTGGGGGGGGTTATATGGTGCATATTTAAGGCACATATATGGCATGCTTGTATGGTACGCATTCTCCCCCACATGCATTCAGTAGGCATGACGGTGCAGACCCTACAGAGCAAACGTCCAAAGGAACAATGCCCCAGCAGGGACCTCGGCTAGGAGGTGGGTGCTGGGGAAGACGGAAGTCAGAGACAATGTCCCAACGGGAGCCCCCGAGGTGGAGAAGGAGACAGAGGCGCCAGCAAGTCTCGGAGGCTATGTGTGACTGTGGGTTCATGTGTTTGCTGAGCTTCTGTGGGGTGAAGGTGTGAGATACTTGATGTGGGGGTTTAGTATCTCTGGTGTATAAAAGCTGTGAGGAAAGTTGGTTCTGTCTCTTTTCTGCTGAGAACTTTGATGATAGAAGATGTGACTTCCAATAAAGCTTTCCTGAGAAATAAACTCAGTCTCGTTTGTAAGGCATCTTCTACAATTGCACATTTACTTTGCACATTTATTGTAATAAAGATTATTGTTTCACCTCATTTATTGTTTCTGTTCGTGTCTGTTTTTGGGTCATATGCCTTGAACCTTAACAACCAGTGCATCTTAGTAAATTAGAATATTAAGAAAACAGTTAGTGCATTTTAAAATATATTTTAAAAGTTAACCTTTAATTTAATATTGATTACTGAAATATTGCAAGCCATTTTTATCCTAATTTTGATGATCATAGCTCTCTTTTTTATGTTCTGCAGAACAGGAACCTGCTGTAAACCATTTCTTAAGTGAGTCAGGCCAGTTGATTGAGTGTTCACCAGACATGACGCACACCGGACCCCTTTGCGCCCTCCATATGATGGGCCATTCAGAGTGCTGCAACCTGGGGAGAGACATTTTGTGTTAGACTTGGGGGGACGCAGCGAAACTGTCTGCACTGACAGGCTCAAACCAGCATTTGTGTTGGCAGACAAGGAAGTGGTGTTGGCTCGGGCTCCCTGGCGTGGATACCCCCCGTTGGGGGCTCCGCAGGTAAATGACTCAGCAACAGCAACAACAATGCTTTTTGAGGATGTGTTTTCTCCCCCCCCGCCCCCCCCTACAGACGGACATGCCTCCCGCAGTGCCTTGTGACCAGAGCAGCGCCTCACAGCCAGCGACCCCCCGTTACAGCCGATATGAACATCGGCTGAAGCCCACAGGACAGGGGGGTTGAGGCCCATTCTGGGTGTTCGGGGAGAGGTGGGGTGGGACAGAGAGATGACATCCTCCACCCAGATAATGGACCGTGAAGTGGGAGGCTGACCAGGGGGTTGAGTCGAGACAGTGGAGGTGCAGACGCTGGCTACAGGGAGGAGGAAGAAGCAGCAAGCCAGCGACTGTTATGTTAATGTAATGTGATGTACTATGTTATGCTAATGCACCGTGCAGACTGTGTATCCGATGTGGATTGTGGTGTGAGCCCCCAGGTCGCTAGGCAAGGGATTAAAGTATAAAAGGGAGAGAGCCTGTGGCCTGGGGATCATTCTTGTCAACTTGACTTGTAGAGAGGAGAATAAAGTCTGTGCTGTTCCAGCCCGTCGTCTCACCTGCTCCTTTCTCTACAACAGAATCATTTACCAAAATTTAAAATGATTGGTTGACTCTTACTGTAGTCAACTTTCCTGACAGAAAACATTCAAAAAATTAATCTGACTCTAATATGCCTCAAAATGCATAAACATCATGTTAGTCTAACATGAAACGCTAGCTCACTTAACCATTAATATTATGGGAGACACCATGCATTAAAAGTTAGTTTATGCTACATCTCTGCTGCTTTTCCTTCCAGTGAGCTACTGTTGCTGAGACTTTTTATCTTCGCTAAATTACATAAACAGCCAAGTGACGACAGCCACTGTTTCGTCTGGACCAAACAGTGGCTTCCGTGGATAGTTCGGCTCATTTGGCGCAGTCTGAACGCACGTTGGAACTCTGGTGCGCTCCAAACAAGCAAAGTCTGGTCCCCCTGAAAACAGGGGTCTCGGTTCTCTTGCAAGCAAAGTCTGGTGCACTCCGCTTGTAGTGTGAATCCAAACAGAGTATCCAGGGGACCAAAGGGCGAAAGTACCTCCCAGCGTTTGTGTAAACATAGCAACATGTAGTCTGAGAAGAGGAAATGGTGTTTACCGTAGTACATTTTGGGTAGAAAATAACAATAAAGACAACCGTGTGAATCTGAGAAATCCTTTTATAGGTGAAAGTCAAGGAGAAAAGTTAAAAATGTCTCGTTTGTGGCGGACAAACAACCTGAATGGAACAGATTTCTGTTTTCAGTCCTGGCCAGCCGATGAGCCTGATTTTTCTTCTTCGCTGAGATTTTTTCTTCCTGGTCAGTGGTGGTTTCGGCTACAGCACCCCAAACGAGCAGTTGTAACTGCATGACGTTATCCAGGCAGTTTGGTCCACTGCAGTGGGAATACAAACCAAACCAAAAAAAGGTGTGAAAATTCTCGGCATTCCCTGCCCAGTTGAACGGAGACGCCCGGACTATCCTGGTGTGAATGCAGCCATAAATATTAGTAAAGGAGTTCAGGTTCAGGTTCAGGTTACTTTATTTGTACCCGTAGGTAGATTTGTTTTGCAGTCAGGTGACATCCATATTTACAAGCCACAATTACATTCAACATGAACACAAACACAGGCACACATGAAGCTGACCATAAACATGATAAAAGTGCTCAAGGCTCCACCAATCAGGACAGAGGACAAAGAGATAAGAGAAAAAACAAAGAGATAAGAGAGAAGGGTCATATTAAAAAGTTAAAGACTAGTCAAACAGGTTAAAAACTCAAAAGTCTAAAACCCAATAAAAGATTTAGAACCCAAATTAAAAACCTACAAAAATAAGTAAATATAAAATAAAATTAATAAATAGGTAACTAAATTATGTGCAATATAGTGTTACATCTTGTTCAACTCTTTAACAGCAGCAATTGTCCATTAGTAAAGAAAAAGCTTAAACATAAATTTGCCAATAAGCCATGGTTAACCAAAGGATTACAAAAGGCGTGTAAAAAGAAAAATTTATTATATAAAGCTTTTCTAAAGAAAAGGACAAAAGAAGCAGAGCAGCGGTATAAAACATACAAAAATAAGTTAACATATATAATAAGATGTAGTAAAAGAGACTATTACAGTAAAGAACTGGAGAAAAACAGAGACAATATTAAAAATACATGGACAATACTTAACAATATTCTTGGAAATAAAAACAGAAATGCAAGCTACCCAACCAATTTTTCAAAAAATAATAAAACGACTCAGAGTGTGAATGCAGCTTCACCTGCAGATGAATTTAATAACTTTTTTGTTAACATTGGTCCTAATTTGGCTCAAGAAATACCCATTATGGCACCCACAGGTGATACAATAAACAAAAACACTGCTATAAAAGACTCCATTTTCATAAAGAACACAGACGAGAGAGAGGTCATTGAAATTGTTAAATCGTTTAAAAGTAAAACATCTACGGACTGTGATGGTATTGACATGCTCTTAGTCAAAACTATTATTGAATGTTTAGTGAAACCACTGACGTATATCTGTAACCTGTCTCTCCAAACAGGTATATTTCCCAATGCAATGAAAATAGCTAAAGTAATTCTGATATACAAGACGGGTGACAGAGGGGAACTTTCAAACTATAGACCAATTTCACTATTGCTGCAATTTTCCAAGATACTTGAAAAAATATTCTATGAGAGAATTGACAACTTCATACAGAAGAATAATTTATTGTGTGAGCAGCAATATAGGTTCAGACACAAGAGGACAACTGCATTTGCTCTAATGGAATTTATAGAAAAAATATCAACTGCCATTGAAAATAAAGAGTATAAAGTTGGGGTATTCCTGGATCTTGAAAAAGCATTTGATACAGTGGATCATAATTTATTATTAAAGAAACTACAAAATTGTGGTATTAGGGGAGTAGCACTGTCCTGGTTATGTAGTTACTTAAAGAACAGATATCAGTATGTATGTATTGGTAACAAAAACTCACAGTTACTGAAGGTTACTTGTGGAGTCCCACAGGGTTCAGTTTTGGGGCCATTGTTATTCAATATGTATATAAATGATGTATGTAAAGTTTCAGAAAAAATGGATTTAATATTGTTTGCCGATGACACTAATTTATTATGCAGTGGAAGCAATTTGGAACAACTTTTGGATACACTCGGAAAGGAATTAGGAAAGCTTAAACTGTGGTTTGATTCAAACAAATTAACGCTCAATTTAAGTAAGACAAAATTTATAGTTTTTAACAACCATCACAACAACTTAGTATCTAAACTCAGTGTAAATGGTGTAGAGATTGAAAGGGTATCCGAAACTAAATTTCTTGGTGTAATAATTGATAATAAACTGTGTTGGAAGTCACATATTAATTATATTAAAGGTAAAATATCCAAATCAATTGCAATACTACACAGAGTGAAATATTTGCTGAATCAACCCACACTATATACCTTGTATTATTCATTAATACTCCCATACATGACATATTGTACTGAAGTATGGGGAAATACATATAAAACAAACATATATTCAGTCTTTATGCTTCAGAAGAGAGCTATTAGAATAATAAACAAAGCTGCTTACAGGGAACCAACAAACCCACTTTTTCTTAAATTAAAAGCTCTCAAGTTGAAAGATCTGGTTGACTTTAAAACTGCAGTAATAATGTTTAAAGTGAAGAATCTATCACTGCCTGCAAATATCCAAAAGTTGTTCCAAATAAGGGAGAAACAATATCATTTCAGAGGAACATGTATATTTCAAAAACCTTCAGTGAGAACTACCACCAAGCAACACTGTGTTTCAGTGCAAGGAGATCAGATTATGGAACGATTTTGGACCTGAATTAATATCATGTACAACGCTTGGACAATTTAAACAAAAACTAAAGGAAGAACTACTCCAAACATATATACAAGATGATATATAAAATCGCATAAGGATTGTCATATCCAGTCTGCGTTGTGTTGGTGCTTAGTTTTTTTTTTTGTCACATTTTGTCTTAGCTTTGTTCTGAATTGTAATCGCTCTTGTTTGTTTTTCTTTTGAATTCTTGGATGGAATATGGGTGGGCAATATAAGCTGCGGCTTCAGCCATCACCCATTTCGGATAACTTATGTTGAACTGTATAATCAGAGGAGTTATTGTCTAATTTGACCTTGTTGGATTTTCTTTCCCCCTTTGTTATATTATTCTGTTTCTTTTAATCTGTACTTTTAATCTATCCGAAATAAAGATTGATTGATTGATTGGTTTTTGTAGCGCTGGGTTTTACTTTTTGGGACAGCAAACCTCCGTCTGGAGGGAAGAAACTGAAAGTGGCAGTGCAAAGGGTGGGAGTTGTGGCGGTTTGGGAAACCCCCCACAAACAGACTAAGGACAGACAACTCTCTACTCCTGGTTTTTTCCGTTGTATGCTGTGATCTAATCAGCCATTTATGCATTTCACTGCTGTGAGGTTAATGTGCCACCCATGCATTGTGTTCATGCATCCTGTCTGTGTCTCACAAATGCAAATATCTCATGCCTGTTCTGCAGTCCCTTTGATCAGACAAACTGCTGTGAATCTGCTTTGATGTATTGTTTGAGTTGGGTATAAATACTGCACAGGTCCTGTAACACTTCCTCTCACTCACACACTTCAACCTCTGCTGTAGGACACACACGTGTCCGCCTCTCCTCTTCTTCTCTGAGAGCCAGAGGATCCCCATCCAGCCTGCACACACTTGGGCTGGAGAGGGGATCCCGTGACGGCGGTATGATATAATAAACTTCCTTAAAACCTCCAACAACGCTGCTTTATTTCATGCCGCCGCAGGAGTCATCATTTAAAATGGAGGTAGCAATCCTCTGTACCTGTCTGGTGTACAGGGATGTCAGGCTCAGCTGTGACTCACCAAGCAAACAACTGGACCATCTAACTACCTGATCCAAGGATTTTCTCTGTTTCAGTTTTATCTGACCAAACCATGACACTAAAGAAAAGGATAAAACAGATTCAATAAAAGCCCAATAAAACAGTGTCATTATGGTTCGGTCAGTTTGGAAGCATGCAAGTTTCCTTAAACAATGCAAATGTTGCTGACCCTTTTTGCACACCCTTTCACGGTTCTCTTCAAAGTTTAAATTACTATCAATAATCGTCCCAAGATATTTGTAGGATTATACACATTCAGTGGTCTGTGTGGCTTATATTAATCATATATTCCATACCTACATATGTATAGACATATTAGAATGTTTAGTGATTACATATGTGGAATGACCTCACGCCTCAGATCAGGACAAGAGGTCTCAACCGCCAGCGAGGATCAAAGAACAGACGGAGTCGCAGCGGTGGAGACCAGATCGAACTTCCTGACCACCCAGGGTCAGGTGGAGGAGACAGAGGACAATGGAGGGGGGATTATGTTAATGCGGGATGTCGGCTTTGATATGCAATGTCTTTTGTTCAGTGTGGGTATAAGTATGAAGGTCTGACTGCGTTCGACCTCTTATTCTGCTTCTGCACCGAGATGAGACTTGTTAGGGAGGTGAAGCTGATATTAAACTTTGATTTATAAAATCACACCGCTTCGTCATTTCAAGCTCCCTACACTGGTGACCAGAAGTGAGGATGGAACAGAGACGTTCTCCCGTGATGAACTCATCGGAGGCGACCCAGGCAAGCGCCGGCGCCTATGCAGACAGGGGAACGGATGGAAGACGTTCCCCCACGGCAGAATCCACAGAGAGGGCTCAATCGAGCACCATCCCCAGCTCCGCCGTGAGGGCAGAAGAAAGGCGCTCTCACCCGGCGGACACATCAGGGACGGCCCACACAAGCGCCGTCACCGTCAAGCTGCCAGAATTCTGGCAAAACGACCCGAGCTCGTGGTTCCAGCAAGCTGAGGCTCAGTTTGCACTGGCGGGCATAACGGCGGACGAGACGAAATTTTATCACATCGTCGCCAAACTCGACGCTGCCACGTCAAGATGCGCGCGGAGCATAATTCAGCAACCGCCCGCCCAGGAAAAATACAGAGAACTTAAGGTGACCGTCATTGAGAACTTCGTCCCCTCAGCCGAGGAGAGAGCAGAGAAGATCCTGGCGATCTACGGCCACAGAGGATGCAGACCCAAGGCCCTCATGGAGGACATGCTGCAGCTTAAGGAAGAGGACAACAACAACTTCCTCTTCCAACATATCTTCCTCAGCACTCTGCCGCCACACATGAGAGGGACACTGGCCAACATGCGGTGCAGCACCCAGCAGGACTTCCGCGCGCTGGCCCGAGAAGCGCAGCGGCTCATCAACGCCTGCGGTGAACAGATGGCCACAGCAGCATCTGCAGATCTCAGCACGGAAGCCCAGAGCAGCGGAGAACCACAGACAACGGAGCAGGGCCCGCCCACCATGGCGGCGACACGACCAAGGCGCAGCAGGCGGAACGACCTCTGCTATTACCACCACCGTTTCGCAGAGAGGGCGTACAAATGCGTCCCCCCCTGCAAATTCAAAAATTCGGGAAACGCCAAAGCCGATAACCGTTAACAGCTGCGGCTCTCGGCGAGACGAATAAGCTGCTTTATGTGACTGACGGACACACTGGGAGACAGTTCCTTATCGACACCGGAGCTCAGCTGAGCTTTATCACCCCTTCCCACGCAGACCGGACCATGGGTCCCCGGGGAAATGGAGCGATGGCAGCCAACGGCTCGATCATCGACACCTTCGGTGAAAGGAACCTGCCTCTTTGCATCCACGGCCGCAACTACAGATGGACATTTATTATAGCAGCGGTGAGTTTTAACTTGTTGGGCGCTGATTTTTTGTGTGCACATGGGCTGTTAGTCGATCTAGCAAACAGACGCTTGGTTAATGCACTGTCATTTTCTTCTATCCCCTGCTCAGCTCGAGTTTCTCCACCACCCGTGCAGGCCAGCGTCACAACAGCAGGAGGTAAGTTTGACCAACTCCTCACCCAATTTCCAGCACTCACAGTTCCCAAATTTTCAGCAACAGTAGCGAAACACGGGGTTGAACACTTCATCCCCACAGCAGGCCCACCCATGTTTGCCAAAGCTCGGCGCTTAGACGTGACCAAGCTCGCCATAGCAGGTGACGAGTTTACCACCCTGGAAAAATTAGGCATTATTAGGAGCTCGAAAAGCCCTTGGGCATCACCACTACACATGGTCCCAAAAACCGACGGTTCTTGGAGACCTTGCGGCGATTACCGCAGATTAAACAATGCGACAGCACATGACCGCTACCCAATTCCTCACATCCAAGATTTTTCACTACATCTGGCGGGTGCGCGCATTTTTTCTAAAATATACCTGGTCCGCGGCTATCACCAAGTCCCCGTTCGAGCGGAAGACATTCCTAAAACGGCTGTAATAACCCCTTTCGGTCTTTTTGAATTTTTGCGAATGCCGTTTGGCCTCAAAGGCGCTGCTCAAACCTTTCAGCGTATGATGGACGCGGTATTACGCGACCTCCCCTTCGTGTTCGTCTACCTCGACGATATGCTGGTAGCCAGCCCGTCAGAGGAAGAACACGAACAACACCTCACTACGGTTTTTCAGAGACTAGAAGAGCACGGGTTAATAATCAACCCAGCCAAATGCAAATTCGGCGTGTCACAAATTGATTTTTTGGGACACAGAGTTTCACCAAAGGGGGCAGTCCCATTGCCAGACAAAGTCTGCGCGGTAAAAAATTTTCCACGACCACAAACGGTCAGATCGCTGCAAGAATTTTTGGGAATGGTGAACTTTTACAACCGTTTCCTCCCCCACGCAGCTCAACTCATGCAACCCCTGTATGCCGCGCTCAGAAAACAAAAGCCTTCCAACGCGGTTGAATGGACCCCGGAGCGCGAAAGCGCCTTCGCGGAAGTAAAGAGTGCTCTAGCGAATGCCACATTGTTGGTTCACCCTGATCCCTCGGCCCGCATAGCGCTAACCACAGATGCTTCAGACGTGGCCATAGGGGCAGTTGTGGAACAACACGTTGGCGGAACCTGGCAACCTTTAGCATTTTTTAGCAAATCCTTAAACCAAACTGAGCGCAAATACAGCACTTTTGACAGAGAGCTGCTAGCGCTTCATTTATCCATCCGCCACTTCCAGTTCTGGCTGGAAGGGCGGCGTTTCACAGCTTTTATAGACCATAAACCACTCACTTTTGCGATGGCTAAAATTTCAGAACCATGGTCAGGCAGGCAACAAAGACAGCTAGCTGCAATTTCAGAGTTCACCACAGACATTCGACATGTGGCAGGCAAACTTAACGTAGTAGCAGACTGCCTCCCTCGCGCTGTGACATCGCCAGAGCACGAGGAGGCAGATTATACCACCTCAGCCGCAGAACTCTTCGCCAACGCGGACGCGTACGCGGCCCCACTTCACGTAGGGATAGATTACGCAGCCATGGCAGAGGAACAAAGCAGTGACGCGGACGTGTGCGCGCTCCTGTCTGGACCAACAGGGTTAAGACTGGAGGAAAGGGGTTTACGGGACGGTGTACCCCCCCTAATCTGTGACGTGTCAACCGGCCGACCTCGCCCGGTAGTCCCAGCTGCATGGCACCGCCGCATTTTTGACTCCGTTCACTCCCTCGCGCACCCAGGGGTGCGCGCCTCGGTTAAAATGGTCGCGGAAAAGTTTGTTTGGCCGGGCCTGCGCAAAAATGTAAAGGAATGGGCAAAGACTTTTTTTTTTTTTTTTTTATTTTTTTTATTTTTTTTTTTGTTACTTATTTGTACCCGTAGGTAGACTTGGTTTGCAGTCTGGTGACAAGCCACCGGCTACTGGTCGCTGCGTGCGCGAGCGCCCTAAACCTACATGTTTTTGGTGTGCAGGAGGAAACCGGAGAAATCCCGGAGTAAACCCGCGCAACACGGGGAGAACATGCAAACTCCACACAGCTCACTGTTGGTCGGGGGCTGGGATCGAACCCACGATCTCATGATCCCCGCGGTCCCCCGGCCGAGGGTAAAACTGTGCTGCCACAGTGCTAAACCACTGCGCCACCGTGCAGCTACTTGGCAAGACTTGCATGTCTTGCCAACGCGCCAAAATACACAAACACACAAAAGCCCCTCTAGAGCCTTTTCGAATCCCAGCCAGGAGGTTTGACCACGTTCATGTTGACCTTGTGGGACCGCTACCTTCGTCTCAAGGTTTCACACACCTGTTAACAATGATAGACCATACTACACGCTGGCCCGAAGCGGTCCCTTTGGCGTCAACCACAGCCGTGGAAGTCGCCCACGTTTTTTTAATGAACTGGGTAGCACGTTTAGGCGTCCCATCGGACATCACGTCCGATAGGGGGTCTCAATTTGTCTCTGAACTGTGGTCAGCCATGGCCAGCAGCTTGGGAGCGACAATTCACCGCACCACGGCGTATCACCCTCAGGCTAATGGGTTATGCGAGTGTTTTCACAGATCTTTAAAGGCCGCCCTCAGGGCCTCACTAACGGATACAGATTGGGTGAATAAACTTCCCTGGGTTTTATTAGGGTTGCGTTCTGCGCCTAAAGAGGATCTAGACGCCTCCCCAGCAGAATTAGTTTTTGCACAACCTCTCAGACTCCCAGGTGAGTTTTTACCAGAGCATCCAGAGCCTGGGCATCTTCCAGCCCCGAGGCCCTTAGGCAGCACCGGACCGGACACGCTCCCCGGACCGGCACATCACTCTTTTCCACGGGTTTTTGTCCCCCAAGCTTTAAAAAACGCCGAGTTCGTTTTTGTTAGACACAAAGCTTTAAAATCAACCCTCCGTCCACCATACGACGGACCATTCAGAGTGCTGGAACCTGTTGATAAGCATTTTGTGCTTGATTTAGGGGACAGAAAAGAAACAGTCAGCATTGACAGACTTAAACCTGCCTTCTTGTTGAGTGACGAACCTGCACGGGTGGCGAGAGCACCTCGGCGGGGTAGACCCCCCAAGAAAAAAAACTCAGCCCCCCTGCAGGGAACAAATAACCACTCTCCTCCCCAAGCTGCAGATTCCTTACAGGAGGGTCCCACCAGGACGCCAAAGCGGACCTACAGCAGATTAAAGAAGATTAAAGAAGATTAAAACCCAGACGGCACAGGGACTGATGCAAATTGACAAGAGTTGTTAACTATGTTATCAGATTGTGCCGTGACAGGTTTAAGGCTGATTTGTGATATTACTATACTGTTGATGTTGCCGCTGAATTTTCTACAGGATCATGACTGCTGGAAAGATTTTTCCTTGTTTTCCCTGTCAAGATGTTTAACAGTATAATATGTCACAGAGATTATCTTAAACTGTAAACTTAATTTGATTGTCCTTTTCTTAGTCGTTTGGGGGGGGGGCTGTGGCTTATATTAATCATATATTCCATACCTACATATGTATAGACATATTAGAATGTTTAGTGATTACATATGTGGAATGACCTCACGCCTCAGATCAGGACAAGAGGTCTCAACCGCCAGCGAGGATCAAAGAACAGACGGAGTCGCAGCGGTGGAGACCGGATCGAACTTCCTGACCACCCAGGGTCAGGTGGAGGAGACGGAGGACAATGGAGGGGGGATTATGTTAATGCGGGATGTCGGCTTTGATATGCAATGTCTTTTGTTGAGTGTGGGTATAAGTATGAAGGTCTGACTGCGTTCGACCTCTTATTCTGCTTCTGCACCGAGATGAGACTTGTTAGGGAGGTGAAGCTGATATTAAACTTTGATTTATAAAATCACATCGCTTCGTCATTTCAAGCTCCCTACAGTCTGGCCTTTTAGTACAGTGACTTCATGCCTGGGAGTTTTCCTCCTAAAGTCAATAATCATATCTTTAGTTTTTGTCGTATTCAGCTGCAGGTAGGAATCCTCACACCAGTGAACAAAATCATCAACTATTTTTTTTTTTTTTTTGTTACTTATTTGTACCCGTAGGTAGATTTGGTTTGCAGTCTGGTGACAAGCCACCGGCTGCTGGTTGCTGCATGCGCGAGCGCCCTAAACCTACATGTTTTTGGTATGCGGGAGGAAACCGGAGAAATCCCGGAGTAAACCCACGCAACACGGGGAGAACATGCAAACTCCACACAGCTCACTGTTGGTCGGGGGCTGGGATCGAACCCACGATCTCATGATCCCCCGGCCGAGGGTAAACTGTGCTGCCGCAGTGCTAAACCACTGCGCCACCGTGCAACCCAACTATGTGTATCAACATGATAGTCGTCGGCCTCCGTCGGTCTATGATGACCATGGAAGAGAATCCTAAACGTCTACTCTGCTGGAACAGCACCGCCTGTAGCTGAACAGGCCGATGCGCGAATGGCAGTCCCTGTCACACAGGTCGCACTTGTGGGTGGTCTCCGTGCTGCTGGAGCTGTGGCGGTTCTTCCTGCGGGTCCTTTTTTCATCTGCTGCAGCAGTCAGTCTCTCTTCACCCGCCTTGAGCTGTCTGGTCAGGGTGCCTCTCCATTTGGAGCGGTCTGTTGCAAGGTCCTCCCAGCGCTTTGTGTTGATCTCCAGGGCCTTCATGTCTCTCTTGCAGACGTCTCTAAAGCGCAGCTGTGGGCGGCCAACGTCTCTCCTGCCAGTCGCCAGTTCTCTGTAGAGGACGTCTTTGGGGATTCTGCCATCCTCCATACGGTGAACGTGGCCTAGCCAGTGGAGCCTGCGCTGCCTGAGTAGAGTAAACATGGAGGGAAGGCTGGCGCGGGACAGAACTTCTGTGTTGGGCACTTTGTCCTGCCAGGATATGTCCAGGATACAGCGAATGCGGCGCAAGTGGAAGGAGTTCAGTCTCTTTTCCTGCCGGGCGTATGTTGTCCACGTCTCACTCCCATAGAGCAGTGTGCTGATGACGCAGGCGCTGTACACTGCCGTCTTCGTCTTGACAGAGAGTTTGGGATTCTCCCACACTCGTGTGGTGAGGCGAGCGAGTGTGGAGGCTGATTTTCCAATCCTCTTGTCGATCTCTGTATCAAGGGAGAGGTTGCTGCTGATCGTGGACCCCAGGTACGTGAACTGATTCACGACCTCCAGCTCGTAGTCGTCGATGGTGATGGTTGGTGGTGCTTTCATGCCTTGCCCCAAGACGTTAGTCTTCTTCAGGCTGATGGTAAGCCCGAAGTCCTTGCATGCCTGGGAGAAGCGGTCCATCAGGGTCTGAAGCTCCTGCTGTGTGTGGGTCGCGACTGCAGCGTCGTCTGCGAACAGCATGTCTCTGATTAGAGCCTCGCGTACTTTGGTTCTGGCTTTCAGGCAGGCGAGGTTGAAAAGCCTGCCGTCAGATCTTGTGTGCAGGTAGATTCCCTCTGTTGCTGTGCTGAAGGCATGCCTCAGGAGCATAGCAAAGAAAATCCCAAAGAGGGTTGGTGCAAGTACACAGCCCTGTTTCACTCCGCTGCGTATGTTGAATGGCTCTGAGTTCTGCCGTTGTGCTGCACTATCCCCTGCATGTTGGTGTGAAATGATTCGATGAGGCTTTGCAACTTTGGTGGGCATCCTATCTTTGGCAGGATCTTGAAAAGGCCCTCTCTGCTGACCAGATCGAACGCTTTGGTGAGGTCGATGAAGGCAACATACAGGGGCATGTTCTGTTCTCTGCATTTCTCCTGGAGTTGGCAGATGGAGAATATCATGTCTACCGTCGATCGCTCAGCGCGGAAGCCACACTGAGACTCGGGGTAGACGCGTTCGGCAAGCTTCTGTAGACGAACGAGAACAACTTGTGCGTAGACTTTGCCAAAAATGCTGAGGAGGGAGATGCCCCTGTAGTTGTTGCAGTCGCTTCTCTCCCCTTTGTTTTTGTAGAGGGTGATGATCTTGGCGTCCCTCATGTCCTGTGGTACGGCACCTTCCTTCCAGCACTGGCAGAGGATGTCATGCAATGGCAGCAGTAGGGCGGTCTTTCAGCGCTTGATCAGGTCGGCGGGTATGCCGTCGTTGCTGGGTGCCTTGCCAGCGGCCAAGCTATCAATGGCCTCGCTGAGTTCATCGATGGTTGGCTCGGCGTCAAGTTCGTCCATGGATGGCAGGCAATCGATGGCATGAAGGGCTGACGGTGTCACGGTGTTCTGTCTGGAGTAGAGGTTGGAGTAGTGCTCCACCCATCTCTCCATCTGCTTGTTCTTTTCTGTGATCATCTCCCCAGTGGAGGATTTGAGGGGGGCCGTCTTGCTCTGAGCCGGACCAAGTGCTTTCTTGATGCCATCGTACATACCACGGATGTTCCCTGTTATGGCAGCGGTTTGAATGTCTTGGCTGAGCTGAGTCCAGTACTTGTTGGCACAGCGCCGAGCAGTCTGCTGAACTTTGCTTCTCGCAGCCCTGAGAATCTGGAGATTCTTCTCATTTGGGTACCTCTTGTCCTTGGCAAGAGCTGAGCGCTTGGCTTCAATGACGGGGGTCATCTCGGTCAACTTGGCATCAAACCAGTCCTGTGACTTCGAGGTCTTCCTCCCAAAGGTAGCCAAGGCTATGCGGTGGATGGTTTTTCGCAGCTCTTCCCACTTCTGCTTTGCAGATTCTCCTTCTTGTGGTACACCAAGTTCCTTCTCAAAGGTGGAGGCAAACCGCTCAACAAGTTCTGGTTGGGCCATCTTGCTGGTGTCAATCCGTGCCTTTCCAGATTGTCTAGCACAATGGAATTTCTTCAGCTGCAGCTTGACCTTGCAACACACCAATGAATGGTCTGTGTCGCAATCTGCACTCTGGAATGAACGGGTGATTAGCACGTTCTTCAGTGAGGTGCGCCTGGTCAGGATCAAGTCCAGCTGGTGCCAGTGCTTTGAGCGCGGATGTCGCCAGGAAACCTTGTGTTGGGGCTTGGTCTTGAAGAACGAGTTTGTGATGCACAGATCGTGATAAGTGCAGAACTCGAGCAGCTGCTGTCTGTTGTCGTTCATTCTGCCCATGCCAAATGGTCCAAGACAGGAGGGCCAGGAGTCGTGGTCAGCACCCACTCTGGCATTGAACTCTCCAAGGAGAATGAGTTGTTCAGAGTTGGGGATGATCCTGACAGTTGTTGCGAGATTCTCGTAGAACTCGTCTTTTGCCTCTGGTGTGGCTGTCAGTGTTGGGGCATACACACTGACGAGGGTGACTGGGCCTTGAGTGGCGTTGAGGTGGCGGGTGAGGAGTTGTGCAGAGCCATTGCTGCCCGGTTCCACCATCTTCAGCAAGGTGTTCTTCACTGCGAAGCCCACTCCGTGTTCTCTGTGTTTGTCACTGCTCTTTCCCTGCCAGTAGAACGTGTAGTCCTTCTCTCTCAGTGTGCCTGCGTCAGCCAACCGTGTTTCCTGGAGAGTGGCAATATCCACTTCCAGTCTCTTTAGCTCATTCTTGATGATGGCAGTCTTCCTGGTGTCGCTGATGTCCTTAAGGTTAGCAGCGAGTCCTGTCATCATAGTGCGGACGCTCCAAGTTCCCAGTTTTAGAGTTGGTCTCTTTTGTTTTTTTGTCTTGCCTGGTGCGAAAGTTCTCAGCCTGCCATTCGGACTTCTCCTCATCCCCATGCACCCAATGAGGAAAGCAAGCTGTGGCGGGACAACACCTTATTGGCTGGGGGCTGCCCAGCTTGAGGCGGGCGGTAGCTGTCCAGTGAGATCCGATGATCCCTCCCACTGTCGGGAACAACCCCTGGCGCCGCGCTCTACGCCAATTGAGCGGTGGCTTATAACCGGTAACTGTCATTCCCCGTGTTTT
The DNA here is from genome assembly GCA_020510985.1 of Pholidichthys leucotaenia. Classification (NCBI taxonomy): domain Eukaryota; kingdom Metazoa; phylum Chordata; class Actinopteri; order Cichliformes; family Pholidichthyidae; genus Pholidichthys; species Pholidichthys leucotaenia. The sequence continues at coordinate 291,660,916 of CM035847.1, forward strand.
GTCTATGCCAAAGGCGAAGCTGGAGTGTCCTCTCCAGTGATCCGGTGTTCTACCTTCCAGCGTTGGTAGGATTCAAGCCTGGGCAGGAAGATATGGAGGACAAGATGTTGCCCATGCAGAATGTCCCCCCTCTCCACGTCACTGATGAATCCAAAGGAACAGCAGGGCTGCTACAGTTTGGCACCAGCACCGTCGCAGGAGCTGCCAGAACGATGTTGAGCACAACAGAGAACTGCCTTAGGGACTCCGACTCCGGATTTTTCCTCAGGGTTGACTCCCGAAGCCTTTCCCGTGACCGGGTGTGCCGCAAGGCAGCAGAGGTTTGAAATCAGGGTTTACCTTCCCCTAGATGGGCTACCTTCCCAGGTTGACGAGCCACCATCTACCCGAAGCATCTGGTTTTAAGGCGTCAGAGATCCGCCCTCGCCCCTTCTCCTATTAGTAAAAGCAGTTCCGCCGGGCTTAGAGACTAAACCACACGGGCAGGCTAGGAGTTGGACTTAGTTGTCAGAGGCTTTTCGAGACGCACGCCATAAGGAGCATTTTATAAGCACTGGGAGCTTAACCCCAGTGCCGCTCCTGGCTATGACAACCTTGGAACCTTGGAACCTTGGAACCAACATGATATCTCCTCTAATATTACAGCTTACCTTTACCAATTTGTGAATTGAAGCATCATTGCCTACAGCTGCTCCGTTTTCAAATGTGACCTCCGGCTACCAGACGTGTGCGTGCAGTTGTGAGGTCCGGCGGGGCAGCATAACCATAAAGAAAGGTTCTGCTCGAGGTAAATGCAGCTACCCCTGGCCACCCCCAACTCTGCCACTGGATACTTTGGCCTCAATATGATATTATCATGCTACTGAGGCAAAAAATACGATATTGTTAGATAGTATCTATCTATCTATCTATCTATCTATCTATCTATCTATCTATCTATCTATCTATCTATCTATCTATCTATCTATCTATACAGTATATATATACTGTATATATATATATATTATGGTGGTGCCCTAGTGTAGAGAGGGGTGGCGCCTCACCTCTGGGGGGTGGCGTCACCTGGTGTATATAAGCCAGCAGCAGGAGACATCTTGTCTCTTTGCTGCTGTTCTTGGTCCCGTGTTCTAATAAAACTATAAAACATCACCTCGACTCCTTCTTAATTAGATACACAACATTTGGCGACGAAGATATACAGCATGGAGAGGGCAGCTACCGCATTTTGTCCATTTTTGGAGGCTCCGGGTGAGCCGTTGGTCCCATGGGCCAGATGGTATGCTGCCTTTGAGAACTATCTCACAACGCTGGACCTCGGCGACCTCAACAAATTATGCGCAAGGGCTATCTTGGTCCACAACCTCGGTATGGAGGGCCAAAGAATCTTGAGCACGCTTCGAGGAGGTGACTCATTTGGAGACGTTGTCAGGCTCATGGCGGGCTACTTTTGTGCCCCTGAAAACACCATTATGAGGCGTATCCAGTTCAGGCACCGATGCCAGCGACCCAGAGAGACAGTGCAACAGTTTGTAGCAGACCTTCTGCAGCTGACGGGTGAGTGCAGGTTTGGGGCCTTGAAGGAGGAGATGATTCGCGCCCAGCTAGCTTAGCACGTAGCATATTCCTCTGTGAGGGTTCGCCTGCTAACACATTCTGGTGAGCTGATGCTGCTAGCAACCATGGAGCTAGCACAGCAACATGAGGCAGCAGAACAGATTACAAAAAATCTCAGTGACATGGAGGCCCTACCCAAGAATGACAAGCAGTGGAAGGCACTGGCCTTGGATCCGGAAGATGGCAGCGATAAGGATGAATATGCAGCCATTGTGAAGATTAGGTCCACCCTGGGGACACTGAGACGCTACGGTTGCGGATCCAGTTGGCACCGCTATAGAGCGAGGGAGTGCGCAGTGAGAGGAAAGTGTTGTGGGCGGTGCAGGTTGTTCCACCACTTTGCTAGGGTTTGCCGGAATTTTGAGAAGGAAGAACAGAAACCAGGGAAGGAGACTCCAACTAAGAGGACGCCCACGGTGGTCCATTCGGTCTCGCCCAACACAGACGAACGGATCCTCTGCAACATCGTGTTGGACAGACTGCCAGTCCCACTGATAGTGGACACGGGGTCGGTGGTTTCTATCTTGAATCTGGCAACAGTGACAAAGTTCTTTCCACATTACACCGTGAGTAAGACAGACATTGCCTGTTACGGGTATGGCAGCAACCCCCTGGACATTGTGGGCTCGGTGTGGCTGTCGGTGAGGTATAAGGAGGCCTCAATGCGTGCAGTCGAGTTCATAGTGTCCCGCACTGGTAACAACTTAATGGGCTGTGATTTGTTTTATGGGCTCCAATTTTCCATCGCCTGCGGGGTTGTTGAGGAGTGGTCAGGTGGTGCACTATGGGACCGGCCATTTTATGTGGAAAGCGATGAAGAAGTGTGGGACTTGGGCTGGCCCACTCCACGTGAAGAGGTCCACCGCCAGCACTAGAGTACGCCGACACGACAGGAATGCCATGCCAGTGTTTGTGGTCCCATGGACAAGGGACCCAAACGGCATGGTTTAGCCCCCGTGGAGGCGAATGGTTCCAGAAAGCAGGTGCAGTGACGCTTCAGTGGCCGACCAAGTACCACTGTTGAGCCAGGCGCTGTCAGTGCCGCTCCGATGCGGGAAATGAAAAAGATCTGGGTGAGACCGGATGGCATGAACCCTAGCCGTACCCAGAATGAAAACAAGGGACAAGGCTCGAGTTGGATCAGCAGGATGCTGAAGAGCCATTTGGGTACCGGTTCACGATGCCGGAGAAGATGGAAGCCAGTGAGTACTCCGCTGGGTGTGGGCGATGGTGTGCGCCCTAGGGCGAGTCTCAGCTAGGATGGGTTCGCAGGTCAAGGGAGCAGAGAGATGGACGGGTGGCCTGCATGTGGTATGTACTGACGACGACGGTTACCTGGAGCTGACAGATGGGTCGAGACGGCACCCAAACGAGCTGCGGCTTTCGGGAAGGAAGGAACGCCAGTGCAGCCTGCCTCCGGTTACGAAGAAGCGGAGGCGCTCTGGGAGTGGGCCACGGGACGGATACTCCGGGAGGGTGCTACAGGAGACCCAAGTTAGAACTTCATGTTGGGGCTTACAGTGTGTCCAGTTATAGTGTGTTTTGCTGTGTGTTTGCTAAGGTTGATAGTTGGAAAAAATAAAAGAGAAATGTGACCACCGTTGTAAGTTGAGAATGCCACATAAATGTGGGGGAGTTCTGAGAGTAGTGTATGTGTGTGGGGAGGTGCACTAACACCTGAGTGTGAATGTTGGTTAAATGGGTGTGTGTGAAATGTAAATGCCCTATGTTGTGTGTTCTGTAGCCTTATTGTTACTATTAAGACTTTGTGCCCATGTTATGGGGTGAGAATGCTAGTCTGTAGAGTCAGGTACCGCTACGGGTAACCCCCACAACAGCCACGGACAAGCAGAGCGCTCAGCTGGGGCAATTAGCAGAACAATGGGATGTGTGTATTGATATCAATAGGCAGCCGCTCTTTGTCTAGCTTCTTCCTGCCAGTTCCGCTGTTGATATGTATGACTCAAATGCAAACGTTCATGCTTCCTGCTCTGACTGTGATGCAAATGTCCCATGCCTTTCATGTATTGTCTGTAACTGGGTATAAAAACTGCATTGCTCTGTAACTCCCCCTCTCTCTCACTGCTCATCTGACTAGACGCATTGTTTATCTGTTGGAGAGCCTCCAGGCTCGCTCTGGCATGCATGCACGGCGCCGGAGTGAGTCTGTGATGGCGGTATGATTAATAAACTCCCTCAAAAACTCACAGTTCGCTGCCTATTATTTCATGCCGCCACACTGGTGACCCCGAGAAAGCACACGCTTTGTGCAACGCAACCTTCTGGTCTGGACAGCTACACTGGTGACCCGACCAAGAAAAGAACACGCTGGCAGCCCCCGGTGGTGACTCTCCGACGACAAGCGAACGCAGCAGCCTGACGCAAATGATCTGCCCTCCCTTCTGCTACAGGGAGACCTCGACGCAGAGCCACCACCAGGCGAAACTCTCCGGAGATCACCCACGACCGGGAAAGCTGCAGAAAGCTTCATGGTGAGATCTGCACGCCTGAGATCTGCACATCCACGCTGGGACCGGCCGCTCTCACAGCTCCTCCACACGAGAGCGCACGCACCTCGTCCTCTCTCCACGACGGCGACCTCTAGGGCCGACGGAGAACGCAGCGCGTGGACCTGAACGCACCATGACCTGGCACTAACTACAGCAACAGCCAAGACAGGGAGGACCATCAGCGCCGACTGCGCTGATCTCCAGCAAGCTCCCTGACCCTGACTCGCCTCTACAGCGGTCCTGCCATGCACCGAACCCCGCACTCACACCGGGGGGTTCCGAGGACAGCGCACCACGCACGGGACAATACCGGCTCCACACAGACCACCATCGTCCTTCACCGCTGCACACAGAACCTTCAGGGCTGCTCACACACCTGAAGCACGCACGCAGCTCGCTCACAGGATTTTCTAATGGTCTCAGCCACGGCGCACAAGGGAATTCAGCCGTCAGCTTTCCCCAAGGACTTTAGGGCTGCGCGCGCACCTAAAGTCAACACGCCACGTCCCTCACAGCTGCAGCTCCTTTTTTTCTTCATGGCCGCGAGAGGAGTCAGAGACAAAATTTTCTTCTTACAGCTGTTGTGGACCTCCGCACGTTCAACGGGACAGCCCCTCAACATCGCGGATCCACAGGCAATTTTTGCGCGGCCCAGACAATTTCACCGTCCCGGGCCGGCACTTGCTACCCCCACCCCCCTCCCTCCACTGCCGCCTGCAGCGAGCTTCCCCCGCAGCTCGCTCCCAAAGCCGGACTATCGAGGCCTCAGCTTCCCGCTGAGCCCTCTGGGGGGGGAGTGTATGGGTAACCCCCACAACAGCCACGGACAAGCAGAGCGCTCAGCTGGGGCAATTAGCAGAACAATGGGATGTGTGTATTGATATCAATAGGCAGCCGCTCTTTGTCTAGCTTCTTCCTGCCAGTTCCGCTGTTGATATGTATGACTCAAATGCAAACGTTCATGCTTCCTGCTCTGACTGTGATGCAAATGTCCCATGCCTTTCATGTATTGTCTGTAACTGGGTATAAAAACTGCATTGCTCTGTAACTTCCCCTCTCTCACTGCTCATCTGACTAGACGCATTGCTTATCTGTTGGAGAGCCTCCGGGCTCGCTCTGGCGCGCATGCACGGCGCCGGAGTGAGTCTGTGATGGCGGTAGGATTAATAAACTCCCTCAAAAACTCACAGTTCGCTGCCTATTATTTCATGCCGCCACACCGCCATTGTTCATATTTGTATATAGTTTGTGATTGTATTGTACATGCTTATTTATTTCGGGATTAATTTATTTTGGTGTGTGGCCCTTTTATGTTCAGTGACTGTTATTTACATAGCGGAGTGCTCCGCTGGGCCGGTGTGGTGTGTATAGATAGGCCTATATGCATCCCTGTGTTAGTGTGTGAGTTGGGTGTAAATTTTAAAGGGGGGCCAATTGGTGTGCTTGTGATTTTTCAGGGGCAGGGGGGATGTTGGATAGTATATATATATATATACACAGTTGTGTTCAAAATAATAGCAGTGTGTTGAAAAATGTGAGTAAACTTCAAAATTCTTCAAATAAATTGTATTTTAATCAACACAAATGCATTGGGGACACTGCACATTCTATTTCAAAGCAAGAAAACTGGAAAAAGTAATTGAATTTGATAATATTTTACAGAAAGTCAAGAAATATAATGTTCAAAAAAATAGCAGTGTTGACATCTGTCTTTAGTGTGTTTGGGGTCATTGTTTTGTTCAAACACCCATTTCAAAGGCATTTCCTCTTCAGCATACGGCAACATGACTTCTTCCAGTATTCTGATGTACTCAAACTGATCCATGATCCCTGGTATGCGATAAATAGGACCAACACCATAGTACGAGAAACATCCCCATATCATGATACTTGCACCACCATGCTTCACCGTCTTCACTGTGTACTGTGGCTTGAATTCAGTGTTTGCAGGACATCTGACAAACTGTCTGTGGCCCTTAGACCCAAAAAGAACAATCTTACTCTCATCAGTCCACAAAATATTACGCCATTTCTTTTTAGGCCAGTCAATGCAAATTGTAACCGCTTCAGCACGTCTTTTTATTAACAATGGGACTTTGCGGGGGCTTCTTGCTGGTAGCTTGGCTTCACATAGATGTCGTCTGATTGTTACAGTACTCACAGGCAACCTTAGATCTTCTTTGATCCTCCTGGAGCAGATCATTGGCTGAGCCTTTGCCAGTTTGGTTATTCTCCGATCCATTCGAATAGTCGTTTTTCTTTTTCTTCCTCGCCTTTCTGGTTTTGGCTGCCATTTTAAAGTGTTTGATATCATTTTAGCTGAACAGCCTATCATTTTCTGCACTTCTTTATAGGTTTTCCCCTCTTTTATTAATTTCTTAATCAAAGAACACTCTTCTTCTGAACAGTGTCTTGAACGACCCATTTTACTCTGTTTTTCAAGGACAAATGCACAGCCAGCATATGCAGTGTCAGTTGCCTTGATCCTTAAATAAGGGCCACCTGTTTAACACCTGTTTTTTTTTTCACAGAATCAATGACCTCACTAAGTGAACTCAGCACTGCTATTTTTTTGAACACGCCCCTTTCAGTTAATGATTCAGTTTCACAGAATCAGCAGCATGCACGTCATGCCTGTTGGGTCTGTTGGTTTTCTATACCTTTACTAAACCTTCTAGAAACTTACTTGCAGTGTAGAAGTTGAAATTCTAACAAAAACAGTGATTTATCTTGCTATTGATGTGGGACTGCTATTATTTTGAACACAACTGTATATATATATATATATATATATATATATATATATATATATATATATATATATATATATATATAATTATGGCATGTGGGGCACATATGTGGGTTGCATATGCTTCACATGTATATTACTGTATGCTTATTGTTTGCTTCACGTCTCAGAGGAACAAAAGGACTGAGCCTCCTAAGAGTAACAGGAGGATGTGAGATCTGGCCTTTTGTATGCAAAGAGATGGCCTTGAGGGATTTCCTGACCACCAGAGACTGGGAGGTGGAGTGTGTTAAGATCGGGGGGAAGTTACATTGTGACTGGGATTAAGTACCATGTGACTGTATGTTTGATGTCCTGGGTATAAAAGGGACAGATGTGGGAAGATTCATTCTCTTTCTGTGTTTGGAAGATGTTGGAGAATGTAAATAAAACCTACTTAAGAAATAAACTCAGCCTCGTCCTTCACCATTCTCCACACTGGTGACCCTACGACGTATCATGAGCAGAAGTAATTCTCCCGAGCCAGACTCGTCAGGAGCTAGCCAAATGGATGCAGCCACAGTTCAGCTACCGGACTTCTGGCAGGACAATCCGCGCTCCTGGTTTAACGCGGCTGAGGCGCAGTTCAACCTCTGCAGGATTTCGGTAGACGCCACAAAGTTCTACCATGTGGTTGCAAAGCTGGACAACCACACAGCCCCGCGGGTGGAGAGCCTGATCAACCACCCGCCGGACAGCGACAAGTACAGCGCGTTGAAGGCTGCACTCGTCCGTTACTTCACCCCCTCGGTGCAGGAGCGAGCAGAGGGGCTCCTGGCGCTGACTGAATTTGAAAGCGACAGACCTGCGGACCTGATGGAGAAGATGTTGAGGTTGAGAGACTCCGAGGATGATGACTTCATCTTCACCCACCTTTTCCTCAGGACCCTACCGTCAGCGGTGAGAGTGGCCCTGGCCAGTTCACCACTGTTGGCCCGACGAGACTACCGCGAGCTGGGCCAGGAGGCGCAGCGACTCTTCAACGCCAATAAATGGCGCGCGGCTACGGCCGCGGCAGCGGAGCTCAGCGCAACGTCCGGAGACGGCAGGGGGCCAGAGGCTGCAGTACCAGACTCACCGATGATGGCGGCGGCAGGGGCCAGGAAACACGGAGCAGACGACGCCTTTTGCTTCTACCATCGCCGTTTCGCAGAGAGGGCACGCAAGTGCATTCCACCGTGCCATTTTCAAGCGCTCAGGAAACGCCAAGACAGGGGGTCGGTGGCAGCTGCGGCCCTCAGAGAGGAGAACAACTGCTCTACTTGAGCGATGCACGCTCGGGGAGGCATTTCCTCGTGGACACAGGCTCCCAGCTGAGTTTCATCACACCCTCCTATGCCGACCGGCTGGTGCCTTCCAGTGGTCCCGGGGTGTCAGCAGCGAACGGCTTGGTGATTAAGACCTTCGGTGAGAGGACTCTGCTTCTGTTTTTACATGGCCGCACATTCGAGTGGACTTTCGTCATAGCGGCAGTCAATTTCAACATGTTAGGGGCTGATTTTTTGTGCTCACATGATTTGTTGGTCGATCTTGCTAACAGACGCCTGGTTAATGCACTCTCTTTTTATTCTTTTCCCTGTACAGCTCGAGTGGCCCCGCCAACAGCACAAGCCAACGTCACAGCTGCAGGTGGTAAGTTCCACACACTCCTCACTCAGTTCCCAGCACTCACGGTCCCAACATTTTCGGCGACCGTGGCTAAACACGGGGTGGAACATTTTGTTACTACCACCGGACCGCCCGTTTTTGTAAAAGCTCGGCGCTTGGATTCAGCTAAACTGATCATAGCGTGCGAGGAGTTCGCCAACCTGGAAAGGTTGGGCATCATCAGGCATTCAAAGAGCCCATGGGCTTCACCGCTTCACATGGTCCCGAAAGCTGATGGCTCGTGGCGACCTTGCGGTGATTTCCGCAGGTTGAACAACGCTACAGCGCACGACCGCTACCCGAACCCGCATATCCAAGATTTTTCAGTTCCTTTGGCGGGGGCGCGCGTTTTTTCTAAAATAGACTTGGTACGCGGTTACCACCAGGTCCCAGTGCGCGCTGAGGACATACCCAAAACAGCGGTAATAACTCCGTTTGGCCAATTCGAGTTTTTGCGCATGCCGTTTGGGCTTAAAGGCGCGGCGCAGATGTTCCAACGCATGATGGACGCGGTGTTGCGCGATCTCCCCTTCGTGTTCGTCTACCTGGACGACATATTGGTAGCCAGCGTGTCCGAAGACGAACACAAAAACCACCTCACAGCAGTTTTCCGGAGGTTGACAGAGCACAGGTTAATAATCAACCCAGCGAAGTGTCAGTTCAGGGTGACGCAGATTGATTTTTTGGGACATTGCGTCTCTCCAGAAGGAGCGGTTCCTCTGCCTGACAAAGTGCGCGCAATAACAAATTTTCCCCAGCCACAAACGGTCAAAGCGTTACAAGAGTTTTTGGGAATGGTGAATTTTTATAATCGTTTCCTCCCCCACGCAGCGCAGCTCATGCAACCATTGTATGCCGCACTAAAAAAACAAAAACCCACAAATAAAATCGAATGGTCTCCGGAGCGAGAGCGCGCATTCGCGGAAGTCAAAACAGCCCTGGCAAACGCTGCGTTGTTAGCACATCCAGACCCAATGGCCCGCATAGCGCTCACCACTGATGCGTCAGATGTTGCCATAGGGGCGGTCGTGGAACAGTATGTAGCAGGAGCTTGGCAACCGCTCGCCTTTTTCAGCAGGACCTTGCACGATAGTGAACGAAAATACAGCGCATTCGACAGGGAGTTGTTAGCCCTCCACTTGGCCATTCGCCACTTCCAGTTTTGGCTGGAGGGATGCGGTTTCACCGCGTTCGTTGACCACAAGCCGCTGACTTTCGCGATGGCCAAGATTTCAGAACCGTGGTCGGGCCGGCAGCAGAGACAGCTGGCCGCGATCTCGGAGTTTACTACCGATATCCAGCATGTAGCGGGTAAACTTAATGTAGTGGCAGACTGCCTCTCGCGCGCCATGGCGGCTCCAGCCCGCGCAGGGGTAGATTTTGCAGCCATGGCCGCAGATCAGGTTAGCGACGCGGAAGTGCGCGCGGCCCCAGTCCGCGTAGGGATAGATTATGCAGCCATGGCCGCCGATCAGGTTAGCGACGCGGACGTGCTGCAAGACGGTATGCACCCCCTAATCTGCGATGTCTCCACTGGGCGACCGCGTCCTGTGGTACCGGCCGCGTGGCACCGCCGCGTTTTTGACTCGATTCATTCCCTGGCGCACCCGGGAGTGCGCGCGTCGGTCAAAATGGTAGGAGAAAAATTTGTATGGCCGAGCCTGCGCAAACAAGTTAAAGAGTGGGCGGCAGCCTGCATGGCTTGTCAACGAGCCAAGGTTCATAGACACACAAGAGCCCCCTTGGAGCCGTTTCACATTCCAGCTAAAAGGTTTGATCATGTCCACGTGGACCTCATAGGCCTCGTAGGCCCCCTCCCACCCTCACAAGGGTGCATGCATCTTCTGTCATCTTCATCACTGTTTTCTTCCTGCATTACCGACTGCACTATATAGTTCTCCACAGTATCTGCTGCTGGCTAATATATATTTTAACTGTTGACCAGTATCACTTAATCTTATCCTACACTTTATTACATGTATAGTTTATTTCTCTTATCTTATCATGTTTAATGTTGCAGCATTGTACCGAGACAAATTCCTAGTTTGTGTACTACATGAACAATGGCAATAAACCTGATTCTGATTCTGATTCTGATTCTGATTCTGACAATGGTTGACCGTACCACGCGCTGGCCGGAAGTGGTTCCGCTGTTGTCAACCACAGCCGAGGAGGTGGCGCGCACGTTTTTAACGGCATGGGTAGCGCGTTTTGGAGTCCCGTCGGACATTACGTCCGACAGAAGTCCTCAATTTGTTTCCGAACTTTGGTCAGCGATGGCCCGCAGCCTGGGGGCAACGATCCACCGCACGACCGCGTACAACCCGCAGGCTAACAGGTTATGCGAACGTTTTTACAGGTCATTGAAGGCGGCTCTCAGAGCGTCGCTTACGGATGCAAATTGGGTGGACAAGCTACCATGGGTTTTATTGGGGTTGCATTCTGCACCTAAAGAGGATTTAGAAGCCTCCCCAGCTGAGCTAGTTTTCGCACAGCCACTTCGGCTGCCCGGGGAATTTCTCCCAGATAATCCGGCGCCAGAGTGCTCCCTGGCTCAGCGTTTACAGAGTAGCACGGGCCCGAGCACACTACCCGGCCCCGTTCACCACTGTTTTCCGCGTGTTTTTGTGCCTAAGGCTTTAAAAAATGCAGAGTTTGTTTTTGTCAGACTTGATGCCCATCGCCCACCTTTACGCCCACCTTATGATGGACCATACAGAGTGCTGGAAACAGGGGATAAGCATTTTTTGCAAGATTTGGGGGGCAGAAAAGAAATGATTGGCATAAACAGGCTCAAACCCGCTTTTGTGGTAGCTGACGAAGTTGTGCAGTTGGCTAAGGCTCCTCGGCGCGGCAGACCCCCTAGAGAGCATTCCCCAGAACACCCACAGAGACTGACTAACAGTTCTCATCCTCAGGCAGCAGCTCCACAGCAGGGAGACACTGCGGAGGCAGTAAAGCCTGCTTACAGCAAATACGGGAGAAGACTGAGGCCTAAGCGACATGTGGACTGATATGTAGTGATTTTATTATGACATGCAATCTTTGGTTATGTTGTTCCATCTTAGACGTTTGGGGGGGTCATGTGGGGCACATATGTGGGTTGCATATGCTTCACATGTATATTACTGTATGCTTATTGTATGCTTCACGTCTCAGAGGAACAAAAGGACTGAGCCTCCTAGGGGTAACAGGAGGATGTGAGATCTGGCCTTTTGTATGCAAAGAGATGGCCTTGAGGGATTTCCTGACCACCAGAGACTGGGAGGTGGAGTGTGTTAAGATCGGGGGGAAGTTACATTGTGACTGGGATTAAGTACCATGTGACTGTATGTTTGATGTCCTGGGTATAAAAGGGACAGATGTGGGAAGATTCATTCTCTTTCTGTTTGGAAGATGTTGGAGAATGTAAATAAAACCGACTTGAGAAATAAACTCAGCCTCGTCCTTCACCATTCTCCACAGCGGTGCCCTAGTGTAGAGAAGGGTGGCGCCCCGCCTCTGGGGGGTGGCGTCACCTGGGGTATATTAGCCAGCAACGGGAGACATCTTGTCTCTTTGCTGCGGCTCTTAGATTAGCATAGTAACTCCTGTGTTCTTGGTCCCGTGTTCTCATAAAACTTTAAAACGTCACCTCGACTCCTTCTTAATTAGATACACAACAGATATCATGCTGCTTGTCAAGACAGTGAGCACTTAGCACCAGAGACAACTGATTTTTAGCACTACAAGTAATAAAGCTTGTATTTGCAGCATTTATTAATTATTTTTGATAAAGTATCACAGTGTGGAGTGTGTGAAATCAGAGGCAGATTCATTTCAGACGATTTATTACACACATCACACAAGCAAAGAACAGACTGAACATTTAAGCAGAAACTCTCCTCTTAAGTTTCATGGCATTTACATCACACACAACATGACATTTGCATCACACTGCATTCAACCCCCTTCATCCTTGACTCCTTCCTGCTATCTCACCAGGAACCTCCTGCTCTTTGTTCTCCCATGCTTATCCACTATCTCCTGTCTGAGATGCTAGATAATCTGGCTCCCCCCAAGGTGCTACAACAGTACACAACATCACAATCTAATATTGCTGCCACAAAGTACTGCTCTATTGATTTCCCCTGCACCCTTAGTAAATACATCCCCCACTGGGTCTTGAAGTAGTGGAGATAAAAGCAGTTCCAATGTAGGGACACAAAGGAGGTGACGCTCCACCCAGCACTTTGGGGTGATGGGGGTGCTAGCCAGGGCCGCCAGAGCACTGGGGGGTATGTAGTAAATAAAGATGTGCCTTTCGCCCCCGCTGTACCAGGCTCACACCTGAGGACGCGGGGGTGCGAATGTGTTAATGTGTCTGTTGATGTGTGTTCACCCTTGGTAACTGGTATGTTAATGTGTTTACCCTGAGTGCCAGAGGCAGGAAGAAAATGTATAAATGAATGAATGAATCTTTATTTCGGATAGTACAGGTTAAAAGGAACTGAATAATATAGCAAAAGGGGGAAAGAAAATCCAACAAGGTCAAATTAGACAATAACTCCTCTGATTATACAGTTCAACAAAAGTTATCCGAAATGAGTGATGGCTGAAGCCGCAGCTTATATTGCCCACCCATCAGTAAATCAGTTCGTTTTGGCACTCAGAGTTAGTCTGTTCTGTGTTGGAGGACGAATGAGGTTCTGTGTCGTCAGCCCATGTCTCATCTGTTCTCTTCCTCCACACCAGTAGCATATTATTTAATGGACATCTTGTGACTGTGTTATCTTAGTGAAAAAAAAATAATTACATAAAACCTTTGCAATATCATGTGATGTTATATAAAGTTAAACCGGACCACATCACTCTGAGCTGCATCACACTTTTACCACATCGTGCTATGCACTGGTTTCTGTGTTACGTAACCCAGTGTTGTTTTGTTTCTGTCAGACCTTTGACTTAGAAGAAGATGTTCCAAACTTGTTTTCACCTGTCTCCACCTCTACTCTGGCTGCAGGTGTTTTGTTTTTTCTCCTCCTGGTTATACAAATGGCACAGGTCCCCTGGCTCTGGTTGCACAGATCTGATCAAGTGATTAACAAACCTGTGTTGTCATTCCTCAGAGTTCTGCCTAACAACAGTGTTTGTTTTGACTGCACAGTCCAGTGAAACTGGGCCACAGCAGGATGACAGTCTGTCCTCTGCTGGAGGAACTGAAAGGGCACAACGGGACTTTTATAAGGTCAATGGAATATTATGAGACACACGTCTTAGCCCCAACATTATTCTTTTTAAATCTAAATATGGAAAACATGCTACAGCAGGCACCAGTAATTTCCACTATGGAACGAGCCATTTTGAGCAAATTTCACCCTCGAAGTCATATATGAGGCTTAACATTAAAGTATAAAAGCTAACTTTTTTAAAAGAAAAACTTCCAAATTGACTAAAGCCATACGTAAAAGATACAAATTTACAAATAAAAAGTTGTAAATTTATTTGAAAAAAATATCACACAAGGAATAAATCATAGATACTACTACAGTTTCGCTGTGGGACAGTTAGGTACAGGGAATCTTTCCTGCCGCATGCCATTTCACTGTACAATAACTCACTATGATGTTGTATTCTGGTCATAACTATGCTGCCATACTGCACCTACAGTCTCACTGGTATCTCACATCTCACTCTGCTCCTGATAGCCCTGCATTGTGCAACAGTTATGATTCATGTGTTTATGCGGGTCACCATCTATTCAGCTATGATGTATATAGGCTTTTACAGCAGTGTTAGTGTACTTTCCATGGGTAATCCCTTTGTCTGTCATGCTCGTGTTTTCTGTCGTTTTGTTGTCTACTGTCTGGTGCGTAGTGAGTGTGTAGTGTGTGTGAGGTCAGGCGGGCTGCGTAACCACTATAAATAGTTCTGAGTGTTCAATAATAGTTCAGTTCACTGCATGGCGTAACAGACTCCGACTCTGATTTACCAACATAACACTGTCATGCTGCTGTTACACTGCAGTTTCCCAGTTTGGGATCAATAAAGTACATCTATCTATCTAAATTACCAAGAAAAATGTCTCAGTTCTAAAAGAAGAGTAACACATTTTTGAGAAAATGGATGGAATGTACAAAAAAGTCACAAATATACTGTCAAAAAATACAAATTTAAAAATAATTTTAAAAACGTTAAAAAAATCTCAAATTTTTTAAAACTTCATATTTATTTTATGACAAAATAAACTCTGAGATGTGCAAGAAAAAAAGTCATACATTTGAGATTAAAAAAAATCGCAAAGTTGAATAAAAAAGGTTGAAAATGTATTTTCAAATTTATGAGAAAAACCTCAGAATATTCTGAAAGTGCAAAACGTGCAAGAAAAAAGTCACGAATTTCTAGATAAAAAATGCTAATTTACATTTAAAGTTATAAATGGATTCTCAAATTTATGAGATGAACTTAAGTTTTTGAGAATAAAGTTTCAAATTTACAAGAAAGTCAAAAATTTACAATAAAAATGCTAATTTAAATGTAAAAGTGTGTCACTTGGTCGCGGCAAGCCCGCCACCGAGCTCGCTCAGTCGGCCCAGTCCGACCACCGTTCCTTCTGCACTGAAAAAAACATTCTTTTGAACTAACATAATAAAATCATTGAAAGTGGTTCCACAAAATAAAGTTATGCTTTGCCAACATAATAAAATCATGTGCATGCTTCATGATCTGCATATGTTACCTTCACATGATTTTGTTATTTTGGCGACATAATAAAGCCAACTTTATTGTCATTCAATCCATACAGCAGAACAAAATTACGTTTCTCTTATCTACAATGTTAATCACATCTAGAATCAGAGGGATTGCTGCCATAAACTTCCCTCCTCCGTTCAATTATTGCTGAGCACCAAGCTGGACGGTAGGAAGTTCCACTATTATATGGTCTTTGTCATGACCTGGCCGGGATTTGAACCCAGGCCTGGGGGCAGATGCTCTACCAACTAGGCCACCACTCCTAAAATCATGTGCAAACAAAATCATGTCAGTGTTACATATGCATATGTAACACTGACATGATTTTGTTTGTTTTGGTCATGTGCATGTTTCATGGTCTGCATATGTAACCTTCACATGACTTTTTGTTTTGGCAAAATAATAAAATCCTGTTTCATAATCTGCATATGTAACACTGACATGCTTTTGTTTGCACATGATTTTAGGAGTGGTGGCCTAGTTGGTAGAGCATCTGCCCCCAGGCCTGGGTTCAAATCCCGGCCAGGTCATGACAAAGACCATATAATAGTGGAACTTCCTACCGTCCAGCTTGGTGCTCAGCAATAATGGAGGAGGAAAATTTGTGGCGGCGCCTTGTGTGGCAGCGACCCTTCTGATTCTAGATGTGATTAACATTGTAGATAAGAGAAACGTAATTTTGTTCTACTGTACGTGACTGGCTGTATGGATTGAATGATAATAAATTTGCCTTTATTATGCTGCCAAAACAACATATTTTATTGTGTTAGTTCAAAATATTTTTTTTTTTTAGTGTGTGGACTCCAGTAACACGATGTATAAGTGGTCCTCAGTGGAATTGGATGGCGTCAGTCTACCGCTGCTGCTGGACACCGCTGTCACGGGCCTCCTGATGGACGAGGCCACAGTTAGGAAGCTTTTTCCCCTGCAACCAATCAAGCCAGACACGGTGGAACTGTTTGGGTATGGAGACATGAAAATCAGCATGGGAGGAACCTTTAACTTTGTCGGTTTGCTACAGGTCAAGAATCCTCCCGGCATTCACATTCCAGGTGACCCGCCACGGTGACAACATCCTGGGATGTGATCTGTTCCATGAATTGGGCTTTTCCATTACATGGGATTACACGGGATTCTGCTTGGCCGATGATGGCCCGAGTCCGCGTCCCCCAGACGTGGGCACAGCCGCTCTCTGCTTCACACCGCACAACGAGCAGGGCACTGGAGACTTGGAACTAATCCTCACACGGTGTAAGCGTCCCCGAGCCACTGCCTCACTGCAGGAGTTCTAGCCTGTGTCTACGCAGGACCCGGGAGAACGAAGGGTCCACCCTGACAGTGGCGAGACCAGCTTGCCTCTATGTCCGTTCCTGAGCCACTCATGTCCTCTGCTAGATGACGCCCCAGCAATGGCGCCTTTCTCCAGCGGTGGGATGAAGGAGCAGCAGCACATTGTGAAGCGGAAACAACCCTTGCTCATGGTGATCGACTAAGTCCGGATCTGGTGACCCAATCGCTTGCATGAGCTGCAGTTGTTCCAGATCACCACTCAACTTGGACCAGCCACCTTTCAGATGGCTGATGGATCATGACGGCATGCCAGCTGTCTCAGAAAGGTAACACCACCTCCTGCTCCGGACCAAGAAACAGCAACCGAGCCGACCCAGCCAGTGTGGAACCCGGATTCGGACTTTGCTGATGAGCAGACCCCAACTCCAGCGAGGTGGCCTCCAGAGTCGCCTGAGCCAGCACCGCCAGGGCCGTGCCCACCACAGACTCAACAGAGGCTCTGCTCAGTTCTGAATTGTTACTGACTCTTATGTTCAAAAGCACATGTTTAGTCAGGGCATGGTCTGTTCAGGTGGCAGAATAATCCACACGACCATGCGGGTACACTGGCAGTCTACCCGGTTGCCCAGTTAGAAATGTTATGGTTGAAATATGCCTTAAGTGGTTCTTTATACTGGCCTGTCCAGCCCAGTTATGTATGCATTCTGTTTCACATTAGGCAATACGCTAATTGTTATACCGGCCCGTCCGGCCCCGTCATGTGTGTGTTTAAGCTTTGCATCAACCTGATGAGCTAACAGATGTGTTCCTATGTCAGTTGTTCCTGCTAAGCTTATCCGCATATGTGTATATGTCCAACTTTACATTAGCCGATATGCCAGTAGGGTTTTACTCATCGCCCTTGCTAAGGCCAATTCGCATGGGTAATGTTCTAAGCTTTTTTAAAGGGGGGAGTAAATGTGGTGTATGTGAAACAGCATGACACACTACACTGCGGTAGCACGTAAGCACGTGTGACGTCACAATGCCGCAGGGTATATTATACGGCTGCCCAGGGCCAGGCCTCTCTCTTGGCACTCCACCCTTCTATGCTCCACTTGCACAGAGTAGTGTATTACTTGACTAATGTTCAGTAAAGCTAACCTCAACACGTGGACGTGTCCGCGCTCATTTCCAGACATAACAAGTTGGACTCTCTCCTAGGTGGAACTAGAACGCCATTCTCCTCTCTGTAAGTGCACCAATAATTATTCCTCTAACTGTTTAAGCCCCCGGCGCTGGGACAGCCATCAGCAGGAAATATCTTCTTAACTCTCCACCCTGATCGTCACTTCCTGAAGATAACTGGCAAACCACCTTGTAAATACATGCCGCTTGTCACTACAGCACCCCAAGAAGTGACTCAAAATCAATATATTATCCTCTGCCCAGTCAAGTGTCATTTACTCATCGTGTCTATTCCTCTCTCCACAGGGGTCACCAGATCCGAATGCACACACACTCAGAACTCTTTACATAAACCTGTTTGTACACTTGAACGTGACTCAGTCTTGTGTCTGCTTTTGGGCCTGTTACAATCAAAACATGTCATTTTTTCCACAAAAAAAACTTTTGTCTTGATTGTGAAAATGTTTGCGCTCTTCCTCCTGCCTCAAATGCCAGGATCTAATTAGCCCTTCTAATCATTATAAATTTGAGTGATTTTCTAAAGCCACAGGATATGGGCTTAATTTAGGGTCAGTAACATTTGGATATTGCATATTGCTGTTTGAAAGTTTTTTGCATACTTTATTAATCCCCAGAGGGAAGTTCAAGGGCATCCACTTGGATGAGGTGGAACCAATGTGGCGCCAGTTCCTTCACCATTCATACCTAGGGCCACAATACAGGCTCCAATTAATCTAACCAGCATGTTTTTTGGAAGGTAAATGGCATTGATTTATATATCTTCTTCTTCTTCTTCTTCTTTTAGATTTGATTGGCGGTTGGCAACCAGCTTACAGGTGCATTACCGCCACTGACTTGATTACCGTCACTCTATACGTATCTTTGCATAAGGAGTTCTTATAAGGAGTTCTGAACAACTCCTTATGTGTGAAAAAATTATCTGCCTTCATTGATGGTTGTATCATCATCATCATCATCGCTTCTTACTCATCTCTGGATGACCAAAGCACTTTACAGATCCTGCTATACCCATTCACACACAGATGGCGCCATGCAAGGCACTGGCCTGACCTACCAGGAGCAACTGGGGGTTCAGTGTCTTGCGAGGACACTCAAGGACACTTCTGACATGCAGACTGCAGAGAGAACGGGAATCAAACCACTGACCCTCTGATCAATAGTTGGCCACATTACACCTGCGCTACAGCCTCCCACTGTAGGAGGAAACTGGAGTACCCAGTGTAAACCTATGTGGAGAACATGTAAACTCCACTCCAATAGGCCCCACTGGTTGATGGCTTTGAACCCACAACCTTTTACTGTGAGGGAACGGTATACTAACCACTGTACCACCATGCAGCCAAACTTGTAAAATATTAAATTGCATCCACCCAAAATTAAGCCCATGGATTAATGAGCCAAACATGGCTCCTGAACCGTAGGTTGCAGAACATGGTACTGCACCCACAGGAATCTCCTGTGGAAACATTGACGCAAACATGACAGAACACTGACCCTTATCTCACCTGTGTGTCGGTGTGTCCTCATTAATTACACACTCAGAACAGGTTTATCATCCAGCTGAATGCAGATAACAGAAAAATGCTGAGTCATGGAAACAATAACACAATGTGTAATGCTGCAGTATGAAAGGCAGTGTTGGGAATTTATCCACGAATCTTCATCGTGTGCACCGAGTTGAATTTTAACAAAGCATTAACCCAAACAGAAGCACACCGGCCAACATGTCCATGTGGGGCCGACTAGGGTCAAATGTGGGCTATGTGGGTTTGAACCAGGCAAATGTGGTTTCACTATGGGTCCCACTCGGGCAGCACATGTGGTCCAGCTGTATGGGACCTGTTCTGGGTAAAAGTGGGCTAACTGGGCAAACTGTATGGGGCTCATATAGCTTTAGTAACACGGGCCCCACATTTGAAATCCCATGTAAGCTGACTATATGGACCCGTAAGACATAGTTAAAAGGCATGCTTTCCATCCATCCATCTTCTACCACTTATCTCGGAGTTGGGATAGCAGGGGCAACAGCTCAAGCAGAGAAGACAGGCTACTGCCCGGTTCACACAGCACCGTGATCCCCATGGTCCTTCTTGCAGGTGGTAAGCCCACTGGAGGGTGGACCCATGTGGTTCGTTGTGCACACTGGATCCTTGTTGTAACTTTTTCATGGGGATCCGTGAGCCGCTCGTGGTCTGGCCCTTCACCCAGGACCAATTTGCCATGGCAGACCCTAGCAGGGGCAAGCTGCCCCCGACAACATGTAGCTCCAGGGATCATGAGGACACACAAACCTCTCCACCACGATAAGGAGGGGATCCATGGAGGAGAGGCCTATTTTCTCCTGCTTATTTCCATCTCCTTAATTGGCCCATGTCTATTCTAGAATCCAAACTTTATTTCTGTTTATTTTAAAGTACATTTGATGTGAAAGTACACAGTAGCTTAAAATGATAAGTACTGCACACAGACTGACTATTGTGCAAAACTGCCACTGTGTTTAAAATTTAAACTCTATGTTACATGCATGAGTATTTTCAGCTCCTGGCCTGGTTGTTGCTGCAGTTTCAGGTCAGGATGTTAGTTGGTGGCTGGCGCCTCCTGGTGGACAAGTAACTAATTACACTTTTTATAAAAGTATTAAATTGTCATTTGTGACTTTTCACATTTTTAAATTGGCATCTTTCATCACATCTTTGCACCTCTATTCTTGCAAATTTGCACATAATTTACACTTTTGCAACTTCTACTAAATTGGTGAATACCTGCCCATCCGCCTTGTTAAAAAATAACAAATAGCCCAGTGATCATATTCTCTGCTACTTTTGATTTCACTGATATGAATTGGTCATGTTTACATGCAAACCAGTAAAGCGATTATAACTGGATTCCTAGAGTTATCTGATTACTGAAGTAGTAAACAGAACACTCAGATAAAGGCCATTATCAGATTATGAGAAATCACATAAACACAGTAGTTTGCTGCCCAACAGTCGATTTATTCAGTGCATCTAAACACGTCCAATCTGATTATTACCATTATCTGTTTGTTCCAGTTATCAGATTATTGTAACCTGGCTCAGTTTTTAAAATTGTTTTTCTGTTAAGGCCAAATAAAGTCAGTACTCACTACTTAAGTAACATTTTAAGTTGATACTTTCTTAATCAAGCAATTTCTTTGGTGACTACGCTTGTATCCTCATTCATTCATTCCTTCATTCATCTTAAAGCAACCCCTTATAAGATTTTCACCTTAAAATAACATCCACCTCTGACAGGGTAAATGCCTCTTTTACAGCAGTCTGAGTGGATCCACATTACTTGCAACAGCTGTGTTCTTGGCAGCAACAGTGAAAGGACTACAACTATGGCGACTGTTGTCTTTTCAGTTACGTAGTGCTGCTTTAACTGCTTAATACTTTTCAGGTTATGTTTTGAGGATGCTTTTTTTTATTATTTGGTGAAAAATTGGAAGCACAGTTAGGAGAGAACTGGAAGCTTTAAAAAATGTTACTGTTAAAGCAACCAAATTCTAGTTAAAGAAATTACATCCATCCATCCATCCATCTTCTACCGCTTTTCCGGAGGTCCGGGTCGCGGAGGCAGCAGTTCAAGCAGAGAAGCCCAGACTTCCCTCTCCCCAGCCACCTGCTCCAGCTCTTCAGAGGGGATACCAAGGCGTTCCCAGACTAGCTGGGAGACATAGTCTCTCCACCGAGTCCTGGGTCTGCCCCGGGGTCTCCTCCCAGTGGGACGTGCCTGAAACACCTCAAGTGGGAGGCGTCCAGGAGGCATCCTAATCAGATGCCCATACCACCTCAACTGACTCCTTTCAATGTGGAGGAGCAGCGGTTCTACTCTGAGCCTCTCCCGGATGACTGAGCTCCTCACCCTATCTCTGAGGGTGAGTCCAGCAATCCTACGGAGAAAGCTCATTTCAGCCGCTTGTATCCGCGATCTCGTTCTTTCGGTCATTACCCAAAGCTCGTGACCATAGGTGAGAGTAGGAACGTAGATTGACTGGTAAATCGACAGCTTTGCCTTAGAACTAAGCTCCCTCTTCACCACAACAGACCGGTACAACGTCCGCATCACTGCAGATGCTGCTCCAATCCGTCTGTCGATCTCTCGCTCCATTTTCCCCTCACTCGTGAACAAGACCCCAAGATACTTAAACTCCTCCACTTGGGGCAGGAGCCTGTCCCCAACCCGGAGAGGACAATCCACCTTTTTCCGGCTGAGGACCATGGACTCGGACTTGGAGGTGCTGATTCTCATCCCAGCCGCTTCACACTCAGCGGCAAACCGTCCCAGCAAGAGCTGTAGGTCATTGCTGGATGAAGCCAACAGGACAACATCATCTGCAAACAACAGAGATGAGATCCTGTGGTCACCAAGCATGACACCCTCCATTCCCTGGCTGCGCCTAGAAATCCTGTCCATAAAAATTATGGACAGGACCGGTGACAAAGGGCAGCCCTGGCGGAGTCCAACTCTCACTGGGAATGACTCCGACCGAGTGTTGGCAATGCGAACTAAACTCTCACAACGGTCGTACAGAGACCGAATAGCTCGTAACAACAAGCCCGATACCCCATACTCCCGAAGCACCCCCCACAAAAATCCACGAGGGACGCGGTCAAATGCCTTCTCCAAGTCCACAAAACACATGTAAACTGGTTGGGCAAACTCCCACGAACCCTCAAGAATTCTCGAGAGGGTAAAGAGCTGGTCCGATGTGCCACGGCCAGGACGAAAACCACATTGCTCCTCCTGAATCCGAGGTTCGACCAACGGCCGGACTCTCCTCTCCAGTACCTTGGCATAGACCTTCCCAGGGAGGGGATCCCCTCATGGATCGTCACCTTATCGTGGTGGGGGGGTTTGCGTGCCCCAGTGATCCCAGGAGCTATGTTGTCTGGGGCAATTTGCCTCTGATAGGGTCTCCCAAGACAAACTGGTCCTGGGTGAAGGGCCAGACGAAGAACGATCCAACAGACTCTCATGATAAATTGTATATCAAGGATTCAGTGTACCCCGCCCGGTATGGGGTTACCGGGGCCCCACCCTGGAGCCAGGCCTGGGGGAGGGGCTCGAAGGCTAGCGTCTGGTGGCCGGGTTTCCACCCATGGGACCCGGCCGGGCTCAGCCCGAAGGAGTTACATGGGTCCGCCCTCCAGTAGGTTCACCACCTGGAGGAGGGATCATGGAAGTCCGGTGCTATGTGGATTAGGTGGCAGTCAAAGGCGGAGACCTCGGCGGACTGATCCCAAGCTTTCTAAACTGGCTTTTGGTAAAGAAATTACAGTTAGGGAAATTGGAAATGAATCCAAAATTAGATTACAGTATATGAATGTAGAGAGAGTTTATGAAAAATATATTCTGGATGACATAACTGAACCAAAAATGTAGTTGTAAAGTGCATCATTAAAGCACAAAGTTTGTACTGGGGCAAAATTACAAAAGAAAAGGGTCATCAATCATTGTTCAAGTAATTATGGACCGTGTAGTTAATTACACAGAATAAAAATGTAAAAAGCATCCAGATGAGCGTTGCAAATTTACAAGAAAAAGTCACAAATTTATGAGAAAAAAAGTTGCAAATTTATCAGGAAAAACTATTTAAAAAATTACTGGAAAAAAGGTGCAAATTTATGAGGAAAAAAGATAAGTTTCTAAAAAAAATTAATGAGAAAAAGTCAAATTTTTGAAGAAAAGTTGCAATTATGAGAAAAAAGTTGCAAAATCACAGGAAAAAGGTCGCAAATTTACAAGAAAAACATTTGCAAGTTTATGAGAAAAAAGTCCCAAACTTAAGATAAGCCTTTATTAGTCCCACAATGGGGAAATTCCAGGATTGCAACAGCACAGGGATAGCAGCACTCAGAGCAATAATTAATAAGATAAGAACTGGTTAGCCAAAACAGTAAATAAATATCCATATGTACACAGTTATATACACAGCGCAGGAGCATTGCAGCTAGATGGTATCAACAGCATTACGGTTTGTTAAATTACCCAGCAGAATATAAAAGAATATAAATATGGACCCAGACAGTATATTTCACATTTGAATGAACAGTGTTGTTGCCACCCTCGACAGTAATTGTTATTGTATAAGTTGTGTATTGGAGGGGACGATCTCTACTGTGCAAAGTTGGGATGTTTAATACGGCCTCTATGAGCCAGATTCCCAGATTTAAGGGAAAAATGCTAATTTACAAGAAAAAGTGGCAGATTTATGGGAAAAAAAGTTGCAGATTTATGAGAAAAAGTTGCAAATTTATGAGAAGTTTAAAAATTTACCAGAAAAAAAATTGCAAATTTACAAGAAAAAACTCACAAACTAGAGGAAAAACATTGCAGACCTATGAGAAAAAGTCTAAAGATTTTTTTTTTTTTTTTGCATTTCTGCTCATTCTAAATGGTGTTCACTCATAGCTTTTTTCTCATCTCTGGATGACCCAAGCGCTTTACAGATCCTGCTGTCCACCCATTCACACACACACACACACACACACACACACACACACTGATGGTGGCAGAGCTGCCACGCTGGCCTGGCCCACCAGGAGCAACTGGGGGTTCGGTGTCTTGCTCAAGGACACTTTGACAGGCAGACTGCAGACAGAGCGGGAACTGAACCCCTGACCCTCCGATTAGTAGTTGGCTACACTCCACCTGTGCCACAGCCGCCCTTTTAATCATTTTAGTCAGTTACATAACGTGATATAGATATGATGATGCTGGGGGAACAATTTGGGTCATGCCAAAGACCATATAAAGATGGCACTTACCGCCTTCTAGCTTGGTGCTCAGCATAATAGAACGGGGGAAGAAGCTGTTTGTGGAGGCACCTTGCATGGCAGCGACACCTGATTCTAGATGTGCTTAACATTGTAGATACGACTGAATGACAATAAAAGTTGGCTTCTTCTTCTTCTTCTCTCTTTGTTCCAGGTTTTTCCCCTGACATACGCCTATGGATGGGGATGTGAGGTTAACGGGGGGGGGGGGGCTTTTTGGGTCATTCTGCATAACACCTCATAGCGCCTACTGAGTATGACCAAATGTACTTGAGTAAAAGCACGGATTTTTCTTTAAACATCCACTCAAGTACGAGTTAAAAAAAATAGCAACTCTTTGCTGTAACCGGTGTTATGCCGAGAATTGCATCCCATCGTTGCAAGCAGGTGTTTAGTGTAAGTCAAAGTCAATATAATTAGATACTTTGAAAAAGTGATTGCATGTTATCAACAATGCATAAATGCACAATCTCGACTGGTTTCTAACCCTCTTTGAAACCCAAACATCTGCTGAAAAAACACAGTTTAAAGATAATTTACAAGAGATAATTTTTACTTCTAAAAATGTATAATGGGTACTTCTAAAAATGCACAAATGGTTACAAGCCTGGCTGTAGTGTTAGATTTTATAGATTTGGCGGATGGGATGCAATTGTCGGCATAATACCGGAAGTGACGCTGTTGCCACGACTATCCATATTAGCTAACAAAGTGGAGATCATTTCCATCTTTTAAAAACGTGTTTATTTTTTTTAAACACTACCATGATTATCACATAGGTACCATCCTAGTTCTACTGGGCTCATGTTTCAACACATACACAACAGTGTGGGTAGTTTCTCTTTCAGCTTGGACTCCGACATCTGTCCATTAACCAACACAGCTGCAACACGGTTCAGGCATTTTGTCCAGAAATATTCGGGTGTCGAGTCCCCAAAATGTAAATCAGATGAAAATGCTTTTTTAAAAAGTGAAAACAAACAACGGGAAAGAAAACTGTTCCTCTCTGCCGAGCACTGGCTGAAAGCGGGTATGGCGGCGGCGGCGTCAACAACAACAACAACAACAACAACAGGGGTCTCCGTTATGGACGATCTGGATCCTGGTTCTGTGCCAGAGTCGACCCATCCGGTCCTTCTTTGATCACTGCGCTCTCTTCCTCCATCAGATCCAGGCTGAAGATGATCTCCTGGTCCGGAGGCTGCAGTTCGCTGCTGCCAGCCTGTTCCGGGGCGTTTAAATTTCCAGCCTGGTTGTACATGGCCTCCAACATCCGGTTCTGCCGCTGGATCACGTCCTCGTACGAGGCGGCCTCCTTCTCCACCAGTGCGGTTATATCATCCCCGGCGGACATCATCCTCTGTCTGAGACGCTCTTTCAGGGACTCCAGAGAAGACATGGTTGCTTCAGATGATGGGAGACTGTACAGGATCCAACAGAGTCAAGCTTGGCCCAGATGGAGGTCCGCTGCTAGCTCTTTCCGTCCTTCTCCCACAGAAATCTGACTGCACCCGCTTGTTTGCAGTCACGTGACCTTCGGCAGTGATCCGAGTCCTCATCGTCACAGCATAGTTGCCAAGTCCGCTTATTATAAGCGACTTTGGGCTTGTTTTTTTTTTTTTTTTTTTTTTTTTCCTAAAGTCGCTTGCAAATCTCATCATTCGCGGGTTGCGGTTTTTTTTTTTTAAGCTCTAAACCATTGCAGTGAAGTTCCATTTAGTCCAACATAGTGTTCTAATCTATCAAGTAGAATATCATGATCGATAGTATCAAAGGCTGCACTAAGATCTAAAAGGACAAGCACAGAAACAAGTCCATTATCAGATGCGATAAGGAGGTCATTAGTGACCTTCACTAAGGCTGTTTCAGTGCCGTGATGAATTCTGAACCCAGACTGAAACTCTTCAAACTAGAAAAGCACTCGGAGAGCGCAGACCTCCGCCAAGAGCAACAGTCCCCCCCAGTATTGTGATTTATACCATAAATATTATAATATATTTACAATAATATATTATATTATATTATAATAATATATAATATAATATTATAATATAAATGTGTTATCTCCCTGCCTTTTCTTTCTCATGCACTCTGCACTCTGTTGCCTTCTCTGTTTCACACTTTTAGACTTTGAACGAGGCATGACTGGCAATATCGAGCAGATCTTTTTTAAAAAAAACATAATCTCCTGGCAGAGGTAATAAGAAAAAATCAGTAAAATAAAACTAAGGTCGACAAGCTTCAATAGCATGTGGGGATAGCCCCTCATCCTGTCTATGCTGCCGTGTACTGTCTCTGTCTTTAGCACGGCGAGAAGCAGCAGCCTCTGGGCTCTCATTCAGTCTATGCTGCATTTTAGCGGCTCTGCCATAAGCTCAACGAGCCTGTGGGCTCTCATTCTGTCTATGCTGTTGCATACTGTCTCTGACTTTAGCACGGCGAGAGTTAGCAACCTGTGGGCTCTCATTCTGTCTATGCTGCATTTTAGCGGCTCTGTCACAAGCTCGACGAGCTTCAACAGCATCTGGGGATAGCCCTTGCCTGAGTCGCTGCATTTCTTCTCTCGCTGCAGCACGGTGATTCTCAACCTCCTGGCGGAGGTAATGTTCTGGATCATAGTATCCGGAATTATTCCATTATCTGGATCAGTCTTCAGTATATTATAGAACCTATTGGCACCTTGCCCTGTATTTTTTTTTCCAAGTGTACTAACCATTTTTTGTGGCGTTACATGCACACATGTTGAAAATGGCCCTATCTGTAGTTCATATATCCATATCTGCATATGTATAGACACGGAGATGTTTTGTGATTGCATGTGTGGAATGACCTCACGTCTCAGAAGAGGACAATAGGTCTGGACCGCCTGCAGAGAACAACGAGGAGATGGAGGCGTGGCGGTGAAGACCTGAAAAGACTTCCTGACCCCCTAGGGTCAGACGAAGGAACCGGAGGACATTGGAAGGAGACATAGGATGATGAGAAGGATATGACAAGGATGTGTGATGTTGGCTATTGTTGTGTGATGTATAAGTATGGGGGTCTGACTGCGATCAGCCTCTTTCTGCTTTCTGCCTTTGGTGAGACATGTTGGGGAGGTGAAGCCGACATTAAATCTGAATTATAAAATCACTCAGCTTCTTCATTTCTCGCTCCCCACATTGGTGACCAGACGTGAGAATGGACGAAAGGCGTTCTCCCATTGCAGACTCGTCGGAGGCGGCCCGAGCAAGCGCCGTCGCCATCAAACTCCCAGAATTCTGGCAGAACGACCCGAACTCGTGGTTCAAGCAGGCTGAGGCACAGTTCACGCTCGCAGGGGTGACGGCAGACGAAACCAAGTTCTACCACGTCGTCGCCAGGCTCGACGCCGTCACAGCACAATGCGTGCGGAGCGTGATACAGCAGCCGCCCGCCAGCGACAAATACGGGGAGCTGAAGGCTACTCTCATCGAGAGCTTCGTGCCCTCGGCCGAGGAAAGGGCCAAGAGACTACTGGCGATATATGGCCAAGGAGGGCGCAGACCGATGGCCCTGATGGAAGACATGCTTCAGCTGAGGGAGGCAGACAACGACAGCTTCCTCTTTCAGCACATCTTCCTCAGCACCCTCCCGGCGCACATGAGAGGGACTCTGGCCAGCATGCATTGTAAGACCCAGCAGGATTTCCGCGCGCTAGCCCGGGAAGCACAGCGGCTCCTCAACTCCTGCGGCGAGCAGATGGCCACAGCAGCAGCGGCGGACCTCGGTGCGGAAGCCCAGGGCAGCGGGGAGCCGGAGACAGCGGAGCAAATCCCGCCCACCATGGCAGCGACGCGGCCGCGACGCAACAGACGAGACGACCTCTGTTACTACCACCGGCGATTCGCTGAGAGGGCATATAAGTGTGTGCCACCGTGCAGTTTCAAGAGCTCGGGAAACTCCAAAGCCAGGAACCGTTAGCAGCTACGGCTCTCGGCGAGGCCAACAAGCTGCTCTACATCACTGATGAGGGCTCCGGGCGACATTTCCTCATAGACACCGGAGCTCAGGTGAGCTTCATCACCCCGACCTACGCTGACCGAGTGGCTGGACCCCGCGGCAACGGGGCAACGGCGGCGAACGGCTCGAACATCAGCACTTATGGTGAAAGGACCTTGTCTCTGTCCTTACACGGCCGCACTTATGAGTGGACTTTTATCATAGCGGCGGTGAGTTTCAACATGTTAGGTGCTGATTTCTTATGTTCACATGGGTTGTTAGTTGATCTTGCAAACAGACGCTTAATCAATGCACTGTCATTCTCTTCTATCCCCTGTGCAGCTCGAGTGTCCCCACCACCCGTGCAGGCCAGCGTCGCCGCAGCAGGAGGTAAGTTTGACAAACTCCTCACCCAATTTCCAACACTCACAGTTCCCAAATTTTCGGCAACAGTAGCGAGACACGGGGTGGAGCACTTCATCCCCACAACGGGCCCCCCTGTCTTTGCTAAAGCTCGGTGCTTAGACGCGATCAAGCTCGCCATAGCACGCGACGAGTTCGCCAGCCTGGAAAAGCTGGGCATTATTCGGCGCTCGAAAAGCCCATGGGCTTCGCCACTGCATATGGTCCCGAAAGCCGACGGCTCCTGGAGACCTTGCAGCGATTATTGCAGATTAAACAATGCTACAGCGCATGACCGCTACCCAATCCCTCACATCCAGGATTTTTCACTACATCTGGCGTGTGCGCGTATTTTTTCTAAAATAGACCTGGTCCGCGGCTACCACCAAGTCCCAGTCCGACCTGAGGACGTCCCTAAAATGGCCGTAATAACCCCTTTTGGTCTTTTTGAGTTTCTGTGCATGCCGTTTGGCCTTAAAGGCGCGGCACAAACGTTTCAGCGTATGATGGACGCTGTGTTACGCGATGTTCCTTTCGTGTTTGTCTACCTCGACGATATTTTAGTCGCCAGCACGTCTGAGGAGGAACACGAAAATCACCTCACTACAGTTTTTCAGAGGTTGGAAGAACATGGGTTAATAATTAATCCAGCCAAGTGCCGATCCGGCGTGGCGCAGATTGATTTTTTGGGACACCGCGTTTCCCCAGAAGGGGCAGTCCCATTGCCTGATAAGGTGTGCGCAGTGGCAAATTTTCCCCGACCACAAACGGTCAGATCGCTGCAGGAATTTTTAGGAATGGTAACTTTTACAACCGTTTCGTCCCCCGCGCAGCTCAGCTCATGCAGCCATTATATGTCGCGCTTAGAAAGCAAAAGCCCTCCAACGCGGTCGCGTGGTCCCCGGAACGGGAATGCGCGTTCACGGAAGTAAAAAGAGCCCTGGCTGACGCCGCGCTTTTGGCCCACCCCGACCCCTCGGCCCGCATAGCGCTTACCACAGACGCATCAAATTTGGCCATAGGGGCGGTCGTGGAGCAGCACGTTGACGGGGTTTGGCAACCGCTAGCATTTTTTAGCAAATCCTTAAACGAAACCGAGCGCAAATACAGCACGTTTGACAGAGAGCTGTTAGCGCTTCATTTGGCCATCCGCCATTTCCAGTTCTGGCTGGAAGGTCGGCGCTTCACGGCTTTTGTTGACCATAAACCGCTCACTTTTGCGATGTCTAAAATCTCAGAACCTTGGTCGGGCCAGCAACAAAGGCAGCTGGCCGCAATTTTGGAATTTACCACAGACATTCGGCACGTAGCGGGCAAACTCAACGTGGTGGCAGATTGCCTCTCCCGCGCCGTGACATCGTCAGGGCACGTGGAGGCAGATCATACTACCACAGCTGCAGGGCCCAAGACCAACTCGGAAGCGCACGCGGCCCCAGTTCACGTAGGGATAGATTACGCAGCCATGGCCGCAGAACAGGGTAGTGACGCGGACGTGCGCGCACTCCAGTCTGGACCAACAGGGTTAAGGCTGGAGAGCAGGGGTTTGTGTGACGGTGTGCCCCCCTTAATCTGCGACGTGTCAACCGGGCGACCTCGCCCGGTAGTCCCGGCCGCGTGGCGCCGCTGCGTTTTTGACTTGGTTCACTCCCAGGCGCACCCGGGAGTGCGCGCTTCGGTAAAAATGGTGGCGGAAAAGTTTGTTTGGCCGGGCCTGCGCAAGCACGTAAAGGAGTGGGCAAGAACATGCATGTCTTGCCAATGTGCCAAAATTCACAAGCACACGAAAGCTCCTTTAGAACCGTTCCGAATCCCAGCCAGGAGGTTTGACCATGTGCATGTCGACCTCGTGGGCCCCCTACCGTCCTCGCAGGGGTTCACACATCTTTTTTTTTTTTTTTTTTTTTTTTTTTTTTTTTTTTTTTTTTTTTTTTTTTTTTTTTTTTTTAGTATCAAAATATAATTTATTTAAGTTTTTGTAAAGGGTATACAGGTCGTTACAGCAATGCAGTGTTTACATTTTCATCACATGTTCCCTTATTTTCTGATATCTGACAACATTGGAAGATTAATTCTTACAACACCCCTTTTTTTTTTTTTTTTAAAGTGAAAGAAAAAGTGAAATTAAAGAGAAAAAAAAAAGAAGAAACAAATAACAAAAAAAAAACAAACAAACCAGTAAAAAACAAACAAAAAGAAAAAGTAAGTAAATAAAGATAAAAGAGCATCTGAGTAGCGTTGGAACAAAGAGCGGAACCATTATTGAAATGGTATTTGTCAAAGATTAGATCTAATGGAAGACACATATGCGGTCCAGGGTTGCCAAAAGTTCATGAACACATCCATGTCCTGTCTCAGTGCGAATGTCAACTTTTCCATCGAGTAAATGTCTTGGATCACGTTAGTCCAATCTTCAGGTGTAGGACAGTCCTTCAACATCCATTTTTTAGTTAGAGCTTTTTTGCTTGCCAATATTAAAACATTGAATAAGTATTTTTCTCCTCGTCTTTCCAGTGAGTCCGGTAGTAAACCCAAATACAAAGTTACAAAAGAAAAGGGAACTGTAATTTTGAATATTTTCCCCAATATTGTCTGTACCTTGGTCCAATATTGGTGGATAACTGGGCATGACCAAAACACATGAAAATGATTTGCAGTCTCTTCACCACACAAGCGCCAACAGTTCAATCCCTTATGGGTAAATTTGTTTTGTGCAGGTGTTCTGAAAAATCTTGCCAAGTTTTTCCATCCAAATTCTCTCCACTGCAGGGATGAGGTACTTTTCCATTGCTGTTTATTTAGCTTTTCCCATATTTCCAGTTGTAAAGTGAAATTCCCCTCTTTTTCCCATCTCTCTTTTATATAAGATGTGTTGTCTCCTTTTAAGTCTTGAAGACCTTGGTATATTTTAGAAATGTATCTGATCCCTGGGATCCCTTTATATGCCATTAAGAAGACCTTCAGAACACCTGACTGGGCCCTTTCCAAAACCTCCTTTTTAAGTATATTGTTTATGTGGTGTCTAAGCTGGAAGAACCTGTAAAGGTCTTGATTTATTAGGCCTTGTTTTTTCAAATCTTCAAAACTTCTTAAGATTTGCCCTTTAAAAAAATCGTAATATTTTATCAGCCCTTTCTCCTTCCACTTTTTAAATCTGGTGTCTGTTTTATTAGGAGTAAAGTCCTGATCATAGGCGATCCATTGCAGAAGTCGATAGGGCTCTTTAGTTTGATTCTCTCTGACTATCTTAAACCAAATTTTTAGCGGGGTCTCTATCCACGGGTTAGTGTTATTCAAAAGCTTAGGTAAGACATTGTTCCCTATTATCGCCTGTAGGGGGATGTCACTTGTTATTTGGCATTCGATCTCCTTCCATTGTGCAGTGTAGACTGGGTTACATATCTCTACTAAAGTTTTAATTTGTGCGGCTTTAAAGTAGTCCCTGATATTTGGCAGCGCGAGCCCACCTTTGTCTTTGTTTAGCTGTAGGGTTCTATATCTGATCCTAGGTCTCTTGCCCTGCCATATGAATCTTGAGATCCTTCTGTCCAGCTCCTGCCATGTTTTTTTGGGAGGTTCTACCGGTATTGTTTGGAAAAGGTATAGAAGACGTGGAAGTATATTCATTTTGACTGCTTCAATTCTTTGTGCAGTACCCAAGAATGGTATCATATTCCATCTTGCTAGGTCAGATTTTATTTTTGTCACCAGTGGATCATAGTTTAGTGATATAATTTTGTTGAGTTGTTTCGGGATATTGACCCCCAGATATTTCATAGATTCCGACTCCCAGTTAGTTTTGAGTTTGCTTAGTGAATAATGATTTGGGTCATAGTTGAATGTTAAAACTTGGGTTTTATGCATATTTAATTTGTACCCCGATAAATCTCCGTACTCTGAAAAAACTGAGGTTAGTTCTGGTAAAGAAGTGTCCGGCTGCCCTAGGTATATTAAAATGTCATCAGCAAAGAGTGCTATTTTATGTTCCTTCTGACCAAGTGTAATACCTTGAATTTTTTGGTTTTGTCTTATCCATTGGCTCAGAGGTTCTATGAAGATTGCAAAGAGCAGTGGAGACAGGGGGCAGCCCTGACGACATCCTCTTTCCAGTTCAAAAGATGATGATAAATTACCGTTAATCCTTATTTTAGCTGTTGGTTTTTTATATAATGCCTGTATAGTTCTAATGAAGTTGTTATGAAAATTGAAACTGGATAAGATTCTATATAGAAAAGACCAGTCAACCAAATCGAATGCTTTTTCAGCATCTAATCCCAATATGACTGCATTTAAGTTATATTTTTTTATATGATGAATTATGTGTAAAGTGCATCGAATGTTGTCTTGTGTCTGTCTTTGTCTTATAAAACCTGTTTGGTCTAAATGAATTAGGTCTGTCAGTATATTTTCTAACCTTTTGGCAAGGATAATGGTAAAAAGCTTATAGTCCTGATTTAGTACACTGATTGGTCTGTAGTTGGAGCACTCTAGTTTATCCTTTTCAGGTTTAGGTATAACTGCAATGACCCCTTCTCTCCAGGAGGGGGGGATTTCCCCTGTGTGGAGGACATAATTAAATGTTTTCAGGAGGAGAGGAGATAGTTGCTGTTTAAAGGTTTTGTACCACTCTGCTGTATAGCCATCAGCTCCTGGGGATTTGTTAGCTTTAAGTTTCATAATTGCTTTTTCCAATTCTTTAGGATGTATTTCTGACAGTAGTGTTTTATTTTGTGACTCCGTAAGTTGGGGAAGGTTTAATGTGTTTAGGAATGCCTCGGATGCGTTTTTATGTTTTTTGTGGGAGTATAAGTTCTTATAGTAATTCTCGAAGTTTTTAAGAATATCCTGAATTCTGAATTTTATTTCCTTTGATACTGGGTCTCTGATTTTGTAGATTGCTCTTTCTGTTTGATGTTTCCTCAATTTATAGGCTAGCAATTTTGCCGATTTACTGCCTGCTTCATAGTATTTTTGTTTCAGAAATGTAAGTTTCTTCTGGATTTCTATTGTGTAGATCTCATTTATTTGGTTTTTAATTTCCTTAATCTTGAGCGAGTCAGTAGAATGAGTGTTGCCTTTGTGTTCTTTTTCTAGGTTCCTAAGTTCTGACTCTAATGTGGATAGTTTTTCTTGTCTTAGTTTCTTTTGGGTTGCCAGTTTTGCAATAATCTTTCCTCTTATTACAGCTTTACATGCATCCCACAGTATTAAAGGGGATACTTCTCCATTATCGTTATCTTCCAAATATCTGAGAATATCTGATTCCAATTCATCTTTCAGTGGTCCTTTCAGGACATTTGAATTTAACCTCCAAGAAAATGTATTATTTGTGTATTTTTGGATATTTAAGTCCATGTAGATCGGACTGTGGTCGGAGAGATCCATCAGTCCTATTTTACATGTTTTTACTCTTCCAATGTCTCTATTAAACATAAAAAAATAGTCAATCCTTGAGTAAGATGAATGTGGAGTTGAGTAAAATGTATAGTCTTTTACACTGGGGTTGAGTTCCCTCCACACGTCACAGATTCCCAATTCTTTTAGTAGCATCCGAGTCTTCCTGTTTTGGGTGTTATTTTGATGTGGGGAATTACCAGAAGCATCCCAGTATGGATTCAGTCTAAGATTGAAGTCCCCACCACATATCACTAAACCTTGAGCTTTAGTTATCATTAGGTCGAATACATTTTTATAAAATTTCCAGTTAGCCCCTGGGGGAGCATACACATTCAGCAGGGTGATATCTTCTCCCTCTAGCCGCCCAGTTACCAAACTGTATCTCCCTTCTTTATCTTTGTGTTCTGATTTTTTTTCAAATGTAATTTTGGTTGATATCAATGTCGCTACTCCCCTCCTCCTCCCTGATTTATATGAAGATGAAGAGATCATTTTAAACCCTTGTCTACTGAGTTTATTGTGTTCCACGTCTGTTAGGTGGGTTTCTTGTAAAAGTATTATTCCTGCTTTGTCTTTTTTCATTTTGCCTAGAATCTTGGATCTTTTAACTGGATTCAGGATTCCTTTTACATTATATGAAATTATTTTGGTTACACCCTGTTTCTCCATTGTGTTGTTTTGTTTAGTATAACTGTGTGGTGGCCCTCTTTTGTGCTACTCAGAAACTGAAAGAACATTAAAAACAAGAAAAACATTAAGAACATAGTGTAAAAAACTTTAAAACAAAAAGCTGTCATAAGAACTTCCTGAGCTGAGGTCTTTTTAAAGACCCTGTAAGAGCCTTGATGGAGTGAAGGCTCTGAGGGAAATTCCTCAAACTCTGTTACGTGTTGAGGGCCCTCTCTTACCACTGAAAGTAGTCCCATGCTTTTAACGTGAGTTTCAGAACCCAATCCAAACTTGTAATGATTTTTTTTTTTTTTCCTTTTATGCCTAAACCCTGTGAAATTGTGTGCACCCTCCCACCCCCATCACATCAAACATTCACGCAAAAACAGTATTTGTTAGTATGAGGAGAACATGTGGATTATTGTCACATTTCTATTTTAACAAGTTTTTTTTTTTTTATTACAAAGACTTATTTGTTTCAAATAATATGATTGTTCCATGAAATGTTTTACCACATGCTGAATATGCATCTCCTTTAATGTTTGTTACCTTGTATGAGGGGGGTTGGATGTGCGGATTGATTCAAGAGAAAAAAAAAAAAAAAAAAAAAAAAAAAAAGGTCGCTATTCCAACCTGAAAACGGATAGTTTATCCGCGACGCTCTGGTGCTGGGTTTCCCGCTGCTGGTCCGTGGATTTTGAAGGTCTTTGTGTTGTCCATGTTTGTGTTTTGATCTTCTCACTCGGGTCTGCTGGGGGTTTAAATACCGTTACCGGGAGGCCTCTTTTCGCCATGTCAGCTGTTGCTTCTTCCGCCGAATTATAGAGACACGTTTCATCGCCGTAGAAGACCCTTAACTTCGCAGGAAATGGTGTCTGAAAGCGCAATTTCTTCTCTCTTAACACCTTTTTCGCGTCATTGTATTCCCTGCGCTTTTTAAGGACCTCCGGGGCGTAATCGTGTTCCACGTAGACTTTTCTCTCCTGGTGCATAAATCCTTTTTTCTGCCAGGCCAGTCTTACAACCTCTTGTTTTATTTTGAAATTGGAAAATCTTACCAACACCGAACGTGGGGGCGCTTCCGCCGCCGGCCTAGCGGCTAATGAACGATGTGCCTTTTCTATCTTCAAGTCGGTGGTTTGTGGAATATCCAATTTCTCTCTTAGTAAGGATTCCACGCATTCTGCCATTGAGTTAAAACCATTTTCGGATCCTTCTATCAGACCATGAATTCTTATGTTGTCTCTTCTTTGTTTTCCTTCTTGGTCGGTTAGCTTAGCCTCTATAGCTGCTTGTCTTTTGCGTAGGTCTAGCACAGAATCTTCGAGCACTTTTATTCGATCCTCTGTTTCCAAGATTCGGTTCTCGGCCTGGTCCACTCTGCTGTTTGTCCTTTTCAATTCTTCTCTGAATTCCCGAAATTCGGCCGTAACATCTCGGCGAAATCGTCGTAGCTCCTCAAATAGTGATTTCAGGCTAACCCTTTTGTTAGCTATCACCAGTTCCTCGTCTTCTGAACGGAGATCTTCCAGTTCGGATTCTCCGGCCGATACGTGTCCTGGCCTGGAGAATTTCAGTTTCTTCTGTTTTCCTTTAGACATGATGATTTTGTCTTTTGATTTTCACTCCTCCAAAAATCTGTTAAGTTTGATTTTCAAGGTGTTATCCTGGATTGGGTCTGAGAACTTCAGTGTTAAGCTGCAGTCGCCATGGCGTCCAGACCGGAAGTCTCACACATCTTTTAACAATGGTGGACCGAACCACACATTGGCCAGAAGCGGTCCCGCTGACGTCAACTACGGCCGCAGAGGTGGCTCGCGTTTTTTTAAAGACCTGGGTAGCGCGTTTCGGAGTCCTGTCGGACATCACGTCCGATAGGGGGCCTCAGTTTGTCTCAGAGCTCTGGTCTGCGATGGCCAGCAGCTTAGGGGTGACAATCCATCACACTACAGCGTATCACCCCCAGGCTAATGGTTTATGCCAGCGTTTTCATAGGTCTTTGAAGGCTGCCCTCGGAGCGTCACTAACGGATGCAGATTGGGTTAACAAACTACCGTGGGTTTTATTGGGGTTGCGTTCTGCACCCAAGGAGGATCTAGACGCCTCCCCAGCAGAATTAGTTTTTGCACAACCTCTCAGGCTCCCCGGTGAATTCTTACCAGAACAGCCAGAGCCGGGGTGCCTCCCAGCTCTGAGGCCACTAAGCAGCACGGGAGCAGACATGCTCCCAGGCCCGGTTCATCACACCTTTCCGCGGGTTTTTGTTCCCCAGGCTTTAAAAAATGCCGAGTTCATTTTTGTTAGGCACGAGGCTTTAAAGCCAACCCTCCGCCCGCCATATGATGGTCCATATAGAGTGCTGGAACCTGGAGATAAACATTTTGTGCTGGATTTGGGGAACAGAAAAGAGACAGTCAGCATTGACAGACTCAAGCCTGCCTTCATGTTGAGTGACGAGCCTGTATGAGTGGCGAGCGCACCTCGACGCCCCAGCCCCCCCGCAGGGATCAAATAACCACTCTTTTCCTCAAGCTGCAGATTCCTTACAAGACAGCACCGCTGGGACGCCGAGGCAGGTGTACAGCAGATTTGGAAGATGGTTGAAACCCAGACGACACACAGACTGATGTGAATGTGACAATGTGTTTTAAGATATGCTGTCGGGGTTGTCATAGCAGTTTTAAGGCAGACATGGGGCATAGACTGTACTGTTACTGTTATCACTGTGTTTTTAACGTGATCAACTTGTATAGTTATGCCAGTGATGTCACCATATTCTGTGAACCTTCATATATTGTCCTTTTCTTAGACGTTTGGGGGGGGGGCTGTAGTTCATATAGCCATATCTGCATATGTATAGACACAGGGAGATGTTTTGTGATTGCATGTGTGGAATGACCTCACGTCTCAGAAGAGGACAATAGGTCTGGACCGCCTGCGGAGAACAACGAGGAGATGGAGGCGCGGCGGTGAAGACCTGAAAAGATTTCCTGACCCCCTAGGGTCAGACGAAGGAACCGGAGGACATTGGAAGGAGACATGGGATGATGAGAAGGATATGACAAGGATGTGTGATGTTGGCTATTGTGTGATGTATAAGTATGGGGGTCTGACTGCGATCAGCCTCTTTCTGCTTTCTGCCTTTGGTGAGACATGTTGGGGAGGTGAAGCCGACATTAAATCTGAATTATAAAATCACTCAGCTTCTTCATTCAGAATCCTTTAAAAAATTTCTGGATCCAGACGGTGATCCGGATCATCCCCAAAATTTAATCAGTTCTTCCTTGTAGCATTTCCAACAACGCCTGAAAGTTTCATTGAAATCCGTCCAAAACATTTTTGAGTTATCTTGCTAACCAACAGACAAACAAACAGACAGACAGACAAACTCCGGCAAAAACATTACCTCCTGGCGGAGGTAATAAACCATATCCCTGCAAGTGGTCAAAAATTGCATAGCAACAACTCTTTCTAAGATTTTTGAAATGAAAGGCAGATTAGAGATTGGTCGATAGTTAGCCAAAACTCCTGGATTGAGCGTTGGCTTTTTGAGTAAGGGTTTAATTACAGCAATTTTAAAAGCCTGCGGTACATGACCTAAAGTTAAAGAAGAATTGATTATTTGAAGAATACGGCTACCAATAAATGGGAAGACTTTTTTAAGTAACCTGGTAGGAATAGGGTCTAAAAGACAAGTTGAAGGCTTGGATGAGGGGATTATTTTATCTAACTCTAAAAGGTCAATTGGAGTAAACGTATCTAAACAGATACCAGTTGAAGGAGTTGTAGTAGTTGCTGTACTTAAGTTTATGGTGGGAAGAATCTGACTGATTTTATCTCTTAATAGATAAAATGTTATGATTGAAAAAGTTCAAAAAGTCCTGACTAGAAAGCTCTAGGGGGATGTGAGGATTGACAGAGTCCTGACTCTTTGTCAGCCTGGCTATAGTGTTGAAAAGAAACCTGGAATTATTCCTATTCTCTTCTTATAATGCAGAGTAATAACTTGTTCTGTGGGACACATATATGCACATATGTATATCACTGTATGATTCATACATATACCACCTTAGGCTTCACATCTGAGACGGAACAAAGGACTGAGCCTCTTTGGAGATAACATGAGGATGTGAAAGTTTAGTCTTTGGCATGCAAAGAGACGGCCTTGGGGGATTTCGCCCAGCGGCCAGAGACTGAAGGTGGGGGGTTTTAAGATCGGGAAGAAGATGCATTGTTACTGGGGATTAAGTACAATGTGACTGTGTGCTTTGATGTCCGGGGGAATAAAAGGGACAGATGTTGGGGGATTCTTTCTCTTTCTGTTTTTGGATGATGTTGGAGAATGTGAATAAACCTGACTCGTGAGATAAACTCAGCCTCGTCATTTCCACATACTCTACACTGGTGACCCTAAGACGTATCATGAGCGAAAGAAATTCCCCCGAGCCGGACTCGTCAGGAGCCAACCAGGCGAATGCAGCCACAGTCCAGCTACCAGACTTCTGGCAAGACAACCCGTGCTCCTGGTTCCACTTGGTCGAAGCACAGTTCGCCCTCCGGGGGATAACGGTAGATGACACGAAATTCTACCATGTTATTGCCAAGCTCCACAACCGCACGGCTCGACATGTGCAGAGCCTTTTGGAGCGCCCACCGGCCGACGACAAATACGACGGGTTGAAGGCGGCGCTCATCCAGCGTTTCACTCCCTCAGTCCAGGAGAGAGCGGAGAGGCTCCTGGCTCTGAACAACTTGGGAGATAGCACGCCCGTTGACTTGATGGAGGACATGCTGAGGTTGAGGGGCTCAGACGGCGACGACTTTCTCTTCACCCACATTTTCCTGAGAACCCTACCATCGGCCACGAGAGCGACCCTGGCCAGTTCACCGTTGTTGGCCCAGCGGGACTTCCACGCGCTGGCCCAGGAGGCACAACAGATTCTCAATGCCAGCAAACAGCGCGCGGCCACCGTGGCAGCGACGGAGCTCGGCGCGACGACCGGAGATGGCAGGGGGCCAGAGGTGGCGGTAGCAGACCCACCGACATCGGCGGTGGTGAGGGCCAAGGATCGCGGAGGAGACGACCTCTGTAGTAGTAGTAGTAGATTAGTTTATTTGACAGGGACAGTGCAATAAACATAGACAATTAATCAAAGACAATCAATCTGATGTGTTACACATAGAGTGTATAGCTATTAGCTAATTTGCAACTCTTGTCCCTGGATGGGCTTTAGAAAAAAGAATCAAGTAAAGATGGGAAAAAAAAAAATATACACAATAACCACATACATCAATGCAGAAAAACCATAAATACACAATTATAAATATTATAAATATTATAAATACACAAATATAACAGCCTGACTCACATTTAACATAAATATTATAAACATTATAAATACACAAATATAACAGCCCGACTCACATTCAACACATATAACATAACTCACACTTGCCCATAACTCACTGTTTCTACCATCGCCACTTTGCAGAGAGGGCACGCAAATGTATACCACCGTGCCAGTTCAAGCGCTCGGGAAACGCCAAGGCCGGGGGGTCGGTAGCAGCCGCGGCCCTCGGGGAAGAGAACAAGCTGCTCTACTTGACGGACGCGTGTTCAGGGAGGCAATTCCTCGTGGACACAGGCTCCCAAGTGAGTTTCATCACGCCTACCTATGCTGACTGGCTGGCGGGTCCCGGAAGCCACGGAGCGTCAGCAGCGAACGGCTCGAGGATTAAGACCTTTGATGAGAGGACTCTGCTTCTGTCCCTACACGGCCGTACATTTGAGTGGACTTTTGTTATAGCTGCAGTGAGCTTCAATATATTGGGGGCTGATTTTCTGTGCTCACATGGTTTGTTGGTTGATCTTGCTAATAGGCGCCTGGTTAATGCACTTTCTTTTTATTCTATTCCCTGTGCAGCCCGAGTGACCCCGCCCACAGCACAAGCCAACGTCGCAACGGCAAGCGGTAAGTTCCACACACTACTCACTCAGTTCCCAGCACTCACGGTTCCCACATTTTCAGCAGCTGTCGCTAAACACGGAGTGGAACATTTTATTACTACCACCGGACCGCCCGTTTTTGCAAAAGCTCGGCGCTTGGATGCAGCTAAACTGACCATAGCGCGCGAGGAGCTCGCCAACCTGGAAAAGTTGGGCATCATCAGGCGTTCGAAAAGCCCATGGGCTTCCCCGCTTCACATGGTCCCTAAAGCTGACGGCTCGTGGCGACCTTGCGGAGATTTCCGCAGGTTGAACAATGCTACAGCGCACGACCGCTACCCAATCCCGCATATCCAAGATTTTTCCGTTCATTTGGCGGGGGCGCGCATTTTTTCTAAGATTAGGGATGAGAATCCTCTGCGGATCCAAGGAATTCCTCTGATTTGATCATGTCTAGGGTCATTCTCGTGAATCGTCTAAATTTAAGGAGAATTTTTTTTTTTTCGGGGGTGGGGGGGGGGGGGTCTG
The DNA here is from genome assembly GCA_020510985.1 of Pholidichthys leucotaenia. Taxonomy (NCBI): domain Eukaryota; kingdom Metazoa; phylum Chordata; class Actinopteri; order Cichliformes; family Pholidichthyidae; genus Pholidichthys; species Pholidichthys leucotaenia. The sequence goes on from CM035847.1 coordinate 291,702,388, forward strand.
TTATGAGCGGCGAGTCGTATTTTCGATCGGCTGCTCAAATCCACCACGCAGAATGCGCTACCCAGCGAGATCAGTAATGTAACAAGGCCACTGATTGGCTGATACTTATTGAAGCAACCAATCGGCGGTATTGTTATTCCTTTGTCATATCCCACACGCGGAGCGAAATGCAAATGGCGGACAATTCAATCAACCGAGTTTTCCCGATTTCGTGAAAATGGTGAACCTAAAACTCACGAAAGACAACAAAGCAAGAAGACAAAGGGATAAGGAACAAGTTTCGTTGGGAATGGCTCGAAAAAAAACAGAAGCATCTCAAAATTGTGGCTATAAGGAGATCGAATTACTCGCTCGTGCTGCGTTCAAAACGATCGATGGACACGGTTAAATTCAGATGCCAGTCAAAGTTCATCACAATCGGCCCCGATTACAGCAATTAGTGATTGGAAGACACATTCCGAGGTAAGATTTTTTCTCGTTATAAGTAATGTACTTGAGAATTTTCACGTTATGAATTTGTTATGAAATAGCATGTGTAAGTTGTGACGTCATGCCTGTTTTGAAACACTATTGATAATTTGAAACACTAAACATCTTTTAGGTTTTACTTACTTTCTTAGATTATCTTTCAAATATTAAAATATACTAATATGCAACTTTTTTATATTCCTAGTAACACTAACAAATGCACACATTAATAAATCAAAATGCTTGCAGAATGTCAGTATATTTTAATAAATGGGTGATGGACTTGGTGATGGAATTTTGTTAATATTTATAATTTATTTTACTTGGTTAAATTATTTTGTCTGTTCTAGAACAATATAAATGTAATTCTGTGTCAGTTCTAGGGGCAGCAGTTTAGGGGGCGGCTGTGGCACAGGTGTAGTGTGACCGACTACTGATCGGAGGGTCATGGGTTCGATTCCCACTCTGTCTGAAGTCTGCATGTCAAAGTGTCCTTGAGCAAGACACTGAACCCCCAGTTGCTCCTGGTGGCCAGGCTAGCGCCTGTGTGTGTATGGCAGCTCTGCCGCCATCAGTGTGTGAATGTGTGCGTGAATGGGTGGATAGCAGGATCTGTAAAGTGCTTTGGTCATCCAGAGATGAGAAAAAGCGCTATATAAGTGAACGCCATTTACCATTCTGAACATATTAAATAGTAGTAAAATATAATTTAGTATTATTACATCAACATACCATTCAGATATCATAAATTTACACATGTGATGCAGCAGCAGATTAAAAAGGTAAACTATAAATGCATTTGTACTTACTTCTAACTTTAAATATAAGCCCACATTTGAGCATTCTAAAACACCAGATTTCGTTAGCTTCTGGGGGGCATTGCCCCCCAGACCCCCCACCAAGGCTCCACCTTGGATCCAGCTTGGGGGACGCAGGCCTAACTAAGACCCCCGGCTTAATTTCCTCTGTTTTTTCCAAACCTCATTCTCATCCCTGTAAGATAGACTTGGTCCACGGGTACCACCAAGTCCCAGTGCGCACTGAGGACATACCCAAAACAGCGGTAATAACTCCGTTTGGCCAATTCGAGTTTTTGCGCATGCTGTTTGGGCTTAAAGGTGCTGTGCAGACGTTCCAACGCATGATGGACGCAGTGTTGCGCGATCTCCCCTTCGTGTTCGTCTACCTGGATGACATCTTGGTAGCCAGCGCGTCCGAAGACGAACACGAAAATCACCTCACGGCAGTTTTCCGGAGGTTGGGAGAGCACGGGTTAATAATCAACCCAGCGAAGTGTCAGTTCGGGGTGACGCAGATTGATTTTTTGGGGCATCGCGTCTCTCCAGAAGGAGTAGTTCCTCTGCCTGACAAAGTGCACGCAGTAACAAATTTTCCCCAGCCACAAACGGTCAAAGCGTTACAGGAGTTTTTGGGAATGGCGAATTTTTATAACCATTTCCTCCCCCGCGCAGCGCAGCTCATGCAACCATTGTATGCCGCGCTAAAAAAACAAAAACCCACAAATAAAATCGAATGGTCTCCGGAGCGAGAGCGAGCATTCTCGGAGGTCAAAACAGCCCTGGCAAACGCTGCGTTGTTAGCACATCCAGACCCAAAGGCCCGCATAGCGCTCACTACTGACGCGTCAGATGTGGCCATAGGGGCGGTCGTGGAGCAGCAGGTAGCCAGGGCTTGGCAGCCGCTCGCCTTTTTCAGCAGGACTTTGCGCGATAGTGAGCGAAAATACAGCGCATTCGACAGGGAGTTGTTAGCTCTCCACTTGGCCATTCGCCACTTCCAGTTCTGGCTGGAGGGACGCCGTTTCACCGCGTTCGTCGACCACAAGCCGCTGACTTTCACGATGGCCAAGGTTTCAGAACCGTGATCAGGCCGGCAGCAGAGGCAGCTGGCTGCAATCTCAGAGTTTACTACCGATATTCAGCACGTAGCGGGTAAACTGAATGTAGTGGCAGACTGTCTCTCGCGCGCCGTAGTGGCTCCAGTCCGCGTAGGGATAGATTATGCAGCCATGGCCGCGGAGCAGGCTAGCGACGCGGAAGTGCGCGCGGCCCCAGTCCGCGTAGGGATAGATTACGCAGCCATGGCCGCGGATCAGATTAACGACGCGGACGTGCGCGCGCTCCAGTCTGGATCACAGGGTTAAGGCTGGAGAACAGGGTGCTGCAGGATGGTACGCCCCACCCCTAATCTGCGATGTCTTCACGGGACGACCGCGCCCGGTGGTACCGGCCGTGTGGCGCCGCCACATTTTTGACTCGATTCATTCTCTGGCACACCCGGGGGTGCGCGTGTCGGTCAAAATGGTAGGAGAGAAATTTGTATGGCCGAGCCTGCGCAAACAAGTTAGAGAGTGGGCAGCAGCCTGCATGGCTTGTCAACGAGCCAAGGTACACAGGCACACGAGAGCTCCCTTGGAGCCGTTTCACATCCCGGCTAAGAGGTTCGATCATGTTCACGTGGAACTCGTAGGCCCCCTCCCGCCATCACAGGGGTGCACACACCTTCTGACAATGGTAGACCGCACCACGCGCTGGCCGGAAGTGGTCCCACTGTCATCAACCACAGCCGAGGAGGTAGAGCGCGCGTTTTTAATGGCATGGGTAGCGTGCTTTGGAGTCCCGTCGGACATTACGTCCGACAGAGGTCCTCAATTTGTTTACAAACTTTGGTCAGCGATGGCCCGCAGCCTGGGGGTTAACGATCCACTGCACTACCGCATACAACCCGCAGGCTAATGGGTTATGCAAACGTTTTCATAGGTCATTGAAGGTGGCCCTCAGAGCGTCGCTTACGGATGCAAATTGGGTGGACAGGCTACCATGGGTTTTATTGGGGTTGCATTCTGCACCTAAAGATGATTTAGAAGCCTCCCCGGCTGAGCTAGTTTTTGCGCAGCCACTTCGGCTGCCTGGGGAATTTCTCCCAGATAATCCTGCGCCAGAATGCTCCCCGGCTCAGCGGTTGCAGAGTGGCACGGAAGCGGGCATGCTGCCTGGCCCCTTTCACCACAGTTTTCCGCGCGTTTTTGTACCTAAGGCTCTAAAAAATGCGGAGTTTGTTTTTGTTAGACACGATGCGCATCACCCACCGTTGCGACCACCTTATGATGGACCATTTAAAGTGCTGGAAACAGGGGATAAGCATTTTTTGCTAGATTTGGGGGGCAGGAAAGGAAAGATTGGCATAAACAGGTTCAAACCCGCCTTTATGTTGGCCGACGAGGATGTGCTGTTGGCCACGGCTCCTCGGCGCGGCAGACCCCCTAAGGAGCATTCCCCAGAACACCCACAGGGATTGACTAACAGTTCTCATCCTCAGACAGCAGCTCCCCAGCAGGAGGGCGCCGCGAAAGTGGTAAAGCCCGCTTACAGTAGATTCGGGAGGAGACTGAGGCCCAAGCAACACGTGGACTGATGTGTAATAATTTTACCATGACATGCAGACTGTTATTACGTTGTTCCATCTTAGACGTTTGGGGGGGTCATGTGGGACACATATATGCACATACGTATATCACTGTATGATTCATACATATACCACCTTAGGCTTCACATCTGAGATGGAACAAAGGACTGAGCCTCTTTGGAGATAACACGAGGATGTGAAAGTTTAGTCTTTGGCATGCAAAGAGACGGCCTTGGGGGATTTCGCCCAGCGGCCAGAGACTGAAGGTGGGGGGTTTTAAGATCGGGAAGAAGATGCATTGTTACTGGGGATTAAGTACAGTGTGACTGTGTGCTTTGATATCCGGGGGTATAAAAGGGACAGATGTTGGGGGATTCTTTCTCTTTCTGTTTTTGGATGATGTTGGAGAATGTGAATAAACCTGACTCGTGAGATAAACTCAGCCTCGTCATTTCCACATACTCCACAGTTCTAGCTTTTCTAAGAGATTTTTTTTATAAATTAGGAGATGATTTCTCCACACTAAATAGAATTCATCTAAATTAGTGGAATGCCATTTTCTTTCTAATTGATGAGTCTTCTGTTTTAAGCTACGAGTTTCTGTGTTAAGCAAAGGGGTTAGAAATCTCTGATTAGACTTTTTCTTTTTTAAAGGGGCCACCAAATCTAGAGTCTGATGCAGAGAGGCTGTAACACTATCTACCATGCTATCAATTACAGAAGGAGCAGGCTCTCCATCTTTTGTTTCCGTTGTGTTGACCCATAGTATAGAGGAGACAATCTGCAAAAATCTGGTAACAACACCATCTGAAAGACATCTGCTGTAGTAATATTTTTCTTTAGGAGTCAAATAATCAGAAATAGTGAAATCAAAGGTTTGCAGGCAATGGTCTGACAGTACAGGATTATGAGGAGACACTACCAGATTTTCTATTTCTATACCATAAGTCAGAACAAGGTCCAATGTGTGGTGGAGATAATGGGTAGAATTTTCTACTTTCTGGGGAAACCCCATTGAGTCTAATATTGAATGCCTTTTTAAGACAGTCACTATCTACATCAATATGTATATTAAAATCCCCTACTATAATCTATCTATCCATCTATCTATCGATCTATCTATCTATCTATAATTATTCTATCTGATTTCAGCACTAAATCAGATAAAAATTCAGTAAATTCGGATAAAAACTCTGAGTAGACTGAGGGAGGACAGTAAACTATGGCAAAGAAAACTGGGTTTAAGCTAAGATTGCTAACATGCCTCATACTGAGGACCAGGCCCTCAAAGGAATTAAAACATGAGTTTTGCTTTACATTAACTAGTAATTTAGAATGGAAAATTGCCGCTACTCCACCTCCACGACCAGAACTTCTGGGATTATGATAGTTTAGATAACCAGAGGGAGTTGATTGATTTAAACCAACATAATCATCTTGCCCTAGCCAAGTCTCTGTAAGGGATATTAAATCAATCTGATGATCAATTAATAGATCATGAACTAGTAGAGACTTGGGAGTTAGAGACCTAATATTTAACAAACCACATTTAATTTTTAAATTATGAGGAGGAACAGAGGCCAAATTATTAAATTTAGAGACTTGATGTTTAATTTGAGTTTTACCAACTTTTTGTTTAATCACTTTGGGATGTTTATACATTATATTTTTATTAACTTTGGGGGAAGTAGACAAAGGTTCTCTAAAGGGGAAGACAGGGGCAAAGTTGAGGGGTGGCGGATGAGGAGGAGCTGCAGAAAGGTGTGTATTTATCAAGTTATGTTGTATTTGTCTTGGGTTATAATATTTTGGGTAACGGGAGACAGACACTATCTCTATGGGGTTATAAATTGAAGACTGATCTAAACATTGAGGATTATTTGGATTAATAGGATTAACATGAGAAGTAGAAACAAAGAAGGGCTGGTTGGCAGACCCAGGAACTTCGGGGTGAGTTAACGCACCAAATTTCAGTCACTGTACTAAAAAACACTGAATGGAATAGAACAGATTGTCCCTTAAAACACGTGCACCAAGTCTATTTGGATGGATGCCATCTGGCCTCATAAGTGATGGACGGTTCCAAAACAGACTGAAATTGTCTACAAAACCAATGTTAAAAGTAGGACATGTAGAACACAACCAGGTATTAACGCTGAGAGTTCTGCTAAAATAATTGCAACCTCGTCTGAAAGGTGCCAAAGGCCCAGAGATAAACACATGTCTGCCACAGTTCATAAGAGTAGACAGAAGGCTCCTGAAGTCACTCTTTAAGATCTCCGACACTTTATCTGGGATGTTGTTGCATCCAACATGTACAATGACAGTTTTAGCGTGGGGGAATTCATTTAATTGGTCAGGGGTAAGAGCCTCAATGTCAGACACTTTAGCCCCAGGAAAAATTTAGTGACACAGTACCTGCTTCTGACGTTCCTCATAATCGAGTCACCAATTACCAACGTCGTTTGGGGGGGCTTTGTCAGTGGTTTCTGAAGTGGTGGATAATTTTGCTGATTTGTTGTTGTGGTGGCGGGGTGATGCACTCTCTTCTTTTTGGAGCTGGTGTATAATTTGGCACACCTAAAGTAGTTTTAATCCGGGGCTTGCGGGTTTGGGCTGCCGCTGAAGGAGGAGGAGGAGGGGCGGCCATGGGAGGATGATCGATGTCCAGGTGGGGAAAATCTTCCAGAGAAAGGATGTCGAATCTGTTTTCCAGTAGCAAGGGAAGAGAAGAGGCGCGGCCATGTCTGGTCAATCGCCGATGTTTGCTAGTTGGCCCAACCAAGGTCCGGGGCGTGCACTGAGGATGAGAAAAACCACCCGGGGCTTTGGGTTTAGCTCCGCGCGGAAGCCAGTGTTTATTGCTGGGGTCCTGGACATCTGAAGAGACCGGAGCAGGGGTGGAAGTGGATGGCAATGTGTTGAATTCACCCAGGTAAGTAGCCGTCTCTGCCAGCTGCGAGTCGGTTGCCGGGGCCGATGTTCGCCCGAGAATTATAGTGTCAAGGTGGTCTCTTCTCTCATGAATCGCCCAGGCGGGGCGGAATGGAGATCCAAACGCTGGCTGTGAGTTGCAAAAGTTTAATCAAAAACACAAATTATAACAGGCAAAAACTTACAGACAGGAATACAAGGAGGTTGAATAGCGCTCAGGCTAAGCCGTGTGGAAATGCCGGAGTGACCAGGAAGGAAAGGTGTGGGGAAATGCCAGGATACAATGTTGAAGTGTGGGACACATGCAGGAATACAGTGATGAGATGTGGGACTCACATCTGTAGACAAAGCAAAGGACGCCACACTGAGCTGCGGGGCGGCGTCCCTTAACCAGTTGAGGATTTCTGTTGCATATACGCACCCTCTAGTGGTGAAGATTTTTTTGAAGAAACTATTCAGTTTAGATATCACAAATTACAAAGGCTGTAACTTGAAAGTGGTAAGAGATAATGTCTTACTGTAAATGAGAAAGCTGTAGAATATGATTCAAAGTTTATGATAGGAGTAAATTTACACATCTAATTTGCATAATATGATGGCAGCCATATCATATTACATAACTTTCAGTCAAAGTGGACTTTAGACATGTTTACACAAAGGATGGTTTTGTTTGTTTTTTGTTATCCTCAAAATATATGAACCAGAAAATCAGTAGAATGTAAACAAACTGATAAAAACATCAGACGTACCGCTCATCATGTGTTGCAAAAAAAAAAAAAAGAGCTGTTGTAAATGAAAAATGCTGCTATAAGCATACAATGTTTGAGGTGTTTTTTTTGGGGGGGGGGTGGATAAATGTTAGATATTCTGTTATATTGTGGAGAGAGAAATAATCAGGCAGAGAGGTCCAGATCATATCAGGTTTTATTCACTCTCTCTCTACATTTCTCTAGAAACACAAGCAGCAAAAGAGTAACAGATCTCTGGCACCTCTGCTCTTAAATCCTACCACTCGGTCAGCCTTCTCTGTGTGCTGCCTTAACATCAAAGCCTTTGTAATTCCCATTCTCTTTGTCACTGTTCACATCAACACACCACCTCCACATCCACACACAATCCCCCCCATGACAATTCTCTTTTGCCTTTTAAGTCTGAGTGTGAATATACTGAGAGGGATCCCCCGCCCCCCAGACTCAGACTGAGCCTTGATCCTCATGTCCTTTGGGCTTCAGCTTTCGTCCGTAGTGGCTGTAACGTGGGGTCTGAGGCTTCAAGGTTGGGGGTGTGTCCGTCTGTGGGGGACATTGGGAGGGAGGAAAACATCATTAGCATGCCCTTGTGGCTGATCTGACGAGTCATTTACCTGGGGAGTTCTCAGTGGGGGTCGTCTGCACCGAGGAGTTCGAGCCAGCACCACTTGCTTGTCTGATAACACGAAAGCCGGCTTAAGCCTGTCTATACAGACTGTTTCTCTGCATCCCCCCAAGTCTAACACAAAATGTTTCTCCCCGGGTTCCAGCACTCTGAATGGGCCATCGTAGGGTGGGCGCAAGGGGGTCCAGTGGGCATTGTGCCTGACAAATACGAATGCCGCATCCTTCAAGGCCCTTGGTACAAAAGCGTGTGGAAAACAGTGGTGAATCGGACCGGGTACCGTCCCTGCCACTGCGTTACGCGGTGAAAGCGGGGATGGATCAGTGTTCAGCGCGGGGCTGTCCGGCAAAAATTCCCCTGGGAGCCACAGCGGCTGGGAAAAAAACAGCTCTGCTGGGGAGGCTGCCCAATCCTCCTTCGGTGCTGAACGCAACCCTAATAGAACCCAGGCAACCGGTCCACCCAATTTGCATCTGCAAGCGAAGCCCTGAGCGCTGCTTTAAGCGATCTATGGAAACGCTCACATAACCCATTGGCCTGTGGGTTGTACACGGTCGTGCAATGAAGTGAGACGCCCAGGCTCTGGGCTATGGTGGGCCAGAGGTTGGAAACAAATTGCGGGCCTCGATCGGAAGTGATATCCGAAGGGGCGCCGAAACGTGCCACCCATGTCGTCAAAAAAGTGCGTGCAACTTCTGCGGACACGGTGGAAGCTAGTGGGACTACTTCGGGCCAGCACGTGGTGCGGTCCACCACTATCAGGAGGTGTGTGAACCCTTGCGATGGCGGGAGGGGGCTCACGAGGTCCAGGTGAACGTGGTCCAACCGCTTAGCCGGGATATGGAACGGCTCCAAGGGGGCCTTTGTGTGACTGTGCACTTTAGCTCGCTGGCACACTACGCAGGCTGCAGCCCACTCTTTCACCTGTTTGTGCAGGCCTGGCCATATGAACTTCGCTCCCACCATTTTGACTGACGCACACACTCCTGGGTGCACCAGGGAATGAACCGACTCAAAAGCGCAGCGGCGCCAAGCGCTTGGGACCACCGGGCGCGGGTGGCCCATGGAGACGTCACAGACTGGGGGCGCCCCCGTCTTGCAGTACTCTGCTCTCCAGCCTTAACCCTATTGGTCCAGACTGGAGCGCGCAAACGTCCGTATCACTGCTCTGTGCAGCGGCCATGGCCGAGTAATCTATCCCCACGTAGACTGGGGCCACTAATGCGCGTGAGAGGCAGTCCGCCACCACATTGAGTTTACCGGGCACATGCTGAATGTCGGTCGTAAACTCCGAGATCGCGGCCAGCTGTCTCTGCTGCCGGCCCGACCATGGTTCCGAAACCTTGGCCATCGCAAACGTCAGCGGCTTGTGGTCTACGAACGCAGTGAAGGTGTGCCCTTCCAGCCAGAACTGGAAGTGGCGTATGGCCAGGTGGAGAGCCTGTAACTCTCTGTCGAACGCGCTGTATTTACGTTCACTGTCGTGCAAAGAGCTGCTAAAAAAGGCGAGTGGCTGCCAAGAACCGGCGACGTGCTGCTCCACGATGGCCCCTATGGCCACGTTTGAGGCGTCGGTAGTGAGCGCTATCCAAGCCGCTGGGTCCGGGTGCGCCAGCAGTGCGGCGTTCGCCAGAGCTGTTTTAACCTCGGAAAACGCCTGCTCCCGCTCAGGAGTCCAGTTGACTCTGTCCGCCAGTTTCCATTTCTTAAGCGCAGCGTACAATGGCTGCATGAGCTGGGCTGTGCGGGGGAGGAAACGACTGTAGAAGTTAACCATCCCCAAAAACTCCTGCAGCGCCCTGACTGTCTGAGGCCAGGGAAAATTCGCCACGGCGCGCACCTTGTCCAGCAAGGGTATCGCGCCCTCCGGTGAGATGCGGTGGCCCAAAAAAATCGATCCCCGTCACCTCGAACTGGCACTTCACCAGGTTGATTATTAATCCGTGCTCCTCCAACCTCTGGAAAACTGTCCTGAGGTGGGTTACGTGTTCGTCCTCGGACGCGTTGGCCACGAGGATGTCGTCCAGGTAGATGAACACAAATGGCAGATCATGCAACACCGCATCCATCATGCGTTGGAATGTCTGCGCCGCGCCTTTTAACCCGAAGGGCATGCATAAAAACTCAAACAGGCCAAATGGGGTTATTACTGCCATTTTAGATATGTCCTCAGCACGCACCGGGACCTGGTGGTAACCGCGGACCAGGTCTATCTTTGAAAAAATGCGTGCACCGGTTGAGGTGAATGGAAAAATCCTGAATATGAGGGATGGGGTAGTGGTCGTGCGCTGTGGCGTTGTTTAATATGCTGAAATCTCCGCACGGTCGCCACAATCCCTCGGCCTTAGGAACCATATGTAGCGGGGATGCCCATGAGCTGTTTGAGCGCCTGATGATGCCCAACCTTTCCAAGTTGGCAAACTCCTCGTGTGCTATGGCCAGTTTAGCTGCGTCCAGGCGCCAAGGTCTTGCGAAAACGGCCGGCCCCGTGGTGGTAATGAAGTGCTCCACCCCATGTTTAGTGACGGCTGCCGAAAACATCGGGACCGTGAGTGCTGGGAACTGGGTGAGTAGTGTGTGGAATTTACCCCCTGGAGTTGTGACGTTGGCTAGTGTTGTTGGCCCGGCTCCTCGAGCTGTACAGGGGAGAGAATCAAAAGACATAGCGTTAATCAGGTGTCTGTGAGCAACACCGACTAGTAGTCCGTGTGCACACAAAAAAATCAGCGCCTAAGATGGGGAAGCTGCATGCCGCTATGACGAATGTCCATTGGTATGTATGGCCGTGCAAGGATACAGTCAGCGTCCTTTCACCAAAAGTCTTAATGTCTGAGCCGTTTGCGGCCGTCAGCTCGGGGCCACTAGTTCCCACCAGCCGGTCAGCGTAGGATGGCAGGATGAGGCTCTTTTGGGAGCCGGAGTCCACGAGGAACCATCTCCCCGGGCGTGAGTCTGTCACATAGAGCAGCTTGCTTGCTTCACCGGCGGTCGCAGCTACTACCGACTGCCGGTCCTGGCATTTCTCGAACGCTTGAATTGGCACGGTGGCACGCATCAGTGTGCGTCCTCTCCAAAACGGTGGTGGTAGAAACAAAGCGTGTCTCTCCGGTGCTTCTTGGCCCCTGCTGCAGCCACCATCGCTGGCTCCTCGCCTCCACTGGCCGTCTCGCTGGGGTCCGACGCTGCTGCATTCACTGTGAGGGCTCTGGTGGTGAGGATAATCCGATCTGCCTCCTGGGCTAGCGCCCGGTAGTTGTGCGCGGCCAGCAGCGGTGAATTGGCAAGGACCACTCTGGCCACCATCGGGAGGTTCCGGAGAAAAAGGTGAGCAAAGAGGAAATGCCCGTCATCTTTGCCCATCAACGCCAACATCTTCTCCATCAATTCGACCACCAACCCGTCTCCTAACTCGAAGCGCGTCAGGAGCCTCTCCGCTCTCTCACAGTCTGAGAGCATGTAGTGCCGGGTCAGCGTGGTTTTGAGAGCGCCGTATTTGTCACGGGCTGGGGGCAGTTGGAGCAGGCTCGCCACCTGCTGAGTTGTGCGTGCATCCAGTGCTGCAACCACGTAGTAGTATCTGGTGTCATCTGCCGTTATTCCCAGGAGTGCGAACTGGGCCTCGGTGTGGAGGAACCAAGACTTCGGGTCGTGTAGCCAAAAGTCTGGGAGTTTGACTGAAATGGCGCACGTGTTGCTGGTACCCATCCGGGTCATCTCCGGGGTGTTCGCCTCGCGTTCCATTGTGCGTCAAGGGTCACCAGTGTGGAGAGAGAAATAATCAGGCAGAGAGGTCCAGATCATATCAGGCTTTATTCACTCTCTCTCTACATTTCTCTAGAAACACAAGCAGCAAAAGAGTAACAGATCTCAGGCACCTCTGCTCTTAAAATCCTACCACTCGGTCAGCCTTCTCTGTGTGCTGCCTTAAAATCAAAGCCTTTGTAATTCCCATTCTCTTTGTCACTGTTCACATCAACACACCACCCCCACATCCACACACAAACCCCCCATGACAATTCCCTTTTGCCTTTTAAGTCTGAGTGTGAATATGCTGAGAGGGATTCCCACAATATATTCTTTATATATTATATTCTGTTAGATATTCCATATATTAACAACAGGCAGCACAGCCGTAGGCATGACGTTCCTATATTAGGAGACTAACGGCGGGAGACTGTCGCTTTGGCGCTCCGCCTCCGTGCCAGCTATTGCCTGTACCACTAATGGCCCTTTTCCACTAGCCCCGGTCGGCCTAACTCGACTCGACTCGCCATTACTTGTTTCGGCCTCGGTTGTCTTTCCATTGCAGCTGGGTAAAGCTGGGTTAAGCTGGGGTGGGCGGGATTTTTTTTACAGCAAGGCGGCGCCACACTCCCATGACGTAAAACACGCGACCCAAGCAAAACATAACATGGCGGCTGTACAAGGCGACTCCTCGGTCTGTGGCTTTTTGTCACCGTAAATGCCAAAAAGGACCGCCAGACAAGGGTACAGGCAGCGAGACGAAACACTCTGAAATAGTACTGCAGCTTCTGGAAGAGCTGAAGATGTGAGGATACAAACTAGGTCATATATGACGGTAAGCTAATGGTTGCTAATGCTAGTTTGCTATAAGTACGTCGTGCTACACTGTAATGTCTGCAAGTTATCTCTGTTAGGTACTGAAATATGTATGCTGTGTGTGTTTCAGATAGCTCTGTTGTGGGAAAATTACCGCTTCAAACGGTCGGTCTGGGCATTCAACACAGCCTGTCACTGATGTCAACACAGCCCGTCACTGATGTCACCCCAGCTTCACAAACGATCAGTGGTTATAGAGCTTAAGAATGTCTGTAGAAACGTTTATTTCCTGTGCAACAAATTGCTCTGATCTGCGTGAAAATCATGGAGAGACTGTTGAGACATCATGGATGTACCTGCTCCAGCTGCACAGAGTCTGAGGTGGTGTCATGGCAAAAAATGATCAGCTGACACAACTTGATCGCCAGGTTAATAACTATATTAGCCACAAAATATATATTCAAAAAGTAAACAGTACTGAGTTAGGTATAATAAGATATATTTGACAGTTATGACGCATTTTAGGCCAAAACAAACTTGATCTAGGATTAAAAGCAATTAAAATAATGCAGTCACAAGGTTACATGGAAAATACTTGATGTACTAGATACATGTACTGTAGAAATATATATTCTCTGCATCAACAATGTACTATACATGCATTCATGTAATATTGCACTGGGAATTGCACTGACAATAAACCTCTGAAGTTTTTGCAGATGTCGCTTTTTTATTTGTGAAGGTTACCACCATGTGGCACAAATTAAATACTAAAAGATTGGAAAAGCTGTCTAAAGAACAATCCAGCAGTTTGAGAAATCACTTTTGGTTTGGTGTAAGTCTGTCAACAGAATTATGAACCATAAAGCAGTTTGTGTTAAAATGTCAAATCCCATTAAACCCTACCTAATCCGGGGGTTTCCAATCATGTGTCATGGGGGGCCAAGCCCCTGCAGGTTCTCTCTTCTACCCAGTCTCTTCAGCAGGTGTTTTCACTGATCTGCAGTCAGTGGGAGAAGTTCAGTGGAATCTGCTGTTGAAGACACTGTTTGGAGGTAAAGCCTGCAGGGTCTTGGCCCTCCATGGCACATGATTGGACACCCCCGCCCAAACCCATTATGATGAAGAACAGATGCTAATATGGCCCGGAATTCCTCCATATACTGGTACTGTCACTAAAGTGTGCAGGGTCTTCTGCAGTGGCACATCCAACAATACAGTCTTCAGTTAAGAAAATAATTGTTTTGGTTACTTCTTTCTTAAAAATGAGCCATTATTTTCAAGGTCACCGATAAATGGTTTGTACTGTTGACTCTTTTCCCACCAGTGTCTTAACAGACAAAATAGAAAATCACGATGCAAACACATAAGTCACTAAATTGTTTATTACAATCAGCAGCAAATTCCAGATTATTCAGAATGTGCAAAATTCAAACTGTAAAAAAAACAAACAAACTTAGAATGCGTCACACACGCTGGCCACGCTGCTTCACTGAGAAGCTGCTGGGATGTGCAGCTCAAGCTGGACCCGGTTCAGCAGATCTTCAGCCTGCATCTCTGTAAATAGTGAGGCAAGGTCCGGTTTGGGGTGGATCGTTTCTCTCTTGCCTAGACAAAAGACAGAAATGGGTGGTGGTTAATTAAAGCAAGTTTAAAACATATTTGGGAAATACACTTGTTGCTAAAAGCCAAATCTTTATTTTGGATAGATTAAAAGTAAAGATTAAAAGAAAACAGAATAATATAACAAAGGGAAAAAAAATCTAACAAGGTCAAATTAAACAATAACTCCTCTGATTATACAGTTCAACATAGGTTATCTGAAGTGGATGATGGCTGAAGCTGCAGCTTATATTGCCCACCCATATTCCATCCAAGAATTCAAAAGAAAAACAAAACAGGAGCGATTACAATTTGAATGTGACAATAAAGTACTTCGTTGTTGTATTTAACCACAATTTTCATGTAGCTGCACTTCAGTAAAGTAGATTTTACAAGGGCTGGGTTATATTTAAAATCATCTGTTTTTACTGTGGCCTCAACAATCAGAATGAATTAATACATTCACTTGAATGGAATCTAGTACTTTAACTGAGGGTGTGCATCACCGAGTATGGAGTCGCTCAGTCAAAATATGGAGTTTTTATCAATAAAAGTTTAGCCACCGCTTTATCTCTTCTTGCCCTGGCTTCAAGTGTGGGCGGTGTTTTGTACTTTTATTGTTAAATATAAAAGGAAGCACCACAGTGGGTCTGAAATATTTGTACTGTGTCCTGTTACTGCATGAGTTTATTGATGATAGACTATAAACTACACATATAAACTAAATTATATTGATGACTGAACAACTCCCATTCCCCAAAAAATACAGTTATGAACACAACTCACAAAGGATCACACAAGTGATCTGACAAAAAAAATAAATACATTAACAAATGGTTTATTTTACGGTTGATGTGCCAGTCATTTTCAATTATTCTGTAATTAGTATTCACACAATCAAATAAATCTCAGTTCAGTCCCTTTTATATTAAGTGGAAATTGTGCTACTTTGGTTTTGACACTATACCTATAAAAGCAAAGGATTTCAGTACTTTCCACAGTGGCGAGGTCCGTTGTGGGGCGGCTCCTTTCCTCTTGCCTAGACGAACGACAGAAATGGATGGTGGTTAGTTCAAGCAAGTTCAACACTTATACAGGCACATCTCAAAAAATTAGAATATCATGAAAAAGTCCAATATTTTTGTCACTCATTTCAGAAAGTGAAACCCATATATAGATTCATTACACGGACAGTTATATATTGCAAGTGTTTATTTTAATTTAGATGATTATGGCTACAGCCCGGGCAGCAAGGTGGCGAAGTGGTTAGCACTGCGGCAGCATGTTACGTATGGCTCTCACGAGCCATACAATGAGAGCCAAGGGCAGACCAGTGAGTTTGCGTTATTTATTGCAACAAGGGGAAAGGAACAAAGGAACAGGGCCTCGTGGGGCCAAAACACAAACGATGACACAAGGGTAAACACTTACACATGATGCAGAATGACAGAAGGATGGCTGGCGCCGGACGTAGGGGTTCCAGCCTTACCCACGCCGGAGAAGAGCATGGATAATCGTGCGCGAGGTCACAGCCCCGAGTGATCGGAGCTGCTCCCTTTTGTAATGGTTGACAGCGCCTCAGCTGATGAGAGGTAATTGGGCTCCAGCCGTCCGGTAGAGCTTGACAGCTGGAAGCCCGCTGAGACGCTGTCACAATAAGAGCTGGGCTGAGGAGGAATATGGCCTGAGCGCTGGTAAGAACGGCAAGTGTGACAGTACCTCCCCCTCCATGCTGGGCTCAGAACAGCCAGTAACACCCAAGGCCCCCCCCCCCCCCCACCTAGGGTGGGCGGATGGGGCGCAGGCCAGGAGGGTGAGAATCAGAAAAAAAAAAGAAGGGAAGAGAAAAAAACACAAAATTGGCAGGGAACAATGAAACAATTACAGAGTACGGAGGAAAAAGGAACACAATAGTCCATAACAAGCAACAATATGCGGACGGAAGGAGAGGAAAAAAACCCCGACTACTTAGGCAGAGGACAAATGTGGCAATTACAGAGAATGAGGAACGGGAAAAAACCACAATACTCCATGAAATGCCCATAATAATATAAAGACAGACACAAAGAAAATCAACCCAGGGGACCTTGAAATGAGAGCAGAGGCCCCTAAGGCGAAATCTAACAGATACATGGCATCCTTCAAACAGGAGGGGAAGGGAAAAAAAAGCACGCAAAACGTGAAACAATTACGAGAATTTACATGGCTGCACCCTAACAAAAACACAAAGACTAGGCACAGCAGAGATAATTCAGTTCGGGGGGTCTCCCCACACCCAGCGTCCAAACCGCCAACAGGGGTGAAGGGAAATGTTCAGGCGGCCTACCCAAATCCCAGGCCAGAAAAGACAGTATCTCGGGCGGCCGGACCAGATCACCGAACAGAAAGTCCAATAGGTCGGGCGGCCGTACCAAAGAGCCGAATGGGTACGGCAGTCCCTCTGGAGGCCGACCCGCATCGCTCAGCCACCAGGCCCGTAGGGGAGAGAGGGGCAACGGCTTCCCTGTGGAGAGAGATAGTGAGGGCGAGCCGGGCCTACAGTGAGAGGTCCATATGGGCCCTGGTGGAGAAGGCTTGGAGGGAAGATGAGAGCGACTCAGGTGACGATGGTGAAGAGGGGGATGAAAATGATGATGAGCCGGTCCAGTGTTCGATGGCAGGGGATCTGCAGCTCCCTCACCGGACCTGGATACCACTGGTGCTGCACCCTCGTTGGACCCCAATTGGGTCGCAGTAGCACCCGCGTCGGACCCCAGCGGGCAAAGGCATCTCCTCGCCGGCGACCCTGGGAGAAGGCTCAGGAGAGAGAGAAGAACCGGGATCAGGATAACCGGCAGCGCCAGAACCCGGCGAGATAAGCTCGGATGCAACGGGCGGCTGCACCCGGCTCATCTCCCCTAGAGACAGGCTAAAATGCTCTAATATATGAAGGAGAAAGACAAAGTAGAGCACTTGCCTGATCTCGGGTTCTGACGCCGTCCAGGACTGCGAAGATCCAGGTTCAGATGGCAGGAGGTCGTCTTCAGGCTCCCACTCAGCTGCGTCGGGCTCCGCAGCTGGCATGATGGTGTGCGCAGCTTGCGAGTCCTCCAGCACTGGTGCCCACGCCGATGGCCCACACGGCATGGTGGCAGGAGAACCTCGATCCGCTGGACCGGACCGCTCCTCCGTGGAGACCCGGGGATGCTTCATCATTGGTGCAGGTTCCACGCTGCAGTCCGCTCTCCTCCTCCGCTCACGGCGTAGCTGCGGAACCGGAACCAAGCTCTCCAGAACTGCAGGCCCCCTCCTAATCCCACGACGTTGGCCTGGCGTCGAGGACCGCTCAGCAGAGGGAGACACAGAGGATGCGGGATTAATAATTACAGCCACAGCAGGTGGTGGGAGCTCGGGGAGCTGCGAACCCCGAACTCCACCTCCAGGAGTCTGACAGAGCAAATCACAATGAGTGGATGAATTAACTGGGACTTGCCTGTCTCCTGGAGGCTGGGTGGTGACCGCTGTGGCGGACGTTGCTCCTCCCTTTTCCCGCCGGACGGTAACGGAGGACCCCCTGGGAGGACGTCGGGGAGCCACTGTCGATGGTTCCGGGACGGAGCTCGCCAAGTCAGGACTCTGGGTGCACACAGCAGCCGGGGAATGCGTCGAGGAGGAGGGGGCGACAGCCGAGATGAGCCGGGCCCGGAGCGCTGACGTAACAGCGGGGGAAGATGGCTCAGGAGACGAGGCTGCGGGGTTTCCCCTCTGATGAGGCACAGGAGTGACAGATGTGTGGGGAATTGAGACCTTGCGGCGACCGGGAACTGGATCCGGACGGGATTTGTGCTGAGGTTGACGACCGGTGTGACGACGGCTACTTGCAGGGGGCGAGGCGAAGGTAAGGTTCGGGAATCGCCGCTCCTGTGCCGAGACCGAGACGAGGAGGTCGGCAAACTCCGGGAAGTCCCTTAATCTAGGATTCCTCTCCACCAGTCTGACTGCCGCCGTCACATGATCAAAAGCCAGCGAGGGATTTGTTGCTGAACGAGCAACCGCCACGTGGTCCCAGATGGAAGTGGCTGCAAGCTGGAGCTTCTCCAGGGGATTCCTGAATGACGAAGCTCTCTGGTGGGGATCACCCCTGGGCAGAGCGAACTCGTGGACCGGAGTGGAGGCAGGAATGGGATCCGGACGTGAGGAGTGGGGATGCCTCCTCTTCGGCTTCCTGCCGGGATTTCCCACCAGCCCACAGGATGTCTTTTGCTGCGCGGCGAGTTCAGCCCTCCTCATTCTGACCTCCGGGTGGACGTCGTAGTGGAGAGGAAGGTCATCTAGCAGAACCTCAGCATAGTCTAGGTGCCAGCGAATTAGGTTTGGGTCGTCGTTGAGACTAGCGGCGAAGAACGTCCCGTCGACGTACTCCAGGGCACTGGCTAGCTCATTGCCCAAGCGCCGAGCGCGGCTCCTGGGAGACAGCATGCTCCCAGAGTTGACACCCAGACTGGGAAGAACAAAGTCCAATACTGCAAACTCACGGCCGCCAGCAACTCACTTGGCTGTGACCTACTGTTACGTATGGCTCTCACGAGCCATATAATGAGAGCCAAGGGCAGACCAGTGAGTTTGCGTTATTTATTGCAACAAGGGGAAAGGAACAAAGGAACAGGGCCTCATGGGGCCAAAACACATAAACGATGACACAAGGGTAAACACTTACACACGATGCAGAATGACGGAAGGATGGCTGGCGCTGGACGTAGGGGTTCCAGCCTTACCCACGCCGGAGAAGAGCGTGGATAATCGTGCGCGAGGTCACAGCCCCGAGTGATCGGAGCTGCTCCCTTTTATAATGGTTGACAGCGCCTCAGCTGATGAGAGGTAATTGGGCTCCAGCCGTCCGGTAGAGCTTGACAGCTGGAAGCCCGCTGAGACGCTGTCACAATAAGAGCTGGGCTGAGGAGGAATATGGCCTGAGCACCGGTAAGAATGGCGAGTGTGACACAGCACAGCAACTCACCCTTGGCCGGGGGATCCTGGGTTCGATCCCAGCCTCGGACCAACAGTGATCTGTGTGGAGTTTGCATGTTCTCCCCGTGACTGCGTGGGTTTACTCCGGGATTTCTCCAGTTTCCTCCCACATGCCAAAAACATGCAGGTTAGGTCAACTGGCACCAAAACTGGGGATTCTAAATTGTCCTTAAGTATGACTGTAAGAGTGAATGGTTGTCTGTCTCTCTGTGTTGGCCCTGTGATGGACTGACGATCTGTCCAGGGTGTACCCTGCCTCTCGCTCTAAGATGCTGGGATAGGCTCCAGCCCCGCCCCCCCCCCCCCGCGACCCGAAAAGGATTAAGTGGAAGAAGATGGATGGATGGATGGCTACAGCCCATATTAACCAACTCTTCAGCGACCAACATTTCTATTTAAAAAGTATTTTTTAAAATTAATTTTATGTAATATTCTAATTTTTTGCCAAATTGAATTTGGGGTTTTCAGGGGCTGTAAGCTATAATCATCCAAATTAAAATAAATAAAAGCTTGAAATATATCACTGTCTGTGTAATAAATCTATATAATATACGGATTTCACTTTTTGAAATGAGTGACAAAAAATATTGAACTTTTTCATGATATTCTAATTTTTGGAGATGTACTTGTGCTAGGGAAACAGATTTGTGAAAGTCAGTGGTGGGATGTGACAAAAATGCTTCGTTTCCCTGACCACTGAGAACCCCAGGATCAACTCTGTACAAGTACAAGTACATTATCAATCCAGGGATTTATGGTAGAGCAGAAACAGCACGGCAACACTGTTCCAACGCTTCTTTTTTTGGAAAATCCACAGAACAGGTGTTTGGATCTATTCTGACGCTTTAGAAAATTATATGAATCACTTCATAAATCACTGGTTTGAAAATGCTGAGATTTCGGATCCTGGGGTCCACTTAACCGTATCCACAATATTGTGACGTTTGCAGGGGTTCACACAAAGACAATGGAGCAGATGGCTGTGATCAACCTGATTTATTTTTCACACACCCCGACCCCCAACCTGCTTCTGAGCACACAGAGGAGTGGAGGTCATTCCCCCAGACCTCCGTTTCAATCATGGTTACACACACAGATACATCTTGCCCTAATCCTGCTAAACACTGCTGGGTGATTATAATGCAGTTATAATGACACAGCAGTATAACTCAGAAATAACACATTTAACACACACAGTAACGTTTCAAACTGGCAAAGCATGCTGGGAAATCCCTGGCTCCCTTAAAATGGCCCCGACGTTACACTGCCACCCCCCTGGACTGGTTTCTGTCCCCAGAAAATTCAAAGTCCACTTTCAGAAATCTAACGCGAGTCAGCCCGGTGCCAGGGCGGCATGCACGGGCCATCTGAGTCTCGGTCAGAGTATCTGGTTGGGGTAGGGTTCCGGTTTGGCCATCAGCGGGCGGATGGACACATCTGACAGCCTCTGTAGGACCACGCACAGTCCCTTCCCTGGCAGCGGGAGTCCCAGGCCCGCTCCGGCCGACTCCCACCGCTGCCAGTTCTCCCAGGCGGCCGCTGGCCCGCGTCCATGCGTCCAGCCCTTGCCGCGCCTGGAAAATGGCCGCATCTTCGTCCTGCTCGCTCCGCTGCGTCGCTCCTGCGCCGAAGGCCTCCGTGACATCACCGAAAGGAAAAGCATTGGGTGGCGGTAGGACACGCACAGTTCCTCCTCTGACAGCGGGAGTCCCATGACTCCCACCGCTGCCAGGACCTCCCAGTCGGCCGCTGGCCCGCGTCCAGGCGTCCAGCCCCTGCCGATCCCGAGAAAAGACCGGATCTGTCCTGCTCGCTCCACTGCTGCTGCGCTCCAAAGGCCTCTGTGACGTCACCTGCCGGGGGAAGCATCTGCAGGAGGCGGCTTTTTCCCCGTCCATGCCACCTCGCTCTAATTTAACGTCGGCGAGGGGCCAGTTTGTCGTGCGCTGTGTGCGGGGCAGTACCATGCCATGTACCCTGGCTCTGTGCAGCGGAAGCCGTCCTTCCTCGCTTCGCCACGGCTGTTTCTTTCGTGCATGCGCTGCTGTGATCTGCCGTAGCTCCTCCTCCACTCGCTCTCAGCAAGGTGGTTTCCTCCGATGATCAGCGCGGCAGCCAACTCGACCTGGGCCAGGCGGTCATCCAACAGGTTCTCGCCGTTGTAGCGGGGAATCTTGGCCCGCTGCTGGATGGATGGGACGGTCATCTCCCGGTCGACTGCCGCTCCTAATCGCTCTGGAATCGCCAGCCCATCCTGCCCTGAAAAGGGC
This sequence comes from Pholidichthys leucotaenia, assembly GCA_020510985.1. Taxonomy (NCBI): domain Eukaryota; kingdom Metazoa; phylum Chordata; class Actinopteri; order Cichliformes; family Pholidichthyidae; genus Pholidichthys; species Pholidichthys leucotaenia. The sequence goes on from CM035847.1 coordinate 291,724,029, forward strand.
GGGAAACGGGGCTGGTTTGCTCTGCTCCGTCCATCGCGGTGAAGCTCTCCAGGGGCCGGCGTCTCAGCTCTACACTCCGTTCCCGGCTGAGCGATGAATCGCTCCGGCCGCTGTACCTCCGCCTGGATCCTCATCTTGCTCCATATCCCACTTCTGACACCAGTGTGACATTTGCAGGGGTTCACACAAAGACAATGGAGCAGATGGCTGTGATCAACCTGATTTATTTTTCACACACCCCGACCCCCAACCTGCTTCTGAGCACACAGAGGAGTGGAGGTCATTCCCCCAGACCTCCGTTTCAATCATGGTTACACACACAGATACATCTTGCCCTAATCCTGCTAAACACTGCTGGGTCATTATAATGCAGTTATAATGACACAGCAGTATAACTCAGAAATAACACATTTAACACACACAGTAACGTTTCAAACTGGCAAAGCATGCTGGGAAATCCCTGGCTCCCTTAAAATGGCCCCGACGTTACAATATAAACACTGAGGGAGGCTAAACCCTGACATGTGGAAACAGATTCTAGGAAGAAATTATATATACAGCTTATTGCACAGTACCAAAGTGCAACACGTACACAAACCAGGATTAACATATTTCATCGTTTTGCTCTCACAAGCAAATACTTAGGACAAAACAAGCGTGAATCAGCAGTTGGCTACTAGCTAGGTAGCTACTAGCTAACACTTGTTAGCCAGCACCGGACGGCGCTGTATCGCTCAAAAAAAGTGAGCTTACCACCAACAGGATAAATAAGCGAACAGATGCACAATATTACAAATCACTCACCATCGATGGTTCTCTCATGTTTGTCTTCAGCTTGTCCGTAGTCTGGTTCTCTGCTGGGCTGCATGTGTAACGGGGCGGGTCGCTCCTCTCACTGTGGATCTGCCACCAAGCACAGAAAACTCCGCACCTCTTCGTTGAACCACGGTGTAGATTTCCGCAGAACCTACAGTGCCATCTGTATTAATATCATATTTACTCGGTGACCGAGTTAGTCCGTGAAATATTGCAAATGGCGGTCGTGTAAATTTCACAGAAGACGGACGCTTTCGTGACGTTACGCCCTTACCAATCAGTGGCTCACAGTCTGTTGACGTCACATCTCGGCTCGACTCAGCGCGGCTGTACCCTGGCCTCGAACAGGCACGAAAATAGCACATGTTAGCACCTGTTAACCGGTGCTGGGTACAGTGGAAAAGGCTAGAAAGCGTGTCGAGTCGAGTCGAACAAGGCCAAACTGGTACTAGTGGAAAAGGGCCATAAGAGTTAGCTTGTTTGTTAGCACACTGAGACACAGGCTGTAAATTACTACTGTGTAATAGTTATCGTTAGACAGAACTCCTGCCTCCATTGTCGTGTTTCCAGACATAACAGTGAGGTCAAAGGAACTGCCTACAGAGCTCAGAGACAGTGTGGTTGCAGAAGGGTCTTAGTGAGAGAGGTGACCAAGAAACTGATGGTCACTCTGACTGAGCTCCAGAGATCCTGTGTGTAGATGGTTCTAAGTTCCAGGACAACCATCACTACAGCCCTCCACAGATCTCTCCTTTATGACAGAGGGGCTAGGCAGAATAAGCTTCTCCTTAGTGCGAAACACATGAAAGCCTGATTGGCATTTGCAAAAAAGCACCTTAAAGTCCAAAAGAGCCAGCTTTTGTTTTTATACTTTTCCTGTTTTATTCTTGCATATTATGGTTTTCAGACACCTTGTGAAGTTCCAGCAACCTGTTGTAGCAAAAGTAACCGGAAGAGTCCAGCCCCCCCCCCCCCCCCCCCAGAGGAGGGCCAGACTATGGTATCACAGTGCACACCCCAGTCACTTAATTAAGCCCAGGCAGGGGCCAGACTAAGTCCACCCACAGTAACCTTGTTATGACTTTATTTTGGAGACAAGCAGATGTCACTGGCGGGGATCAACTAGGCAGATGGCCCCCGAGCGCTCATTCAAATCAACTTTTTGACGATATCCTAATTTATTGAGATGCACCCATCAGTGAGAGGATAGGTGCAAATGTACAAAAAAAATCATAACAATGTGAGGAAAAAAAGGTGAAAAATGGCAAAAATTTCAGTTCTGGAGCCAAGCCCACTTTGGACTGGAGGATTCCACCGCTCAAAAGCCTAAGCCCAAGCCCAGCAGGGACCTGATTGCGTATCGATCAGGTTTCACAGAGGTAGGGGGACATCTGCCCCTCTCTAACTTGCTTATCAGACCTCCACACCTGGGGCTATTTAGCTCCACCGGACCTAACCTTGGGATGACCAACACTGCAAGTGGGACCCACCTTTAGAGAACAAACCACTGTCGGAATTCCCATTCCCCAAAATGGACACGAGTGTTCATAAATCGGGCCGAGCTGACTTCCTTGGATGTCTTTTGAAGTCCTGCAACACTTGGAAAAATGTAATGTTTGAAAAATTTCTGTCTCGTAAAACCTCCCTCTTATAAACCTGTCCACTATCAAGTCAAAATCTAGATCAATTCATGGCTCACAGGCCTTCCCCTCTTGGCTTATTAAAAACAAGATTTTTGAGCTGTGTTTCCAAGGTCCAGGTACTGCCACGGTCAGCTTAGGATACACAACAGCTAGCCAAGCCTGTGGCACGGGGCCCCCGGGCTCAGCTAATCCACAGGGAGATCACAGCCTCTGCCCCCCTCTGGAGCACCACTGACTTCCATAATTCCCCCAAACTGTCCCTTCCTTGGATGAATCATGCCACACTGAAATGCTTTGACACTTGGAAATGAAGTAAGATTGGAAAAACATCTAAGTGTCCCCTGAAAAACTCTCCCTCATGAACCTGTTGATTATCAAGTAAAAATCTAGATCAATTTTGACTTAGAAGCCAAAAAGAGGAGAGGCTCTCCCTAGCTCGGCTTAGAATATTTCTGAAGGGCGGTCATTAAAGATTTCCCCTGAATGACTTCCACATATCCGGGGAGGCTGAAATTTTGCAGAGGCAGTGTGGAGGTATGTGAGATTAAAGGAAAATAAACTGGGCCTGGTCTGGCCTCCAGTGTGCTACTCAATCTGCTAAAGTCAACATATGTGCTGATCAAAACAAGCTCCCTGAAGGGCACTCATTAAAGACTTCCCCCAATAGACTTCCAGACTTTCAAGCCCCAGACCTCCATACCCCTCTCCCCAGACATCCACACCCATCCCTGGGCCTCTGGAGATTCATAATTTGGGCCCCAGATCTCTAGACTTGCAGACCTCCGGACTCCGGAGCTCCGGTTGACCAGGCCATACCTGACCACCATGCAGCACCGGGGACCCACTCCTAAGCCCCCCCACACTATCTCAGCACAACCCGCAGCCCCAAAGAGTCCTGGTCCTGGTACTGCCCACCAGGTCACGGTCCTGGTACTGTAATTCATGCAAAAGGAGCCCTGACCAAGTACTGAGTGTGTACATGAACATACTTTTCAGCCAGCCAGCATTTCTATTAAAAATCCATTTTCTAAAATTAATTATAAGTATTTTTTGAGAAAGTGAATTTGGGGTGTTCATGAGCTATAAGCCATAACCATCAACATTAAAAGAAATAAACACTTGAAATATATCACTATGTGTGTAATGAATCTATACAATACAGGAGTTTTACTTTTTTAATTGGATTATGGAAATTTAACATTTGGACATTTAAGAGAGAAATAATAATAATAAAAAAAAAAGTTTTTAAAAAACGTGTGTGTGTGTGTGTGTGTGTGTGTGTGTGTGGGGGGGGGTGTTAGGGGAGGTAGTCCTCCCAGGGCGCCAGGACCGCCCCTGCTGAGGTGCAGTCACAAGCGCTTGCTCCTGCCTACACCCTTTCTGTCTGCAATATGTTGTCTTTTTCTCTCTTTCCTTTTCTTTTTGTCTTATCATCCAACAGGAATAACACGGTCCACTCAGTAAACAGGGTTATTGTTGATTCGGGAGGGTCACAACAAAATAAACTGTTTTTTTCTGACCACCACCTCCGTTATCAACACCTCAGCATCACACTCCGTGAAGTTATTACTGTTTTGGTTTTTGTTTTGTTTTTAATGTTGTGCTTTCCGCAGGATTGACGATCATAGTTTGACAGAAGAGTGACAGAAGTGTTTTTCTTCATTTACAGCCATTAGCGGCAGGAACCGCGGCGGAGTAAAGAGCTCGCGCACGTGCGCTGGTTTTCACGTGAGGTGGGACGCATCAAGACAAGGAGCGGAAAATCGGGCGTGCGCACAAAATTTTTGTGCGCATCAAATTTTGTGAGTACGCCATCCTCTGGGGCTGTGATAAGGGGCGGGAGTCTCCCGGCATGCTTGCGCCGCGGAGGATTCATTTACTTGTGTGAGTAGATTGTGTGGTCTGTAAAGATATAGCACTAATTACATTACAAATTAGGGATAATGAAAATAAAGGTGGTGGAAGGATGATGCGTAACACACATAAATACAAACATCCATTCAATATGCTTAACTACGGGCTGATCCTCAAATCTTTATCTTAAACCAAATAACTAAAGCCCAGATCTACTGAGACTGCAAACACAGTTACATTTGTGAACCAGCAGTGCCACCTGATGGTGAAACCCGTCAATAACACTCTGAACAGGGCACTCCTTTAATAGAGTGATAAAGTTCCAAATCCACAAGAAGAAAAATTAGAAATTTACAGGAAAAAAAATGTAAATTTGTGAGAAAAAAGTTGGAAAATGTTGGGGGGAAAATATGCAAATTTATGCAAATAAAGTAGCAAATTTATGAGGAAAAAAGTTGCAAATTTTAAAGAAAAAAGTTGCTAATTTATAATTTTTTTCCCCTTTTCTTGTTAAAACTGGTGCTTCCAAGTCATTTCATTCAGTTATGTAGCAGGATTAACAAAAGGTTTATGATTATATTAACCGGAGTGATGGCTCAGTTGGTAGAGCATCTACCCCACACCCGGGAGGCAGGGGTTCAAATCCCGGCCAGGTCATACCAAAGACCATATAAAAATGGTGCTTTCTGCCTTCTAGCGTGGTGCTCCGCATAATGGAATGGGGAAAGTAAAGTTACACACAGAGCTACCAGAGGACTGACCCCCTGCTGTAGCTTTCACTACTTACAGTAGCTGTGTGGCCTAGGGTCAGAGAAATGGAGATAGGCGTCGCCCACATACACCAACTTGGTGTGAAGGGAACTAACTAACTTATGATTATATTGGAGGGGACAATTCTCTCTTTTTTTCCAGGTTTCCCCCCACCTTGTTTTACATGCATGAATGTGGATGGGGATGGGTGGATGGCAGGTTAATTGGGGGGGGGGGTGATATTGGGTCATTTTGCGAAAGAGTGATGGCATCCCCCCTCAAATGCATCTCCCCTCAAATCACCTACTACTTATTATACATTATTACATGCAGCATACATCTGCCAGATGAAATGAACTACTCTGCTTTAGTTCCTACCTATGTATTCAAAGTTATTTCTTTGTTCTATTGAATGAAATCTTGTAGGACTTCTTCATGTCTGTTACAACACCACTGATAAAGGCTGCTTTTCAGACAGCTGAATGATAATCATCACTACCATGGACACATATGGGTCTTTTCCACTAGCCCAGTTCGCCTCGCCTCGTTTCGTTTCGTTACTACTCGGTTCGGCCGCGGTTGTGTCTCCATAGCAGCCGGGTAAAGCTGGGTTAAGCTGTGGTGGGCGGGATTTTTTTTTACATCAAGGCGGCGCCACACTCCCATGACGTAAAACACGCGACCCAAGCAAAACATAACATGGCGGCTCTACAAGGCGACTCCTCGGTCTGTGGCTTTTTTCACCGTAAATGCCAAAAAGGACCGCCAGACAAGGGTACAGGCAGTGAGACGAAACACTCTGGAATAGTTCTGCAGCTTCTGGGAGAGCCGAAGACGTGAGGATACAAACTAGGTCATATATGATGGTAAGCTAATGTTGCTAATGCTAGTTTGCTATAAGTACGTCGTACTACACTGTAATCTCTGCAAGTTATCGCTGTTAGGTGTAGAGGAGCTGAAATAACGAGGCGATTTTTGTATTAAAAACAGGGTTTTTAATGAATAGCTCTTCTATCGAGTCTCATCAGGTGTAGAGCTTGGCAGAAGGCAAGAGAGTGATCTCTGCTCCGCTCGCTGGTTAAATACAAGCACACATAGAGCCACACATTGAAAAAGCTGACATCAGAGCCACACATTGAAAAAGCTGACATCCCCACGTTATCTTAACCCCCCCATTGTTCTGCCATCTCCTCTCCTTGTCTTGGGAGGTGATGGGAACTCCTCCTCTCGCCTTAGGGGGTAAAGGTGTCAAGTCCATCTCCGCCGCCGCGTCTTGGGAGGTCCATTGACTTTAACCTGGCGGGGGAGATCCTTTGTCCTTTCCAGGTGTGAAGTTCCTTACATATGCTGTCACAAAACATTTCCACTTGTTCTAACATATGTAGATATGGGATATAAGAGTCATATATACCACAGGCCCCCCAAACACTAGGAAAGGACACAGAAAGAATCACAGTCTAAGATAATAACTATGAAATACTACTTGTTACAACTGTTGCCACAGGAGAAGTTTTCTAGCAGCCATGCTCCTAAGAAAGTTCAGTGGTAAACATAACAGCATAGTGAAATCATAAGTAGCCTTAAACTGTTGTAGCACAATTAGTGAATAATTGCGGGGTGGTTGGTATCAGTCCCTGTGCTGTCTGGGCTTTATTCTTCTCCCAAAACTGCTGTAGGTTGGCTTAGGTGTCCCGCTGGGACCTTCTCGTGGTGAATCTGCATTGTGGGAAGGAAAGAGATTATTTGTTCCCTGCCTGGGGGCTGAGACTTTTCCTCTGGGGGGTCTACCACGCCGAGGTGCTCGTGCCAACTGTGCAGGTTCGTCTCTCAGCAAGAAAGCAGGTTTGAGTCTGTCAACACTGACCACTTCCTTTCTGTCCCCATAATCAAGCACAAAGTGTTTGTCACCATTTTCCAGCACTCTGAACGGGCCATCGTAAACTGGGCGTAACGTTGGTTTAATGGCTTCATGCTTAACAAAAACGAACTCAGCATTTTTTAAAGTTTGAGGAACAAAAACTCGTGGAAAAGAGTGATGAGCTGGACCGTGGAGGGAGTCCGGTCCACTGCTGCCTAAAAACCTTGGGACTGGAAGGTGTCCTGGTTCTGGGTTCTCTGGTAAAAATTCTCCTGGGAGTCTGATAGGCTGGGCAAAAACTAATTCTGCAGGAGAAGCGTCTAAATCCTCTTTAGGTGCTGCACGCAACCCCAATAAAACCCAGGGAAGTTTATTTACCCAATTTGTGTCCGTTAGTGAGGCCCTGAGGGCAGCCTTTAAGGACCTGTGAAAACGCTCGCATAACCCATTAGCCTGAGGGTGATAAGCGGTGGTGCGATGAATTGTTGCCCCTAAACTGTTAGACATGGCTGACCAGAGCTCTGAGATAAATTGAGGCCCTCTGTCTGACGTGATGTCTGATGGAACGCCGAAACGTGCCACCCAGTTTGCTAGAAAAACGCGAGCGACTTCCTCCGCTGTGGTTGACGCTAGAGGGACTGCCTCTGGCCAGCGCGTGGTGCGGTCTCTCATTGTTAACAGGTGTGTGAAACCTTGGGAGGAAGGTAGCGGCCCCACGAGGTCGACGTGAATGTGGTCGAATCTTCTAGCAGGAATTGGAAAAGGCTCCAGAGGGGCTTTTGTGTGTCTGTGTATTTTGGCGCGTTGACAAGGAATGCAAGTTTTTGCCCATTCTTTTATGTTTTTGTGCAGGCCTGGCCACACAAACTTTTCAGCAACCATTTTGACCGAGGCGCACACACCTGGGTGCGCGAGGGAGTGAATTGCGTCGAAAATACAGCGGCGCCAAGCAGCTGGTACTAACGGGTGAGGTCAGCCGGTTGAAACGTCGCATATTAGGGGGGGCACGCCGTCGCGCAACCCTTTTTTCTCCAGCCTTAACCCTGTTGGTCCGGACAGGAGCGCGCGCACGTCTGCATCACTGCTTTGTTCTTCCGCCATGGCTGCATAATCTATTCCATCCTGGATAGGTGCTGCGTATGTGTGTGCGTTAGTGAAGAGTTCCGCTGCTGAGGCGGCGTAATCTGTCTCCTCGTGCTCTGGCGGTGTCACAGCGCGAGAGAGACAGTCAGCTACAACGTTAAGTTTGCCTGCTACGTGTCGAATGTCTGTGATGAACTCTGAAATTGCAGCTAGCTGTCTTTGTTGTCTGCCCGACCATGGTTCTGAAATTTTAGCCATAGCAAAAGTGAGCGGCTTATGGTCCACAAAGACCGTGAAACTCCGCCCTTCTAACCAAAACTGGAAGTGGCAGATGGACAAATGAAGCGCTAGCAGCTCTCTGTCGAAAGTGCTGTATTTGCGTTCCGTTGGGTTTAGCGATTTGCTAAAGAATGCCAAAGGTTGCCAGACTCCGCTGACAAGTTGTTCTACAACTGCCCCTATAGCCAGGTCAGAAGCATCTGTGGTCAGAGCAATGCGGGCTGAGGGATCTGGGTGGACTAACATTGTGGCGTTAGCTAAGGCATTTTTTACTTCCGCAAAAGCCCATTCGCGCTCCGGCGTCCATTCGACCGCGTTGGAAGCTTTCTTTTTTCTGAGCGCGTCATATAGGGGTTGCATGAGCTGAGCTGCATGGGGGAGGAAACGGTTGTAAAAATTAACCATCCCCAAAAATTCCTGTAGCGATTTAACCGTTTGGGGCCGTGGAAAACCTTCTATCGCATGAACTTTGTCTGGAAGCGGAAATGCACCTTTTGGGGAGACTCTATGTCCCAAAAAATCAATTTGTGATACGCCGAATTTGCATTTGGCTGGATTGATTATTAGTCCATGCTCTTCCAGCTTCTGAAAAACAGTAGTGAGGTGCTGCTCGTGTTCTTCCTCGGATGAGCTGGCTACCAGCATGTCATCGAGGTAGACGAAGACAAAAGGAAGGTCGCGTAGGACAGCGTCCATCATCCGTTGAAAAGTTTGAGGAGCGCCTTTGAGGCCGAATGGCATTCATAGGAATTCAAAAAGGCCGAAAGGGGTTATTACCGCTGTTTTAGGAATATCTTCAGCTCGGACTGGGACTTGGTGATAACCGCGGACTAAGTCTATTTTTGAAAAAACGCGCGCACCCGCTAAATGCAGTGAAAAGTCCTGAATGTGAGGAATGGGGTAGCGGTCATGCGCTGTAGCGTTGTTTAGCCTGCGGTAATCTCCACACGGTCTCCAAGAACCGTCAGATTTCGGAACCATGTGAAGTGGTGAAGCCCAGGGGCTCTTCGAGCGTCTAACAATGCCCAATTTTTCGAGAGCTGCAAATTCATCCTTTGCTATGTTGAGCTTGGCCGCGTCTAAGCGGCGAGCTTTGGCAAAAACAGGAGGTCCTGTTGTCGGAATGAAGTATTTAACCCCGTGTTTGGCTACAGTGGCTGAGAATTTGGGGGTTGTGAGTGCTGGAAATTGGGTGAGGAGTTGTTCAAACTTACCTCCCGCTGTGGTGACGTTGGCCTGCACAGGTGGTGGGGAAACTCGAGCTGAACATGGAATAGAAGCAAAAGATAGTGCATTCACCAGGCGCCTATTTGCAAGATCCACTAATAACCCGTGTGCACACAGAAAATCTGCGCCTAACAAGTTAAAGCTCACCGCTGCTACAACAAATGTCCATCTGTAGCTGCGGCCGTGGATGAGGAGGTGCAGGCTCTTTTCCCCGAACGTGTCGATGTCAGAGCCGTTGGCTGCCACTGCTCCATTGCCCCGGGTGCCCATGGTTTGATCTGCGTGGGAGGGCATGACGAAACTCAGCTGAGCTCCCGTGTCGATGAGGAACTGCTTGCCTGTGTATCCATCCGTCACGTATAACAGCTTATTCTTCTCGCCGAGAACTGCTGCTGTTAATGGCCCTCGGCTTTGGCGTTTCCACGACATCGTAAACTTGCAGGGGGGAACGCATTTGCGGGCTTTCTCTGCGAAGCGGTGGTGATAATAGCAGACGTTGTTCTGCTCGTTGCGCTTGGGCCGCGCCGCTGTCACCGTGGGTTGAGTCTCTCCAAGGCTCGGGGTGTCAGTTTTCAGATCTGCAGATGCCGCTGTGGGTGTCCGTTCTCTGCAGGCGTTGACGAGCCGGTAAGCCTCGTTGGCCAGTGTGCGGAAATCCTGATGATTATTGCACTTCATACTGGCGAGTGTCCCTCTCAGCTGTGGTGGTAGCGTGCTGAGGAAAATGAATTGGAAAAGGAAATTATCATTATCCTCCTCCTTGCGTTGTAGCAAATCCTCCATGAGGGTCCTCGGATTGCTCCCTCTGTGGCCGTAGACCGCCAGGATCCTCTCAGCTCTTTCCTCCGCTGACGGGACATAATTCGCCACGATGGTCGCCTTGAGTGTCTCATTTTTGTCCCGGGCTGGTGGTCGCCGGACCAAGCTCCACACACACTTCGAAGTGGCGGAGTCGAGTTTGGAGACGATATGGTAAAACTTAATATCGTCTGCTGTGATGCCCGCCAGTATAAACTGGGCCTCAGCTTGTTGAAACCAAGAGGCGGGATCTTCTCGCCAGAAGTCTGGCAGGTTGACAGCAACGGCGTTCGTGCACACCATCACTGTTGTGCCCGCCGGGTGAGAGTGCCTTGCCTCGGCACTCACGGCGGTGCTGGAGCTCGGTTGAGCTCTCTCAGTGCCCTCTGCCGTGGGGAACAGCTGTCTGCTTGTTCCCTCATCTGCGTCGTCGCTGGCGTATGCCCGAGTCACCATGGATGAGCAGCTTGAAGAACGCCTCTGGTCCATATTCTCGCGTCAAGGTCACCAGTGTAGAGGAGCTGAAATAACGAGGCGATTTTTGTATTAAAAACAGGGTTTTTAATGAATAGCTCTTCTATCGAGTCTCATCAGGTGTAGAGCTTGGCAGAAGGCAAGAGAGTGATCTCTGCTCCGCTCGCTGGTTAAATACAAGCACACATAGAGCCACACATTGAAAAAGCTGACGTCAGAGCCACACATTGAAAAAGCTGACATCCCCACGTTATCTTTGTAAAGAACTGAGGTCCACACGAATAGTGGTTTCAACAAAGTTCTCTTTTAAAACTAGGAGCGGAAACATTAACAGGCGGCAACATCAACACATCGCCATTTTCATACAATATTCACTCGGTGAAGGTCAACTCTGACCTGTGACGTCACCACAGTCTTAAAGACACACCACATATAAATATCACATTATATGACATCTCCCCCTTTTTTAGCTTTTTTTTTTTTCAGAACAAAACAATTTTCAATTCAAACATTTTTCATTTCCATTTCACCCTTCCCCACAGCCCATGGCTTAATTATTGAACCACATATAACCACACTTATCACAGTGAACACGTGAATTTCTCTCTTTTCATTTTTCATTTTTTTTTCTCTCTACAAATCTAGTCTTTGCACAGGTTTAATCATTCTACCAGACCGGGTAAACAACAGTCCTTGCTTTGGGTCTGGCGGTTTGACACTGGATTCTGGTAAAATAGTGTCAGCGGCAGCTGCAGTTTCAGGCTGCTGATCGACAATCTCTGGCTGCAGGTCATTTGGAGCTGAAGAGGGTATCTCTCTGGCTGATTCAGGATCATGTTGCAAGTGACGGCGGTTGCGTCGCAAAGTTGCTCCCTGGGGTGTTTCAATAAAAAAGGAGCGAGGTGTGCTGCTTTCTCCTGTGACAACAGCGGGTGTTTTCCAGGATTTCTGATGGTCCAGCTTTGTGAGGACTGAATCTCCTGGCTTCAACGAAGATAGGGGTTTAGCTCCATGGCGCTGATTGAAGTAGAATGCTTGTTTCTGTTTCTCCATTGCATCCTTGTTCCTGACGACTTCCAGATCAGGCCATCGGGACTGAAGATTCACTTCGAGTGTAGGAAGAGTTGTTTTGATCTTTCGACCCATAAGTAGCTCTGCGGGACTCACGCCTGTGGTGGTGCAGGGCGTTGATCGAAAGCACATGAGGGCGAGCAAAGGATCTTGCTGCTTTAAGATTCTTTTTGCTGTTTGAACTCCCCTCTCTGCATGTCCGTTTCCTTGGGGGTTATGTGGACTTGAGGTGATGTGCAAAAAGTCAAACTCCCTTGCAAACTTTTTAAATTCTTGGCATGAGAATTGAGGCCCATTGTCAGATACAACCACATCTGGACAACCAAACCTCGCAAACACTGCTTTCAGCTTTAAGATCATCTGAGAAGCAGTGGTTACTGGCAGATGAAGTATCTCGAGGAACCGAGAGAAATAGTCTGACACAACAAGGTAAGTGTGCTTGTTATGCTCACACAGGTCAACAGCAAGTCTCTTCCAGGGTCGATCAGGTAGAGGGGTTGACAAGAGAGACTCTTTTCGCTGAGCTGGTCTCATCTCACGACACACCTGACAGGACTGGACTTTGCGTTTGATTTCAGATGAGATGCCAGGCCACCACACAGATGTGCAGGCCCGCTCTCTGCATTTTGTCAGACCTTGATGTCCATCATGTATTCGATCCAAGATGTCTGCTCTGAGCACATCCGGAATCAACATGCGGCTTCCTCTGGTGATAATTCCATCGCATTCAGACAGTTCATTTTTAATGGGAAAATAGTCTCTGATAGCTGCTGGGACATTGCCTATGTATTCTGGCCATCCTGACTTAATGTACCGCAACACCAACTGTAGGTTACAGTCAGCTGCTGTAGAGGTCTTTATAGTGTCTATTTTATGTGTAGTAGCTGGCAAGTTATCAATAACTGCTGCTATGTAGCACGCTACATCAGAGTGAGTATCAGTCTCGTTTTCTACGCACTGTAGTGGACTTCTTGAGAGTGTATCAGCTACTACCAAGGTCTTTCCCGGAGCATATTCGGCTGTCGGTTTGAACCTCATAAGTCTCATAAGTAGCCTTTGGCACCGTATTGGCACATTGTCCAGGTCCTTTTTGTTCATGAGAGGCACCAAGGGTTTGTGATCTGTGACCAACTTAAAATCTTCCAGACCACAGAGGTACTTCTCAAATCTCTCACATGCCCAGACACTCGCCAAACACTCCTTCTCTGTCTGTGCATATCTAGTCTCGGCCTCTGACAGACGACGTGAGCAGTATGCCACAGGTTTCCAGTTTCCATCGTGCAGTTGCAGTAGTACTCCACCTATACCATAGCTGCTGGCATCGGCTGATACGGCAGTAGGTCGATTCACATCGTAGAATTTCAGAACTGGAGAAGTAGACAGAATGTCTTTGATGCGTTGAAATGCCTCCTGCTGAGAATGGTCCCACATCCACACTGACTTGGATTTCAACAGTTCATATAGTGGCTGGCCCACTGTCGACAGATTTGGGATATATTTCCCTAGGTAGTTAAACATGCCCAGGACACGCTTGAGGTCATGCACGTTCTGTGGTGGAGGGAGCTTGCGGATTGCCTTGACTTTATCAGGGTCGGGTCTCACGCCTGATTTGTCAATTTCTTGGCCCAAGAAGTGAAGCTTGTTTTGTCTAAACTTACATTTTTCTCTGTTCAGTTTAAGTCTGGCTGACTCGATCCTTTCCAGTACCTTGCTGAGACGCTGGTCGTGCTGTTCAGGAGTGTCGCCGTACACCAGTATGTCATCCATATAGATAGCCACGCCTTCCAGGCCGTTGAGGGTTTCTGTCATTTTGCGCTGAAAAATTTCAGGAGCGCTTGTGATCCCAAATGGAAGACGTTTGAATGCATATCTCCCAAAGGGTGTGATAAAGGTTGTTAATTTACTGCTTTCTGGATGGAGAGGAATCTGCCAAAACCCAGAGGCAGCATCCAATGATGTGAATGTGGTTGCTCCACTAAGTTTTGCAGTGATTTCCTCTGCAGTAGGAAGAACATACCTCTCTCTTCGTACAGCTTCATTTAACCTCTTTAAATCGACACAGATCCGCACTTTTCCATTTTTCCTTGGGACTGGCACCATTGGCGCGCACCAATCTGTAGGATCAATCACAGCTTCAATCACATTATTCTCCTCCATACGCTGCAATTCCTCTTTAACCTTCTGCAAAAGTGGCAAAGGGACACGACGGGCAGTGTGCACTGTGTATGGCTGAGCATTCTCTTTTAACAGGATTTTAACTGGTTCTGTTTTAAGTGTTCCATGCTCACCAAATGCTTTGTGAACTTCTTCAACACGCTTCACAAGCCCCATCGACATTGCTGTATCTCTGCCCAGCAAATTGTTTGCATTATTGCCACTGATGACATACACAGGAAAAGTATATGGTTTTTCTTTGTATTCTGTGAAGGCTTGAAATTTCCCTATACAGTCCAACTGACCACCCGGGCTGCACAGTGTGACATTAGATGGCTCTAATTCCTTCTTAGGAGCTAGTTTGTTAAATGTCTTTTGTCCCATAATGTTTGCATCTGCACCTGTATCAATTTTAAAATTGACTGGTGTTGTTCCAATTGTAAGCTGTATGGTCCATGGGTCATCATTTCTGTCTGTTTTTGTGACTGCGCCCAAAAAATATGGTGTCTGGGAAACTGTCTCTTCAGTGACTTCTCTGACTGATTTACTGTGACATTTCTTTTCCCAGTGACCCACCTTTTTACGCTTGTTGCATGTTGACTTCATGGCTGGGCACTTTTCAGGATGTCTGTGTTTTAATTTTCCACATCTTCCACACCATGAGTCTCTTTGCTCTCCACTTTTTCTCTTTCTTGGTTTAAATGGAGATCTTCCTCTGCCTGCTGCTTTTCCCTGGATCTCCTGCACCGTGGTGTGTGCCTCCCCCTGCTGGTGAACCTGGAGGACAACCTCCTCGGACTGGCGAACTGTCTGAATAGTTTGGGCAAGCGTTAGATCAGCCATCATCTGCAGTTTACGTGACAGCTCTTTATCAAGGATGCCCACAACAATTCGGTCACGGATATGTTCATCTCTCTTTACACCAAAGTCACAGTGTTCTGACATCTCAAAAAGGGCTCTGATAAACATTTCCACTTTCTCACCGGGCCGCTGCAGCCTCTGGTGAAAACAAGGGCGCTCATGGATCACGTTCCGTTTGGGACAGAAGTACTCGTCGTATTTTCCTAACACAACGTCAAACTTCTTTTGATCCGTATCCTCAGTAAATGAGAATGATTTGAAGATGTTTTCAGCTTCAGGGCCCATGGCGTAAATCAGTGAACTGACCTGAATTTCGCCGTCCTCTTTATTCAGTTTTGTAGCCGTCCGGAAACGCAGAAAGCGCTCTTTCCAGCCCGCCCATTCATTCGGACGATGAAAAGGAAAACTTTCCGGGGGATTAAACAAGGCCATCTTACTGAAGCAGAGCGTCCGTCAAGCACTTCTGACACCATGTAAAGAACTGAGGTCCACACGAATAGTGGTTTCAACAAAGTTCTCTTTTAAAACTAGGAGCGGAAACATTAACAGGCGGCAACATCAACACATCGCCATTTTCATACAATATTCACTCGGTGAAGGTCAACTCTGACCTGTGACGTCACCACAGTCTTAAAGACACACCACATATAAATATCACATTATATGACAATCTTAACCCCCCCATTGTTCTGCCATCTCCTCTCCTTGTCTTGGGAGGTGATGGGAACTCCTCCTCTCGCCTTAGGGGGTAAAGGTGTCAAGTCCATCTCCGCCGCCGCGTCTTGGGAGGTCCATTGACTTTAACCCGGCGGGGGAGATCCTTTGTCCTTTCCAGGTGTGAAGTTCCTTACATATGCTGTCACAAAACATTTCCACTTGTTCTAACATATGTAGATATGGGATATAAGAGTCATATATACCACAGGAGAGCCGAAGACGTGAGGATACAAACTAGGTCATATATGACGGTAAGCTAATGTTGCTAATGCTAGTTTGCTATAAGTACGTCGTACTACACTGTAATCTCTGCAAGTTATCGCTGTTAGGTACTAAAATATGTACGCAGTGTGTGTTTCAGATGGCTCTGTTGTGGGAAAATTACCACTTCAAACGGTCAGTCTGGCGTTCAGCACAGCCTGTCGCTGATGTCAACACAGCTTCACAAACGATCAGTGGTTGTAGAGCTTAAGAATGTCTGGTTTATTTCCTGTGCAAAAAATTGCTCTGATCTAAGTAAAGGAACCCTATTTCACTGTTTATGGGAATGTAGAAAAATTAGAATGTTTTGGGAAGAGGTGAGGGTAACAATTGAAAAAAATAATTTCAAAACAAATCACATTGAACCCTAAACTGTTTTTGTTGGGTCTGTGTCCAGAAAAACATAACTTTAATAAGAGTGAAAGAACATTCATAGACCTCAGTTTGCTTAATGCCAAAAAATGTATTGCATTACTGTGGAAAAACTCATAGACCAGATGTGACTCCGTGGTTAAGACAGATGTTACCAACCTTCCACTAGAAAGAATAACATATATACTGAAATCAAAGGAAAATGTATTTGAGAATATATGGAGACCTTTCATTGATTATGTAAAGAAATTAAACATAACTTCTGAAGAAGAAGGTGAATGATATGTGTAGACCTTGCAAATTCCAAAATGGTGAATGTACAGTATATTATGTATTCTTATGTAATAGATTACCTAGACTAAACAGAGGAGCATTGTTGCTGACTTGTTTTTGTTAATGGTTGTTGTTGTTTTTATTACCTTTTTTTTAATTGTTCTTTTTAGTTTTTAAATTACTTTTGTGTTAGTGTCTGTGTGTGCTATGTTTGTAAAAAAAAAAAGGTTCAATAAAAATATTGTGGGAAAAAAAATTGCTCTGATCTGCGTGAAAATCATGGAGAGACTGTTGAGACATCATGGACGTACCTGCTCCAGCTGCACTGAATGGTGTCATAGCAAAAAAATGATCAGCTGCCACAACTTGATCACCATGTTAATAACTATATTAGCCACAAAATATATATTCAAAAAGTAAACAGTACTGAGTTAGGTATAATAAGATATATTTGACAGTTATGATGCATTTTAGGCCAAAACAAACTTGATCTAGGATTAAAAGCAATTAAAATAATGCAGTCACAAGGTTACATGGAAAATGCTTGATTTACTAGATACATATACTGTAGAAATATATATTCTCTGCATCAACAATGTACTATACATGCATTCATGTAGTATTGCACTGACAATAAACCTCTGAAGTTTTTGCAGATGTCTCTTTTTTTATGTGAAGGTTACCACCATGTGACATAAATTTTAATACTGACAGATTGGAAAAGCTGTCCAAGAACAATCCAGCTGTTTGAGAAATCACTTTTGGTTTGGTGTTAAGTCTGTCAACAGGATTATGAACCATAAAGCAGTTTGTTAAAATGTTAAATCCCATTAAACTCTAACCCACAGGTGTCCAATCATGTGTCATGGAGGGCCAAGACCCTGCAGGTTCTCTTCTACCCAGTCTCTTCAGCAGGTGTTTTCACTGATCTGCAGTCAGTGGAAGAAGTTCAGTGGAATCTGCTGTTGAAGACACTGGTTGGAGTTAAAGCCTGTAAAGCCTGTATGTGTAAGCATACTTGGCAATAAAGTTGATTCTGATTCTGATTCTGTAGGGTCTTAGCCCTCCATGGCACATGATTGGACAGCCCTGCCCAAACCCATTATGATGAAGAGCAGATGCTAATATGACCCAGAATTCCTACATATACTGGTACTGTCACTAAAGTATGCAGGGTCTTCTGCGGTGGCACATTCCAACAATACAGTCTTCAGTTAATAAAATAATTGTTTTGGTTACTTTTCTTAAAAATGAGCCATTATTTTCAAGGTCACCCATTAATGGTTTGTACTATTGACTCTTTTCCCACCAGTGTATTAACAGACAAAAATAGAAATCATGATGCAAACACATAAGTCACTAAATTGTTTATTACAATCAGCAGCAAATTCCAGATTATTCAGAATGTGCAAAACTCAAACTGTAAGACTGGGTCACTCAGCAGCTGGGATGTGCAGCTCACACTGGTCTCAGATCAGCAGATCTTAGGCCTGCATCTCTGTAAATAGTGACGCAAGGTCCAGTTTGGGGTGGATCGATCGTTTACCTCTTGCCTAGACGAAAGACAGAAATGGGTGGTGGTTAAATAAAGGAAGTTTAAAACATATTTGGGAAATACACTTGTTGCTAAAAGCCAGTGGTGGAATGTGAATGAATGAATCTTTATTTCGGATAGATTAAAAGAAAATAGAATAATATAACAAAGGGAAAAAAAATCTAATAAGGTCGAATTAAACAATAACTCCTCTGATTGTACAGTTCAACATAGGTTATCTGAAATGGGTGATGGCTGAAGCTGCACTTATATTGCCCACCCATATTCCATCCAAGAATTCAAAAGAAAAACAAAACAGGAGCAATTCCAATTCCAATGTGACAATAAAGTACTTCGTTGTTGTATTTAACCACAATTTTCATGTAGCTGCACTGATGTAAAGTCGATTTTACAAGGGCTGCGTTACATTTAAAATCATCAGTTTTTACAGTGGCCTCAGCAATCAGAATGAATTAATACATTCACTTGAATGGAATATAGTACTTTAACTGAAGGCATCACCGAGTATGGAGTCGCTCAGTCAAAATATGGACTTTTTATCAATAAAAGTTTGTCTTGAATGTAAAAGTGTCTCTTCTTGCCCTGGCTTCAAGTGTGGGTGGTGTTTTGTACTAGCATTGCTAAAATATAAAAGGAAGCACTACAATGGGTCTCAAATATTTGTAATGTGTCCTGTTACTGCATGAGTTTATTGATGATAGAGTATAAACTACACATATAAACTAAATTATATTGATGACTGAACAACTGCCATTCCCCAAAAGATACAGTTATGAACATAACCCACAAAGGATCACACAAGTGATCTGACAAAAAAACAAATACATTAACAAGTGGTTTATTTTACAGTTGATGCGCCATTCTTTTTCAATTATTCTGTAATTAATACTCACACAATCAAATAAATCTCAGTTCAGTCCCTTTTATATTAAGTGGAAATTGTACTACTTTGGTTTTGACACTTTACCTATAAAAGCAAAGGATTTCAGTACTTTCCACAGTGGCAAGGTCATTGTGGAGCGGCTGCTTTCCTCTTGCCTAGACAAACGACAGAAATGGATGGTGGTTAGTTAAAGCAAGTTCAACACTTATACAGGCACATCTCAAAAATTAGAATATCATGAAAAAGTTCAATATTTTTGTCACTCATTTCAGAAAGTGAAACCCATATATAGATTCATTACAGGGACAGTGATATATTGAAAGTGTTTATTTTAATATTGATGATTATGGCTACAGCCCATATTAACCAACACCTCAGCGGCCAACATTTCTATTTAAAAACTATTTTTTAAAGTTTATGTAATATTCTAATTTTTTGCCAAATTGAATTTGGGGTTTTCAGGGGCTGTAAGCCATAATCATCCAAATTAAAATAAATAAATGCTTGAAATATATATTCTTTCTGAAAGTCTGTGTAATGAATCGATATAATATATGGATTTCTCTTTCTGAAATGAGTGTCAAAAAATATTGATTTTTTTCATGACATTCTAATTTTTGGAGATGTACCGGTATTAGGGAAATACACTTGTGAAAGTCAGTGGTGGGATGTGACAAAAATGCTTCGTTTCCCTGACAAGCACCGCAGGAGCCACTCTGTACAGGTTCAAGTACATTATCAATCCAGGGATTTATGGTGGAACAGCACAAACACTGTTCCAGCACCTTTTATGGAAAATCCACAGAATAGGTGTGTGGGTCTATTCTGACGCTTTAGAAAATTATATGAATGACTTTATAAATCACTGGTTTGAAAAAGCACTTTTATATTGTTGAGATTTCGGCTCCTGTGGTCCATTTCACCAGTATCCAGCATATAAACAGGAAGGCTAACCCCTGGCATGTGGAAACACATTCTAGCATTAAATTGCACACAATTTAATGCGCAGCACCAAAGTGCAGCACGTACACAAACGAGGACTTTAACCAGGATTAACATATTTCATCGTTTTGCTCTCACAAGCGAATATTTAGGAGAAAACAAGCACGGATCAGCAGTTGGTACTAGCTAGCTACTAGCTAAAAATCGTTAGCCAGCACGCTCAAAAAAAGTGAGCTTACCACCAACAGGATAAATAAGCGTCAAACAGGTTCATTTTGTCTTCTTTTAATTATTTATCCTTTTTTTTTTTTTTTTTTTTCCTTTGAAAGACAAAAGTAAAATAGAAAGATGTCTTTACCTTCTTTACATGTTTCAACTGCACTGCAGCCTTCATCAGAAGAGTCAGCTGATTGCTGCCAGGTGACATTTATCAGCTGATTTTCGTAGGCGGGGCCAGCTCAGCAGATCTGTCAGATCCACCGAGCCGGCCCCGCCTCCCGTCGTCAGATGGTCTCTGGAGAATGTGGTCCCAGGTGT
The DNA here is from genome assembly GCA_020510985.1 of Pholidichthys leucotaenia. NCBI lineage: Eukaryota > Metazoa > Chordata > Actinopteri > Cichliformes > Pholidichthyidae > Pholidichthys > Pholidichthys leucotaenia. The sequence continues at coordinate 291,744,437 of CM035847.1, forward strand.
GAGAAAGCATAAAGGCCCCCTCATCTCGGTTCATGGTGTCTTTTCCCCGCTTTCTGATCTCTATTGCCTCCTTGATCCGACGTTTGTGTCTGTTGCTCTCCGATCCAATAATTTTTGTGTTGTCCCAGTCCATGATGTGATTATTTCTTTTGCAGTGGTCCGATATAGCTGATTTTAATGTTTCTTGTTCTGCTTTTTCTTTTTGTGATCTTGTGAGTCGTCCTTGCGTTTTCTTCTCACATTCCTTTTGGTGTTCTTTTTTTCTTGTGGTGAATAATCTTCCGGTTTCTCCAATGTAGGTTTTGTTGCATGATCTGCATGATATTTCATATAATACATTGCATTTATTGTCTTGTTCTATTCTGTCCTTGGGGTGTACTAATAACTGTCTTAATTTTTTGTGTGGTTTGACTGCTGTGTTTATTTTGTATTTTTTCATGATCCTTTGAATTGGTTCTGTGATCCCTCGTATGTATGGTATAGTTATGGTGTCCTTGTTTTTGATTTCAGCTTTTGTTCTATGTCTTGTGTCCTGTTTATTTTCTTTGTTTTTGACTTGCTGTTTCCCTTTGTTTATAGCCCATACTGGATATTGGCAGCGTATAAGTGCATGTTTTATGTGGTTTTCCTCTTCCTGTCTGTCTTCTTGTTCCGTGATGATGGTGGCTCGTTCATATAATGTCCTGACAACTGATAGCTTGTGTGCTGTGGGGTGTTCCGATGTCCAAAGTAGGTATTGATCTGTGTGGGTTGGTTTCCTGTAGACTGTGATTTTTATGCTGCCGTCCTCGTTGTGGTGGATTTTCATGTCCAGAAAGGCTATGGTGCCATTTTCCTCCTCTTCGTGTGTGAATTTTATGTTCCCCGTACTGTCTGTACTGTTCAGATGGTCAGTGAGTTCTTGTGTATGTCCTTTCCTTATTTTTTCCAGAATGTCATCTACATATCTCTTCCAAAGGGTGGGTTTGCATATTGTGGGTGCTGTGTTGATGGCTTTATTTTCCAGATCCTCCATAAAAAAACTGCTCATGATGGCTGATAGTGGGTCTCCCATTGCAAATCCTTCTTTTTGTTTGTAGATTTTTCCTCTGAATTGAAAATAAGTGGATTTTGCAACAAACTGTAGTAATTTGGATATGTCATGGACTGTGAGGTTGGTGCGTCTTTTTAGGGTACTGTCCTTGTTGAGGCGTTCTTGCACTATATGTAGTGTGACGTCAATAGGAGTCTTTGTGAATAAAGAGATGACGTCATGTGAGATGAGGATCTCGTCTGATTCTATTTTTATGTCTTTGAGTTCTTGTGCCAGCTCTTTTGAATTTTTACAGTGAAAGTCTGATAGTCCAAGGAGGGGTTTGATGATTTCAGCTAGGGCTTTTGATAAGTTGTATGTGACTGATCCAATGCTGTCTATTATTGGCCGCAGTGGGATATCCTTTTTATGTATTTTCGGTGTTCCATAAATCCGAGGGGTGATGCTGGCTGTGGGGATCAGGTGATCATATGCGTCCTTTGTGATTTTATTGCTTTCTAATAGAGGTTTTAGAAGGGCTTTGAGCATTTTTTTCTTTTCTTCTGTCGGGTTTGTTTTAATGATTTCGTATGTGTTACTGTCTGCCAACATGGTTTCCATCTGTTTTTCGTATGTTTCCGTGTCCAAAATTACTGTTGTTCTGCCTTTATCTGCTGGGAGTATTGTGATCGTTTTATCTGTCTTGAGTGAGTTTAATGCTTTTTCTTCTTTTCTTGTAACGTTGCTTTGTGATAATTTGGCCGTTTTGAGGATTCCTGCGACTGCATTCCGGAGTGCTGCTTTTTCTCCTTGGTCCTGGATTTTTTCGCATGCCAGTTCTGTTGCGAGGATGTATTCTTCATGGGGGATTCTGGCTGGTGTGATGGCGAAGTTCAGTCCTCTGTTCAGCACTGTTTTCTCCGTGTCCGTGAGTGTGCGTTGTGATAGGTTTTTGACCCACTTATCGTTCTTTTCCGTGTGTGTTTGTCTTCGTCCGTTCTTTCTTTCTGTGAGTTTTTTTAATTTTTTTCAATTGGCGGTTTTTCGTTGTAATGAATTCTTGTTCGTGTGCGTGTTTCAGTTGTGCTTTTATCTGCTCCTGCGTTTTCTGGTCCGTCGGGTAGCGTTGCTTAAACATGTCCGTTTCCTCTTTGATTTGGTTGTTTATTTTGTCTACTTTATTTGCCGTTATTCTTATACGTTCTTTTATAAGGTCTTTCCGTGCTTTGTTGATGATTTTTTCTGCGTTCTTGGTCGGGATTGGATTTCTTATATTGAGGCTTTGGGGTGTTGATTTTCGCCTACGAAAATCAGCTGATAAATGTCACCTGGCAGCAATCAGCTGACTCTTCTGATGAAGGCTGCAGTGCAGTTGAAACATGTAAAGAAGGTAAAGACATCTTTCTATTTTACTTTTGTCTTTCAAAGGAAAAAAAAAAAAGGATAAAGGATAAATAAGCGAACAGATGCACATTATTAGAAATCACTCACTATCGATGGTTCTCTCACGTTCGTCTTCAGCTTGTCAGTAGTCCGGTTCTATTATGCTGGGCTGCCATCTGTATCGGTGCGGATCGCTCCTCTCACTGTGTATCTGCCACCAAGCAGAGAAAACCCCGCACCTCTTCGTTGGACCACGGTGTAGATTTCCGCAAAACCTACAACACTGTCTGTATTAATATCGTATTTACTCCGTGACCGAGTTAGTCCGTGAAATATTGCAAATGGCGGTCGTAAAGATTCCACTGAAGACGGACGCTTTTGTGACGTTACGCCCTGACCAATCAGCGGCTCGCAGTCTGTTGTCGTCACATCTCGGCTCGCTTCAGCACGGTTGTACCCTGCCTTCACACGGGCACGGAAATAGTGTCGGTTAAACCGTGCTGGGTACAGTGGAAAGGGCAAGAAAGCGAGTAGAGTAGAAGTGAGTAAGGCCAAAGCGATACTAATGGAAAAGGCCCAATAGTAACTGGATACACGGATACAAGTAACTGGATTAAAAGCCTGATCGGAATAAAAATGCTTCATGTAAACATGGCAATCTGAATATTCTAACCTGATCACGCTCATTTGGATCAAAATTTCATTCCGATTGAGAGGGGTGGGTTATGCCAATTGTTAACTGGAATGGCGCGCATGAAAACACTTATTCCGAACGTAGGGCAGAAAATATGTTTACTGCGCATGTCTGTACACCAGCCGCACGTCAACGTGACGTATTTCTGGCTTTGCAGCAGCTAGCGGAAAACATAGCGGGAGTAAAACAAAACTGGTCTGTATTGTCCTGCTGTCTCCCTCTGTTAGTCATATGCAGAAGCATGTACTAGTAGCTTCATTACGGAGACCAGCAGAAGCAAAAGTACAGTCTGAATAACACAATGCAGGTTAATTTCGACACGAAGCAGGGCTTGCTAACACCGGAAGTTGCTTCTTCTTCTACTATTTTTGGAATGTCGAAATGTCGACGTGCGCATGTCAAAATGATTTATTCCACTGAAACGTGTGACACATGGAAACGCACGTCCTAATCAGATCAGCTTTTTCAGGATCCATGTAAACAGTAAAATTCTGATCTGAATTGTAATTAGATTGAAGAAATTTTGCCCATGTAACCATGGCCGAAGAAAAGAAGAAGAGTTCATGTTTCTGTAGAACCCTGCATACTGGACTCATGACCTGTACATATGAATGTGAATATGTGTGTGACAGTAAAACCTTCAGAGTGGCTCCATGAGCACCTCCAGCTTTTACAAACGTGGAGGTTACACACCAAAAACGCTGCTCTGATGACCCCTCACTGAAGCTATACCTTTATCATAACAGCTCAAGAATACAGGCAAAAGTGACATAGTTGAAAATAACCCAGAGATATTGTAGAAAAAACCTGTACCCACAGGGCTGTATAGTATTACAGCATATTTTGTTTTGATGGGTGATTTCTGCACATTTGCATTGGCAGAACACACCGACTCATCTGATAATCCTCTGCAGGCAACCCCCAAGGGGAAAGGCCACACCTGCAGGCCCTCGTCCCTGTAATCCCGGACTAAAGGCTTGTACAAAGGGTCTTTCTCTCATGGGCCTCTCCTCAGCCTTCCTATCATGGCACAGTAAGCTCAATCAGAATCATCACTCACCAATGTCAGGTCGGAGGGTTGTGTGCACCACCTCTGGGAACATCAGAGTCTTCTTCCCATGTCAACCACCACTCCTCTTTTTCTTCTTTCTTCTTCTTTTAGATTTGATTGGTGGTTGGCAACCAGCTTACAGGTGCATTACCACCACGTACTTCACTCTATATCATCACTATCTGGTCAGGAGCCGTAGTCCTTACCACCACGTACTTATTTCAGTAAACATCACTCTATATATCTTCTTCTTCTTCTTCTTCTTCTTCTTCTTCTTCTTCTTCTTCTTCTTCTTCTTCTTCTTCTTCTTCTTCTTCTTCTTCTTCTTCTTCTTCTTCTTCTTCTTCTTCTTCTTCTTCTTCTTCTTCTTCTTCTTCTTCTTCTTCTTCTTCTTCTTCTTCTTCTTCTTCTTCTTCTTCTTCTTCTTCTTCTTCTTCTTCTTCTTCTTCTTCTTCTTCTTCTTCTTCTTCTTCTTCTTCTTCTTCTTCTTCTTCTTCTTCTTCTTCTTCTTCTTCTTCTTCTTCTTCTTCTTCTTCTTCTTCTTCTTCTTCTTCTTCTTCTTCTTCTTCACTCTATATCTTTGTACTAGGAGTTCCAAGGTACTCTGGTTCTGAAGGAAAATAATTTTGTCTTATTTGTGGTAGATGTGATAAACTGCACTGCGCAGACTTCCAAGAAAACAGAAAAAATCAAAATCATTGTGAAAGCAGCAGAAAAATATCTTGGCATTAAGGGGCTACATTGGGAAGCAGTTGAGGACTTGTTAAGTGGGGGATCTTTTAAGTTCACAGACATCATGGGCTGGTGGATCAACCGCCAGTCAAGTCTAAAAGAAGAAGAATAATGAGATGAGACACATACGGACAACAGCTAGAAGAAGAAGAATGAGATGAGACGCAGATACGAGATTGAAGAAAAAGAAGAACGTCACAAAGCTATGAGGAAAACATCACAAAGCTATGAAGAAAATGTCACAAAGTTATGAGGAAAAACAGACACACAGAATAAAGTACGAGGAGACTCATACAAAGATATAGAGTGATGTCAGTGCCGCCGAGGACACAGTCCAAGGACGGATAATTTTTTTCACACATAAGGAGTCTTATACAAAAAATCAAGTCAGTGGTGGTAATGCACCTGTAAGCTGGTTGCCAACCACCAATCAAATCTAAAAGAAGAAGAAGAAGAAGAAGAATGCACCTGTAAGCTGATTGCCAACTGCCAATCAAATCTAAAAGAAGAAGAAGAAGATATGGCTCCAGTCTCCACAGCTCTGCCCATGACATCTAACCAGTGTGTGCATTGTTAATTTGATCTGCACTGATAAGCACACAAGCTCAAATAAAGAAATATTTCAACATTCTGTAACATTCTGTAAATATTACAATCCATGTAATAATTTAAGGTCTGTTGTCACAAAATAAAACAGAAAAATACATTCAAGGTCCGAAGGCGTCAGTCAGGAGTGACTGAAGATAAAAACACAATCATTAAAAAAGAAAAACAATCATCTGAGTCTTGTCTTATCGGAGCAACATGGTCCAAAATCATTATTTTTCATTTTAATTTTGGTAGTTAACACTGACTTTTAATTGGAGAAATTCAGTCAGTAAACAGACTTATGGCAGACTTATTATAGATAAGATATTTTTACCCTCACCACTGAACAAAACACACCTTTAAAGAATATTTTTGGATTCAGAGAATGTGTAAAAATATCTGCTGTACACACATCATCATCATCATCATCATCATCATCATCGTAGCAGTCTGTCGGGGGCAACAATGACTTATTTATTTATTTAGCGAATGCAAAGTCCTTAAGCCAAGCAGTTGCCTCCTGGTTTGCTGTATGGAGGGTGTGTAATCCTCCTTCCAGTCTTTGGAGCGGGCAAGCCTCTATGATGTGTTCCATTGTTTGCTCCTCTCCACATGCGCACAGAGGGCTAGGGCTACTGCCCCATCTGTAAAGGCTGGCCAAGCAGGGGCCATGTCCAGTCCTGAAGCGATTGAGTGTAGACCACTGTCTCCTTGGGAGGTTGGTGCCCGGGACCTGTTGGTTGGGGTTTATCACCAGCTGTTTGTTTGGGACCTCCTTGGTCTCCCATTCCTCTTGCCAAGCTGTCTGGATGGTAAAGTCAGCTGGGGGAGGGTTTTTCCAAATCGGCCGTCTGGATGAAAGTCGGGCAGTGGGTGGAGTGTAGATATCTGCATGGATTGGTAAGTGAGGAGAATCTTTAACTTTTTGGAGCATCCTTTGAGTTAATGCTGCTCGCCGGATGTGTGGAGGGGCTATGTTTGACAGTACAGAGAGCCAGGGGAGTGGTGTTGAGCGGATTGTTCCAGTTATAGTTCTCATGGTTGTGTTGAGCTGGGTGTCTACATGGTGTGTGTAAGATGACCTGGACCAGACAGGGGCACAATATTCTGCTACAGAGTATGAAAGGGCCAGTGCTGAGGTGCGCAGGGTGGAGACTGCCGCCCCCCATTTTGCACCAGCGAGCTTGCAGAGCAGGTTGTTTCGTACCTTCACCTTAGCAGCCGTCCCCTTTAGATGTTCCTTGAAGGATAAGGTCCTATCAAGGGTCACTCCAAGATAAGTTGGATTTGGGGCATGCTTAAGCTTGAGTCCGCTCAGGTGGATGTTTAGTTCTCTGGCAGCTTTTGCATTGTGGAGATGGAATACACTGGAGACGGTTTTTGCTGGGCTTGGTTTTAGACGCCAGATTTTGCAGAACTGGTCCAGTTTGGCAAGATCTTCCGTGAGCACCCGTTCCAGTGGTTCAAAGTCTGGTGCTTGGAATGCCAAACAGATGTCGTCTGCATAGGTGAATTTGCGGGATTTTGTAGTAGGCAGGTCGTTTATGTAGAGGTTGAACAGAGTTGGAGCTAGAACTGAGCCTTGTGGGAGTCCGTTTTTCTGCATTCTCCATGCACTTGTCTTCTGACTGAGGTGGACTCTGAACCTTCGGTTGGTCAGCAGGGTTTTTATAATTGCTGTTGCCCAAGCAGGGATCGCCTTTATAAGTTTCAGGAGGAGGCCTTTGTGCCAGACCGTATCATAGGCGGCTGTAAGGTCGAGAAACACAGCCCCTGTCTTCAGTCTGCTCTCGAAGCCATTTTCGATGAAGGTGGTTAGGGCCAGTACTTGTTCTCCTGTACTGCGGTCCTTGCGGAAACCTGCTTGATCCACACTTAGAATATCCTCTACCTCTGGGGAAATGCGTTGCAGAATTAGGCGCTCCATGATTTTGTAAGGAACGCTGAGTAGGGAGATTGGGCGGTAGCTTGCTGGTAATTTGTGGTCTTTGCCAGGTTTTGGGATGGCAATGACCTTTGCTGTCCGCCATTTCTTTGGGATCGAGTTTGTTTGTGTGATCCTTGTGTAGAATTGTGTCAACCAGGTTAGGGCTCGGGGGCCAAGATTTTTCATGAATTCTGGGAAGATGTTATCGTATCCTGCTGCCTTTCCACATTTCAGGCTCTGTAGGACTTTCTCCAGTTCAGCAGCCTCGAAGGGTTCAGGGTTCGTTTCCTCTACAGGCATTTTTTGGTGTTTTTTTAGCTCAGTTGTAACTGCTCTTTTGGTGTCTTTGTCTTGGGGTGCTTTGGCGATAGTCAGTAGGTGGGATGCAACTTGGTTGGGTGTGACGGATGCTCGGCTTTGGCTAGGGGGCTTCTGTGCAGCTCCTAGGCGACGGATGAGGCTCCAACATTTCCTGCTAGAGTGGGTAAAGCTCCGGTCAGCAACTGTCTCCTCCCATTTCTTTCGCCGAGCTGTATTTAGCGATTCAATGAGATGGTCTGCTATCTCTGGGTCCCCTGATGTTTGATAGGATTGTAGGAGGGCAGCACTTTCTCCGTCCAAACATGGGACATAGAGGGGTCGGTAGCCTCGTGGGATTGCAGTATGGGCAGCCTTGAAGATTGCGCTGCAGAAGCGGTTGTATGCTTCATCTACAGTGATGGTGTGGAGTGGGATGGTAACAACGCTCCGGTCCAGAGTTTCACTGAATTTCTTCCAGTTGGCTTTGCGGAAGTTCCAGCGCATCTTCCTTGGGCTGTATATGACTGGAAGTTGTAGGCCAATGTGTACAAGCAGGGGCCGGTGTTGGCTGTGTGGAAAATCATCAAGAATGAGGATCTGTGTAGGATATGGCTCCCCATTCAAAGAGCTGACCCAACACAGGTCAGGAGAATAGGGGGGGCAATGGATCAGCGTTCTCGTCGCGCCCTCCGCCAGTACCCGGGCTCGCCTGGGGAAGCTAATGATCCTACCAGCAGACTAAATTCGAAGAGACGACGCCTCTGTGCCAAGTCAAAGAAGAATCCTAGTCACAGTCCTAAAGCCGAAAGCAAACAGCCCCAAGAGCACTTTGTGGTAGGATCGGCCCTTCGCATATTACAACAATGACTGTTTCATTTAGATCTGATGAGAGGGACTACAGCTCCTGGTTTTCTAAGGGCATGCAGAAATACTTGCTTATACTAACCAAGGACAAAGAAGAAATTTATGGCAGAGCTGGGATGGGCTCCAGCCCCCCCGCGACCCGAAAAGGATTAAGCGGAAGAAGATGAATGAATGAATGAACTTATTATAGATTAAATATTTTTACCCTCACCACTGAATAAAGCACACCTTTAAAGAATATTCAGAGTATCTTCTCTGAGTGTGTAAATACAGTATCTGCTGTGCACACACACATCGTCATCATCATCATCATCATCACCATCATAGCAGTCTGTCGGGGGCAACAATGACTGTTTCATTTAGGTCTGATAAGAGGGACTACAGCTCCTGGCTTTCTATGGGCATGCAGAAATACCTGCTTATACTAACCAAGAGAAGAAGGACAAAGAAGAAGAGAACAAAGACCAGTTGGACCACTGGGGCGGCAGACGGACTTCAACAGGTGGAAGGTTGAGACGGCATTTACATCTGTGTTCGGTTAGCGGTAAGAGTGATTTGTTTGTGGCGGATAGCATAAACTGTTCTCTGACTGTGACATTATGGCATCAAGCTCTGATGGGCTCAATAAAAATGACATGGAGTGGATAGTACCCAGGTCTGGGAGGTGGAAAAGAGCAGCTATGGGGGTACCAAGAGCTAGAAGCGGGTCAGATGAGAGTGACGCGGGAGGAAGTAACAATGCGAAGAAAACACAAACAAGCCAACGTGGATGACAGTTTGATGATATAGGGAATAAGTGAAAGGTTGTCATTGAGTTCAATCAGGGTGGGGGGCACTATCACCCTGTTAAGCTAAGAAAAGCAATTGATGACATGGTGAATAGACCCAGTGAACACACTCCGACTCAAGAATAGATATAATTAAGTTTATTAACAACAATGAGTGTGTGTGAGTGCGTGGGTGTGTAATCTGTAGCAGCTGGGGGAGAGCAGAACACCGTTCAACCTGGCAACCCTAGGGACAAACAGAAGCAGGGACTGTTAGAGGCAATCACAGATGGGAATGTGCAGTTTAGTCCAAGGCTTACTGTTCATGGAGATGTAGAGTGGCTCAAGTTCAGCTCGGTGGCTATGGCCAGGAGGACAGTGTTCACAGATCCCGTTGCAGCTGAAGGAGGTGGACGTGTGAAGGGTGAGTAGTGCAGCTTAGTCCGCCGCCAGGAAGGAAGGAGGACCGCTGCCACAGAGAGGGAGAGTTCCGCCGCCACGGAGCTCCGCCTGTGCACAGGGGACTGAGAGAGGAATTAGAGGAATGAGCGAGGCTTACTTGAGCTTGAGGGAGATTCTTCCAGACGCCAGAGGCAGGAGGCTGGGAGCAAGGATGAAGGTTGGCTGAGGCTGGAAACTTAGGAACAACGAGGAAGGTGAGAGAAGGTCTCATGGAGTGTAGACAGACGGCTCCACACTGATCCCAGGGCAGCGTGGTTAATATAGCCCTGGCTGTAATGAGGAGCAGGTGTGCGGACAGTTGAAGGGAATAGGCAGCCAGAGCAGACCATTACAATTGAGAAAGAAATTGGGAGAGTTAAGTTTGCAAAGTTCTTGAATAATAACTGGCTGTTAATTCATGCATCAAGTAAACAACAGCAATAGAAAATACTGGCAATGACATGTCTAAATGGAGAACAAATGAAGGCACGTGTTCCTGGCACAACAGCAAACTTGAGGGGAGTTATATCAGGTGTCCCTTTGAGCATGTCTATGGAAGAAGTGAAAAACGAGATCCAAGGAGGAAAGGTGAAGGATGTGAAAAGGCTCAAGAGTAAAAGAGAAGGTTCACTGCAGGATACACTGTCTGTAATGATTCAGTTTGAGGAAACACTCCCTAAATTAGTCCAAATAGGATACCTGTATTACAGTGTCAGAGAATATGTCCCAAAGCCACTCAGGTGCTACAAATGTCAAAGGATGGGTCACACTGCTCAGCAGTGTAAGGGAAAGTTAAGATGTGCTAGATGTGGAGGGGAGCACAAATATGGTAAATGTGAAAAGGATGCCAAAGTAAAGTGTTGCAACTGCGGGGGTGACCACAGTGCTGCATATGGAGGATGTGTTGTGCAGAGGGAAGCTAGTCAAGCCCAGGAAATCAGAATAAGTCAGAAAGGTATTTCTCTCTCGGCGCCACACGAGTAGGCTGCCTTTTGCAACAGCGGCTCGATTCCGAGTCTTTTTCCCTTCCTCTCTCTTTTGATCCGTCTTTTTTTTTTCACCCCACTTATATCACGGACACACAGATCGTCCTAAATGTCTCCTGAGCCGGTGGACGGAGCCACTGTTTATAGCAGGAGACGATACAGCAGAGAACAGCTGCTAGCATTCAACCGCCACCCGGTCCCATTGGAAAAACTCGACATACCGAGAGAACTGAGGCGAAAATGCCGCGGCTGCCGGGCTGGAGTAAGGCGGAGGACAAAAAATATAAGGTACAGACCCTCCCTTCCATCTGTTGTCATGGGAAATGTACGGTCGATACTGGGAAAGTTAGATGAGCTAGCGGCTATCTCCCGTTATGATAGCACATACCGGGAGTGCTCTCTCCTTTTGTTTACTGAGACGTGGCTAACTGAACTAGCAGCAGATGCTAACATTGAGCTGGAGGGTTTTCACATGATACGAGCTGACCGAACACCAGACAGTGGCAAGGCTAGGGGCGGTGGAGTGATAATGTATGTTAACAACAACTGGTGCAGACCGGGACATATCACTGTTAAACAACGACACTGCAGCAAAGACATTGAGTTGCTAGCTGTTAGCATGAGGCCTACATATCTCCCGAAAGAACACTCACACGTGATCTGCATTGTTGTTTATGCAAATCCGACGGCGAACGCTGGGACAGCACGTGACGTCATCCATTCAGTAACCAGCAGGCTGCAGACAGAACACCCAGATGCTCTTCTCCTCATCTCAGGCGATTTCAACCATGTTTCACTATCTCCCATTCTACCCACGTTCACCCAGTATGTCACATGCCACACTAGAGACAATAAAACACTGGATTTATTCTACGCAAACACTAAGGAGGCGTACACCTCATCACAACTCCCCCCACTCGGGAGATCGGATCACAACTTGGTTCATCTCCGGCCGGTGTACAAACCCCTAGTGCACAGACAACCTCCGGCCATACACACTGTGGAGTTATGGTCTGAGGAGACAATGGACACTCTAAAGGGCTGTTTTGAAGCCACCGCCTGGAAGCAGCTCTGCGATCCACATGGTGAGGACATCGATGGCCTCATTCACACCTTCACAGGCTACCTCAGCTTCTGTGTGGACAAATCCGTTCCCACCAAGACCATACGGCGTCACTCAAACAACAAACCCTGGATCAACCCTGAGATAAAAACACTTCTGAGAGAGAAGAAGAGGATCTTCAGGTCAGGGAACAGGGAGATGCTGAAGTCCGTACAGAGGGAGCTGAGGAGAAAGATCAGAGAAGGCAAGGACAGCTTCAGGAAGAAGATGGAGGACAAGCTGCAACAGAGCGACATCAGCGGGATCTGGAGAAACCTCAAAACCATCTCGGGGCTCCAGAATACCTCCCCCCAGGCCACAGGGGGCAGGGAGTGGGCGAACAACCTGAATCTGTTTTTCAATAGATTTGACCAACCGCCCTCCCCCCTGACTGCACAACAACCACTGCTGCCTCTAAAGAAATCAAGTCCTGCTGCCCACTCCCCACTCCACCAACACCCCCCCACTCCCAACACACAGCCCCCCATCCTGACCCTGACCAGGACCCGGACGGAGCTGAGGAAGATCAAGGCGAGGAAGGCGCCGGGACCGGACGGCATCAGCGCAAAGCTCCTCAAGTCCTGTGCAGACCAGCTGTGTGGGATTGTGACGTATATCTTCAACATGAGCCTGAAACTGGGGAGGGTACCACAGCTGTGGAAAACATCTTGTGTGGTACCTGTACCAAAAACTTCCCACCCCAAAGACCTGAACAGCTACAGACCGGTGGCCTTGACGTCCCACTTGATGAAGACCCTGGAGAGACTGCTCCTTGCTCACCTCCGCCCCCTGGTGGAACCAGCGATGGATCCACTCCAGTTCGCCTACCAGCATGGCATTGGGGTGGAGGATGCGGTGATCTTCCTCCTTCACCGTTCTCTGTCCCACCTGGAGAAGCCCGGGAATATGGTGAGGATCATGTTCTTTGACTTCTCCAGTGCTTTCAACACCATCCAACCGATGATCCTGAAGGACAAGCTGCTGCGCGCAGGGGTGGACCAGCACCTGTCATCATGGATCCTGGACTACCTCACGAACCGGCCTCAGTTTGTGAGAACCCGGGACTGTGTGTCCGACACGATCATCAGTAGCACGGGGGCCCCCCAGGGAACGGTGCTGGCTCCCTTCCTGTTCACTCTTTATACTGCGGACTTCTCACACAACACAACACACTGCCATCTACAGAAGTTCTCTGATGACTCTGCGATCGTTGGCCTCATCTCCAATGGAGATGAAGCTGAGTACAGAGGGCTTATCCAGGACTTCGTGGACTGGTGCCATCGGAACTGCCTCCAGATCAACGCGAGGAAAACTAAGGAGCTGGTGGTGGACTGCCGCAGGCATGGGCAGCCCCTCACAGTACCAGTAAATATACAGGGAACAGACATCGAGATGGTGACATCCTATAAGTACCTGGGTGTTCATCTGAACAATAAACTAGACTGGTCACACAATACTGATGCACTCTACAAGAAGGGACAGCGCAGGCTGTTCCTGCTGAGGAGACTCAGGTCTTTTGGTGTACAAGGGGCGCTGCTGAAGTCATTCTATGACACGGTGGTGGCATCAGCCATCACTTTTGGAGTGGTCTGCTGGGGCAGTGGCATTACTGCAGCCGATAGGAAGAGACTGAACAAACTGATTAAGAAAGCTAGCTCTGTCCTGGGGCAGCGCCTTGATCCGATGGAGGAGATAGGAGAGAGAAGGACGGTGGCTAAACTGTCATCTCTGCTGGAGTCCGAGTTCCACCCTATGCAGGACATACTGAATGCACTGAGGAGCTCATTTAGCAGCAGACTACATCATCCCAGGTGCACAACCGAGAGGTTTCGTAGGTCCTTCCTACCAACGGCTGTCAGACTGTACAACCTAAGCAGGGCTGCTCGCAGAGATAGCAAAAAGACGTAACAAACTAATAGTTTTTTGAATGCAAAAGATGCAATAGACTTACACAATGGTCCCCTCCGGCATACAACTAGGAACATACCGGTCGCTATGGAGGGTGAGAATATGTATGGGCACATAATCATACCATGTAGGATAACTAAGTAGACGGTTATGCTGTTTCATTCCATCTAGCAACAATGCTCTGCACTGTGTGTGTTTATAGTATATTTACATATTTATTCCATCTAGCTACAATGCTCAGCACTGGGTGTGTTTATATTTATATATCTACATATTATTCCATCTAGCTACATTGCTCCGCACTGTGTGTGTTTATATACTTGCATATTTATTCCACCTAGCTGCAATGCTCCGTACTGTGGGTGTTTATATATTTACATATTTATTCCATCTAGCTACAATGCTCTGCACTGTGTGTTCATATATTCATATATTTATTCCATCCAGCTACAATGCTCTGCACTGTGTGTCTGTGTGTGTGTGTATATATATATATTTTATAGTAATATGTACATATGTATACTAGCTGCTCTTGTTTTTTCTTGCCTTCTGATTGTTGCTCTGAGTGTTGCTATCCCTGTGCTGTTGCAATCCTGGAATTTCCCCGTTGTGGGACTAATAAAGGCTTATCTTATCTTATCTTATCTTATCTTAAATCTCGTATATGGAAGCTTTAAAGACAGTTAGAGAGGCAGGAATGGTTAGAAACACAACAGGCCTTCCTCAAAGAAGTTCAGCTCAAAGGGAAGCACAGCCATCAACAAATCCCACACAAGCACAAGATCATCCATCCATCCATCTTCTTCCGCTTAATCCTTTTCGGGTCGCGGGGGGGCTGCCATGCCGCTGCAAAATGGATGATGACACATTGATAGTTACTAGTGCATACCTGTGCATGCCCATACATACCTGCGCATGGCCATAGAACGCAAGTGTAAGCAAACATTTCTGCATGGCCATAGAAAGTTACTGTTACCATGGCAACAGCAACCATGGTGAAACCTGCCTTGGATCTTTGACATCACCACTTGTTCATTGATGCCTGCCTTCGATCTGTGATGGCTGCCTTTGATCGTTGATCATGTCAAAGTGAGTGCCATGATCATGAGTAATGCCTGCCTTTGATTTTTGATGATGACATCATGACATTGTGACAGAGATTTCTTGAATTATATATAGAGTGAGTGATATTCCTTGTCTACAGGGCATGGGTCCCAGCCCACATCCCTGCTTTAAGTTTGGATTTTCTGTATTTCACCTTATTATTATTATCCTGGGTTGCTATTATTGTTATTATTATTATTATTATTATTATTATTATTATTATTATTATTATTATTATTATTATTATTATTATTATTATTCTGTGTTGCATATTTATTTCTTCATTGGTCTTCCTCTTAGTTTATCAGCATTATTATTATTATCATCATTATCAATATCATTATTGCCTTGATCTTGTCTCCCCTCTGGTCCCCTGTGTGTGATTATCTGTGCAGCCCCACCCATCCTGTTTTCTGTAACCATGCCCTGCCATCTCTGTTTGCTCCTACTTGTTAATTCTTCTCCTGCCTGTTACTGTTCTGTGTTTTGTTTTTCTTCTTCTTCTTTTAGATTTGACTGGCGGTTGGCAACCAGCTTACAGGTGCATTACCGCCACATACTTCACTCTAAAACATCTCTCTCTGTGTTATGTTGATTACCTGTGTCTATATATACTAGTGCATCCCTGTGCATGCCCGTTCATACCCATGCATGCCCATAGAAACCAAGTATAAGCAAGTATTTCTGCATGCCCATACACGCGTTCGTTGATACCTGCCTTGAGTCCTATGATTGTGACATCATGACATCGTGACAGAGATTTCTTGAATTATATATAGAAGTGATATTCCTTGTCTCCTGGGCATGGGTTCACATCATAGGACGGCCTATGATGTCTGCCTGATGTCCTATGATGTCATGTGCTCTACTTCTTCTCCTGCCTGTCACTGTTTTGTGTTATGTTGCTTACCTGTGTCTATATATACTAGTACATACACGTGCATGCCCGTGCATACCTGTGCATGGCCATAGAAACCAAGTATAAGCAAGTATTTCTGCATGCCCGTAGAAAGCAGGTGTAAGCAAGCACGTCAGCACTCATTCAATGATGCCTGCCTTTGATCTTTGATGGTGTCTTAGTGAGTCCTCTGCTCTTTGATGATGTCATAGCGAGTACTATTATCGTGAGTCATGCCTGCGTTTCTTTGAAGATGTCCTATGATCTATGATGATGGCATAGCCATGATGTACTGCTTCGAATGGGTGTAAGATTTCCAGTTTTACATACAAACTGACAGATTTCTTGAATTTATCAAATGATATTTTTCAAGATTTCCAGATTTACTGCTTTGAATGGGTGTGGTTTAAAGTGCTGTGTCCTATTGTGTATATGACATGATGGCATGGCCCGTAGAAACCAAGAAACTGGAGCACACAGAGAAAATCAGCTCTTTGCTTGGCATTTTACACATTAGTAGTGTAGACTGGCATTCTTCAAGGTTACACATTTTTACTGTGTCAGCATTTCTTTAAAAATGACATTGCTGAGAACGTAACGTTTTTGCTTAGTTTCTTCATCTTTAGCAACAATACGAAGACTGCTTGATCTGGAAACTCTGCTCCCAGCAACATAGAATTGGCCATGGGTGCAGAAATCTGTTGTGGAGAAAACACGCGCGCTGTAAAGACTGGCCCTGTGACTTAATCACCTTGCCAATTTTGAGCCATATGACATCATAAAGACACAGGCTGTCACAGCTCGCCGCTCTCAGGCATCCACCTCAGCTGCGCGCACACCTGTGCCTCGTTAGCGAAGAGCTATTTATTCCACCTCGCCCTGAGCATCGGTCTGGAGCCGTCTGTTCTACAATGCGCTCAAACCCTCAGCAGGATCATCTCTCCAGTCCTGCCACTCATCGCTGCTTCACGTAAGCTGTCATATCTCTTACCTGTTTCCTCAGCCTTCCCCTGTGCACAGGTGGATTCCCTGGCGGCGGATACCCTCACCTTCGCCATCTTCTCCTCCCGCATCTCCACTCTTCGTCGTGTGCGCAGCAGGGTGCTGTCTCCCAGGCCTGAAATCCTCGCCAACGGCAGCCACCATTCCCTCTGCAAGTAAGCATAACTCTGCATCAGTTTCCCGTGTGGTTTTGCCCAGCTCATTCCCTGTCTGTGTTTCTCCCATAGGGTTGCCTGGCCGCACGGCGTGCTGCTCTGTTCCTGTTCTCATCGTCCACCCACAATCCATTATCATATCACATATGCACGCACATATCACGCACCCAAACATACCTTTCTGGTTGAATAAAGCTATCAAATCTACCTGAGCCTGCGTGGGTGTTTCCTGGGCCGAGAATTATGTCAGTACAGCTCCAGCAAAGTGGCCCAGCGGACAGCGGGCTCGCACGCCGTTTTTCCACCCTCGAGGCTTGGGTGGATATGATAGCTCATCAACAACAGGTAATTTTCAACCAGTTGACCATAATAACTCACCGGTTAGACCGTCTTGACCCCCAGCAGGCGTTCCCTCGGCTCATCAAGGCTCGGCTTCGGCCGCTTCCATGGCTGGCCAGCCTAGCTCGGGAGCGCCGACTCGACTCACACCAATACCAACCCCCGCTCGCTTCAATAGGAAGCTCGGTGGGGCACGGGGGTTTATCTTACAGTGTGAGTCGTGTTCCTGCGCGTTCCCGGGGATTTCCCCTCAGACCACAGCCGTATCGGCTACATGGCTAAGCTCCTGGAGGGGCGAGCGCTAGCTTGGGCTTATGCCGTCATGTCGAAGCCCAGCTATGCAAACCTCTCCTATGACCGGTTCGTGCAGGACTTTCTCGAGGTGTTTGATCACTCGCGTCGTGACAGCGTCCTCGCCGATCAGCTCCTTAGCCTTCAACAGGGAAGCCGGTCGGCGGCGGATCACGCTGTTGACTTCCGGGTGGCAGCGGAGGAGGTTGGCTGGGGAGAGGCTTCTCTCTGCAGCATTTTCCTCCGTAGCCTCAATTCAGGTCTGCGGGACGAATTGGCCAGTCGGGATCTCCCAGGGCGACTGTCCGAGCTAATCTCCCTAACAATTAGTTTGGACAACAGGCTGCGGGAGCGGGCCGCAGAACGGAAGTCTGTCAGCCGCTCGCGCGGATCCTCCGCCCGCTCTCCTCAGTCTTGCCCCCTGGCGTTACCGGCTCCGGAGTCCGCCGATGAGCCAGAGGCTATGTCGATCGGGCGCACCAGGCTCCCTCTAGCGGAGAGACAACGCCGACGGGAACTGGGTTTCTGCATGTATTGCGGAGGCGACCAGCATATCGTGGAGCAGTGCCCGGTCAAGCCAAACGGGGGGGGTCCGCGAGTCACTGTAGGGGGCCTCGCGGACTCTAACCAGTCAAATCCCCTCTCTAGTTGCACTCTGCCCATCAGATTTTGCCATAACTCCATCGGGCACCTCACTCACGCACTGGTGGACTCGGGGGCAGAGCAAAACTTCATTTCCAAGAGCCTGGCAACCCGTTTGGGCATACCCTGTCAGCCATTGTCAGCCCCTCTTAATCTGGTCACCCTCTCTCGCTCTCCCCTGGGGGTAGTGACGCATCGCACCAAGCCGGTGCCTATAATTATCTCTGGCAATCACCGTGAGGACCTAACCTTATATGTCTTGTCTTCCTCTTCGGACCGTGTCATTCTGGGTTACCCATGGCTGCGCCTGCACAACCCCGTCCTCGATTGGAGGTCTGGTAACGTCCTTTCATGGAGCCCCTTCTGCCTGAGTACCTGTCTTCAGTCTGCGGCTTGTGCCCCATCCTCTCCTCCGCCCGCACTGGTCACCGATCCTCCGGACCTCACCCTGGTGCCTCAGGAGTTTCACGACTTGGGGATGGCGTTCAGCAAGTCTAAAGCCATGTCTCTCCCCCCTCACCGGCCGTATGACTGCACCATTAACCTCCGCCCGGGGGCACCCTTACCATCCAGCCGTCTTTACAGCCTTTCAGCTCCTGAACGCGAGGCAATGGATACATACATCAGGGAGTCGCTCAGTGCTGGGATCATTCGTCCCTCCTTGTCCCCGCTTGGTGCCGGCTTCTTTTTTGTCTTCAAGAAAGATGGGTCCCTTCACCCGTGCATCGACTTCAGGGCCGTTAATGACATCACGGTGAAGGACCGTTACACCCTGCCTCTGATGGACACCGCCTTCCACTCCCTTCAGGGGGTGACCTGGTTCACGAAGTTAGATCTCTGCAGCGCCTACCACCTCGTTCGGATCCGGGAGGGCGATGAGTGGAAGACGGCCTTTAGGACACCCAGCAGCCACTTCGAGTACTTAGTGATGCCGTTTGGGCTCACCAACGCTCCTGCCATCTTCCAGCGACTCATCAATGACGTCCTATGAGATTTCCTGGGGGTCTTCGTCTTCGTCTACCTGGATGACATACTCATCTTCTCCAGGTCATGGGAGGAGCACCAGGCTCACGTGAGGCGGGTTCTGCAGCGGTTGTTGGAAAACAGGCTCTACATCCAAGGCGGAGAAATGCGAGTTCTATGCCAAGACCACCTCTTTCCTGGGATTTGTCATCTCTCACAACCAGATTCTCCCCGACCCCGCTAAGGTTAAAGCGGTGGTCGAGTGGCCCACGCCTACCTCCAGGAAACAGGTGCAGCAATTGATCGGCTTCGCCAATTTCTACCGTCGCTTTGTCCCCAACTTCGGTGCCATCGTTACTCCCCTGACCCGCCTCACTTCTTCCAAGGTGCCCTTCCAGTGGTCAGAGGAGGCGGCTACCGCATTCAAGACCCTCAAGACGGAGTTCTCGTCCTCCCGGGTCCTAACCCAGGTTCTGACCCCGCGCTGCAGTGCCTGGTGGAGGTGGACGCGTCTGACACGGGGGTGGGGGCGGTGCTCTCCCAGCGTTCACCAGTGGATGGAGTCAAGCGGCCCTGCGCCTTCTTCTCCCAACGGTTGTCAGCAGCCGAGCGAAATTATGACATCGGCAACAGGGAACTTCTTGCTGTCAAGCTCACGCTGCAGGAGTGGCGTCACTGGCTGTAGGGGGCAGCTCAGCCTTTTGTGGTTTGGACGGACCACAAGAACCTCGAGTATTTGAGGTCAGCACAGTGTCTGAATGCCCACCAGGCGCGCTGGTCTCTATTCTTTGCTCGGTTTCAATTTACCATCACCTACCGTCCGGGCTCAAAGAATGGGTTGCCCGACGCTTTGTCGAGACAGTTCGCTCCTGAGGCCCCGGAGGAGTCGGACCACACCATCTTTCCCAGCTCGTGCGTCGTGGGGGCGATCTCCTGGTCCATCAAGGACAAGATCCGGAAGGCGCTGGAGGCGGAACCGGACCCTGGCGGTGGTCCGGATGGCAGACTCTTCGTTCCATCAGCTGTTCGGGGGTAATTCACTGGGCCCACACGTCCAAGCTCGCCTGTCACCCCAGCGTCTCCCGACTGGTGGACCTTCTTCAACGCTCCTTCTGGTGGCCGGGTCTCCAAAAGGATGTCGCCAATGACGTCCGGGCTTGCCCCCAGTGTGCCACTGGCAAGTCTCAGAACTCTCCTCCTGCGGTTTTACTCCAGCCCCTGCCGGTCCCGGGCAGGCCCTGGTCGCACATCGCCCTCGACTTCGTCACTGGCCTCCCTGTCTCTAACACCTACGACACGGTTTTGACGATTGTGGATCGGTTCTCTAAGGCCGCCCACTTTGTGCCACTTCGGGGTCTCCCTTCGGCACGAGAGACGGCCGATCTCCTCGTCCAACATGTGGTCAGACTGCATGGGATCCCTTTGGACGTCGTATCGGATCGAGGGCCTCAGTTTGTGTCACAAGTGTGGAGGTGCTTCTGTAATGCCCTGGGGGCCACGGTGAGTCTTTCCTCTGGTCATCATCCCCAATCCAACGGACAGTGTGAGCGCACCAATCAGGAGCTGGAGGCCGCCCTGCGCTGCATGACCTCTTCCAACCCATCCTCCTGGAGCTCTTACTTGGCCTGGGTAGAGTACGCCCACAACACGGCACGGTCATCGGCCACTGGTATGTCCCCCTTCAGGGCGTCGTTGGGGTACGATCCCCCCTTGTTTCCCGAGCAGGAGGATGAGTTGGCTGTTCCCTCTATTCAGGCACATGTGAAACGCTGCCGGAACTTGTGAACCAGGGCGCGAGAGGCGCTTTTACGCACGGCGGCGCGCAACAGCACCACTGCCAATCACCACAGGAGGCCGGCTCCTAGTTACCAGGTGGGTCAACGGGTCTGGCTATCATCACAGGACATCAATCTCAAGGCCGAGAAGAGGAAGTTGGCTCCACGGTTTCTTGGGCCCTTCGTTATTTCCAAAATTGTCAACCCGGTGGCTGTGCGTTTGGCCATCCCCCACTCCATCCGTGTGTGTCCCACTTTTCATGTGTCCAAGGTCAAGCCTGTTATCTCCGACCCACTCTGTCCTCCTCCTAGGGCGCCGCCCGCTCCCATGATGATCGACGGTCACCCGGCGTGGGGAGTTGCTTCCATCCTGGACTCCCGGCATCAAGGTCGTGGGCTGCAGTATTTGGTGGATTGGGAGGGTTATGGCCCAGAGTGGAGATCCTGGGTGCGCTCTTCTTTTGTGCTGGACCAAGACCTCATCACGGAGTTCCACCGGGTGCACCCGGATAAACCAGCGCCAGGAGGCGCTGTTAGGGGGGGGAGTACTGTCACAGCTTGCCGCTCTCAGGCATCCACCTCAGCTGCGCGCACACCTGCGCCTCGTTAGCGAAGAGCTATTTATTCCACCTCGCCCTGAGCATCGGTCTGGAGCCGTCTGTTCTGCAACGCGCTCAAACCCTCAGCAGGATCATCTCTCCAGTCCTGCCACTCATTGCTGCTTCACGTAAGCTGTCATATCTCTTACCTGTTTCCTCAGCCTTCCCCTGTGCACAGGTGGATTCCCTGGCGGCGGATACCCTCACCTTCGCCATCTTCTCCTCCCGCATCTCCACTCTTCGTCGTGTGCGCAGCAGGGCGCTGTCTCCCAGGCCTGAAATCCTCGCCAACGGCAGCCACCATTCCCTCTGCAAGTAAGCATAACTCTGCATCAGTTTCCCGTGTGGTTTTGCCCAGCTCATTCCCTGTCTGTGTTTCTCCCATAGGGTTGCCTGGCCGCACGGCGTGCTGCTCTGTTCCTGTTCTCATCGTCCACCCACAATTCATTATCATATCACATACACGCACCCAAACACACCTTTCTGGTTGAATAAAGCTATCAAATCTACCTGAGCCTGCGTGTGTGTTTCCTGGGCCGAGAATTATGTCACAGGCATCGTGAGTGATGGTCTATATGACATCATAAAGACACATTTGTCTATGAGCCATATGACATCATAAAGACACATTAGTCTAGGCATCGTGAGTGATGGTCTATATGACATCATAAAGACATTTAAAGACACATGGTCTATATGACAACATAAAGACACATTTGTCTATGTGTCCTATGATGCCTGAGTTCAAAGACACATGGTCTATATGACATCATAAAGACACATTTGTCTATATGTCCTATAGGACGTCCTATGATGTTCAGGCAGAGATTATAAGACATCTTAAAGACACATTTGTCTATGTGCCCTATGATGCATATTTGTCTATGTGTCCTATGATGCCTGAGTTCATAGGATGTCCTATGATGTCCAGGGAGAGCTCATAGGCCATCCTATGATGTCTTATGAACGTGACAGACAGACACACACCCAGACACAGACACACAGACACACAGACACACACACACACACACACACACACACACACACACACACACAGATTGTAGGCCATCCTATGATGTCCTATGAACGCGACAGACACACACACAGACAGACACACACAGAGCGATTTTGTTAGAATAATTTTGAGCTTAAATTATTCAAAGTCAAAAATCAGGTGGAAAGTTGAATTTATGTACATTTATTACAAAAATATAAGGAGTCACCCCAATGGCCACTTTGGGGGAAGAATTACAAAGCATGGCATTCAGACACACTTAGAATCCCTAAAGGATCCATTGTTTTAAGTCTGATATACTGTATATAGGTAGGAGAAAGCAGGGGGAGGATGGGATAAGAGGAGGAAAGGAGAGGGACAGACAGAAAGTCCCGATAACTGAGCTTATCCAGGCAGACGTCACAGATCCTCTGGTGACAAGAATGTAAATCTAACAGAATGTCCATAAAATGCTAATCTATAAGATGAGGAGTTCCTGTGCATTCCTGTGACCCGAAACAGGACATGTCAAAGAGATTACAATAAATGGCTTAGGTCATTCCTTACGTATGTACTAACCCTGTACTGATCCTCAGTCTGAACTCTCTGAAATTGCTCACAGAAACATGCCAAGAATATATAAACTTATCCTATATGGAATGCACATATAAACATTAAACATGGCATATGAAAGGTATGATACTTCTCAAATATAATAATACATTATTAATATCAATAATAATGTAGATAATATGGAATTTTTCTATCATATCCCCCCTTGATGCTTAATAAAGCATCAGGATTAAAAGAAAAATTAACAAAAGTAAAATAAAGTGAATGAATTAATATAAGGATATGTGTAAGAATTTACATGTTGTTATGTGTCTTTGCAAGTTAAAAATGTATCTAGAACATATCAGAAGTGAATATGTGTAATGTGACCAAAATTAATCTCAGACAGTGTCAAATAAGAACACAGAAAATAATATGAAACAGCCTTAAAAACAGCCTTAAATTATATTGCGACCTGCAAAAACATTCTCAGGCCAGTATTGCCCCCTCACCATCCTCATCATCATATTAAGGACTCACACAAGAAAAATCTGGTTATAAAAATCATTACCAAGTTTATGATGAGACTTCTCCATTAAGAGAAACATTAACTTCTATGAGTATCTGAGGTATTGACAATTTGCATCATTTTCATGGATAGAAGTAATACAGTAATCTCCTATAATAGGGCCTACACCCCTATGGGTGGTAATTAGTCGATCAAGGACCATTCTATCCTTTGTTATAATTTTGTAAACAATTGTAGTCTACAAATTAAGTGTTTTAATCCCTAAGGTATTTTGTTTCCACTCTCACTCAAAGAAACAATGAACAAAACCTCACTCCTGTATTTTTCATCTGAAATTGCATTCATGCTTCATGAATGGCATCATGTGGTAGAAAAGCATCTCTCTTCACCCTGCCTACCTGCCCTGCCGACAGGATGAGGGTATGGTCAGTTGTCAAATCGGGGTACACAGATCTGCCCAGTGTCCAGCCAGATGCGAATACGTCCAATGACTCAATGACCTTTGACAATGTAGATCCTTGGTATAACACTTGCTCACTTCGTTGGTCAAACAGGGTAGCAGTACAGGGGAGAGACGCACTGTAAGCCGTTGCATACTCAGAGAGTGTTAAGCTGTCGGAAAGGGGACATTCTGACTTCAAAAGCAGGAGTTCCCTGATGAAATTTAACCTTGCATTCGCAGAGTAAGGAGTGTCATCATGTTTCTAATCAGTGGAGTGATGTGTTGTGTCAGGTGTTATTCAAAAGGAAGTTTGCTATGTTATTTCTGTATATAGCCTTTCTTAAAAAAAAAACAAACAGCCTGTAGTAGCTGCATTATTTTAGCAATAAAGATATTTTGCGTAACTGTTAGTGTTATTAAGGAGCAAACAAAACAATTCTCTATAGTGTATAAGCATTGGAACAACTTAATAACCAATATTAAGTATTACTAGAGGATGACGAGGATGATAACAACAATAACCACACCTTTCCTTCCCTTGTATTTTTTCCCTTGTCATGATTAACAAACAGCCTGCTTCTCTATCAGCAGAGGTCGTTATTGGATGCCAAGTCATCAGCTGACACTTGCATAGAGAAACAGTTACAGTCATTTGTTGTTTTCCTTTTTTTTTTTCAAATAATTATACTATATATATATATATATATATATACTGTATATATATATATATATATATTAAACAGTCTCTTGCTGAGGGTTTCAGGTGGGGTAAAACATTAGATGCACCCAAGTGCCATCATGTCCTTCGCTTTCCATGGCTGGTTAGGTCAGCAGGATAACCTTCGTGCTGTCCTTGCCAGGGAGTTTTGGTCCAGTTTCCTTTGATGACCAGATCCCCTGGTTTGCTCAAGAGATGGGTGCACCTCCCACGGTTCCTTCGTCACATGGTCCCTCCTGGGAAGGGCAGTATGGATGACATCGCTGTCAGTTGTCATTCTTTGCATATAATCACCCAGAAACCCTTTCTCATCACCTAAGTTAAATGGCATCGATGATAGGGTTTGTCATTCACAATCTCCCTGTTTTCTTATTTGAATATTATACTAATCTTGTTGATTGTTGATGGTAAGCTAAGTGGTTTCCTAGGTAAATGTTTGGTACTAATAATTTAGGAACTGCACTTAAATGTGACATGATTTGATTTACACTGTATTCCATTTCCATTATCTAAATAAATCATTTCAGCTATTTTAAATCTTGATATTGTTTTAGTTAAAACAATATAAACAATATAAATAAATAGCAATGTTTAAATCAGTGTAGGGTAAAGCCTTTGTATATTCAATAAGTGCATAAATAATTTCTAAACATTTTTACCTTCACTCCTATTTAGTTCAATGAGATCCATGCAAAGGTTTTGAAAAAACTAAGTTTATGCAGGGAAGCTCAAATTGTTTTGCTTTGAGCTCCCTAAAGCATTGTTCCCTTAATTGAGTAAGAATCTGTATTGTCTTTGTAGTAGTGTCACCATGGGCTGAGACGCCGTCTCAGCGCTCAGCCCATGTTTCTCCTCATCCCTGCTTCTCATTGAGCAGCGTCTCAGCAGGCTCCCAGCTGGCAGCATTACGGGACGGCTGGGGCCAATTAATCCTCATTAGCTGGGGCGCTGCCAACGAGAATAAATAGGAGCAGCCTCGATCACTCGGGGCTGCGACACAAGCACTGCTAGGCTGAAGCCCCTTCGTCTGGTGTCAGTCTCTACTCCGCTTACAGCATTCCTGTGATTGTTACCCGCTGTGAGTATGTATGCCTTGTTACCCCTACGTCCGGTACGAGCTCCCTGCTCCTGCGCTGTGCAACTCGTGAGTGTACCTCTGTATGAGTATCTGTGCTTTCCTCTTCCCTCACCCCTTACCTTTAATAAAACATCACGACTCACTGGCTCGCCCTTGGCTCTTATTGCGTGGCTCCCTAGAGCCCCGCGTGACAAGTAGATTCTAAATCAAGTCCCACAGTAAACATAAATTCAGCACAAGTTGGACTTTCCTTAGACATTTGGAACTTTTCTCATATATTTGCATGGTTTTCTTCCTTATCAGTTTACCTTGTTCCTTAAAAACATGATATTTCCTTTACAATAATCTACAGATATTTCCTTAAATATCTGGAAATTTATTGAGGTAACTTTTAACTTCTCCTATTGAATGTTGTGATTTCATTACCAGGTGGTTTCATTTATGTTTTTTTCTTCGTTATTGATCATCTATTGATAATTTTTATGTATTATCTATTTTTCTGAGGATTGCTAATTATTTTTTTTTGCTAATTAATTTCTTTGGTTACCCCCCTTTTGATGAATGGAGACGCACATTCAGCAAAGTTACAGGGTATTTGCTTGATGGGTAGTGTCTTTTACTAGAAGGTTATGTCATTTGCATTGTCATTTGTTCTACTTAGCTTCAAAAAATGCTTGTCAACTGAAAGTCTTTCAGATGATGTTGTTACCAAATTTTTGCAGATTGTCTCCTCTATACCTTGGGTCAACACAACGGAAATAAAAAATGGACAGCCCGCTCCTTCCGTAATTGACAGCATGGTAGATAGTGTTACAGCCTCTCTGCATCAGACTCTAGATTTGGTGGCCCCTTTAAAAAAGAAAAAGTCAAACCAGAGATTTCTAACCCCTTGGTTTAACACAGAAACTCGTAGCTTAAAACAGAAGACTCATCAGTTAGAAAGAAAATGGTGTTCTACTAATTTAGATGAATTCTATTTAGTGTGGAGAAGTCATCTCTTAATTTATAAAAAATCTCTTAGAAAAGCTAGAACAAGTTATTACTCTGCATTAATAGAAGAGAATAAGAATAACCCCAGGTTTCTTTTCAACACTATAGCTAGGCTGACAAAGAGTCAGGACTCGGTCAATCCTCGCATCCCCCTTGAGCTTTCTAGTCAGGACTTTTTGAACTTTTTTAATCATAAAATTTTATCTATTAGAGATAAAATCAGTCAGATTCTTCCCACCGTAAACTTAAATACATTAACATTAACTACTACAACTCCTTCAATTGATAGCTGTTTAGATAAGTTTACTCCAATTGACCTTTTAGAGTTAGATAAAATAGTCTCCTCATCTAAGCCTTCATCTTGTCTTTTAGACCCTATTCCTACCAGGTTATTTAAAATAGTCTTCCCAATTACTGGTAGCCGTATTCTTCATATAATTAATTCTTCTTTAACTTTGGGTTATGTACCGCAGGCTTTTAAAATTGCTGTAATTAAACCCTTACTCAAAAAGCCAATGCTCGATCCAGGAGTTTTGGCTAACTATTGACCAATCTCTAATCTGCCCTTCATTTCAAATATCTTAGAAAGAGTCGTTGCTGCTCAATTGTTTGACCACTTACAGGGAAATGGTTTATTTGAAGAGTTTCAATCTGGTTTCAGAGTTCATCACAGCACTGAAACAGCCTTAGTGAAGGTCACTAATGACCTCCTTATTGCATCTGATAATGGACTTGTTTCTGTACTTGTCCTTTTAGATCTTAGTGCAGCCTTTGATACTATCGATCATGACATTCTACTTGATAGATTAGAACACTATGTTGGACTAAATGGAACTTCGCTGCAGTGGTTTAGATCTTATTTGTCCGATAGACTTCAGTTTGTTCACATCAATGATGAGTTTTCTTCCAACTCTAAGCTCAGTCACGGAGTTCCACTGGGATGTGTGTTAGGCCCTACTCTTTTTAGTTTATATATGCTTCCGTTAGGCAATATCATTAGAAAGCACTGTATACATTTTCATTGTTACGCAGACGACACACAATTATACCTGTCAATGAAACCCGATGATTGTAATCAATTAGCCAAGTTAGATGCCTGTCTTAAGGAAATCCAAGCCTGGATGACTTGTAATTTTCTGCTATTAAAGCCAGATAAGACTGAAGTCATTGTTGTTGGTCCAAAAAACCTTAGAAATTCCTTTCCAAATCAAACTCTTAATTTGGATGCCGCTACTCTCACTCTGAATAGTTCTGTAAGGAACCTTGGAGTTACACACTTGGACAAAATTGTTGGTACCCCTCTGTTAATGAAAGAAAAACCCACAGTGGTCACAGAAATAACTTGAATCTGACAAAAGTGGTAATAAATAAAAATTCTATGAAAATTAACCAATGAAAATCAGACAATGCTTTTGAACTGTGGTTCAACAGAATTATTTTAAAAAACAAACTCATGAAACAGGCCTGGACAAAAATGATGGTACCCTTAACTTAATATTTTGTTGCACAACCTTTTGAGGCAATCACTGCAATCAAATGATTTCTGTAACTGTCAGTGAGACTTCTGCACCTCTCAGCAGGTATTTTGGCCCACTCCTCATGAGCAAACTGCTCCAGTTGTCTCAGGTTTGAAGGGTGCCTTCTACACACGGCATGTTTCAGCTCTTTCCACAGATGTTCAATAGGATTTAGATCAGGGCTCATAGAAGGCCACTTTAGAATAGTCCAGTGTTTGGCTCTTAGCCATTCTTGGGTGTTTTTAGCGGTGTGTTTTGGGTCATTATCCTGTTGCAAGACCCATGACCTGCGACTGAGACCAAGCTGTCTGACACTGGGCAGCACATTTCTCTCAAGAATATCTTGATAGTTGTCATAACCCGAGTGTCGGTTCTGGCCACACTCGGGTCTTATATCTTTTGTCCCTGGCTTTGGCAGCCGAGGATTCCTTCCAGCTCCTTGGGCTCTTATTGTGAAGGCGCCCGGGGGAGCTCCCTGCTGTCAAAGTCAGCTGCTGCGCCGCTGTCATTAGGAGCAGCTGCGCCGCGTTGGGGTCATTAGCCGCCAGAGATATAAGCGGGTGCTAAATGTCCTCCAACGCGGCAGTCTGTGTTATGATCATCTGTTATGTTCAGCTACGTCCTGTTACTCTCTGTTGTGTTCCTGTTATTCTTGCTCATCATGGTTAATGGACTTGGGAATCCCCTGTTACCCGCCTGTTAACAGTCCCGTCGTTAAGGTACGCTCGTTGTGACTTTACCTTAATTATTATCTCGTCTGGTGCATCGGGTGCTCCCCGGCTCAGGCGTCACCTGTTCACTGTATGTATTCCTATGCCTGTCTAAACCTGCACTGTAAATAAACATCACTGCAAACTCACTGGTGACTGAGGCGTCTTGTGATGGTCCGTGAGGGCCATCGTGACAGTAGACTTCCACCAAACGCCCGGAGAGGAGGCGTTGTATTGAGACGCCATTCACCATGCAGTTTGCAGTAGTGGACTGTTTATTCCTACCTGTCCGAGTGTCTGCAGCGGGGAGTATGACGTCATCCAGGGGCCGTTGTCGGCGCCTTGGCAGGCACCAAGCAGAGGTTCTGAAGGAGGTAGACTACACCATCTTCACCGCTACGCTGTTGGACGCTCCCAGCGACATTCGTAGATACCTGGACCTAGCCGAGGAGATTCTGGATTCTCTTCCCCGCTTCTCTAATCATCCAGAGGTAAGCATGAGGAGAGATGACCTCGCCACCCAGCGTGAGATACTCTGAGGGCTGGAGGGAAATCCTGGCAGGAAGCTGAAGCGGAGGAGACGTCGCCCCTCGCCTCGGGATCCCGCTCCTGCCTCCGTTCCGGCCCAGGAGTTCGCTCCATCCGGAGGTCTTTTCCCATCGGGCATGTCGTCACTCGGGATTCCCCCAGAGAAGCTGCAGCTGACAGCAGACAAGATCTGGGATCGGGTGGCTGCTGCTTGCTCCGCTAAGAATCCTCCAGCGTGTATGAAGCATGTGGTGGCGGCGGTTAGACTCGTGGAGAGGAATCCAGCGCTGCATGAGTTTCCTGAGTTCGCCGACTTGCTTGCCGCTGTTTCTGCTCAGGAACGGCGATTTCCGGACCTCACCTTCGCCTCACCCCCTACAAGGAACCGTCGTCACACCGGCTTCCAACCTCGGCTAGAACCCTGTCTGGATGCTGTTCCGGGTCGCCGCAAGGACTCCACCCCCCACACAGCTGTCACTCCTGCGCCTCGTCAGAGGGGAATCCCCGCAGCCTCGTCTTCTCCCGGGCCCTCGCCTGCTGTCCCGTCAGCGCTCCATGCCCGACTGACCCCGGCTGTCGCCCCCTCCTCCTCGTCGCCTATCCCGGCTGCTGTGTGTCATGGGAGCTCCGTTTCGGCGAGCCTCATCCCGGATCCGCCTCGAGTGGCCTCATCTCGTCTTCCCAGAGGGCCCTCTGTCGCCATCCAGTGGGGAAAGGAAGGAATGACGTCCCCCACAGCGGGAACCATCTTACCCTTAGGGGAAAGGCAAGTGCATGATAATTTCTCTCCTTTTGACATTGTTTTGCCTTGTCTGACTCCTAGGGGTGGAGTTCGGGGTATGCAGCCCCCCGAGCTCCCTCCACCCGCTGTGGATGAAGGTATTAACCCTGCTTCCTCTGTGTCTCCCTCCACTGAGCGGTCCTCGACGTCAGGCCAACGTCGCTGGATGAGGAGGGGGCCTGCGGTTCTGGAGAGCCTGGTTCCGGTTCCGCAGCCACGCCATGGGCAGAGGAGGAGAGCGGACTGCAGCGTGGAGCCATCGCCGATGAAGAAGCGTCCCTGGGGTTCCACGGAGGAGCGGTCCGGTCCAGCAGGTCGAGTTTCTCCTGCCACATCGGTACCGGAGGACTCTCTAGCTGCGCGCACCATCATGCCAGCTGCGGAGCCCGACGCAGCTGAGTGGGAGCCTGAAGACGACCTCCTGACTTCTGAGCCCGGATCATCGCAGTCCTGGACGGCGTCAGAACCCGAGCTCAGGTAAGTGCTCTATTTTATCTTTCTTCTTCACCTTTTAGAGCACTTTTGCCTGTCTCAAGGGGAGATGAGCCGGGTGCAGCCGCCTGCTGCGTCCGAGCTTATCTCGCTGGGTTCTGGCGCTGCCGGTGATCCTGATCCCGGGTTTTCTCTCTTGTGTGAGTCTTCTCCCAGGGTCGCCGGCGAGGGGCTGCTCTCGCCTGCTGCACCAGAGGTTCCGGTTTCGGGGTTGGAGGTCGAGTCTGGTGCTACGCCGACCGGGTCCACCGGGAGTGCTGTTCCGGTCCAGTTGGGGTCCACCAGGAGTGCTCTGGAGGCCCAATCGGGGTCCACCGTGGGTTTGGTTCCGGAGGCCCAATCGGGGTCCACCGTGGGTGCTGCACCAGCAGGTCCTAGATTCGGTGAGGGAGCTGCGGATCCCCGGCCACCGGATGCTGGACAGGCTCGTTTACTTCGTCACCCTCATCTCCACCGTCATCCTCCTCGTCTCCCTGAGGAGCGCTACCCATCTGCACCTGGGGCCGTTGGGGTCCCAAACGCTCCGTCCGGTTCCCCCGCATCTCTCCTCTTCTCGGCAGGACCACCGGCTGCTTCTTTCCAACGGTTCTGGTGGGCTGGTGTTGCGGGACGGCCGCCTGAAGGACTGTCTCGTTGGTTTGGTTCTCTGGGTCGGCCCCCCGACCTATTTGTCTTCCTGTGCGGTGACCTGCTCCGGCCGCCTGAAGGACTGTCTCGTCAGTTTGGTTCTCTGGGTCGGCCCCCCGACCTATTTGTCTTCCTGTGCGGTGACCTGCTCCGGCCGCCTGAAACTCTCTTCCCCCGAGCATGGGACTGGGGTAGGCCGCCCGAACTGTCCTCTTTTCCCCTCCCTGTTCTGTGGCCTCTTGTTACTGGACGACTCCCCGAACCTTTTGCCCCCATCCCTCCGGGCCTGGACTGCACCCTTCCCAGGGTTCTGATCTCGTCTGTGGGACTGTTGGGGTGTGTGGGGGGGAGGGGGATTGTTTTGTGTTTTTGTGGCTCACCATGTTGTTTCTGAGTTTGGTGGGGGTTTTTTTTTCTTCCACCTTATGTCACTCTGTATTTGCCAAAAGGTATATTGCCTACTTTGAATTTATTCTGGTTACCCACATTTTTGGGGATTATGGGGTTTTTTTTTCTCCCCCTACCTTTATAGCCTTGTTGGTCTCATCATTTACGTGCTCGTTGTTTGTCTCTCTCCCTCCTGCCAGCGCCCCATCCACCCGCCCTAGGGGGGTGGGGGGGTCTTGGGTGTTACTCAGGCCGCTCAGAGCTCGGCCTCGAGGGGGAGGTACTGTCATAACCCGAGTGTCGGTTCTGGCCACACTCAGGTCTTATATCTTTTGTCCCTGGCTTTGGCAGCCGAGGATTCCTTCCAGCTCCTCGGGCTCTTATTGTGAAGGCGCCCGGAGGAGCTCCCTGCTGTCAAAGTCAGCTGCTGCGCCGCTGTCATTAGGAGCAGCTGCGCCGCGTTGGGGTCATTAGCCGCCAGAGATATAAGCGGGTGCTAAATGTCCTCCAACGCGGCAGTCTCTGTTATGATCATCTGTTATGTTCAGCTACGTCCTGTTAGTCTCTGTTGTGTTCCTGTTATTCTTGCTCATCATGGTTAACGGACTTGGGAATCCCCTGTTACCCGCCTGTTAACAGTCCCGTCGTTAAGGTACGCTCGTTGTGACTTTACCTTAATTATTATCTCGTCTGGTGCATCGGGTGCTCCCCGGCTCAGGCGTCACCTGTTCACTGTATGTATTCCTATGCCTGTCTAAACCTGCACTGTAAATAAACATCACTGCAAACTCACTGGTGACTGAGGTGTCTTGTGATGGTCTGTGAGGGCCATCGTGACAATAGTCTTGAAATTTCATTGTACCCTGCACAGATTCAAGACACCCTGTGCCAGATGCAGCAAAGCAGCCCCAGAACATAACAGAACCTCCTCCATGTTTCACAGCAGCGACAGTGTTCTTTTCTTGGTATGCTTCATTTTTGTGTCTGTGAACATAGAGCTGATGTGCCTTGCCAAAAAGTTCCAGTTTTGTCTTGTCTGTCCATAGGACATTCTCCCAGAAGCTTTGTGGCTTGTCAACATGCAGTTTGGCAAATTCCAGTCTGGCTTTTTTATGATTTGTTTTCAACAGTGGTGTCCTCCTTGGTCGTCTCCCATGGAGTCTACTTTGGCTCAAACAACGACGGATAGTGCAATCTGACACTGATGTACAGTACCTTGACCTTGGAGTTCACCATGAATGTGTTTAGAGGTTGTTCTGGGCTCTTTTGTTACCATTCGTATTATCTGTCTCCTCCTGCGGCCACATCCAGGGAGGTTAGCTACAGTCCCATGGATCTTAAATTTCTGAATAATATGTGCAACTGTAGTCACAGGAACATCAAGCTGCTTGGAGATGGTCTTATAGCCTTTACCTTTAACATGCTTATCTATAATTTTTTTTTCTAATCTCCTGAGACAACTCTCTCCTTTGCTTCTTCTGGTCTATGTTTAAGTGTGTTACACACCATGTCACCAAACAGCACAGTGACTACTTGTCACCCTTTAAATAGGCCGACTGACTGATTACAAGTTTGTAGATACATGTGATGTTAATTAGAGGACACATCTTGGTTGAACATGTCCCTATGGTCACATTATTTTCAATCTTTTCTAGGGGTATCATCATTTTTGTCCAGGCCTGTTTCATGAGTTTGTTTTTTAAAGTAATTCTGCTGAACCACAATTCAAAAGCACTGTCTGATTTTCATTGGTTAATTTTCATAGAATTTGTATTACCACTTTTGTCAGATTCAAGTTATTTCTGTGACCATTGTGGGTTTTTCTTTCATTAACAGAGGGGCACCAACAATTTTGTCCATGGCTGTTGATCAAGATCTGTTCTTTAATTCACATATTAAATTTGTTTCTAAGACTGCCTTCTATCATCTGCGCAGTATTGCCAAGATTAGGAGCATCTTGTCTCAGAGTGATGCTGAGAAACTGATCCACGCTTTTGTTAGCTCTAGATTAGATTATTGTAAGTCTTTTATTATCAGGTTGTCCTAAAACATCTCTAAAAAGTCTTCAGTTGATCCAAAATGCTGCAGCAAGAGTTTTAACAGGTACGGTACTAGAAAGAGAGATCATATCTCTCCGGTTTTGGCCTCCCTTCATTGGCTTCCCATAGAATTTAGAATTAAGTTTAAAATCCTTCTTCTCACTTACAAAGCTCTTAATAATCAGCCCCCCTTATATATAAAAGATCTGATATTACCCTATCATCCTAACAGAGCACTACACTCCCAAAATGCTGGATTACTTGTAATACCCAGAATCTCCAAAAGTACAATGGGAGGCAGAGCCTTCTGCTATCAAGCTCCTTTTCTGTGGAACCAGTTACCACTCTGGGTCTGGGAGTCAGACTCGATCTCTGTTTTTAAGAACAGGGTAAAATCCTTCCTTTTCAATATAGCCTACAATTAGGGAGGGATCTTGTGTCTCTTAACCCCTCTTTTGTTTTGCTGTTAATAGATTCAGACTGCCGGGTGACCTCCAATAATGTACTTGGCTTCTCATTGTTCCTGTTCTTTATGTCTGTTCTCTTCATCCTCTCTATCCCCTCACCCCCAGCCAGTTGCAGCGGATGACTGCCCCTCCCTGAGCCTGGTTCTGCTAGAGGTTTCATTCATTCATTCATTCATTCATTCATTCATTCATTCATTCATCTTCTTCCGCTTAATCCTCCTGTTAAATGGGAGTTTTTCCTCTCCACCATCACTAAGTGCTTGCTCACAGGGGATCATTTGATTGCTGGGTCTTTCTGCAATTGTGGGGTTTTCCCTGCATTTGGTAGTGCTATGAGATGACTTTTGTTGTGATATGGCGCTATATAAATAAAGCTGAATTGAATTGAATTGAATTGAATTGAGAGGTCCTTCCCCCTATGGCCACTGTCGCCCCCTCCAGCACTCATACACTGTCCGGCCTCCTCACATCTCCCACAAAGATCAAATGTTGGTGCCATCCTGCAAAGAAAAATTTGGGGAAAGCCTTATGGCTTCCCCGTCTGCACCTTCAGTATTTACATCAACAGGAGTGAAAATTTTATCGCCTCATAAATTGATTTTAAACTAGTGTTCCCGTGATCATCATTATTTTCTGTGTCCCTTAAATGTTTATCCCAGTTGTTTATTATAACGTGTAATGTTAAGAAACACAAGTGAATTATTGTTTTTTTTTATTACATATTGTATACGTCACTAAGGATTTATTAAACTGAAAGGTAATGATGATGTTATGATTCCTTGTTAATTTGGCAAATCTAATTCCTAGTGAAAAAAAATGTTGTGAATGCTTTCCCTTTCCTGTTGAAAAACGAAGAATGAACAATTGCAGAAA
The DNA here is from genome assembly GCA_020510985.1 of Pholidichthys leucotaenia. NCBI lineage: Eukaryota > Metazoa > Chordata > Actinopteri > Cichliformes > Pholidichthyidae > Pholidichthys > Pholidichthys leucotaenia. The sequence goes on from CM035847.1 coordinate 291,779,684, forward strand.
AACCTTTAAATTACACCTAAAGCTTCCGCAATTTGAATGTGATTTTGCTATTCACAGCAAGTATTCGCTCAATATTCTGTGAATCAGTAAATGTTTTACCAATTGACATGAGTAATCACTAGTCTAGGATTATGTTTAAACAAAACAGTGTCATATATTAGAAGCCTTAAACCTATGCAGCAGTTAGAATTAGTAACTGGAAATGCAAGCCTAATCTCTGTTTTCAGGAATTTATGGCACAGGACCACAATCCGTGGTCTGTGTGTGTTTTTTTTTTTTTTTGCTGATTCTGTCTGTTTATGTTATCTAGGTCGGCCTGACACAACTTCTCTCGGCTGACTCCGTCCGCCGCTAATCAGTCTGAGTTTACCATTGAAATTAAATTCCCTTTCTCCATTTTGCCAGAAATCTTGTGCTATTTCTGTTTCTTTTTTTTTCTTTTTACCATCTCCCGATAATAAAAAATTTCATTCTCATCTTGCTGTGTTCTTTTAGGAGGGAAAAAGTCACAGCATAAGCTGTCTCAGATCTTGCTCTTGCGTTCTCCCCCCTTTTTTTTCATGGACAGGCCCAGGGTCAAAATGTAAATAAGATTGCATATGTCATTTATTAAAAAGTGAGTATAGTATTATTTAAACAAAGCAACAATATGACATACAATTACCAAGACTATGGCTGTGTAGTTGTGCATGCACATGTTGGACATAGGCATATGTGATTTAGCCTCACGATGAAGGAGCCGCAGAGTCTCAAGACCCCTGCGAGGCAGAGCCGCAGAGTCTGGACCCCTTGCGGAGGACAGCGAGAGAAGACATAGGTGTGGACAGAAGACTTCCTGACCTCTGAGGCTCAAGAGGAGAGAGGGGGGAGTAATGTAAATAAAAGGTTGATGAATGTGAATAAAGGGATTATGATGGAGATGTGTGACTTCCCCTGCGAGGGAGAGCCCTTGATGTGAGAATGTATAAAGGTGAGGACTTTGGTGTGTTTCCTTCTCTTTGTTCGCTGCTCAAGAATGAGAGCAGACTGTGGGAATGATTGCTTGAAATAAACCTGAATAAAATGCAATTCGGTTTCGTTATTCAGGGCTCCCCACATTGGTGACTGACGATGTTGAGAATGACCGGAGAAGGTCTCAGGGTCCCGGACTCACAGAGTTCAGAGCTGGCGAGCGCAGTGGCCGTCAAGCTGCCTGATTTCTGGCAGGATAACCCACGGTCGTGGTTCCTGCAAGCGGAGTTGCAGTTCGCGCTCGCAGGAGTAACGGTGGATGACACTAAGTTCCACCATATCATCGCTAAACTGGATAACAGCACAGCTCGGTGTGTGCAGAGTTTGGTGGAGCAGCCACCCGTGACCGGCAGGTACGACAAGCTGAAATCCAACCTCATTAAATTTTTCACCCCCTCGGCCGAAGTGAGGGCGAGGAGGATCCTGTCTTTGCTAGACCAAGGAGGACACAGGCCGAGCACCCTGATGGAGGAGATGATACAGCTGAGAGGGTTGGACAACGATGATTTCCTTTTCCAGTTCATCTTCCTCTCCAACCTCCTGACGCATGCGAGAAGCACGCTGGCCGGCAAGAAGTGTCACACCCTGGAAGAGTTCCGGGAGCTGGCCCAGGAAGCAGATGGGATTCTGGACGCCTGCGGCGGGCAGGCAACCACAGCGGCAACCCAAGACAGCGGGGAGCCAGAGGCGGCAGACCCAGACTGGCCGACGACGGCGGCAGCACGGCCGCGACGAGGTGGAGCCAATCGCCCAGTGGCAGAGGCGCGGCCCCGACACAGCGGAGGAGAGGATCTCTGCTTTTACCATCGGAGGTTCGCTGAGAGGGCACGCAGGTGTGTGCCACCCTGCAACTTCAGGAGTTCGGGAAACGACAAGACCGGGGGGTCGCTGGCAGCTTCGACCCTCGGAGAAGGCAACAAGCTGCTCTACATCACGGACGCGCGCTCCGGACGAGAGTTCCTCATAGATACCGGAGCCCAAGTGAGCTTCATCACCCCAACATACGCGGACCGGGTGGCTGGACCCCGCGGTAGCGGAGCTACGGCGGCAAATGGCTCGAGCATCAACACCTACGGGAAAAGGACCTTGCCTTTATGCTTACATGGCCGCACATATGAATGGACTTTTGTAATAGCGGCGGGGAGTTTCAACATGTTGGGCGTGGATTTTTTGTGTTCACACAATCTGTTAGTTGATCTTGCTAATAGACAGCTGGTAAATGCACTCTCTTTTTACTCTCTCCTCTGTTCAGCTCGAGTGTCCCCGCCACCAGTACAGACCCACGTCGCTACAGCAGGTGGTAAGTTTCACACACTCCTCACCCAATTTCCAGCGCTCACTGTGCCCACTTTTTCAGCGACAGTCGCGAAGCACGGGGTGAAACACTTTATACCTACATCTGGTCCCCCCGTGTTTGCAAAAGCTCGGCGCTTGGATGCAGTTAAGCTCGCCATTGCGCGCGAGGAGTTTGCCAGCCTAGAGAGGCTGGGCATCGTTCGTAGGTCAAAAAGCCCGTGGGCTTCGCCACTGCACATGGTACCGAAAGCCGATGGCTCCTGGAGACCGTGTGGTGATTACCGCAGGCTAAACAATGCTACGGCGCACGATCGTTATCCCATCCCGCACATTCAGGATTTTTCGGTGCACCTGGCGGGGGCGCGCATTTTTTCAAAGATTGATCTGGTTCGCGGCTATCACCAAGTCCCAGTCCAACCGGAGGACATTCCTAAAACAGCGGTAATAACCCCGTTCGGACTTTTCGAATTTTTACGCATGCCGTTTGGTCTCAAAGGGGCGGCGCAAACATTTCAGCGGATGATGGATGCCGTGTTACGCGATCTCCCTTTCGTGTTTGTGTACCTCGACGACATTTTGGTCGCGAGTACTTCAGAGGACGAACACGAAACGCACCTCACAGCAGTTTTTAGGAGGCTGGGAGAGCACGGCTTAATAGTTAACCCAACCAAGTGCCAGTTCGGCGTCGAGCGGATCGATTTTTTGGGTCACCGCGTCTCCCCAGAGGGAGCGGTTCCGTTACCAGATAAAGTACGCGCGGTAGCGGATTTTCCCCGGCCACAAACGGTCAAATCACTACAAGAATTCTTGGGGATGGTGAATTTTTATAACCGATTCCTGCCCCACGCAGCTCAAATCATGCAACCGTTATATGCCGCGCTCAAAAAGCAAAAACCAACCCAGGCGGTCGAATGGTCCCCGGAGCGGGAGCACGCGTTCACAGAGGTTAAAAAAGCCTTGGCTGACGCTGCGCTCCTGGCCCACCCAGACCCGGCAGCACGTATCGCGCTGACAACAGACGCTTCAGATTTAGCCATAGGGGCCGTTATTGAGCAACAGGTCGCCGGAGTTTGGCAGCCTTTGGCTTTCTTTAGCAAATCCTTAAGCGCGGCTGAGCAAAAATACAACACGTTCGACAGAGAACTGTTGGCGCTGCATTTGGCTATTCGCCATTTCCAGTTCTGGCTGGAAGGGCGGTGTTTCACCGCTTATGTGGACCACAAGCCGCTCACATACGCCATGGCCAAAATTTCAGACCCGTGGTCAGGCAGGCAGCAGAGGCAGCTGGCCGCGATCTCGGAATTTACCACTGACATTAGGCATGTTGCGGGCAAATTCAATGTAGTAGCGGATTGTCTCTCGCGCGCGTTCACGACTCCACCACGCGCAGAGGCAGAACGGGCCACCGTGACCGCACCGCAGGAGAGTGGCACAGTGGCGCGCGCAGCCCCGGTGCACGTGGGTATAGATTACGCAGCCATGGCAGCGGACCAGGGGGCGGACGCAGACGTGCGCGCGCTCCAGTCTGGACCAACAGGGTTAAGGCTGGAGAGCAAGTGTTTACAAACCGGTATGCCCCCCCTGATCTGCGACGTGTCGACGGGGCGCCCGCGTCCGGTGGTTCTGGCCACGTGGCGCCGCCGTGTTTTTGACTCGGTCCACTCACTGGCGCACCCGGGGGTGCGCGCGTCGGTGAAAATGGTGGCAGAAAAGTTTGTTTGGCCGTGCCTGTGTAACGGATGCCAACTAGTGCTGTTCGGCGTAGAACGTTAGTAAACCTCCCTCCCAAAGCCTCATACAGTATCGGTAGCGCTGAGCTATCGGTCGGACCTTTAGCTCAGCACGATCGTGCTGTGTGTGTCTCTGTGTAGTTAACTTTGAGGTCGCGGGTTCGTGTCCTGTGTAGGGCGAACTGCGCTGATGACCTCAGTTACAAAGTGGTGCTGTGAGCCCCAGATGGTAGCGCTGAGCTACCGGTCGGACCTTTAGCTCAGCGCGATCGTGCTGTGTCTCCCATGCTCGAACTGTGTGTTAGTTGACTGAGAGGTCGCGGGTTCGTGTCGCGTGTGGGGCGAACTGCGCAGGATGATCTCTGTCACACTGGTGCCGTGAACCCGGCATGGGAGTGAGGTTTAAGGGGGAGAGTGTAACGGATGCCAACTAGTGCTGTTCGGTGTAGAACGTTAGTAAACCTCCCTCCCAAAGCCTCATACAGTATCGGTAGCGCTGAGCTATCGGTCGGACCTTTAGCTCAGCACGATCGTGCTGTGTGTGTCTCTGTGTAGTTAACTTTGAGGTCGCGGGTTCGTGTCCTGTGTAGGGCGAACTGCGCTGATGACCTCAGTTACAAAGTGGTGCTGTGAGCCCCAGATGGTAGCGCTGAGCTACCGGTCGGACCTTTAGCTCAGCGCGATCGTGCTGTGTCTCCCATGCTCGAACTGTGTAGTTGACTGAGAGGTCACGGGTTCGTGTCCCGTGTGGGGCGAAGTGCGCAGGATGATCTCTGTCACACCTGCGCAAGCACGTGAAGGAATGGGCAAAAACCTGCATTTCCTGTCAACGGGCCAAAATTCACAAGCACACAAGAGCCCCGTTAGAACCGTTTTGCATTCCAGCCAGAAGGTTCGACCATATACACGTCGACCTTGTGGGCCCCCTACCGGTGTCACAGGGGTTCACGCATCTTTTGATAATGGTGGACCGAACCACACGTTGGCCGGAAGTGGTCCCGCTTGCGACGACCACGGCCGCGGAGGTGGCTCGCGTTTTTTTAACGGCTTGGGTGGCACGCTTCGGGGTTCCGTCGGACATTACGTCCGATAGAGGACCTCAATTCATCTCTGAGCTGTGGTCAGCGATGGCCAACGGCTTAGGAGCCAAAATTCACCGCACAACGGCTTACCACCCTCAGGCTAATGGTTTATGCGAGCGTTTTCATAGGTCTTTGAAGGCAGCACTCAGAGCGTCGCTCACGGATGCAGATTGGGTAAATAAACTGCCATGGGTTTTATTAGGGTTGCGTTCTGCACCCAAAGAGGACTTAGACGCCTCCCCAGCGGAGCTGGTATTCGCACAAACTCTTAGGCTGCCAGGCGAGTTTTTACCAGAGCATCCGGAGCCCCCACCACTCTCTGCTCTGGGACCGTTAGTTGGCACGGGAGCAGACACGCTTCCGGGTCCGGTTCATCACGCTTTTCCACGAGTTTTCGTCCCCAAGGCTTTGAAAAATGCCGATTTCGTTTTTGTCAGGCGCGAAGCCCTAAAAGCAACGCTCAAACCTCCTTACGAAGGGCCATTTCGAGTGCTGGAGGCAGGTGATAAGCAATTTGTGCTAGATTTTGGAGACAGAAAAGAGACAGTCAGTATTGACAGACTAAAACCTGCTTTTGTCATGAAGGACGGGTCTGTGCCGGTCGCAGTGGCGCCTCGACGAGGCAGGCCCCCGCAAGGGGCACATAATCACTCTCTCCCTCAGTCAACAGAGCCGGAGCAGAAAGGCGCCGCAGGCAAGGCGGGGCCAACTCACAGCAGATTCGGCAGATGGTTGAAGCCCAAGCAGCGCACAGACTGAATGTTGGTGTTGATTATACAGTAGTCAGTATGTGTTATTGAATTTTAGGGAATAGTCCTTTCTTCATCGTTTGGGGGGGGGGGGGTTATATGGCTGTGTAGTTGTGCATGCACATGTTGGACATAGGCATATGTGATTTAGCCTCACGATGAAGGAGCCGCAGAGTCTCAAGACCCCTGCGAGGCAGAGCCGCAGAGTCTGGACCCCCTGCGGAGGACAGCGAGAGAAGACATAGGTGTGGACAGAAGACTTCCTGACCTCTGAGGCTCGAGAGGAGAGAGGGGGGAGTAATGTAAATAAAAGGTTGATGAATGTGAATAAAGGGATTATGATGGAGATGTGTGACTTCCCCTGCGAGGGAGAGCCCTTGATGTGAGAATGTATAAAGGTGAGGACTTTGGTGTGTTTCCTTCTCTTTGTTCGCTGCTCAAGAATGACAGCAGACTGTGGGAATGATTGCTTGAAATAAACCTGAATAAAATGCAATTTGGTTTCGTTATTCAAGGCTCCCCACAAAGACCTCTGTTTGATAATCAGTAGTCTCTGGCAAATCGTATGCACAAACACATTAATTATCAATCTCTTTTGAACCTCTATGCTTTGAATCATGTAATATAGGGTATACATAAAGCCTTCAGTGATTAAGCATTATTAAGTGACAGCATGAGATTGTAATGTTTAGTTAATTTCATCATTGTCATGCTGGTAGCGTTGATTAAGATGCAAGCATTTGTACTTACAGTAACTTAGATGTTCAGCAGTCTCTTTGATGTCAATGGGAGAAGAGCATGGATGGCGTATGAGGCTGGGTCTCAAGAGGCTGGTTTTGTTTTGGCAGGGGGAAGGAGAACGTCAGTGCTGCCTCCTTTTCCCCTGTAAAGTGAACTGTTATGCTTCAGTCAAAGAAAAAAGACAATTGAGTCAATAAAAAGTCAGTGATACGTCAAAAAATTGAATAAAAATAGCTAAATGTTTTTCATTTTCCATTGAAAAAAACTGGAGGGAATGAAAATATTGGCTTTCAAAATATGTAAATAGTTCATCATGTATGCAACATTAGAGTGAAAACCCACAAAGTTAGACTGAAAGAAAAAGTAAAACCCCAAAACTGACATAATTATCAGACCCAGGGAACAAACGCTCAGACTCGAGTGAACACAATTATCCTTTTATTGTTCAAGTGAGTGTATGAGTGCGTGTGTGCGCTTTGTGTGTAGTGTGTGAGGAGATGAAGGAATCATGCCTGGGGGAGAGCAGAACGCCGTTCAGCCTGGCAACCCTAGAATGACAGAGCACAGATGTTAACACAGTCCATCAACAATGGGGCTTGATAATGACTGGGCGGCCCAAGGGCTGCGGCCAGGGAGACAGCGTTCTGGGTCTGTGCCGGGAATAGGGCTGGTGGCCCTGTAGCAGAGATGGAGGCTCGGACCACCACCAGGAGGAGTAGATTCCGCTGCCGGAGGAATCCACCTGTGCACAGGGGAAGACAACTGACAAGGTGAGTAATAATGAGCTTACTTGAAGCGAGGAGGAGAATAGGATCTCAGACGAAGAGGCCAGGGAATTGGCTGTAGACGAGAGACGTATCTGCAGGCAGAATGACAGACGGCTCCGTGCCGAGTCTTAGACAGGACGGGTTATAAAGCCCACTGGAGATTGGCAGCAGGTGTGCGTGCAGCTTTAGTAGATGAAGGCCCAGAGGGAGCCATGACAGTACTCCCCCCCCCCCCGAGAGGTGCCTCCTGGCACCTGACCCAGCCTACCCAGGTGCGTCCGGAGGAAGTCCCTGATGAGGTGCTTGTCTAGCACGAAAGACGGATGTACCCAGGGCCTCCACTCAGGGCCATACCCCTCCCAGTCCACCAGGTACTGCAAACCGCGACCCCAACGGCGGACATCCAGGATGGCGTTGACTCTCCAAGCCGGGTCGCCGTCAATCACCACTCGTGGAGGTGGGGTCTTGGGAGGGGGACAGAGGGGGCTGGAACAGACAGGCTTCACCTGGGAGACATGGAATGTGGGACAGATACGGAGAGAGGGGGGGAGAGCCAGGCGCACAGCCACAGGGTTAATGATGCGTACAATAGGGAAGGGGCCAATGAAGCGCTGGGCCAGCTTCCGTTTTTCAGCTTTCAATGCAATGTGCTGAGTAGACAGCCAAACCTGCTGACCCACCTGGTACTGGGGAGCTGGTCTCCTGCGACGATTTGCCATCCTGGTGTTCCGCTCAGCTGTGCAAAGGAGAGCCCTGCGGGTGGCAGCCCAGAGCCGGCGACAGCGCCTCAAGTGGGCATGGACAGATGGCACCACCACCTCCTTCTCCTCCTCGGCAAAAAGCCGGGGGTCGTAACCCAAAGAGGCCCTGAAGGGAGACATGCCGATCGCCGAGGAAACAGTTGAGTTATGGGCGTACTTGATCCAGGGGAGGTGGCTGCTCCAGGATGATGGACTGGAGGTGATGACACAATGCAGAGCGGCCTCCAGCTCCTGATTGGCCCACTTGCACTGCCCGTTGCTCTGCGGATGGTAACCGAAAGACAAGGTCACCGTTGCCCCTAATGCGTTGCAGAACACCTTCCAAACCTGGGACATGAACTGGGGCCCACGATCGGAGACGATGTTGGTGGGGATCCCATGGAGGCGTACAACATGCTGCACTAGTAGGTCTGCTGTTTCCCGCTCCGTAGGAAGCCCCTGGAGTGGAACAAAGTGAGCGGCCTTGGAGAACCGATCCACGATGGTAAGGACTGCGGTGAAGTGATTGGAGGAAGGGAGGCCAGTCACGAAGTCCAGCGCTATGTGGGACCAAGGTCTGCTGGGAACCGGCAACGGGTGGAGGAGACCGGCCGGCGGAGAGGAAGATGTCTTCCCGGTGGCGCACTGAGCACAGGCGCGGACATAAGCGATGATGTCCTTCCGGAGCCCCGGCCACCAGAACGACCGCTGCAGGAGCTCCACCGTGCGAGTCATCCCTGGATGGCACAAAAACTTGGAGGAGTGGGCCCACTGGATCACCTTGCCCCAGTTGCTGTGGGGACAAACAGCTGCTCCGCGGGTCCTCCCCCCGGATCAGGCTCAGCCTCCTGTGCCTTCAAAACTCTCTCTCTGATGCCCCATGAAAGAGCGCAGACGACACATGAAGCTGGGAGGATGGTGTGTTTGTGCCCCTCAGCCACACCCGCAGCAAACTGCCTGGAGAGGACATCCGGTTTGGCGTTCTTAGCCCCGGGATGATAGGTAATCGTAAAGTTGAAACGCCTGAAGAATAACGACCAACGGGCCTGACGGGAATTCAGCCGCTTGGCGGTCCTCAGGTATTCCAAATTTTTGTGGTCAGTCCATACCACGAAGGGTTGAGCGGCCCCCTCCAACCAGTGACACCACTCCTCCAGGGCGAGCTTCACCGCCAGAAGCTCCCTGTCGCCGATGTCGTAGTTTCTGTCCGCCGGGGACAGACGACGTGAGAAGAAAGCACAGGGACAGATCACCCCGTCCACGGGAGAGTGCTGGGAGAGAACTGCCCCCACCCTGGAGTCAGAAGCGTCCACCTCGACCAGGCACTGAAGGGAAGGATCCACCTGCGTCAGGAAACGGGAGGACGAGAACTCCTCCTTGAGAGTGGTGAATGTCGCTGCAGCCTCCTCCGTCCATCGGAAAGTCACCTTGGGGGACGTGAGACAGGTCAAGGGGAGAGCGATCACACTGTAGTTAGGCACAAAGCGGCGGTAGAAATTGGCGAACCCCAAGAACTGCTGGAGTTGCTTCCTTCATGGGGGGGGGGGGGAAATCCACCACTGCCTTAACCTTCTCAGGGTTGGGGAGAATCTGGTTGTGGGAGATGATAAAACCGAGAAACGAGGTTGTGTTGGCATGGAACTCACACTTCTCGGCCTTTACAAACAACTTGTTCTCCAGGAGCCGTTGGAGGACCCGTCTCACGTGAACCCGATGTTCATCTAGTGACTGAGAGAAGATGAGGATATCATCCAGGTACACGAAGACGAAGGAGCTGAGGAAGTCCCAGAGAACGTCATTGATGAGGCGCTGGAAGACGGCCGGAGCGTTGGTCAACCCAAACGGCATCACGAGATACTCGAAGTGGCCGCTTGGGGTCCGGAATCCCGTCTTCCACTCATCCCCCTCCTTGATCCGCATGAGGTGGTATGTGTTGCGGAGGTCGAGCTTGGTGAACCAGGAGGCCCCCTGGAGGGAGTTGAATGCCGTGTCCATAAGAGGGAGGGTATATTTATCCTTCACGGTGAAGTCATTGAGACCCCTGAAGTCGATACATGGCCGCAGGGAGCCATCCTTCTTACTCACGAAGAAGAATCCTGTCCCCACCACCGAAGAAGAAGGTCGAATGATGCCCGAGCTGATGGACTCCTTGATGTAAGTATCCATCGCCTCCTGCTCCGGAGCCGAAAGGCTGTAGAGGCGGCTCGACGGCAGCGGGGCACCAGCCCGAAGATTGATGGAACAGTCATAAGGGCGGTGGGGGTGGGGGTGGGGAGACAGTGCCTGCAACTTGCTGAATACCGCCCCAGGTCGTGATATTCGGATGGCACCATGGATAAGTCAGGAGGAGGAGGGGCGTGATGGGTCAGAGACACTGACGGGGCGGGGCGCATGCTGCGGACTGCAAGCACGCACTGAGGCAGAACGAATTCCATGAAACGACACTCCCTGTTCGCCAATCAAAAGAGGGATTGTGGAGCCGGAGCCAGGGGTAGCCCAGGATGACCGGAGATGTAGAGGAGGGTAACACCAACAAGCGCAGGTCCTCCCGATGATTGCCGGAGACGATGACTGACATCGGGTCAGTTTGTTGGGAGACCGTAGCCAGAGGGGCCTTAGACAAGGCAACAAGCTTTAGGGGAGACTGGAGTGGATGGCAGGGAAGCCCCAGTCGGGTTACGTCAAATAGGTTCATTTTGTCTGGGTTGCCAGGTCCCTCGATATAAGATAAGATAAGCCTTTATTAGTCCCACAATGGGGAAATTCCAGGATTGCAACAGCACAGGGATAGCAACACTCAGAGCAACAATCAGAAGGCAAGAAAAAACAAGAGCAGCTAGTATACATATGTACATATAAATATAAATATATATATATATAGACACACAGTGCAGAGCATTGTGGTTGGTGGATGTGCAGCAGAAAGTCTAAGCTCTCTTTCCATGGATGGGGCGGGCCAGCTGGATGTCATTGGGCATGATGGTGACCCTCTTGGTGTGGATGGCGCACAGATTGGTGTCCTCGAGGAGACCCACCAGGTAGGCCTCGCTGGCCTCCTGCAGAGCCATGACGGCGGAGCTCTGGAAGCGCAGGTCGGTCTTGAAGTCCTGAGCGATCTCCCTCACGAGGCGCTGGAAGGGCAGCTTACGGATGAGCAGCTCCGTGGATTTCTGGTAGCGACGGATCTCTCTCAGAGCCACGGTACCGGGCCTGTAACGGTGAGGCTTCTTCACTCCGCCGGTGGCCGGAGCGCTTTTCCGAGCAGCCTTGGTGGCCTGCTGCTTCCTGGGGGCTTTTTCCTCCAGTAGATTTACGGGCGGTCTGCTTGGTTCTTGCCATCGCTCTTTATTATTCTGTCTTATATTTCTTGCACGCCGCCTAAACTTCAGCCCGGCACCCGCGTCATTTTTGCTTCAGTTCCCCGGTATGTCGAGTTTCTCCGTTAGTACCGGATATGAAGCTTTGCTCAGCCCCCGAGTCAATCAGTGCATGTGTGGCATATTCAGTCTGTTTATAAATAAATCTGATGGGCAAGAGGAACTTTGTGAGGGGATTAGGCAGAGACAAGTCCGTGAGTCCCCCTACTGCGACGCACGGACCCCCTCTTTTGGCCGAACAGGGCAACTCTCAACCTCGTGCTCATCACTACCGCAATACATACATAATCCTAGCTCCCTGTGGCGCTGCTTTTCAGCTAAGGAGATCTTGGACCGCCCAACCACCATAGCTTCCTGCCCGTCTAGAGCCTCAGATGAAGGCAGGGCCAATTGAGACGACTGAGAGGAGTGGTGAAACTGGGTGCCCGAGCGACAAGAAGCTCTTCGCTTGGCTGCCCGCTCCCTCAGCCTGTTATCCAAATTGATATCTAAGGAAATTAGCTCTGTGAGTCTCTCTGGCTTATCTAGGTGGGCTAGCTCGTCCCGCAGGCTAGGGCTTAAGCTCTGAATGAATATGCTACAAAGCAAGGCATCCTCCCATCTGACTTCCGCTGTCACCACCCGGAAATCGACAGCATAGTCCGCCATGGACCTGCCCTCCTGTCGAAAATTTAGCAGCCGAGTGGTGAGCACACTATCACGGTCGGAATGATCAAATACCTTGAGGAAATCGCAGATGAACTGCTGGTAGGTTAGACTAGCATAGCTAGGTTTAGCCATCACGGCATACTGTATGCCCAAGCTAGCGCCCTGCCCTCTAACAGGTTAGCCACGTAGCCTATTCGGCTATGATCTGTGGGAAAATCCCCCAGAACCCGGTGAAAGACCGTTTCACATTGGAGAATGAACCCATGGGCCTCCCTGAGCTTGCCGCTGAAGCGAGCGGGCATGGGGACCGGGGTAAGCCGGGCCAAGGGGACCTGACTAGCCTGGCTAGGAGGGGAGCTAACGGGAGCCGGCATGCTCCCAGAGACTGGAGGAAACGTCCGTTGCCCATCCAGATGATCCAGCCAGTTGTTGATCTGCGCTAGCTGGTTAAGAATTACCTGCTGCTGGTAAGCTAATTGATCCACCCGAGCCTCTAAGTTGTTAATCTGGCGTGGTAGCACGCTGTTCGCTGGGTTGCTCTGACGGAGCCGTACTGACATAATTATCAGACCCAGGGAACAAACGCTCAGACTCGAGTGAACACAATTATCCTTTTATTGTTCAAGTGAGTGTATGAGTGCGTGTGTGCGCTGTGTGTGTAGTGTGTGAGGAGATGAAGGGTTGTGCAGGAATTGTGCCTGGGGGAGAGCAGAACGCCGTTCAGCCTGGCAACCCTAGAATGACAGAGCACAGATGTTAACACAGTCCATCAACAACGGGGCTGGATAATGACTCGGGTTTACTTTGCAGATGGTCGTGTGATGCTCAGGTTGGCCCAAGGGCTGCGGCCAGGGAGACAGCGTTCTGGGTCTGTGCCGGGAATAGGGCTGGTGGCCCTGTAGCAGAGATGGAGGCTCGGACCGCCGCCAGGAGGAGTAGATTCCGCCACCGGAAGAATCCACCTGTGCACAGGGGAAGACGACTAACAAGGTGAGTAATAATGAGCTTACTTGAAGCGAGGAGGAGAATAGGATCTCAGATGAAGAGGCCAGGGAATTGACTGTAGATGAGAGGCATATTTGCTAGCAGAATGACAGACGGCTCCGTGCCGAGTCTCAGGCAGGACCGGTTATAAAGCCCGCTGGAGATTGGCAGCAGGTGCGCATGCAGCTGTAGTAGATGACGGCCCAGAGGGAGCCATGACAAAAACTTTGCAAAAATACCCATATATAGTTTTTTTCTCTTCCCTTTTACCAAGTTTTTACACACAAATCAGTAGCTACACAGCCTTTTCTATTCTTTTTTCCACAAGTTCTCTCTCTCTCTGTCTCTTTCTTTCACCCAAGGACACATACACAGACAGACAGACAGACAGACAGACAGACAGACAGACAGACAGACACACACACACACACACACACACAGGGCCCACACAGAAATGCTGTCTTTTCACGTTATCGCCACAAGGTCATACAATAAAGACTTTTAGGTTCATGCCAAAACCCAAAACAGCATGAGAATTACTTCAATTAATCTCCAGAACTGGCAACTTTTAGTGGAAAAATCGCAGATATGGCAACCCCCACACCGCCACTTGCAGCGTGAAGCTCTCCTTTTTTTTTTTACATTGCCATAAAAACACACCACCAGTCCACTGTTTTTGCTCAAAGCTACTATTTTCAAATACTTATAATTTTAAACACTTCTCAAAAGGATAACAATTAACTAATCCATCCTTTTATGCTCCACAAATATCAGAAAAAAAAAATCACAAACAACAGTTTTACAACCTGCTCCTTCCGCCTCCGTGGAAAACTCTCACTTTTTTTTTTTTTTCACACCGGAGCAGATTACACAGAGACAAAACAAACCAGACTGCAGTAACTTTTATCTAAAACTCATACAATAAAATATTTCAACGGTCACGTTAACCCCTCTGCTGCGTGCCGAAAGCCCGAAGTAAGACCTCATCCCCCAGCATCTTGCAATAGCTCACCGTAGCAGGGAAAGTCCCATGGGTGATAAGCAGACCCAGTAAGGGCACGAATTTCACGAACCGTGAAAAAACCTTTTCCCTTCGGGGTTCCCGTAACCTCCCCATGAATGCTGAAAGTCCAAACCATAAGCAGAAGTGGTCAAAAAGACACAAATCTGTCCCCCAAAATTTACTTCTCTGGGATCACGTGACTTTTCCACAGGACGTCAAATGTCTGCAGTTAAAAGACCACGAATCTTTCCCTTTTTTTCTCTTTGCATGCAAACTTCCGGCACCGCCACTGCACTTACTTGAGACGTAGAGAGCGGCGGATTTCTAAGAATCTCCCCGGGTCTTGCGATAATGGTCACTGTTTGCAAAGGAAAAACCTCATTCCTCCCAAGGGATTATTACGATATTGCTCACTGTGGGTAGAAATAACCCAGCACTCAGGCCACTAGTTTCACCCCTTCAGCTTTTCGCAGTGTACAATCGGTCCGGGGAATCTCACTATCTTTTATCCATAAACAACAACAAATGTATTTACATTCAAGCCGCCTGTAGGATTCTCAGATCCGTCACCCAGTCAGTTCCAACGCCCCGGTCTGAAATGCCTTCACTGCAGTAACACTGAGCCTCTTTTTTTTTTTTTTTTCACTCAGCCTGGGAAGGTCTTTTTATCAGCTGTGCACTTGCTGAAATCAAGCAAAGGTGCCGGAAAGATGGAGATATGTGGATCCGCTGTTTGGAGCACCAAAATGTTGGGAGAGATCATAGGCCATCCTATGATGTCTTATGAACGTGACAGACACACACACACACACACACACACACACACACACACACAGATTGTAGGCCATCCTATGATGTCCTATGAACGTGACAGACACACACACACACAGACACACACAGAGAGATTTTGCTAGAATAATTTTGAGCTTAAATTATTCAAAGTCAAAAATCAGGCAGAAAGTTGAATTTATGTACATTTATTACAAAAATATAAGGAGTCACCCCAATGGCCACTTTGGGGGAAGAATTACAAAGCATGGCATTCAGACACGCTTAGAATCCCTAAAGGATCCATTCTTCTAAGTCTGATATACAGTATATAGGTAGGAGAAAGCAGGGGGAGGATAGGATACGAGGAGGAAAGGAGAGGGACAGACAGAAAGTCCTGATAACTGAGCTTATTCAGGTGGACGTCACAGACACTCTGGTGACAAGAATGTAAATCTAACAGAATGTCCATAAAACACTAATCTATAAGATGAGGAGTTCCTGTGCATTCCTGTGACCCGAAACAGGACATGTCAAAGAGATTATAATAAATGGCTTAGGTCATTCCTTACGCATGTACTAACCCTGTACTGATCCTCAATCTGAACTCTCTGAAACTGCTCACGGAAACATGCCAAGATAAACTTATCCTATATGGAATGCACATATAAACATTAAACATGGCGTATGAAAGGTATGACACTTCTCAAATATAATAATACATTATTAATATCAATAATAATGTAGATAATATTGAATTTTTCTATCAGATTTCTTGCTTGACACATTTGTCTATGTGCCCTATGATGTCTGAGTTCATAGGACGTCCTATGATGTTTAGGCAGAGATCATAGGCTGTCCTATGATGTCCTACAAACGTGACACACAGATTGTAGGCCGTTCTATGATGTCCTATCACACACACACACACACACACACACACACACACACACACACACACACACACACACACACAGATTGCCTGAGTTCAGACACATGGTCTATGTGACATCATAAAGACACATTTGTCTATGTGTCCTATGATGCCTGAGTTCATAGGATGTCCTATGATGTTCAGGCAGAGATCATAGGCCATCCTATGATGTCCTATGAATGTGACACACAGACACACAGATTTCTTGCTTTTACAGAGTGATGATGTCATGTGACGGTCTATGTCATAGACCGTCACATCATAGACCGACATCATAGACTCTATGATGTCTGCCTGATGTCCTATCATGTCATGTGCTCTACTTCTTCTCCTTCCTGTCACTGTCCTGTGCCATCATATAGACAACATATCTTTATGGCAGCATTGATCTTTATGACGGCATCCATAGGCCGTCCTATGATGTCCTGTGCCGTCATATAGACATATTTTTATGACAGCATCACGAATCCTATGATGCCTGAGATCATAGGATCATCATAGGACATCAGCGGCAGCCATCATAGGCCGTCCGATGATGTCCTATAAACGTGACGCACAGACAAACACACAGAGATTTTTTAAATTTATAGTGATTGCTTAAATTTAGAGTGATATGTCTTGTAGGGAGTCCTGCGGTCTGTATGACGTCATATAGACATCCTTCAGAGACCATCGGAACACCAGCCTTACGGCTTATCTGACGTCATATGGACTACGGTTTATCTGACGTCATATAGACATCATGTAGTCGGTCCTATGATCGCCAACATCACAGGAACATCATAGGACAGCATGCAGACATCATAGGAACATCATAGGCGGCCTATGATTGTGACACGCAGACACAAACTGACAAGAGATTTCTTGAATTTATAGATAGTTATGATGAAGAGGACAAACTTTCTAGCTTTTTTCTGCCACACCATTAATGTTGCAGCACAGCTAAAGAAGAAAAGTGACAGAAATCAAAACCATTGTGGAAGTAGCAGGAAGATTCCTAGAGGTGAAAGATATCAAAGCCGACCAGATTCATGTTTTATTGACAGCTGAAAATGGGGAGCCATGTGTTTAAACTTCCATCCATCCATCTTCTTCCACTTAATCCTTTTTGGGTCATGGGGGGCTGGAGCCTATCTGAGCATCTTTGGGCGAGAGGCAGGGTACACCCTGGAAAGATCACCAGTCCATCGAAGGGCCAACACAGAGAGACATACAACCATTCACTCTCACAGTCATACCTAAGTGACAATTAAGAATCCCCAGTTTGTTGCCAATTAACCTAACTTGCATAACTTAATATCTGAAATATGGTACTACACATACTACAGTGGAATTTGAGAAGTCTTATAGCAAACAGACAAGAACTCAAGAAGTATCTTTATGAACTCCTTGTCATTCCAGAGGTAGTGTGTGTACAAGAGACATGGCTTCATCCTCACTTAGATTTTGTCATTCCAGAATATAGTTCAGACAGGATAGAATTGACAGTGCAAATGGAGGAGGATGTGCCACTTTCATTAAAGATGGCCTAGCATATAAGGTGATTCCCTCCCCTGAGGATATAGAGTGTAATATTACTGAAATGTGTAGGCCAAATGGACAAGGAAATATGAAGTTGATTAATTATTACAACCCATGTAGGAAGTTAACAGCAGATACTTTCAGTGTTATGGCAGGGGAAGGGCATATGAAAGAGGTATGGTGTGGCAACTTTAATGCCCATAATAGCTTGTGGGGAAGTACACATACAGATAACAATGGAAATGTTGCGGAAGAGATGTTAGATGAAAAGCTCGTTAATTTGTCTCAACAGTGGTGAAGCTACCAGGGTGGATGTGCATGGGGCCACATCATCATGTATTGACCTGACTCCGGTATCTGATTCTTTAGTGAGCGCCTGTGAATGGACGGTTATGAACAGTACAACTATTGGAAGTGATCACTTTCCAATACTTACAGTCATTAAAACTGAAGTATGAATACAAGAGGGAAGATGTTTTACAAGATGGTGTTTTGACAAGGCAGATTGGGAAAAATTTAGGCAATACTGTGTACAATCCTGTCATTTTGTAACATTAGAAGGTGGCATAGAAGAGTGTTCAAGTCAGGTAACCAATCATATTCTGAATGCTGCAATAGCAAGTATACCTAAGAAAACAACACAGGGTAGGAAGAAGGTTGTACCCTGGTGGAATGAAGAATGTAGTATTGCAGTAACAGAGCAAAACAAGACATTCAGAGAGCTGAGGAAGAATATGAATAGTGAAAACTTAATAGATTATAAAAAGAAAATGGCAGTAGCGCGAAGGATTATTAAAAACAGGAAAAGGTCTACATGGAGAGAATTTTGTTCCACCCTTGGTAGGAAAACAGAACTAGGTGATGTCTGGGGTATGTTTAAAAAAATGAGTGGGAAAAGGGTATCAGTTAAAGTCCCAGCTCTAGTGGATAGGGACAAGATGGCTGTATCAGACAAAGAAAAGGCAGAAGTCCTAGGTAGAGCATTTGCAGCAGCGCATAGAGGAGAACATTTTGGTGAAAGTCATAGACAGTGACTTTCACCAAAGTGACAGTGACAAATGCAAACTTAAAAAAAGAAGTGAAAGAAGATATGACTGCGTTAGACCTCGAGCTCACAATGTCAGAGCTTAAGAGAGCTTTGCAAGATAGTGGATACACAGCTCCAGGATATGATCAGTAAAGCTATGCTATGTTTTGGCAGTTGCCTATGCAATCAATGGAACTGGTGCTGAAATTGTTTAACAGAATATGGAAGGAGGGGGTTATCCCAAGTGGGTGGAAAAAGGATGACTTCAGTAGTGACTTCAGGAAAGTCACTACTCCTCTGCCCCCCCTCACCCTCTCAGGCTCTCCCATCACCACTGCTGATTCCTTCCGCTTCCTAGGCACTACCATCACCAGGGACCTCAAATGGGAGCTGACCATCAGCTCACTCATCAAAAAAGCCCAGCAGAGGATGTTCTTCCTGCGGCAGCTGAGGAAGCTCAAGCTACCCACCAAGATGTTAGTGCAGTTCTACACAGCCATCATCGAGTCCATCCTCACCACCTCCATAACCGTGTGGTACGCAGGAGCCACTGCCAGGGACAGACTAAGGCTGCAGCGCGTCGTGCGCACTGCTGAGAAGGTGATCGGCTGCAAGCTCCCATCTCTCCAGGATCTGTACATCTCCAGGACCCGGAGGCGTGCTGGCCGGATCATAGCCGATCCCTCACACCCTGGTCACGTACTGTTTGCCCCCCTCCCCTCTGGTAGAAGACTTCGGTCCATCCAGACTAAAACCTCCTGTCACATGAACAGCTTCTTCCCCTCTGCCATTAGACTGCTGAACACTAAGTGACTTATTGACTCTCGTGCACCATGTACAGCAGCTCAACCAGACTCATGTCAATCATCACTGTTTTCTTCCTGCATTACCGACTACACTATATAGTTCTCCACAGTATCTGCTGCTGGCTAATATATATTTTAACTGTTGACCAGTATCACTTAATCTTATCCTACACTTTATTACATGTATAGTTTATTTCTCTTATCTTATCATGTTTAATGTTGCAGCATTGTACCGAGACAAATTCCTAGTTTGTGTACTACATGAACAATGGCATTAAACCTGATTCTGATTCTGATTCTGATTCTGATGTAATTTTACCATGTAATAAGCCAGGGAAAGATCCAGCTCATCCAGGCAATTACAGGCCAATAGCATTAACACACTTAGGGAAATGGACCAGATGATAGGTTTGTTTATCTCTGCTCTTTGTGTAGTGCATGTCACAATGCACCAACTGGCAAAAGTCCACCACAGACCTTGCAACAGATGTGCTTATCTGCCAGGATGTGGAGTCAGTTTGTCTTGGCCTGTCCTTGCCATTGATAATCCCTCTATCTGCCAAGAATGTGCAGCTAGTCCAGCAAAAGCTAGCGGTACTCAAATACTTTGCAAGCAGTTTCATGAAATAGTCAGTCAGAAAGCAACTCATACCGGCTCGGACGTCGCCCGGGTTAACAAGGCCAGGAGTTCCTGGCAGCGGAGGGCGATGGACAGAGCTGCGTGGAGGAATCTGATCAGACCTAAATGAAAGTCATTGTCGCCCCCGACAGACTGCTATGATGGTGGATGGTAGGGAAATGGATAGAGAAGGTGTTAGTTTACAGACTCTCTTATGTACTAGAGCAAAGACGATTAATAAACAACTATCAGAATGGTTTTAGAAGAGGAAGATCCACAGTGGATGCTCTAATTAGGGTAAGTAATGATATTGAAAAGACTCTCAAAATGAAAGAAGTAATGGTTATAGTTTATCTGGATATTGGAAAGGCTTATGACTCACTGTGGAGGGATGGACTTCTTATCAAATTGAATAAAATGGGCATTGGTGGTAGGATGTATAATTGGATAATGGATTTTTTCCACACACAGGACAATCAGAAGTTTCTAATGACTTTGAAATAGAAAAAGGTGTTCCTCAGGGGAGTGTGATAAGCCCAGTTTTATTTAACATACAGTAACTAGTCCATACCTGTGCATGCCCGTGCATACCCGTGCATGCCCATAGAAAGCAAGTGTAAGCAAACATTTCTGCACGCCCATATAAAGTTACTGTTACCATTACAACAGCAACCATGGTGAAACCTGCCTTGGATCTTTGACGTCACCACTCGTTCATTGATGCCTGCCTTTGATCTGTGATGCCTGCCTTTGATCTTTGAAAATGTCATAGTGACTGCTCTGATCAAGAGTAATTGCCTGCCTTTGATTTTTGATGATGTCATAGTGAGTCCTATGATCGTGAGTGAAGCCGGCCTTTGATCTCTTTGCAAGTCCTATGATCTTTCCGCCAGTCCTATGCTCGTGACATCATGACATCGTGAAAGACAGAGATTTCTTGAATTATATATAGAGTGATGAAGTGATATTCCTTGTCTCCAGGGCATGGGTCCCAGCCCATATCCTCGCTTTAAGTTTGGATTTTCTGTATTTCACATTATTATTATCCTGGGTTGCTATTATTGTCTTGTATTTTTATTTCTTCATTGGTCTTCCTCTTAGCGTTCTGTGTAATGTTGCTTCTTGTTCTCCTTCTTTTAGGTTTGATTGGCAGTTGGCAACCAGCTTACAGGTGCATTACCGCCACGTACTTCACTCTATATCATCACTGTATGTCTTTGTATCAGGAGTTCTTATAAGGAGTTCTGAACAACTCCCTATGTGTGAAAAAATTATCCGTCCTTGGACTGTGTCCTCGGCGCTGTCAATAGCTGTGCCAACCAGCCGGCCGGCTGTGCCTATGTCTTTTAGTCTTATATGTCTTTTAGTGAGTCCTGCGGTCTGTATGACATCATCTAGACATCCTTCAAAGATCATAGGAACATCAGCCTTATGGTTTATCTGACGTCATATAGACAACGGCTTATCGGATGTCATATAGACATCGTGTAGACAGTCCTATGATCGCCAACATCATAGGAACATCATAGGACATCAGGCAGACATCATAGGAACATCATAGGTGGCCTATGATCGTGACACACAGACAGACAGACACACAAACTGACAGATTTCTTGAATTTATAGGATGAGGATGATTAATGACATGTTTGAGGATGAAGAGGGATCCATCAAAACAGCACTATATGCAGATGATGGAGCCATATGGACAAGGGGAAGAAATGAGAAATTTGTGTTCAAAAACATCAGGAAAGCAATGGAGAAAGTGGAAAAGTGGTCATATGAGTGGGGATTTAAATTTTCAAACAGTATAATCTGCTATATGATTTTCACAAAAAAAAAACACAGAACTGGTACAGAGCCATTAACATTATATAATCAACCAACAGAGAAAGTGAGTGAGTTCAAACATCTAGGATTGTGGTTTAATAGTGCACGTGGAATACACATGGAGAGTTCATGTTGAAAATCTAGAGACAAAGTGCAAAAAAGTCATTAATCTCATAAAAGCTGTAGCTGGACACGAATGGGGTGCAGATAAACAGGCATTAATTGACATTTACAGAGCACTAATGAGATCGACAATAGACTATGGATGCATGATTTATGGAGCAGCAGCAAAGATGACTGGAAAAAATAGACAGAATGCAGCATAGAGCATTTCGCCTGTGCATTGGAGCCATCAAAACAACACCAAACAATGCAGTTTTAATAGAAGCAGGAGAGATGCCAATGGATTTGAGAAGAGATAAATTCACATTATCATACTGGGACAAGCTGAAAGGAAGTGAGGAAGCGAATATTTCAAAAACAACACTACCAAGACTTCTAACTAACCTGCACTTACTTATATAGCGCTTTTCTAGTCACAAAGACCAGGCAAAGCGCTTTCACTAGTACTAACCCTCTATTCTAAGGGCCCATAGGAAACAGATATCTAGGGACAATTTAAGAACAACCAATTAACCTAACATGCATGTCTTTGGATTGTGGGAGGAAACCGGAGCCCCCGGAGTAAACCCACGCAGCACAGGGAGAACATGCAAACTCCATACAGAAAGGTTCCAACCCCTGCCAGCCTGGGGATTCGAACCAGGAACCTTCTAGCTGTAAGGCAACAGTGCTAACCACTGCACCACTGTGCTGCCCAACTTCTGGGAATATTCTAACTTCCAGGGACATGGGTTTGGGTGGACAATTGAAAGAAAAGCCAGAATGTATGTGTCATGTACGCTGCGTAATTGCACAGCGCACAAATGAGTTAATGTGAACCCAAAATGCAGGTGAAGTAAACGTGTTTATTAACAAAGGAACACAACACAAAATGTCCATAGAATGAAGTCCAAAATGAGAAGAGAACAGATGGCCGACTACAAACCCTGTTGGCAAGCCCCACATGCTCCCAGGTGGAACTGGAGCGGAGAGGAAGGGCAAATAATTAATAATAGCAAGCCC
The DNA here is from genome assembly GCA_020510985.1 of Pholidichthys leucotaenia. Taxonomy (NCBI): domain Eukaryota; kingdom Metazoa; phylum Chordata; class Actinopteri; order Cichliformes; family Pholidichthyidae; genus Pholidichthys; species Pholidichthys leucotaenia. Next base: position 291,802,442 of record CM035847.1, read on the forward strand.
CCGGTCAGAACAGTGGGCAAATTACTTATAACAGGTTGGAGCGCTACAGCTCTGGAAACAACACCATGAAGCAGGAAGGAGGAGAAACCAACTGTGGGTGAGCCTGGTCATCTAATGTCGACTGGAGTAGACTTGTGGCCTTGTAGACTTGAATACTGACTAATGCCGCCACACCGAGTGCTCCCACTGCCACACATAAATACCCATGGACTAATGAGAGACAAGTGGGAGCAGGTGCGCGGCAGGAGTCTGTGCATGGGTGCCTGTCAGCATATATGAGTAGGTGTGTGAATGTATGCATGTATATGTGTGAGTGCGTGCATGTAAAACGGGGAAGTGGCCAAAAGATAAATGACAGACAGCCGATGGAAGCCGGCAGAGGGAGAGGCGTGGCTGTAGACTGGAAGGGAACCCAGCCGAAAGGCTGAAATAACCTGCCAGCTGAAAATTAAGACAATACTCAGAGAAACTACAGCCACAAATCATGGAACGGGGTTGAGACATCAACCCCGTCCATGACAGTATGGACAAGACACTATTGATATAGCTAACACCAGTCTAGTGAGTAATGTTTCCCCTTCGCTGTTTCCGGGAAAAGAAGCAGACATTAGCCTGCTAATGAGGAAAAAGGATTGGCATATGAGTGAAGTTGGTGTTCAAGCATTTACCTCAGGAACAATTACTATTACTACTTACAGCTCTATACTGACAGCTCAAAGAACAAAGAGGGCTCTGTTGGAGTTGGAGTATACATTCCGGAGTTTAAAGTGACCATCGCAAAAAGACTATCCAACAATACATCCGTGTTTACAGCAGAGATGGTGGCAATAATTATTGGTTTGCAGTGGGTGGTGGAGGTCAGACCGGACCGGGTAGTGCTGTGCACAGATTCACTTGCAGCTTTAAAAACCATACAGACACTAAAAACTACAAGGGAAGACTTGGTGATTGAGCTATATCACAGTTTATTTAGGGTACACAGGGGTGGTGAAGTTTAGTTTTGTTGGGTTCCTGCACACGAAGGGTTGAAAGGGAATGACTGTGCAGACAAATTAGCAAAAAGTGCACTTGGGACAGAAATAACTATACCATTGTCTCTTGGAAAAGGTGAAGGAAAAGCAGTAACCAAGAAAAAAGAAATTGAGCTATGGCAATAAAGATGGGATGAAGATCATAAAGGTAGCTCGTATTACAAAATACAAAAATCTATTGCAATAAAGAATTATAAAACAATAAACAGGAGAGAAGACATCATTATGGCAAGACTCAGACTGGATCATACAGGTTTAAACGGCACTTTATTCACCATGGGGAAAAGCAAAAGTGACAAAATGTAGAGAATGTGGAGCAAAAGAAAATTTCAAGCACATCTTATTACACTGTCACAAGTATGGAAATGAAAGAGAGAGAATGAAAAATGAAGTTTGAGAGGCCGGTAGGGAATGGGATTTAACTGGGATTCTGGGAACAGGTGGAGATGGAGGGGCGCTGGGAATTGAGGGAGAGGCTCTTTTGTCTTTTTTTGAAGAGCACAGGATTGAGTCATGAAGTTTGGGGGTCAGGCTTGGGTGGCATGGTGTTGCGCACTCTTGTGCAGTGGGTGGCGGTGTGCACCTTTCAGTTGTTTGCTGTCCGCCGGTGGCCGAGAGAAGAAGAAGACGACGACCGGATGGAGTGATGGTGTGGAATGGGGTGCGTGGTGGTGATGCACCTGTGGGCTGGTTGCCAACCGCCAATCAAATCTAGAAGAAGAAGGAGGGACCAGATAGAGTGTTATAGACATGGAAATCTCACTGGAAGAAGAAGAAGATGCCAACTGAGAAGAATTCTGACTTTTGATACATAGAGTGATGTTTACTGAGTGAAGTACGTGGCGATAAGGACTGCAGCTCCTGACCAGATGGAGTGATGATGCAGAGTGAAGTGCGTGGCGGTGGTACACCTGTAAGCTGGTTGCCAACCACCAATCAAATCTAAAAGAAAGAAGAAGAAGGACCACAGCTCCTTACCAGAAATGGACCAACTGCCAGGGCCAAGATGCGTGGAATGATGATATAGAGTGAAGTGATGATATGGAGTGAAGTACGAGGAGACAAAGAAGAGTGATGCCTGAAGATAGAGTTGAGGTTCGATTGGACACAGCAATGATGACAGAAGGACTACAGCTCATGACCAGATAGAGTGGTGATATAGAGTGAAGTACGTGGTGGTAATTCACCTGTAAGCTGGTTGCTGACCGCCAATCAAATCTAGAAGAAAAAGAAGAAAGTCTGATCAGACTCCTCCACGCAGCTCTGTCCTTCGCCTTCCGCTGTCAGGAACTCCTGACCTTGTAAACCCGGGCGACATCCGAGCCGGTATAAGTTGCTTTCTGACTTACCATTTCATGAAACTGCTTGCAAAGTATTTGAGTATCGTTAGCTTTTGGTGGACTATATTCCTCCCACATGCCAAAAACATGCAGGTTAGGTTAATTGGAGACTCTAAAGTGGCCCTAGGTGTGAATGTGTGTGTGAATGGTTAAGGGATAGCGCCGTATCGTGGCTGCTTCATCCATCCAGGTGGTGGATGACCCTCAATTTCCCCTCTGGGGATCAATAAAGTATACTAAATAAAGTATAACACTGTAACAGAACAGTCAAGAATGTCTCACATCAGCCAAATGAGCAGGAAAAATAAAAGCTGTGCAAAAATACTGTAATCATCAGACACCGTTGTGTAAAGTCCACTGATGTTTAAGAATAACAACGGGAACCTGTAACAGTTGACTTCACTAATGAAGCTTGGATGAGCCCCGTCACTGAGGGGAGGATGGACGACGTCTCCAGAACAACACTGAAAACACACACAATCACACACAGGGCTGTTTCTGGGGCCCCTATGTAGTACTGTGTTTAAGGTGGGACGTGTTTTTGTAATGGGGAAGAGTTCAAACGCTTTAATATAGGAGGAAATAAAGAAATCTAATATGGGTCATTGTAATAAAAATGTAACCAGCATCCATATGAGTGTTGCAAATTTATAAGAAAAAAGTTCCAAATTTACAAAAAAAAAGTTGCAAATTTGAGAAAAAAGTAGCACATTTATAAGAAATATCTTGCAAATTTACAAGGAAAAAGGTTTCCAGATTTGACAAAAATCTTGCAAATTTCTGAGAAAAATGCTAATTTACAAGGAAAAAGTTGCAAATTTGCCAGAAAAAAATATGCAAATTTATGCAAAAAAATCTTGCTAATTTATGCCCCAAATTTTGCACATTTATAATAAATTGCAAATTTGTGAGAAAAAAATGCAAATTTATGAGGAGGAAGCTGCAAATTTACGAGAAAATATTTTTGGAAATTTATGAGAAAAAATTTGCCAAACAATACTGATTGGGAATTTATAGCTTGGGGGCCCCTAACATTTGTGTACTCTGCTTTACAGCCAGAAAAGGCACTACACACACACACACACACACACACACATACACACACTCACGCATGCATGCACGCACGCCTGCACTATTACCATCACGCTGTGCTGTGAAAGCCTGCCTGTGGTTTTAGTTCTACATCCTTCATCGGTCAGATACAGTGGGGTAAAAAAGTATTTAGTCAGCCACCAATTGTGCAATTTCTCCCACTTAAAAGATGAGAGAGGTCTCCAATTTTCATCATAGGTATACCTCAACTATGAGAGACAAAATGAGAAAAAAAAATCCAGTAAATCACATTGAAGGATTTTTAATGAATTAATTGGTAAATTCCTCGGTAAAATAAGTATTTGGTCAATAACAAAAGTTTATCTCAATACTTTGTTATATACCCTTTGTTGGCAATGACAGAGGTCAAACGTTTTCTGTAAGTTTTCACAAGGTTTTCACACACTGTTGCTGGTATTTTGGCACATTCCTCCATGCAGATCTCCTCTAGAGCAGTGATGTTTTGGGGCTGTCGCTGGGCAACACAGACTTTCAACTCCCTCCAAAGATTTTCTATGTGGTTGAGATCTGGAGACTGGCTAGGCCACTCCAGGACCTTGAAATGCTTCTTACGAAGCCACTCCTTCGTTGCCCGGGCGGTGTGTTTGGGATCATTGTCATGCTGAAAGACCCAGCCACGTTTCATCTTCAATGCCCTTGCTGGTGGAAGGAGGTTTTCACTCAAAATCTCACGATACATGGTCCCATTCATTCTTTCCTTTACACGGATCAGTCGTCCTGGTCCCTTTGCAGAAAAACAGCACCAAAGTATAATGTTTCCACCCCCATGCTTCACGGTAGGTATGGTGTTCTTTCTCCAACAAACACGACAAGTTGAGTTTTTACCAAAAAGTTCTATTTTGGTTTCATCTGACCATATGACATTCTCCCAATCCTCTTCTGGATCATCCAAATGCTCTCTAGCAAATTTCAGACGGGCCTGGACATGTACTGGCTTAAGCAGGGGGACACGTCTGCCACTGCAGGATTTGAGTCCCTGGCGGCGTAGTGTGTTTCTGATGTAGCCTTTGTTACTTTGGTCCCAGCTCTCTGCAGGTCATTCACTAGGTCCCCCCATGTGGTTCTGGGATTTTTGCTCACCGTTCTCGTGATAATTTTGACCCCATGGGGTGAGATCTTGTGTGGAGCCCCAGATCGAGGGAGATTATCAGTGGTCTTGTATGTCTTCCATTTTCTAATAATTGCTCCCACAGTTGATTTCTTCACACCAAGCTGCTTACCTATTGCAGATTCAGTCTTCCCAGCCTGGTGCAGGTCTACAATTTTGTTTCTGGTGTCCTTTGACAGCTGTTTGGTCTTGGCCATAGTGGAGTTTGGAGTCTGACTGTTTGAGGTTGTGGACAGGTGTCTTTTATACTGATAACGAGTTCAAACAGGTGCCATTAATACAGGTAACGAGTGGAGGACAGAGGAGCCTCTTAAAGAAGTTGTTACAGGTCTGTGAGAGCCAGAAATCTTGCTTGTTTGTAGGTGACCAAATACTTATTTTACTGAGGAATTTACCAATTAATTCATTAAAAATCCTTCAATGTGATTTTCTGGATTTTTTTTTTCTCATTTTGTCTCTCATAGTTGAGGTATATCTATGATGAAAATTGGAGACCTCTCTCATCTTTTAAGTGGAAGAACTTGCACAATTGGTGGTTGACTAAATACTTTTTTGCCCCACTGTACATGGAGGAATATTAGGGCCATGATGAAAAAAAAGAATATTATTTTTTGTTCTGAATTTTGAGAACGAAGTAAAAAAAAAGTCAAATTAAAGATTATTTTTGAGAAGGGAATAAAGACGATTTAAGTGCTGGCAGAGCTATGAACACTTATATTTGCTGTTTTGATAAAGTTGATGAAAACATTCAGGTGTATACCAGAGGTGGTCAAGAGTTTTGACGTCATTCTCAAAATTAAACAAAAATGTATATTTCTATAAAACGTGCCCCTGATATTCCTTCATTAAATACATTCACACAATACAATCAATCATTTTATTTGTAAATGCACTTTGACTCTCTCCCATCAAGTCTCTGCGACCCAAAAACTGTCCAATCAGAGCTTATCGTCTTAAATGTCTGGTGACAGGTCCTGATGCTGGTCGACTGCAGCCAACCAGGAAAAGTGCAGCAGAGCTGGAGTCCGATATAGTTTTTCAGCCATCGTCTGCAGACGTAAATCTGCAGAATCATCAACGATACACAGCTGGATAAATGAGGAATTTAGTCACATGAGAACCCTCGGTCTGTCCATCAAGTGTCCTTATCGTCCGAGACGCCCCTGTCGCTTGTCCTGTCTCTGGGATGGGGCGACTGGACCTCCTCGTACGGGGGCGGCGGGTTTTCTGGGCTCTGACTGGACAGGAGAGGGCGATGGCTGCTGTCCACCTGGCCATTCTGGAACGGCAACTCCTGGGCCAACAGGAGCTGCGTGGGCCCTGGAGCCGAGCAGGCGGGGATGCGCTGGCCCTCGCTGCTGTACACCGCCTCCTCGTAGGAGGGGAGGGAGACAGGGAGTCCATCCACCATCGGGTCCAGCTGGTCTGAGAGGTGCCTAAAGGGAGAAAGATATTACAAAATGAGTGGTAAACAAAGGAGAAGGATTAACAGATGTAGCTCACATTTATGAGAAAGATCTTGCAAATTACAGGAAAATAAAATTGCAAATTTACAAAGAAAAAAAGTATCCAAATATTTGAGAAAAATCTTGCAAACTTACTAGGAAAAAACATTGCAAATTGATGAGAAAAAAAAGTTGCAAATACACAAGAAAATGAGTGGCAAATTAGCAGTCTTTTGTGATAAAAGTACAATTTCACAGCAGTTGTTTGGACATCAGAGCCATTTCTGGCTATAAGGGTGGATTCACATTACAACGTTTGGACCAACTTTTACTGACGTTTTGGCAAACGTCTGGTTCTGCTGGCGAAAGCTGGTAAAAGTTAATGATAGTTGTTGTTTGTTGGCAAATGCTGGCAAAAGTTGTATTCCTTGAAAATATGCTGAAAATTTGCCAACATTCAGAAATAAAAATTGGTGAAAGTTGTGCTCAGTTTGTAAAAGTTCCTGACCGCTGGGCTAAGTTATGCAGTGCTTGCCTAAGTCAGCCTAAGATAAGCGCCACTGGCAAACGTTGACTGAAATTCTGGTGGAAACAGACGTTTTTAGACCAAAACTCACTTCAAACATGCATATGTCATGTTTGCTGTGTAACTTTGCAGCGAACAAATAAATTAGTTCAAGCCCAAAGTGCAGGTGAAGAGGACGTGTTTATTAACAGAATGGGTAACACAAAATACAAGAAATGTTCAGTGGAAAAATACAGTCTGGCACACAAGCAATGGCTGTCCAAGCTCAGTTGGCTGAGGAAGGAGCTCCACGCGCTCCCATGGCGAACTGGGCAGCGGACAAAAAGGCAGTAAATAATATGGAGAAGACTTACAATGGGCGTCGGAGCTCAGTGGGCTCTGGGAAACAACGCCGGAGTAGTCCAATGGGGAAAAAACACACCAACAGCTCCAGGACATCAACATCGGCTGGAGTAGCCATAGATTGGGCTGCACGGTGGCGCAGTGGTTAGCACTGCGGCAGCACAGTTTACCCTTGGCCGGGGGATTGTGGGGATCGTGGGTTCGATCCCAGCCCCCGACCAACAGTGATCTGTGTGGAGTTTGCATGTTCTCCCCGTGTTGCGTGGGTTTACTCCGGGATTTCTCCGGTTTCCTCCCACATGCCAAAAACATGCATGTTAGGTTAATTGGCTGTTCTAAATTGTCCCTAGATATCTGTTTCCTATGGGCCCTTAGAATAGAGGGTTAGTATTAATGAAAGCGCTTTGAGTGGTCTTTGTGACTAGAAAAGCGCTATATAAGTGCAGGTTAGTTAGTTAGTTAGTTAGATGGGTAGATTTAGACTGAACTGTGATGAATGCTGACTTACGCTGCGACACTGAATGCCCCCACTGTCACCCAATAAATACCAATCAGACAAATGAGTGACAAGCGGACGCAGGTGTGCGGCGGAGTCCGTGTATGAGTGCGGGTCAGCATATGTGAATGGGAATGAGTATGTGTATGTGTGTGTGTGTGTGCATGCATGTGTGTAAATGTGTGTGAGAATAATAACCGGTGATGACACAAAGCCGATGAGTGTCTGGCAAGGAGAGAAAGAAAGGGGCGTGGTTGTAGACTGGCAAGGAGCCCCGGCTCAGGGCTCTAACAACCTGCCAGCTGGGACCAATTAACAATAAATCAGGAAGCTACAGCCATGAATCATGGGCGGGCTGAACATCAGCTCTGCATATGACAGAGCCCCCCCAGGGGTGGATTCCAGACACCCACCGTGCCATCAAAACATAACCCCCACCCCCTCAGGACCCCACACAATAATCGAGGGTAGGAGGTGGGGTAAACAGGTCAGGAGGGAACAAACCAACAGAAAAATACAGCAATACCACACAAGGAGAGAACAAAAATTCCCAACCCCAAAACACAGTAAAACCCTCTCCAAAACCCAAGAGTCCCCAAGTTCAGGAGGCCGGCCAAAGTCCCAGGGCCCACGAACGACCATGAGTTCAGGGGGCCGGCAAAAGTCCCAGGGCCCACAAACGACCATGTGAACCAGGCCAGGTGGCCTATTAAAGTCTAACACCAGCTGGACTGCCGGGCAGAGTGAGTCGGGTGGCCTGCCTGGAAAACCTGGCCACCCGACCCAACGGTACAGTTTATCGGGTGGCCAGCCGGGGCTCTTCAGCCACCAGGCCAGGTGAAACGGGCCAGAAGGCGGGCCGCCCCCCCCCCCCACCGGGAGACCCAATCCTTCGGGCGGCCAGCCCGCATTGTTGAGCCACCAGGGCCAGAGGGGTGAGCGAGGAAGCGGCCTGCCCACCGGAAAGCTTGGAGGTGGGCAGGCCGGACCAGGAAAGGGAGACCCCTGCAGTTACTGGCAGCAGGACTGAATGGACCCTGACGGTGCCCAGCAGGAAAAGAAAGATCACCCACCAGGCCTCTGGAAGGGGGAAGGAGACCCTGGTGTCCCTGTGCTGGCTGGCAGCACCCTCGGTGGTCTCGACGTGGAACTGGAACCTTGCAGCTCCTGCGGTGGACCCAGGCTGGGCCATGGCTGCACCTGCAGTGGTCCTGGCCTGGGACAACATTGCACCAGTGGTGGCCCCTTCCGGGGACCTCATTGTTCCCGCGGTGAGCCTCGACTGGGCCTGTGTTCCACCCGTGGTGGACCCCAACCGAGCCATGGTTGCACCCACAGTGGAGTCTGGCTGGACCCCTGCTGCACATGTGGTGGACCCTGACCGAGCCATAGTGGCACCTGAGGTGGAGCCCAGCTGGACCCCTGCTGCACCCGCGATGGGACCCCGCTGGGCCACTGCCGACCCCAATGCTGCTTTAACCGTGGGCCAGCCCACCCGTTTGAGCACCCGAGCCAGGAGGTGGTCAACTATGGGCACCCTAGGCTGGAGCAGTGCACCCACAATGACCTCCTCGGCAGGGGAGGCCTGACCTATGGTGATCTCCAGCGGTGAGCCTGGATCCTCGGACTCGTCTGGTGGTGTTGGACTCTCTCCGGCGACCCTGGAAAAGGACTTAGACAGAGAGGAAGAAGGGTCAGGGTTGCCGGCAGTGGCGGAGCCCAGCGAGGCAAGCTCAGCTGCACCTGGCTCTCCTCAGCAACAGCTAGACAAAGATGCTTAATAACTGAAAGAAGAAAAACAAAGGAGAGCACTTGCCTTAGCTCAAGCTCCTCTGCCGTCCAGGACTCTGACGATCTGGGCAATGCGCTCACTGGCTTGGCCTCCTGGAGGTTCAGTTCAAGCATTGACTCTGCTGCAGTGGCCTCTGCAGCAAGCATGATGGTCTCTGCAGTCTTTGTTTCCCAAGTTGTCATGACCCACGCTGGTGACTCCTCTGGCGTGGCGGCTGGGATTTGGCTCACTGTTACTGCGGAGGAACAATCCTCCCAGACCTCTGGCTCCTCCTGGTCCCACTGGTTCAGCACTGGTGCTAGCATGAATTCAGAGAGGACAGGAGAGAGCATGGGGAGGGCTGGTGAACAGTTCAAAACAGCAGTAGGTGGGGAAAACTCAGGGAACTACCTTCCCTGAGTCTCCCTACCGGGAATCAGGCAAGACATTTCACTATTTATAGGAATAAAATGAAAATTAACTTGCCTGTCTTCCTGGATCATGATGTTGGCTGCTGCTGTTTGGGCGTCATCATCCTTCCGTTCGGAAAAGGCAGTGTTTGGCCCCTCTGTAGACAGTTTAGGAGCCGCCCCTCTTGCCACAGGAATGGGAGCCACCGGTGAGGAAAACGGGTGCCCCTCCACCGTCTGCGGATACACCAAGGGAGAGGACCTCGGGAGCGGAGGTGAAAGAGGAATGTAAATGAGGATCCACTGCGGGGATAACCAGGCTCGGTGTAGGGAAGGAAGCAGTTGGTGGGGCTGGATAATCCCTCTGGGAATCCGGGGCCAGATGACGTTGACGCCGCCAACCTGGCTGCGGCCATCTTGGAGCAGGAGATGGAGCGGAGGAAAAGATGACTGCCAGCTGAGAAGATCGTCTCTGCTTGGGCTTGGTGTGGAACACCCTTCTCTTCAGGTCAAGGAAAACCTGCTCGAGCGTGCAGATGGAGGACAACAGTCCAGCGTATTGAGGATAATTCCAGGGTGGGCCTTCAGAATACTCAACGCCCCGTTCAGGCAGTCCAATCTTTCTCGGGGGCAGTAGGCATGCATCGGTGTCGTACAGATACTCCCAGATACATACGGCTGCCCACTCCTTCTCCCCATTTCTCCAAAAGAGAAATGGAGAGAAGGGGGAATTTAAAAAAAGAAAAAATATACATAATCTCCCAAAAATGTGACAGCTTAAAAAAAAAAAAATCTCATTGAGAAATTTACTGTTCTAATCATTCTCCAGGATTTTTTGGTTCACTTCCATTGTGGGAATCAAACAGCGCTGACGTGGTGTGAAAAAGTAAATGACATTTAATGGGATTTTATGTTATTTTAATGGAGAGAGTTGTAACGGTCAAAATACAATCACCCTCACTGAACAAACTGTTAACCATCATGGACAACCCTGATCACCCCTCCACCACACACTGGACAGATAGCGGAGCACTTTCTCCAGCAGACTGCTACAGCTTTGCTGCCGAACGGTTAGCTACAGGAAATCTTTCCTCCCACATGCCATTTCACTGAACAATAACTCACTCTGATGTTGAATTCTGGTCATAACTATGCTGCCATACTGCACCTTACAGTCTAATTGGGACCTCACATTTCATCCTGCGCCTGATAGTCCTGCATTGTACAGTGAGTACGATTCATGTACTGTATTTCTACGGGTCATCATCTGCGATGTATATAAAGTTATCTAAGCAGTTTTTAATTTCCCTGGGTAATTCCTTTTTCTATTATGCAGTGTGTGTTTCTGTCATTTTGGTCGTCTTCTGTCATGCTGCTGTTACACTGTAATTTCCCAGTTTGGGATCAATAAATACATCTATCTATTTTATTTATATGATGATACACTAAATATTTTTTTATTCCATCCACATCCACATTTTAATTGCAGACTTAGTGTTGGAATCTATAGATAGAAGGCCTAAGAATGAATGAATGAATGAACAGGGGGAAAAGGGCATGCAGAAGTAACTACATAGGAATATAAAATGAAAATAAATACGGAAACGTATGCCCAAGAGAGCTGTGTTCACTCCAAAAGCAGGTCCAGAATGGCAGGAAGCCTCCACAAATGCTGATCTTTTCATAAGCGTCACCTGACGCTGATGTTGGTTGACCTGTGCTGAGTATTTGTTTGTTAAGTTAACGTAAGTTGGCAACAGCTACACATATGCTAGCCTAAGTTGGCAAAAATTTGCCAACGCTGAACGCACTGCTGACAAATGCTAGCAAAAGTTCATAAAAGTTGGTCTGCGTTGGATTAAAAAAACCTGATTGCGAATGTAATTTCACTGACGTTTGGATTGATTTCTGTGATCTTTCAAAACGTCTGTAAAAGTTGGTCAGGACGCTATAGTGTGAGCCCAGCTTAAAGCAGAGTATGCAAATGCAACGGGCTCTCTCAGCCAATAGTTGCAAAAAAAGTTGCAATTTTTCACCAAAAAAGTTGAAAATTTCTATGTAGAGTTGTAAAATTCCCACAAAAGAGTATTTTTTTTGGTGGTAAAGGATGATTAAACATTTTAATTGTGATTAATAGTGCGTTAATCGCTTTTTTAAAAAAAAAATACAATGTACCTTAAATTGGTCATTTTTCAAGTTTGTCATACATGGGAGTGGACAAATATGCTTTCTTTCTTCAGCTGCAGGTTTATTAAAGCTCTCAGCCTGTCAAAAATGATAAAAACTATCCTGAATATTCTCCAGAAAATCCTCACAAGTACTCCAGAAATACTGCATGTGCAAACAACAGAATGGCAGGGCATAATGACATCATCGTAACATTACAATACTGACACAATTCAGTGTCCAACTTTACTCCTGTAGTGAACAGCCACTGTTTTTAAGCAGCTGAACACAAAATAATGGACCTCGGGTGTTACAACGGACATAATTTCCCTTTTAGTAGAAAAATTGTAAACATCATCAAACAGTGGCGGTGCACATGAGAAGAACAATGTAGAACCACGACTCCACCTACTGTATATAGTGCAGTTACTTGGCTTATACTTCAACTTCTTTGGATAAAACGGACTTTTCCCCTTTATGCTCTTGAGCAGATGTTGAGAAACACAATTTTTCAGTTATTTTATCTTAACTTTAACTTGTTCTAAAAAAAAATTAACATGGACACCCAGCATAAAAGTTAACACTACATAAGAACAAAATGACAACATCCATGGGTTTGTTCCATTTACTTCTTTGCATTGAGACATTTTCCCCAAACAGACGAGCTTGTTTACATTTTCAGATGACCGGGCAGCTTGTTTCTTCTGAGTCACATGTCCAGGCAATGAAAATAACCTCTCACAGGGCACGGGCGTCCTGCTACTAGTGATGGGATGTATAGTTCACTAAAATCTACTGAATCACTTTGGTTCGTTCACTAAAAAAATCAGCTCTAAAGATTCGTACACTGAATCACTCAGGGCTGTACTGGAGTACTAACTGCCTGCCACTCATTGAACTGAAAAATGCAGCTGAATTGAGTGGGCGGGGCTTACTCCTTTACTGCTCTTCAGTACATTCACTGACTGAACTGATGAGAACGTGAGGGAGACAACTGCTGTACGAACCAGCCGGTGTGTCCAGTACACGTGCGTTTGTTCATGTACTGACAACGTGTGGGAAGCTGCTGTATGAATCAGCTGCTGGGCAAGGTGGCTTGGATTTGTGCTGTGCGTTTAAACATGGTAAGCAGATGTAACAGATTATTATTATTATTATTATGCTGGATTATTTTAAGAGTATATTTAACCCTTTTATTTTAGTACTTGGTGGCTTTATGCATTTTATTGGTTTTAACCCCTTGCACTCTGGTCAATTTCCCTAAAAACAACTAAAAATAACGTACCCAAAGTAAATCAAAAGCTGTTCTTCAACCCTTTGCAGCATCTTCATGGGGTTGATCTCATTTAAAAGAAAACACTTTGAATTTTTTGGCAAAACAGTCATAATCTCTCTAAGTGCTCCTGCCACTGAGTAACAGTCATCTAAACATACTGAATCTGAAGAAAATAAAGTTCGCCTGGGTGTTTTATTAGATACAAATGCTTGCAAATAACACACAACTGTCAGATACTGGCTGGAAAATGCAACAGAAATGTAGAACCAAGTGTTATCCAGCTGAGGTCAAAATTTTGTAACAATACCACAAAAAATGAATATATTACACAACTTTTTTCTCAGGTTGTTCCCAGGCGTTTTTGAACTGTGTCAAATTGTGCCAAATGGCACAGTTTGGAAAAACGTCTATAACTTTTGAATGTTTCAACATAGAAGCTTGATCTTGGGCTCTAATGAAAGGTGACACTCAGGGCTGTGTGTGTGTGTGTGTGTGGGGGGGGGGTTGTTTATTCATTCATGAATGAATGAATGAACAAACAAGCCCCCATACACAAAGAAGCATGCCACGTAAAAACTGTGTGGCCTTTTTTTACAAGAAAAAATAACCTATAGTGCACTAAAAATTATAGTAAAATATCTGCAATGTAGAGGATAACAACTCCCCCCCCCACTACAGAGGAGCTCGGCGCACAAAAAACGGTCCGTCAAGTGGCCATGACGCACCGTTGTAATTACCGATCGGTCAAAAGTCATTTTTATTACTATTTTCAGTGATAAAGAATAATTTAGCGTATAACACTTACCTGTCCACAACAGCAGTGTCATTGGCGAACATCTGTTCCTCATTGTCAGACGAACATGAAGCTGGTCCGCTTGTTACGGACTCATGGTTCTGGTCACGCGACCCGATCAAACCATCTCCGCTTCCATGATGGCGGTTTTTGCGAACGATTTTTCAAAACAAATAAGAACAGTAGTAATAAAAAAAGACTGGCGAACGCTACCGTTTCACACAGCTCTCAATGTGTGTCACCCAGCGGCTTACACAAAACAGATTTTATGCATGGGACGCACGCGTTTCAATTGTCGAACTTCTCTGCTCCAATTGGCTCGTTGTATTCGCGGTCATTGGTAGGCAGGTCCTTCTTGCTAGGTTTTCAGTCATTGGTTCTTCAAGGTTTCAGAAACCCAATTCAAGGCTCTTATTAGTCGAATGAGAGGCCAATCAAATCTAAACCAATCAAAACACTCCTTTGGCTTTCTGTTCGCGGCTGTGTCTGTACTGGAAGAACGGAAATGCAGCTTTTTTTTTTCAGTGCGCACTGAGACGCACTAGGACGCAGAGACGTGACCGCCCGCAGTGCAACAGGTTTACCTCTGCCAAGGAGGTAATCGGGGTAGTTTGTTTGTCTGTCCATCTGTCCATTAGCAGGATTACACAAAAACTACTGGATGGATTTTCATGAAATTTTCACCAGAGGTAGCCCTGGGGCCAAGGATGAGCCCATTACATTTTGGTGATGCTCTGAGAGTGCATACCTCCACCAAGGACCTTGTTTGTATTTGTGCTGAAGGATTACACACAAACTACTGGATGGATTTGGATGAAATTTTAACCACAGGTGGTCCTTGGTCTAGAGAGGAACCCATTACATTTTGGTGATGATCTGAGAATGCATACCTCCACCAAGGCTCTTATCTTCTCACAGTGTGTTAGCAAGAATCCTCCAAAACTACTGGATAGACTTTGCTGCAATTTTCACCAGAACTGGCTCGTGGCCTGCACACAAACCCATTACATTTTGGAAGTGGATCCATGACAGACGGAAGGAGCCTTGGCAGAGGTATGCACTCTCTGAGTGCTTTTCTAGTTGTCTGCCGTTTTCCTTTTTGTGTTTTTTTTTTACTGGTTGATTTGTTGCATGTTATGAGTATTGCATGTTTTATTGTGATTGTGGTGTATTAGATTTTTTTCAAGGATAACTTAAAAAAAACAAAACAAAAAAAAAACAGCAATTGCAAACTTAACTCCACTCCTGTAGCCTGACAGTGATTGGTAATAAACCTTGTTTAAACACTACTGCCTACTGTTCCTTACTGAGGTGCATCACCCAAACGAGGAGTTCTGTTGTTTTGGGAGCTTTTGCCCCAGTTACGCAGATACCTTTTATGAGTCCAGCATTTAGAGGTTTGCTTGACAGTTGTTAGATATGACCGCAGGTTTTACTGTGATTTTTTTAAGTCTTTTTAACTGATCTGGATCATGTTCTTAGACTTGCTAAGTCTGATTCCAGCAGCAGCGGTCTCAATCAGAGCTCACATACAGTATGCCGTTACCTCGCATAAGTTTCCTCATTGACCCCCTTATCTTCATATTACAGATTTTACCATGGAGTGTAAACAGATAATGAGGTGAGATCAGAGAGTGCATACTTTTTAAGTTTAAATAATGGCTGAAAGAAAACCACTCTTGGGTTTTTTTCCGCTCCGGTGTTCCCCATTCATTGTCTGTGTGGAAAGCTTTGTGGTGCATTTTGGGCAGGTCGCGCACAATTTTTTTCAGCTGTTGAACTGAGTCAACTACAGTACAAACTTTGAAAGGAGCAGATTTGTGTGTCATATAAAAACAGAGTCAGCAACTAAATGATATATTTTTTGCTTCAAAATCACTTTTTCTGTTTCATTTCACTGTGTTGAATCCATCCATTATTACTTCCTGGTTCCTGCAGGCCAGGCAGGAGGAGCGTTTCGTGAACGACTCCATCCAATAAAAGCAGCTCCTTCTGGAGCTCCAGGTTTGCAAGGCTGTAGAAGGCTAGGAGGGATACCAGTCAATGATGTGTATGTGATTCAGAAGCGGGGGATGAAATGGCCACCATTTCCTAAGTGATTCGTTCAGTTGTGGTAAGTGATTCAGTACAGTTCATTCACCCAAAAGAACTAGTACACGCCAACGAATCATTCATGAACGTTCCAACTCTAGCTGTTAGCTGTCCTGCCTGCTGTCAGTCCTAAGAGCCCTCCGTATATGTTCCGTATATAGAGTAAATTAGAGACGGACGAAGTGTCTGCTGCTTACTTGTGCTATGGATGTGGTAACAAGGTCAAGCAACCGGCTAGCAGTGTAAATAACTGTCATCCAGTGCACTAAGCCCATGTTTGCCAACTGCCAAAACAATCCAAAGAAGAAGAAGAAGACCCATCACCCTGGCAAAGTTTTGGAGGCGGCTGTGACAATTTTCCACAATTTTCCCGGCGGCCAGATAACATTATAAACCTAAACATGACAGCGTTTTGGGGATTTCCACGGCTTGATCCAGCTTGTTTGACTTCAAATGTCTGTATGGTGCACGGAGCGGCTTCAGTATGGAAAGCAGCCAGGTCAAAAAACCCGTTTGCTGTTAAGATTAACTGTAACTAATCATGATAAAAAATGATCAGCGTTAACAGGGGTGTTGTGTTAAGTGGTGATTAACGTGTTAACTCCTTCACCGCTAGTATTTTTATTACAAAATTTAGCAAATTTATAAAACTGGTATTTTTACTCCAAAAAGTTGCACATTTCAATGAAAAAAGTTGCAAAATTTTGATTCCGTTTTGTTTTAAAGTTATGACAGTAAAGTCAGAAATTCACAACAAATGGGCAACTTTTCAAGTAAAAAAAAAATATTCAGTTCATGAGAAAAACGGCCAATAAAAAATGAAAAAAGGGTAAATTTACCCAAATAGTCACAAATTTAGGAAAAAATTGTTTAAAATATTCAGCATAGGAAAGTTGATTATTTTCTCTTCCTAACTGGACTGTTTTCCTGTCATTTTAAGGCTCAGATTTGCTGATCCATGTTGTTCCTGCAGCAGGTGAGCATGTGTTTACCTGGGTGATGGACGGCGGAAGAGGTGGGCCATGACGAGCAGACACACATGGGTAGCAAGCCAGAGCATGACCACGCCCACCACCGTAACATGGTTTGTCCCTTTATCAGATTTCATGTTTGGACTGTCTGAGGAGAGGCAGAGAGATAAAAAAAAACGTTAAAGAAAACACAGATATCAAATATTATCACTCAGTTTTTCGTTAGTGGTTCAAAATTTTCTCTAGTATTTTTTTTTTTTATTCTGAGGATTTCAACGCAATAAAATTTTGATAAGAAAATGATCAGTTACTGGCACCATATTGCTAATGTTAGCTAGTTAGCTAGCTCTTAGCTCCAGCAGTGAACGTTCAACCTGAGCTAGCTAACATAAAAATGTCTGAATGAATGAATGAAATAATGCATGTCTTCGTCTGTGGTCATATGTTGGAAGATAAACAAGGATTTCTAGTGAAGGTAGACATTCATTCATTCATCTCCTTCCGCCTAATCCGTTTTGGGTCGCGGGGGGGCTGGAGCTTATCCCAGCATCTTTGGGCGAGAGGCAGGGTACACCCTGGACAGATCGCCAGTCCATCGCAGGGCCAACACAGAGCGACAGACAACCATTCACTCTCACAGTCATACCTAAGGACAATTTAGAATCCCCAGTTTGATGCCAATTAACCTAACTTGCATGTTTTTGGCATGTGGGAGGAAACCGGAGAAATCCCGGAGTAAACCCACGCAGACACGGGGAGAACATGCAAACTCCACACAGATCACTGTTGGTCGGGGGCTGGGATCGAACCCAGGATCTCCCGGCCAAGGGTGAGTTGCGGTGCTGCCGCAGCGCTAACCACTCCGCCACCGTGCCGCCCAAGGTGGCAGTATCTTGGTAGACAGAATCTAGAAAATCACAATAAGCCCTTGATCCTACAGCTAAGCTAGTGTAAGCTTGTGTGGGTGATAGTTGAAGGTTTGTCCTTCTGCCACAAGAACGAGACCATTTGAGCTCTTCCCATAACTTTAATATCCAGCCACAGCTGCACCCAACGTTCTCTTTACAAAAGCATCCCCCCACTTCACTTCCGTCACTCCCCTTTTCCATTCTGTGTACTTGCTCTTGCCAGACTAACACCACAAAAGAGCAAAAACAGGATAAACAAACTAAATTATTCATTAAAAGGTTTAAGTATAACATTTAAACTAGTCAGTTTGAATAATCATGAAAATTACTTCTCAAATAAAGAACTGCCTGTTTTCCAAAATTACCTCTTACACTACTTCCCCCTTCACAAAAGAAGTGTCCTCACTTCACAACAACAACAACAGCAACAGCAAAAAAGACAATCTAGTACTACATATCTGTCAGAATCAGAATCAGAATCACTTTATTGCCAAGCATGTTTACAAAATATACATACGAGGAATTTGACTTGACATT
Organism: Pholidichthys leucotaenia; assembly: GCA_020510985.1. NCBI lineage: Eukaryota > Metazoa > Chordata > Actinopteri > Cichliformes > Pholidichthyidae > Pholidichthys > Pholidichthys leucotaenia. The sequence goes on from CM035847.1 coordinate 291,820,766, forward strand.
GGGCGCGCTCTATAAGCGCATACCAATGACGCGGCAGCCATGAAGGAGCCTGTCATGCAGTGAAGGGTAAAGAGGGGAATGGGGGGGGGGGGGATGACACAATGGGCAGAGAGAAAAAAACATAGTTAATCAAAATAAAGCTCGTTATGAGCAAAATTGTGATTACATAGAAAAAAAACCCTCAAATGCACAATTAGCAGACAACAGATCACACAATAACAAAGACAAAGAAGCGAGAGAGACCAGTGTGTGTAGTCAGCGTATAATCAGTATGAATGCAGTGTGGCTGTATCAGTTGCTGGTGAACAACAAAGGAGCACCTCCTGGCAATGGATAGATGTTATGTTCATGTATTCTAAACACAGATAAGCATGTCCAAGAGTCTATCTCTCTTCGTGCATGCCAGATGGCAAAGTTCTGTATTAGACACATGATAACGCTGTCCTTGAAGAGCTCAGTCTGCTGAACAACAGCAATTGTTTGTTGATTGTTTGGGTTAAAGAGAAGCCAAAACTCTCTTCTGCTTTGTCTTCATCCAGGAGGAGAGTAACCTTCAGGGCGCCGAATCAAGGTCTAAAGGCACAGTTCACTCAGAGCATAGAATTTTCATCTCTCTTGCGATTCCGTGCTTCATAATTTCCATATACAGGCTTTAAAATCAACTGGTCGAATTATTGTTGAAGGAGCTTTGCCGGGTCCGCATTTTGATCAGCTCTCCCAACTTCTTTAATTTCTGATACATCAGGAAACTCCAGAGCCAAAGTAGAAATCCTGTGATCATAATCCAAACAGATAGATGTCTTCCGCATCTCAGTCGAATCACACAGACACATGAGTTCCCAATTGTCCATGAGTCCCCCACTTGGGCTCCCCCTGGCCCGATCTTCTTTTGAAGTGGTGTCAATCGCATTTAAAGCCCACCAAATCCATAATTTTCCGTTTGGAATAAGATTCAGCCAGAAGAAGAGCGACACAGACAGAACACAGCAAGCTGGGATCAGTAAGGGAATAGGAGGGAGGAGAGGGGGAGAAAAGCGTCTGCTCCCTCTGAAAGCCGGAAGAAAAGAGGAAAACTCTTTCAGGGAAAACTTCCAAACTGTTAAGAGAAGAACTGGGGTGTACAGTTTTTTTTTTTTTTTAAGTCCAGTCTGCTTATGTTTGCATATGAGGTCAATGGTGAACGCTAAACAGTGAAAGTGTCAGTTCTGCAACGCTGTGGCTGTCGAACACAACGTCCTGACTTGGTCTTCCTTTGAGAAGGGGGTTGAACAACAACAGGTGGCTGTTGTGGAGGCAAAGCTGGTGAATCGTTTCTCACTGGAACATGTCCATATGGGGGTTGCTGCACATGGGGAACATCAGGTACTGGAGGTGAAGCAGGGGTTGGGTGTTGATACACATAAGGCCTCGAGCCTGGGAGTGCAGTGAATGGTGGTGTAAATGGACTAGAGGCAGAAGGTGGTGCTGGTTCCGAGGTTTGGGGTAGTGACTGTGCTGCAGATCATGGGGATTGATAAGGCTTAAGGCGGTTGTAGTGAATGACTTTTGGTTTGCCTCTGGGGTTTAACATATCCAACAGCTCATAGACCACACCACTGTCATCTGTACCAAAGTCCAACCTCCGTAAGACTTTGAAAGGGCCTGTCCATCTGGGAGACAGTTTGTGCCTAGCGAGAGAGGGGAGATCAACCCAAACCAGGTCCCCTGCTTCATAAGCCATATGTCTCTTGCGACGATCATAGTAATGCTTCTGCTGAGCACCTGCAGCAGCAATATTATGTGCAACAGAGTGGAAGGAATCACAGAGTTTTTTCACAACAGAGTGAGCATAATTATGTGGTGCATCTTGTGTGTTTCCTGAAGCTCCAGGAGTTTCCCCAAGGAGGAGGTCGGTGGGTAGACGAGCCTCTCGTCCATGAACTAAGAAGAAGGGCATGTGTTTGGTGGAGGAGTGGACAGTGGTGTTATAAGCAAACTCAATTTGTTTAAGATGTTCATCCTATTCTCCACCTTTGGTGAAAAGATACTTCGCTAACTGATCCTTTATGGATCTGTTAGCCCATTCCACCATGCCATCTGACATAGCGTGATATGGAGAAGTTCTTGTTTTGTGAATGCCCAAAAGTGAACTTAGACATTTTACCAAATCTGAGTCAAACTGGCATCCTTGGTCAGTGTGCAGGCTTTGTGGCACACCATGGCGGCTGATATAGTCTTCGAACAAACAATTTGTCACAGTAACTGCGCGTTGATCAGGGAGGGCATACAGGTTAAGATATTTTGTGAAATAGTCCATTATGACAAGGATGTACCTATTACCTTGATGAGTGAGAGGCAGCTCTGTCAGGTCCATGGCTATTTTCTCACAAGCCATTGAAGTAACCATATTTTGCATAGGGGCTTGTTGCTGTGGAATCTGTGGCCTCCGTGCTTCACAGGCAACACATTGCAGGCACCATTCATTTATGTCACGTGCCATATATGGCCAATAACATCTACCCTGGGCACTTTGCAATGTCTTTTCGGCACTAAAATGGCCAGTGAGTGAATGTCCATGTAATGTTTGAGACACTTCTCTTTGTAAGCTGCTAGGGATCACAATCTGTAACACTGGGTCACCTGGAGGGTGTTTTACTTTTCTACACAGAGTAGAGTCAGCAACAGTAAGCTTTGGGAACTCTCTCCAAAAATGTCTGTGCTCAGGCGAAGTGTGTTTGAGTTTAGCAAATGGTGGCCTGGAATTTGTCAGCACCCACTCAATGACAGTTTTTAATACCAGGTCATCTCGCTGAGCTTGGATGAGATGGCTACGGTCCCTGTTTAGGAAGGAATAATTGGTAGCCATTTCAGGCTCCACATTTACCACCTGCTCAGATTGTGATGTTTTTGGGAATGTGGGTGTTTGATCAGTCTGTGTAGCAGCAGAAACAGTGCTTAAAGGGCTTGCTGAAGGGTTAGCTGTCAGGGGACTGGGCACCTGCTCAGGTGCTTTTTCCTGTGGGACTGCATGAGCTGGACAGAGCTGTGCTTTTACAGATTCAATGGCCCTCGTGGATGATGGTCGACGTGACATAGAATCAGCATTAGCATGTTTACTGCCTTCCCTGTGTTCAACCGTCCAATCATAGGGGTCTATCTTGAGAGCCCACCTTAAGCAACGTCCTGTTGGGTCACAAACCAGGGTCATTTTTCGCAAACCAAGAAGAGGTTTGTGATCTGTGATGATGCAAAAATGGTGTCCAGTCAAATACTGGCGAAAGTGAAGAATAGACCACACAACATGTTGCCCACAGCTCCCTGTCATAGGTGGACCAGCGTCTCTCAGTCCGTGTCAGGACGTGGCTACCATAGGCAATGACTTTTTCCATATTACAGTATTAACCTGTGATAACACACACCCGATGGCTGTGTTGGATGCATCTGTAAAGAGCAGGAATTCTCGTGAGAAATCTGGGTAGGAGAGGATGGGTGTGTGAGTTAGGGCATGGCAAAGGCAGTCAAAAGCAGACTATTCAATTTCAGTCCAGACAAATGGTTTCCCTTTCTGAGTGAGGCTATGCAGAGGTTCAGACAGCTTAGCATATTGATAGATGAAACTGCGGTAATATGAGCATAAGCCGAGAAACGCTCTGACTTCAGTGGGGTTCTCAGGAGTGGGCCACTCCTGTACTTTCTGAATGTTTTTGGGGTCAGGTTTCAGACCAGCTGCAGAGACTACATGCCCTAGAAATGACACTTCTTGAGCAAAGTGACACTTTAATGGTTTGAGTTTTAAATTAGCTGCTCTTAGCCGATCAAACACCTCTTTAAGATGCTGCAAATGTGTGGAAAAACTGGGGCTGTACACGATAATGTCATCTAAATAAACAAGACATGTTTTCCACGAGAGGCCTTGTAATACCAGCTGCACCAAATGCTGAAATGTGGGTGGAGCATTCACAAGACCCATGGGCATAACACAGAACTGGTAAAGACCCCTACCAGTAGTAAAAGCTGTTTTGGCTTTGTCTTGCTCATCCAACTGCACCTGCCAATACCCTGATGAAAGGTTCATGGTACTGAACACTGATGAGCCCCGTAATGCATCCAAGGTATCATCTGTTCTGGGCAAAGGATGAGCATCTTTCGTGGTCACAGCATTCAAACTCCTATGATCAACACAAAAACGCCATGAGCCATCCTTTTTTCGCACCATTACATCAGGGGCTGCCCAGGGACTATGGCTGATTTCAATAAGTCCTTTGTCTAACATGTCGTTCACCTGTGACTGAATCACCTTCTGCATCTGGGGTGAGGTGCGATAGGCACGTTTTTTAACGGGGGGTGAAGCATTTGTGTGGATTTTTTGCTTGACAATGCCAGTTCTGTCAAAATCTGTAGGGCTTTTACCGAACACATCGTGATAACACAGGAGCAGTGTGGTCAGTTGAGACCTCTCAGAGGCAGTCAGAGCACCACACTGAACATCAAATGGCAGTTTGTCAGAGATTTGGGCTGTGTTTGTTGCCATGTGTGATTGTAAAGGGCAGTTGGATACATTGCATACAGGGGCAGACTCTGACACTATGTCATCTTGTGACACTGGGATGAACTGTCATGAGACTATCCATCGGATTCAGAAGGCGCACTGTAGTCACACCATTTACTGCCGTTGTCAAGGTACGCACCACTGCGATGCCCTCAATGTCCATCTGGCGTGGCTCTAGGCAGCCATCACAAGTTGTCTGGGATGCCAGCAGCGATTGTGGGAGGGTTTAATGCGATCTTACAGTTCATTTCACAACGTGGGGGTACAGTTGTGCATTCCATAACCTTTGCCGTACAGTTATCAGGGGCCAGCTGTGTAGTTTTTAACAGTGGCAGTTCCTCCCCATAAAGACTACATACGCCCTTGCCCATATTCAAGGCGACCTTATGGAGCTGAAGAAAGTCTAGGCCCAACAGTGTGCTTTGAGTAACATTTCTTATCACCTGCATGTTATGATGGGACGTATGGGAGCCTAATTTCAGAGCCACATCAATGGTGTCCAAAGTATCTAAACTGTGCCCAGTTACTGCTTTAGACAGAATGCAGCACTTTATAAGAGGCTTTTTGGCTAGTACTGAAATGGACATTCTGGTTGCTTCACTGATAAATGAGATATGGGAGCCTGAATCTAACAGAATGTGTGCATCTGTACCCTCAACAAGTCCATTTACATACCGTATGAAGAAAAGGGGATCTCATTTACCACTGCAACAGTGTTTTGATTTTCAGTAGGGGAAAATGTAGTACCTCTGTTGTCACTAGAGGGCAGCAAAGCAGTACTGATGTGTGGTGCAGATTTATCAATTTCATTTGGGGCTCCTAAGGGCCCAGCTGAAGAGTGTCCCACGTCTTCAGCTAGCGCCCGTTTCCCTGATGAGAGGTTTGTGGGCCCAGGTAGTCATGGTTTGAGTGCTGCTGATGACCACGAACCAGGTGTTGGAATCCATGGCTGCCCCTCTGATGGTCCTGGAATGAAACATTTTTTACGGCGGGGACTTGGGCTCCTCTGACGCAAACTCAAAAGGGGCCCCTGAAGGAGAGCGGTGAGCTCCACTTCTGTTATCATACTGTTCAGGAGAATAATAGGATTCTTGGCTACGTGACTTGTCTGCTGAATATGTTGCTGCATTTGAGCTATACGAGAACTGGTATTTTCCAGCTCTGTAATTGTGGGTTGGTGAATGCTGATAGTTAAATTCAGGTGAGGAGGAGGGAGAGCATCTTGAGGAGAGACGTGCATTGCGGGTCTCATTGTATCTAGCTGGACTACACCCATAACGTAAAGGAGACCTGTGAGAGTGTCTGTAGCCATGCGTTTGTGGCTGGTACATTCTGCTTTGCTCTTCCAGTTTTATCTTCAGTGCAACAAGATCTTTGCTCAAATTTTGTACGGTGGCTGTGAGGTCCTGGACAGCTGTCCTCACATACGTGTCATTATCAGTCACAGAATTAACTGACTGGGTTGTGTTGCCAACATCTCTGGTAGTGACATTATGTGGGGAGACTGGTGTCACTAACCTTGCAGCCTGCGAGCACGCTCAGCTAGAGTGGCTACTTCCACAGCCTCTTGAAAACTTTTCACTCCTCTCTCATGACACTTAATTTGGAGCTCCTGATCCAACCCAGCAATGAAGCGTGACATTTTCATGTACTCGGATGCATTGTATTCAAAATCAGGGAAAGCCTCCTTCACAAGTCTGCACACATCCGCAGCATAAATGGGCTGCACGGTGGCGCAGTGGTTTAGCACTGTGGCAGCACAGTTTTACCCTCGGCCGGGGGATCGCGGGGATCATGAGGTCGTGGGTTCGATCCCAGCCCCCGACCAACAGTGAGCTGTGTGGAGTTTGCATGTTCTCCCCGTGTTGCGTGGGTTTACTCCGGGATTTCTCCGGTTTCCTCCCGCATACCAAAAACATGTAGGTTTAGGGCGCTCGCGCACGCAGCGACCAGCAGCCGGTGGCTTGTCACCAGACTGCAAACCAAGTCTACCTACGGGTACAAATAAGTAACAAAAAAAAAAAAAAAAATGGCCTCATTTGGTTTTCTACTGCGGGCATTTGGGAATATCTGAAAAGAAGCGATAAAGTCCTTTTGACCAAAAGCAGCCTGAAGATGTTTCTTTGTATCTGCATAGGAACGCTGTGTGGTGGAAGGCAGGTTGTCCCATACAATAAACAGTTCAGGCAGCAGTCTTGTGGGCAGCTCCAATGCCAATACTGCATCCAAATCAACATTGCAATCCTTGTACTGGGCGGCCTGAATTACCTCATAGCGGCGAGCCCATAATTGGAAGGACTTCCGACCATCATTGCAGAATGGCGGGGGCAGCGAAATTCCTCCAGGTGGGCCCTGCACTGCTGCAGATGAAACCGGGGCAGACTGCCTGCTGCGTTGTCTGATACTGGTGTCTGGTGACTCCCCGTCAGACATAGTGGCGTGGTGAACACTCCAGAAGGAGAAAGCAATAGATACGTGATGCCTAATAACACCGAGCTACAAAACAATTAAACGGAATTGGGGGCAACTAGCTCACTGTACGTAGCCGTTAGCTTAGCTTGTAGTTAGCCTCCAACTGTTGGATTGCTAAATAGGCTCACCAAGTTGAGAAGAGTCCTCAAAAACCAACACCGCTGCCACCAGTGTAAGCTTGCGTGGGTGATAGCTGAAGGTTAGTCCTTTTGCCACAAGAACAAGACCATTTGAGCTCTTTACATAACTTTAATATCCAACCATAGCTGCACCCAACTTTCTCTTTACAAAAACATCCTCCCACTTCACTTCCGTCACTCCTTCATAATAAAGCCTTTTCCATTCTGTGTACTTTCTCTTGCCAGACTAACACCACAAAAGAGCAAAAACAGGATAAACAAACTAAATTATTCATTAAAATGTTTAAGTATAACATTTAAACTAATCAGTTTGAATAATCATGAAAATTACTTCTCAAAGAACTGCCTGTTTTCCAAAATTACCTCTTATACTAGTGCTAGGTGAGCTCTGATGTGATTAGATAAGCTGACTTTGACCACCTAGCCAAGCTAATGCAAACATTCCAATCTAGTGACCGTTATGGCAAAAATATAACAAAACAAGCCAGAATGACACAAATTACATAATCAACTGTGGATGAGAACCAGGAGTGAACAGGGATGTCTGGCGGGGGTGACTGGAATTGAAAGAAAACATCAAGAAAAAACACACTCACTAAGCTAACTCCATAGTAACACTGTTAGCTCTGAAGCTAAGTCCTTGAGCTGTGTTTGGAATGTTCACTCACTCACTACCTACTCGCTATATGGTGAGTTTAGATATAGTGGACTACATAGTAAACGCAACAGTAAAACGTAACTGTTAGAATAAAATAATAGTGAAGATTAGTTAGTTAGATATTACATAAAGGGCTCACACACAAGCTACAAACATACATCCACACACATACCCCCCCCACACACATGCATCCAAAAAGTGCTTTAGCTCTACGCACATGCACATGCGTACACCGCGCCCCCCCCCCCACATTATCTCAAGTCCCCGTTTCCTGCATCAACATGTGGACATGGGGGGTTGCGTAGTGTTGAAGAGTCTTAACGGGAGGTGAAGGCCATACAGTATGTAGGACAGAACTCCTTTGCTGGATGTCTGAGTACAGGTTGTGCTGCTGAGACCCGGCCGTGTGACTATCTGCGTGATTCAGTAAAAGTAAAGCTGAGTAACAATATCTCTTATGTGATTATTTGGTTGGTTAACTGAAAAGATTCTGCTAACTGTCCAAAATTTTACATAACAGACTAATAGTGGTAAAAAAATTAATACCTGCATGGAATTTGTAGTAAATATGTATTAAATTGTTTTTGCTGAATTAATAAATACTAGTGCATACCTGTGCATGCCCGTGCATATCTGTGCATGCTCGTAGAAACCAAGCATAAGCAAGTATTTCTGCATGCCCGTAGAAAGCAGGTGTAAGCAAGGGTGTAAGCAAGCATGTCAGCACTCGTTCAGTGATGCCTGCCTTTGATCTTTAATGGTGTCATAGCGAGTCCTATGATCTTTGACGATGTCATAGCAAGTCCTACGATCGTGAATAAGCTGGAGACGCTTCCTGTGGTAACGTATCATCACTTCCTGTGTTGCTGACTGTCTGTGTGGTTTGCTCTGTGGTTAGCTCTGTAATGATCCGCTCTGCGTGCCTGCTGCCCTAATTACCTCCACAGCTGCGCGCACATCTGATCACCGCATCAAGCAGCCTACTTTAGCTGCGCTGCCCTCTGGTCTGCACGGAGATGTCAACGCTCCAACGATCTAGTAGGACCTCCTTGTCCTGTCATCTCATCCTGCTCTGGAGTTCCGTCTCCTCAGCTTCTTCCTGGCCGTCATTTCTACTGGGAGTGTGAACTCCCCATCTACAAGTAAAGCCTCGTTATTCCTGCACATCTACGCTCCACTCCTTCTCCCCTGTACACAGGTGGTAGCTTCCTGGCGGCGGACCTCCTCCTCCTGGCGGCGGACCTGAGCACAACTCGCACTTCACCAGCACTGTATAAACCTGCACTGCTTCACCTCGTCAGCAACGGCAGCTTGGACGCGGAGCAGCTGGCCTGGAGCCCTTGGGAATTCTTCAGCGCTTCAGCTCTCCAACCAACCCGTAAGACTGTACATTAACTGGTGCATCCCTCCTAACCTCTGTGCACTCATCCGCCTGTCTGTGCTCTCTCCTAGGGTTGCCAGTCTGAATGTGCTCTGCTCGCCCAGCTGCCTCACTCCTGTACATATGCACACATTCACACTCACACTCTTTATAATAAAAGATAATTGTGTCTATTTCGAGTCTGTGTCTGCTTCTGGGTCGACCAAACATGTCAGTACATCTTTGTCAGAATGACCCAGCAGACGGTGCATTAGCACAAAAACTGAACATCATAGAGGCTTGGGTAGACCAGTTATCCCACCAGCAACAGGACATACTCAGCTCATGCAGATCAACACATGCCTGGATCGTCTCACACCCTTGCAGCCCTTTCCACCTACTTCCAGGGGGGGTGGCTGGACCGGGCAGTTCCATCCCTTCCCTCTCCCCGCAGTCCTGGCTGACTCCAGTTCCCACACCTACACGTTTTAGCGGTAAGCTAGGGGAAGCACGGGGTTTTTTGCTGCAGTGTTGGATAGTTTTTCAGCGTGTGCCAGGGGATTTTCCCACTAGTCACAGCCGCATTGGCTAAGTTGTCAATCCCCTGGAGGGGCGGGCCTTGTAGCTTGGGCTTATACGGTAATGGCTCGGTCTGATTATGCTAGCTTAACTTACGACCAGTTTGTGAGTGAATTCCAATGAGGTGTTCGACCACTCGGACCGAGATAGTGTGCCCACCACCCAGCTACTTAATCTTAAGCAAGGGAGTAAGTCTGTGGCCGACTATTCTGTTGACTTCTGGGTGGTGGCAGCGGAGGTGGGGTGGGAGGATGCTTCCCTTTGTAGCATTTTCACTCGCAGTCTTAGCCCTAGCCTAAGGGACGAGTTAGCCCGCATTGATAAACCTAGCAGACTAAACAAGCTAATTACCCTAGCTATTAGCATTGACAATCGGCTGAGGGAGTGGGCCAACGAGCGTCGACCTTCCGGCCGCTCTGGCTCACAGTTCTGCCGCTCCCCACAGCCCCCCCTGCTGGTCCTACCCCCCTCTGACCCTGTTGACACTGAGGAGTCTATGGTGATGGGCCAGTCCAAGCTGCCTTCGGCCGAGAGACAGCGCCACCGAGAGCTTGGGCTGTGCTTATATTGCGCTAGTGAGGAACATGAGCTGGTTTCCTGCCCCATTCGGCCAAAAGGGGGGGTCCGTGGGTCACAGTAGGGGAACTCACAGACTCACTCAAGGAAAATCCTCTCACTAAATTTCTGCTTCCCATCCACTTCATACACAACCATTATGAAGTCTCCACTCATGCATTCATCCTCTCTGGGGCTGAGCAGAGCTTTATTTCCGAAAATCTGGCAACCTGGCTGGGGCTGTCCTGCAACCAGCTGAAGACTCCTTTAAAGCTGATCGCTCTGTCCAATGCTCTGCTCACCATTGTCACCAAGCAAACGGCTCCCGTGTCTGTGCTGATATCGGGCAATCACTGGGAGCAGATCAGGTTTTTTGTGCTTCCTGTTTCGGCCTCCCCGGTTATTTTGGGGTACCCATGGCTTCGGCTGCACAACCCATCTATTGATTGGCGTTCGGGTCATGGAGTTCCTTCTGCCTAAGTGCCTGCCTTCAGTCTGCTGCTTGCTCTCCCTCCGTGTCCCTCTGTGTTCCCGATGCGCCCCCTCCTGACCTGTCCCGAGTCCCCTCCGAATACCATGACTTGGGCGCTGTTTTCAGTAAGACACAAGCCCTGTCACTCCACCCCCACCCCCCCCCCCCCCACCGCCCATACGATTGAGCCATTAACCTCCTGCCGGGGGCTCCGCTGCCTTCCAGTCGCCTTTACAGCTTGTCGGTCCCGGAGCGAGAGGCAATGGAGAAATACATCAAGGAGTCCCTGAGCTCGGGCATTATTTGGCCATCTTCCTCGGTGGTGGGGGTGGGGTTTTTTTGTGGGAAAGAAGGATGGTTCTTTGAAGCCCTACATTGATTTTTGGGAACTAAATAACATTGCTATTAAGGACAAGTACACTCCTCCCCTAAACAACACAGCCTTTGATTCCCTTCAGGGGGTCTCTGTGTTCACAAAATTAGATCTCTGCAACGCATACCACCTGGTGAGGATTAGAGCGGGGGATGAGTGGAAGAAGGGGTTCCGTACACCTAGTGGCCATTTTGAATATCTAGTGAATATCTAGTGAGTGATCACACTCTTTATAATAAAAGATAATTGTGTCTATTTTGAGTCCGCGTCTGCTTCTGGGTCGGCCAGACATGTCAAGCTCTCAATCTCCTGAGGATTATTGTCTTTAATTGTATTTTAATCACTTTTCTCTGTCATGAACTGAGCCAGTGTTCTTCTGTGGGCTCGGTTCTGATTGTTCTTGGTGGCTCAGGTATTGGGGTTGTCATGTGCTATGTTTTGATTTCTCGTCTGTGTATTGTTTATTTCCATGCTTGTAGCCGCTGCTCTGGCCGGCGATCGTTAGGCACCTGTTTGACCCACTTCCTGGTGGGCGCTGTCTAATGTTCACCGGTCCGACCACGCCCCCCTCTCTGACAGTCAGCAATGCGCCCCGGTAATCGTCTTTCAAATCAAAATCAAATCAAATCAACTTTTATTGTCATGTTGCTGTACATACAACTATAGTGCAGGCAAGATGAAATTATGTTTTTCTAGGCATCCATATAAGTAAAAAAGAACATAATTTAAGACACACTCACACCCCCACCCCCCACCCCAACACAGCCGTTCACACATCCCTGAGACATACTTGAAACTAACTAGAACTATATACATACTGTATAATATGCATAATGTCCATAAGGTGCAGTAGTATGTATGAAGGATTCCGGATCAACTGTTCAGCATCCTAACAGCTTGTGGAAGGAAGCTGTTAAACAGTCTGGTGGTTCTGCCTCTGATGCCCCAGAATCGTTTGCCAGATGGCAGAAGTTCAAAGTGTTTATGCAGAGGGTGAGAGTGATCCTTGACAATGTTCAGTGCCCTGCTCCTACAACGGTACTGAAAAAGTTCTTGGACAGAGGGGAGGGAAACTCCAATTACCCTCTCAACTCCCTTAACTATCCTCTCCAGGGCTTTTCTGTCTGACATACTGCAGCTGGAGTACCATGTTGCAATGCAATATGTCAGAACACTCTCCACCACACCTCTGTAGAAGGTCCTGAGGATGCAGATGGCCTGTTTTGAGTTTCCTCAAGAAGTGCAGTCTCTGCTGGGCCCGCTTCCAGATCCCCAAGGAATTCTTGCTCCAGGTCAGGTCCTGCGAGATCTGCACTCCAAGGAACTTGATGTTCTCCACTCTCTCACCAAATGGCCGCTGATGCTGAGAGGGACGTGTTCAGGCCACGACCGCCGGAAGTCGATAATCATCTCCTTCGTTTTGTCCACGTTGAGCACCAGATTGTTCTCCCTGCTCCAGCCCTCCAGGTCTCTAACTTCTTCCCTGTACATTGATTCCTCATCCCTCTGAATAAGTCCCACCACTGTGGTGTCGTCCGCAAACTTAATAATCTGGTTCCCCTTGTGTCTGGATACACAGTCATGTGTTAGAAGTGTAAACAACAGTGGACTGAGTACACAGCCTGAGGGGATCCGGTGCTCAGCGTGATAGAGTTGGAGATGTTGTTTCCAACACGGACAGACTGAGGTCTCTCAGTCAGAAAGTCCAGGATCCAGAGACATGTGGCAGTGTTCAGACCGAGAAGGAGTAGTTTCTCCATCAGTCTCTGGGGAATAATGGTGTTGAATGCTGAAATGAAATCAATGTACAGGAGTCTGGCGTAGGTGTCTTTCTGATCCAGGTGGGTGATGACAGAGTGCAGGGTGGTGACTATAGCATCCTCCGTGGAGTGATTTGAACGATACACAAACTGGAGCGGGTCATGTGATGCAGGGAGGCAGGCTGTGATGTGTGGTTTGACAAGCCGTTCAAAACACTTCATCACAATTGGTGTCAGTGCAACAGGACTATAGTCATTCAGACAGGACACAACTGGTTTCTTTGCCACCGGTACTATGGTAGAGGTCTTAAAGCATCTGGGAACGATGGCCTGACTCAGGGAGATGTTATAAATGTCAGTCAGGACATCCGCCAACTCGCTCGCACAGATTCGCAGCACACGTCCCGGGGATGTTGTCCGGACCTGCAGCTTTACGTGGGTTGACCCTAGTTAGGGTCCTTCGTGTGTCCACTGCATTGATGATGATAGCTGGCCCAACAGATGGTGGAGATGGGCCAGCTCTCCCTCTTGATTGTTGGGTTTGATGCTTCAAAACGTGCAAAGAAGTTGCTGAGCCTGTCTGGAAGCGAAGCGTCATCATCATCGACCCCCTGCCTAGACTTATAATCTGTTGGTGCCCAAACTCCCTGCCACATCCGTTTGGTGTTCCTTGTGTCACAGAGGTGTCCCTGGATTTTCTCAGCATAGGCGCGTTTTGCCGTCTTAATTCCCTTTGAGAGTGCAGACCTGGCTGAGCGGAGGGCGAACCTGTCCTTCGCTCTGAAGGCTGCATCTCTGGCTGTGAGCAGCGAGCGCACCTCTGCAGTCATCCAGGGTTTATAGTTGCGTCGTGCAGTGAAAGTCTTCACTATAGTGACATCCCCTGTGCACTTCGCGATGTAGCTGGTGACCATTTCAGCGTACTCCTCCACATCTGTCCTGTCTCCCTGCAAGGCTGCTATTTTGAAAACCTCCCAGTCTGTGTGCAGAAAACAGTCCTGAAGTACCGAGGCTGGACCCTCTGGCTAAATCCTGATTTGTTTCTCTACTGGCCTGCTGCGTTTCAGTAAAGGTTTTTAGGCAGGCACCAGCATCACAGATAGGTGGTCAGAATGACCGAGGTGGGGGCGAGATGTTGCCTTATAAGCATCTGGGAAGTTTGTGTACACCAAGTCCAACATATTCTCTCCTCTGGTCTTAAAAGTCCACACATTGTTTGAACTTGGGAGGCACAGTCTTTAAACTGGTGTGATTAAAATCCCCCGCAACCACCACAAAACTGTCCAGGTGTGAAGTTTGAAATTCACTGATAGCGTTGTGCAGCTCTCCGAGTGCCTTGTTAGCATTAGCTTTAGCATTAGTGCTAGGAGCTATGTAAACAACAGCTACAAACACGTTGGTGAATTCCCTCGGCAGGTAGAATGGCCGGCAATTCACGACAAGGAACTCCGCCAACGGAGAGCAGTGTTTAGTTACTAACGTGGCGTTAACACACCAGTTCTTGTTAATATAGATACATAGCCCCCCCCCCCAGCTCTTACCTGAGCTAGCAGCCTCCCTGTCTGCCCTGAACGATGTCATCCCTTCCAGCTGAATGGCTGCATCAGGGATGTTGTTGTGGAGCCATGTCTTCGTAAATGCAAACACACAGCAGTCCCTCCACTCTTTCCGGGTTTCTCTCAGCAGACGCAACTCGTCCAGCTTGTTGTCGAGGGAGCGGACATTGGAAAGTAGGAGCGACGGTATTGCTGGTCTGGAGGGGTTAGCCTTTAGCCTAGCATGAATCCCGGCTCTCTTTCCTCTCCTTTGCTTGCATTTGCGCTGCTTACGCTTCCTCCTCTCCCAGGTAGCTGCTAGCGAAACCTCCGATAGTATTCCATGCTGGCGTAGAATGTCCAAGTCACACCCGAGCGCCGCAGTTCTTGCAGCATGCATTACCTTGATGTTTAATAAGGTCTCACGGTTGTCAGTTTTACAGAATGTACGTCTGGGATGATTAAAACACTCAAAACTCTCACACTCACTGATGCCTAGAGGGGCTGCAGCATCCATGCGCACCGCCATGAATACCAGTGATTTCCCGCGCCTCGCCCAGGTGCTGCCAATTTGTTATGCTAGCGGTGTTTGTACTTAAGCAGCTCTTTGCTAGTCAAACTGGGCTGCACCGCCACCGTGCCACTGGGCCGCCACCGTGCAGCCCTGCACGGTGGCGCAGTGGTTTAGCACTGTGGCAGCACAGTTTTACCCTTGGCCGGGGGATCGTGGGGATCATGAGGTCGTGGGTTCGATCCCAGCCCCCGACCAACAGTG
Organism: Pholidichthys leucotaenia; assembly: GCA_020510985.1. NCBI lineage: Eukaryota > Metazoa > Chordata > Actinopteri > Cichliformes > Pholidichthyidae > Pholidichthys > Pholidichthys leucotaenia. The sequence goes on from CM035847.1 coordinate 291,835,973, forward strand.
AGCTGTGTGGAGTTTGCATGTTCTCCCCGTGTTGCGTGGGTTTACTCCGGGATTTCTCCGGTTTCCTCCCGCATACCAAAAACATGTAGGTTTAGGGCGCTCGCGCACGCAGCGACCAGCAGCCGGTGGCTTGTCACCAGGCTGCAAACCAAGTCTACCTATGGGTACAAATAAGTAACAAAAAAAAAAAAAAAAAACCACTGCTGGACCATTGTACGTGCTCATATGGTTGTTCTTCGCCGTGTGACCATCACGTCGTGAAGAATCGTTTGTGTTTGTGCTCGCTGGCGGACTTGGACGACTTGGGACTGTTCCTGCACGGTGAGTAAGAGCTGTCTGCATTTCTGTTTGCAGTTGTGCTGCTATGCTTGTCTGTAGCATTTCCCCTTGCGGCACAACTGCTACGCTTTGGCACTGTTGCCCAGTACTTCTCCCGTGCCAATCGAGCATCCTGGAGAACTCTGAGTTTAACACGAGCTGCCCTGTCTGTTTTTGTGGCCACGGTGCACAGTGGTCTGCCCGCTGCACGCAATTTGTGTGAGCCCTTTTGTGCACAACTGTCACATTTCTGTAAGTCTTTATTTTTTTGAACTGTTTGATATCATTAAATGTATGTTTGGCGTGACCCTGCGCTTAAGTCAATTCATTCTTCTCCTCCTCTGTGCACTGTGGCAAAGCACATGGGGAGTTTATGACATTCTCCATCTACCGTCAGCTCTCACTTCTGTTTAACAAGCCTCTTGCACCTGTGTGTACACTCAGTGTCATCTAATCACCCTCTCTGGCCGTCTGTTCACCTTTCATCTGTGTTTTTGTTAGCTTCGGGTTAGCCTCTAGCTATGGCTACTAGCTCTCCTTCCCCTTCTCCTCTGGAGTGCTCTCTCCGTCAGATGTTTAGCTACACCTCTGCCTCTTTTAGTATTAATGGTAAATGTAATAAATGTTGTCTTTTTGAGGTGCTCGAGGCAAGGTTGTGTGATTTGTAATCCCGGCTCTGCTGCATTGAAACACTGTCTGCACCAGTTAATAATGATGGGACATCCCTTAGCTGCAGCGGAGCTCCCTAGCATAGGGTGGCCTGCTAGCGGTCCTCCAGTCCTCTTGAGCAGCCAGGAGACTGGGTGGGTGATGGTGAGAAGGAAGCCTAGCTGCAAGGCCCCGGTTCACAACCAACCTGTTCATGTTAAGGGCTGCTGAGGAAAAAAACTCTGATCATTGGCGACTCTGTAGTCAGAAATGTGAACCTAGAGACTCCAGCAGCCATAGTCAATGCATTCCTGGGGCCAGAGCAGGCGACATCGAGTCAAATTTGAAAATGCTGGCTAAAAGTAACTGTAAATACTCCACAATTGTTATCCACGCTGGCATTAACGACATCCGACTCCGGGAGTCGGAAGTCACAAAACTTAATGTGGAATCGGTGTGTGACTTTGCAAAAACGATGTCTGCCTCTGTAGCATTCTCTGGGTCCCTCCCCAATCTGACCAGGGATGACATGTTTAGCTACTTGTCATCCTTCAACCTCTGGCTGTCTGTGTGGTGTTCTGCAAACAATGTGGGCTTCATAGACAATTGGAACTCATTTTGGGGAAAACCTGGTCTTATTAGACGAGACGGCATCCATCCCACTTTGGATGGTGCATCTCATTTATCTAACAATCTGGCATCATTTTAATCCATCCATCCATCCATCCATCCATCCATCCATCTTCTACCGCTTTTCCGGAGGTCCGGGTCGCGGAGGCAGCAGTTCAAGCAGAGAAGCCCAGACTTCCCTCTCCCCAGCCACCTGCTCCAGCTCTTCAGAGGGGATACCAAGGCGTTCCCAGACCAGCTGGGAGACAGTCTCTCCACCGAGTCCTGGGTCTGCCCCGGGGTCTCCTCCCAGTGGGACGTACCTGAAACACCTCAAGTGGGAGGCGTCCAGGAGGCATCCTAATCAGATGCCCATACCACCTCAACTGACTCCTTTCAATGTGGAGGAGCAGCGGTTCTACTCTGAGCCTCTCCCGGATGGCTGAGCACCTCACCTTATCTCTGAGGGTGAGTCCAGCAATCCTACGGAGAAAGCTCATTTCAGCCGCTTGTATCCGCGATCTCGTTCTTTCGGTCATTACCCAAAGCTCGTGACCATAGGTGAGAGTAGGAACGTAGATTGACTGGTAAATCGACAGCTTTGCCTTGGAACTAAGCTCCCTCTTCACCACAACAGACCGGTACAACGTCCGCATCACTGCAGATGCTGCTCCAATCCGTCTGTCGATCTCTCGCTCCATTTTCCCCTCACTCGTGAACATTTTGATCCAAATTTCCAAAACCTTGACAGTTTAGAGTTGGGACCAGGAAGCAGAGTCGCAGTCTTACACGCCTCTCTGCAGCTCCTCTTCATCCACCATCCCTCTGCTTAGCCCTTGTCTTCCCCATCAAAGAATCATTGTCTGCTCCCTCAAAAATAAATAAAAATATAATGTAAAAGCATCCCAAAGTGATTAAACAAAAAGTTGGTAAAACTCAAATTAAACATGAAATCCCTAAATTTAATGACTTGGCCTCTGTTCCTCCTCATAATTTAAAATTTACTTATTTTTTTCCCCCTTGTCCTGTCAGGCAGCTAGGCAAACAGAACAGGGATCTGTCACCCTTATTGTGCAAAAACAGATTTACTTTTGCCAAGAGGAGCTTATACAGAATCTAACTGTGTATTGTATATTGTTGTAAACTCCTCCTGTAGTAACTTTTAATACTTTATTTTAATAATTTTACCCATGGAAGACCCAACAGGATGGGGAAGAGGGAAAGGAAGTGCGTGGAGGGGGGAAAGAGAAGGGAGGGGAACAAACAAAACAAACAAACAAACCAACAACTAAAACAAACAAAAGACAAACTGCTTCTTCCACCGAAGATGTCTCAGCACGAGTCTGGTTTCAACACCTGTCAAAGGAGAGACACTTGTGCGTGTACGTCTGCGTGCGTATATATGAGAGCGCGCGCAAACTAAGTGTGTGCATGTGAGTGGTTTGTCAGGAAACATACGAAGTGGAGGACCGGTCGCAGCAGCTCTCCCCCCAGGAACCCCAAGCAAGCAAGGCAGCGCCACCAACCCCCACAAGGCACAAACGTCCGAGGTCAGCAAGCCCCAGGAAAGCCAGGCATCTAACTAACTACTAACTAACCTGCACTTATATAGCGCTTTTCTAGTCACAAAGACCACTCAAAGCGCTTTCATTAATACTAACCCTCTATTCTAAGGGCCTATAGGAAACAGATATCTAGGGACAATTTAGAACAGCCAATTAACCTAACATGCATGTTTTTGGCATGTGGGAGGAAACCGGAGAAATCCCGGAGTAAACCCACGCAACACGGGGAGAACATGCAAACTCCACACAGATCACTGTTGGTCGGGGGCTGGGATCGAACCCACGATCCCTGCCCCCAGAGGGACGATCAAGGGAGGCCAGGCTGCTCGGCGGCTGGTGTGTCGAGCCTACACCCCCGGACCCGCCCGACCCCCCCCCCCCAAGACGGGCCAACGCCTGTCCACGGGCCCCAGGCACCAGGAGGCCAGCGACCCCAACCCCTGGGGCAGAGACCGGCCCGCGACCCCGGCGCGAGCCCCCCCAGACACCCCCACAGCGGGCCCACCCCAGCACCACTGCCGCACACCCCGGGGAGCCCACATTGCTGAGAGGCACTACCCCCCTTAATCCAGCACCTCCCAACTTGCAGACACACCCCTCCCCACACCTTCACACCCGCATGCTCCCATGCGCACTCATATGCACTAACTCCCGCTCACTCACCTGGACCAACCCATTCTCTCTCACTCCTGTACGCATTCAAACTCACCCCTCATTCACCCTTGTTTCGTAAGGCGGCTGCGAAGCAGATGCAGCAAGCCTGAACACGCACCAGTGCCTGGCAGTGACCAGGGAGACCACCAGCGCAGGCCACAGAAGCAGACCCCCACCCCCGGCGTCCACCTGAGCGACCAATCAGCAGACCACCGCAGGTGCCCTGAGATGCCACCTGACATGCAAAGCGCTGCACAAAACCGACCCACCATCACCGCCTTCATTCATCACTCCCTCACTCTCACTTACGCTCATATTCAGTCCCCCTCTCACTCCCTTTGTTGTATCTATACATTCAGTAGCACCCAGGGATTTTGACAACATGATAGGTCCCAGGCTCCCCACCAGGCCCCCACGCCCCAAGCAGGAGCAGGGCAACAGGGGTGGGGGAAGACCCCCACCCCCTTTTCCCTGCACAAAACATGGTGGGTGTATGTCGGTTATATGATGTAATTGTGTGTAAATGTGTGGACTACCAAAGTGCAATTAAAATTGGGGGGATAGTGGTTGGAGCACCGCTAGCCACTGTGATGGGCAGCAGGGCCCCCATCCCCACAAGCCCTCAGTGTCTAAAATGCAATTAAAATTGAAGTGAGTGCAGCCCCACCGCACAGCAAAGGTATCCCCTTCGTTGACACAGTGCGGCACACCCCCACCCCAAAGCCCTAAATGTATCAAAGAAGATGTATATTCCACCCAGAGTCGGGGAGGGGGAGGGCAGAAAATAAGACTGGGAGGTAGGCAGTCTAAAAGTGAGGCCGTCCCCCCCCAGAAGCCAGCTTGCAAACTGGTTCATGAGGCCACCCACTGCCCCCGAATCCCAATCCAGGGCGAGGGCCGCCAGTGGAAGCAGCCCAGGACCCACCAGCATCGTGCCCCGGTGCTCCCAGCACCACAAACATGATGGGGCAGCCATACCAATTCCCACTCATCTCACACACACAAACATGGACAACAATGGTCACAATAGTGAACAATGGACCAGACCCACACAGCGCCCAACATACCAAGTGATACCCCCGAGCGCCCACGCAGGCCCACGACCACCCACCCCAGACACACACCGACAGCCGCAGGCCGCCCTGCAACCACAGACACCCCGGAGCAACCCGACGGAAACACAGCCACCAACCCACGCCAGTGGCCCCACAACCACCCCCAAGCCCAACACACATCCGCCGCCAATGACAACAGGGGCTATGCAACAAAGTGCCTCACCCCGCGACACAACAGCAGGGCAGCCGGGACAAGCAGGCCCCGAAACGCCAATTCCCATGCTACTAGATGGACTGCCCAACCCCTGCCACCCAACAAAGTTCTCCTACCCATACACACATCCTCCACCCCAGACATCCACCCACAGGTAACCGCACCCATATACACACATACCCCCACCCACCATCACACATGCCCACCTACACCCACACACAGCCCCACCTGCCCACTCACAACACACACACCCACTTCAGCATTTGCTCATACACAAGCCCCCACTCACACCCACTCTCACACACACAGACACATGCACACCCACACCTGCAGACCCCAGTGGATGGGGAGGGCGACCCAGGATGCAGGCACCTACCCCAGGGTACCGCCAGGGCCCCAGGGAAAACACGACCCCGCCGCGCAAAGACGCACCTTGGCCAACCCACACCACCGGCACACACCCGACCCCAGCCTGGGGGTGGGGGGGGACGCTCCCCCCCAGCACAAGGGACCCAGACCCAGAACCCCCCCCCCCCCCGAGAGGCCAGGCCAGCCGGCCAGGGGCCACACCCCAACCCCCCCGGCCCACCCCGCAACCCCCCCAACCAACTCCCTTCCAGGACGGCCACCCCAGAACAGTCCCCCTGGACACCCGCAGTTGGGGTGCAGCCAGCTACCAGAGGTGCCAAGGAGAGTGAACCACTGCCTGCCGCCCCTCAGATTATAGAATTAATAAGCAGGGACCAGAGAGAATTGAATTCTGCCAATTGATTATTTGAGGTGGCTGACAATCTCTCCAGGCTAATATAATCCATCCATCCATCCATCCATCCATCTTCTTCCGCTTAATCCTTTTCGGGTCGCGGGAGGGCTGGAGCCTATCCCAGCATCTTTGGGCGAGAGGCAGGGTACACCCTGGACAGATCGCCAGTCCATCGCAGGGCCAACACAGAGACACAGACAACCATTCACTCTCACAGTCATACCTAAGGACAATTTAGAATCCCCAGTTTTGATGCCAGTTAACCTAACTTGCATGTTTTTGGCATGTGGGAGGAAACCGGAGAAATCCCGGAGTAAACCCACGCAGACACGGGGAGAACATGCAAACTCCACACAGATCACTGTTGGTCAGGGGCTGGGATCGAACCTGGGATTCCCCCGGCCAAGGGTGAGATGCTGTGCTGCCGCAATGCTAACCACTCTGCCACCGTGCTGCCCCAACCAATAGTAAGTTATTATAATAAGTCATGCATAAGTTATTTCTTGATTTCCAATTCATGAGGATAGTTTTCTTTGCGATGCATAAGGCAGTGAGAACCATGTGTGACATCCTTGTATCTAAAATTAAATGCGGTTTGTTAAATATTAGGTCTCTAACTCCCAAGTCTCTGCTAGTCCCTGATCTGTTAATTGATCATCAGATTGATTTAATATCCCTTACAGAGACTTGGTTAGGGCAAGAGGATTGTGTTGGTTTAAATCAATCAACTCCCTCTGGTTATTTAAACTGTCAAAATCCCAGAAGTTCTGGTCGTGGAGGAGGAGGTGCAACAATTTACCATTCCAAATTACTAGTTAATGTAAAGCAAAAAACACGTTATAATTCCTTTGAGGGCCTGGTCCTCAGTATTGGGCATTTTAGCAATTTTAGGCTAAACCCAATTTTATTTGCCATAGTTTATCATCCTCCATCAGCCTACTCAGGAGTTTTTATCCAAATTTGCCGAATTCTTAGCTGATTTAGTGCTGAAATCAGATAGAATAATTATAGTAGAGGACTTTAATATACATGTAGATGTAGATAGTGATTGTCTTCATATGGCATTTAATTCAATATTAGACTCGATGGGGTTTTCTCAGAATAGGAAATTCTACTCATTATCTCCACCACACATTGGACCTTGTTCTGACATATGGTATAGAAATAGAAAATCTGGTAGTGTCTCCTCATAACCCTGTACTGCCAGACCATTGTCTGTTAACCTTTGATTTTACTATTTCTGACTATTTGGCTTCTAAAGAAAAATATTAGTACAGCAGATGCCTCTCAGATGATGGTGTTATCAAATTTATGCAGATTGTTTCCTCTATGCCATGTGTCAACAAAACGGAAATAAGCTATGGAGAGCTTGCTCCTGCTGTAATTGATAGCATGGTAGATAGTGTTACAGCTTCTCTGCATCAGACTCTAGACTTGGTGGCCCCTTTAAAAAAGAAAAAGTCTAATCAGAGATTTCTAACTCCTTGGTTCAACACAGAAACCCGTAGCTTAAAACAGAAGACTTGTCAATTAGAAAGAAAATGGCGCACCACAATTAAATGAAATTGATTTAGCTTGGAGAAATCATCTTTTAATTTATAAAAAATCTCTTAGAAAAGCTAGAACAAGTTATTATTCTGCATTAATAGAAGAGAACAAGAATAATCCCAGGTTTCTTTTCAGCACTGTAGCCAGGCTGACAAAGAGTCGGGACTCTGTCAATCCTAGCATTCCCTTAGAGCTTACTAGTCAGGACTGTATGAACTTTTTCAATAATAAAATTTTATCCATCAGAGATAAAATCAGTCAGATTCTTCCCACCGTTAACTTAACCCCTTGAACTCTGGGATTCCGCGGGCGGTCACGTCTCTGTGTCCTAGTGCGTCTCAGTGCGCACTGAAAAAAAAAAGCTGCATTTCCGTTCTTCCAGTACAGACACAGCCACGAACAGAAAGCCAAAGGAGTGTTTGATTGGTTTAGATTTGATTGACCTCTCATTCGACCAATAAGAGCCTTGAATTGGGTTTCTGAAACCTTGAAGAACCAATGACTGAAAACCTAGCAAGAAGGACCTGCCTACAAACGACCGCAAATACAACGAGTCAATTGAAGCAGAGAAGTTTGACGATTGAAACGCGTGCATCCCGTGTGTAAAATCTGTTTTGTCTAAGCCGCTGGGGGACACACATTGAGACCTGTGTGTAACGGTAGCGTTCACCACTCTCAGCCGTTAGTCAGTCTTTTTTTATTACTACTGTTCTTATTTGTTTTGAAAAATGGTTCGCAAAAACCGCAATCATGGAAGCGGAGATGGTTTGACCGGGTAGGGTGACCAGAACCACGAGTCCGTAACAACCAGACCAGCTTCATGTTCATCTGACAATGAGGAACAGATGTTCGCCAACGACACTGCTGTTGTGGACAGGTAAGTGTTATAAGCTAAATTATTCTTTATCAATGAAAATAGTAATAAAAATGACTTTTGACCAATCGGTAATTACAACGGTCCGTCATGGCCACATGACGGACCGTTGACGGACCGTTTTTTGTGCGCCGAACTCCTTTGTAGCGGGGGTGGGGGGGAGAGAGAGAGTTGTTATCCTCTACATTGCAGATATTTTAGTATAACTTTTATTGCACTGTAGGTTATTTTTTCTTGTAAAAAAAAGGCCACACATTTTTTACGTGGCATGCTTCTTTGTGTGGGGGGGGCTTGTTTGTTCATTCATTCATTCATTCATGAATGAATGAATAAACAACCCCCCCCCACACACACACACACAGCCCTGAGTGTCACCTTTCATTAGAGCCCAAGATGAAGCTTCTATGTTGAAGCATTCAAAAGTTATAGACGTTTTTCCAAACTGTGCCATTTGGCACAATTTGGCACAGTTCAAAAATGCCTGGGAACAACCTGAGAAAAAAGCTGTGTAATATATTCATTTTTTGTGGTATTGTTACAAAATTTTGACCTCAGCTTGATAACACTTGGTTCTACATTTCTGTTGCATTTTCCAGCCAGTATCTGACAGCTGTGTGTTATTTGCAAGCATTTGTATCTAAAAAAACACCCAGGCGAACTTTATTTTCTTCAGATTCAGTATGTTTAGATGACTGTTACTCAGTGGCAGGAGCACTTAAGAGAGATTATGACTGTTTTGCCAAAAAATTCAAAGTGTTTTCTTGTAAATGAGACCAACCCCATGAAGATGCTGCAAAGGGCTGAAGAAAAGCTTTTGATTTACTTTGGGTATGTTATTTTTAGGCGTTTTTAGGGAGATTGACCAGAGTTCGAGAGTAAATACAGTAACTACTACAACTCCTTCAATTGATATCTGTTTGGATGAGTTTACTCCAATTGACCTTTTAGAGTTAGACAAAATAATTTCCTCATCCAAGCCTTAAACGTGTCTTTAAGACCCTATTCCTACCAGGTTATATAAAGAAGACTTCCCGTTTATTGGTAGCTCTATTCTTCAAATAATCAATTCTTCATTAACATTAGTGTCATGTTCAGGGTTATTTTCAACCCCGTCCACGATCCGTGGTCGTAGGTCTTTGATTATCTTAGAAAGAGTTGTTGCTATGCAATTATTTGACCACCTGCAGGGAAATGGTTTACTTGAAGAGTTTCAATCTGGGTTTAGAATCCATCATAGTACTGAAACAGCCTTAGCGAAGGTCACTAACGACCTCCTCATCGCATCTGATAATGGACTGGTTTCTGTACTTGTCCTTTTAGACCTTAGTGCAGCTTTTGATACTATCGATCATAATATTCTACTTGATAGATTAGAACACTATGTTGGACTTAATGGAACTTCGTTGCAGTGGTTTAGATCTTATTTATCTGATAGGTTCCAGTTTGTTCATGTCAATAATGAGTTTTCTTTCAACTCAAAGCTTAGTCATGGAGTTCCACAGGGATCTGTGCTAGGCCCTACTCTTTTTAGTTTATATATGCTTCTGTTAGGCAACATTATTAGAAAGCACTTTATACATTTTCATTGTTAAGCAGATGATACACAACTATACCTGTCATTGAAGCCAGATGGTAGTAATCAATTAGCCAAGTTGGAAGCCTGTCTTAAGGAAATCAAAGCTTGGATGACTTGTAATTTCCTGCTATTAAATTCAGATAAGACTGAAGTCATTCTTGTTGGTCCAAAAAACCTTAGAAATACCTTTCCAAATCAAACTTTCAGTTTGGATGCGGTTACTCTTTCTCTTAATAGCTCTGTGAGGAACCTTGGAATTATTTTTGATCAAGATCTGTCCTTCAATTCACATATTAAATTTGTTTCTAAGACTTACTTCTATCATTTGTATAATATTGCCAAGATTAGGAGCATCTTGTCTCAGAGTGATGCTGAGAAACTGATCCACGCTTTTGTTAGCTCGAGATTAGATTATTGTAAGTCTTTATTATCAGGCTGTCCTAAAACATCTTTAAAAAGTCTTCATTTAACAGGTACTAGAAAGAGAGATCATATCTCTCCGGTTCTGGCCTCCCTTCATTGGCTTCCCATAGAGTTTAGAATTAAGTTTAAAATCCTTCTTCTTACTTTTCATCTTCTCTGTCCCCTCACCCCCCAGCCAGTTGCAGCAGATGACTGCCCCTCCCTGAGCCTGGTTCTGCTGGAGGTTTCTTCCTGTTAAAAGGGAGTTTTTCCTTTCCACCGTCGCCAAGTGCTTGCTCACAGGGGATCGCCTGATTGCTGGGGTCTTTCTGCAACTGTGGGGGTCCCCCCTACAGTTGAAAGTGCTATGAGATGACTGTTGTTGTAAAATGGCACTATATAAATAAAGTTGAATTGAAATTGAATTGAATTGAATTGATTATTGCTTATTAATTCCAGCTGGCAGAGTAAATGAGCGTTGCTCTCTGCCAGTCCTACGACCACGCCTCCTCCTCATGCCAGACATTCACCGGCTTATTTTTTTCACCACATGCACACACATGCACGCATGCACGCACACACGCACGCACACTCACTCACACTTGCACACACACACACACACACACACACACACACACACACACGCACACACACACTGTCCAATCAATCACGCACCTGCTTACCACAAAGCTGTGACCACTTGCCGTCATTAGTGATTTGCATTCTTATGGGAGGCAGTGGGATCAGTCAGTGTGGCAGCTTAAGTCAACCCTGGACTTCCTGTCTCGCAGACTGTTGGTTTTTTCCCTGGACTGAACCGTGTAGTTACTCCAGAGCCTTTCCGCTCCTACGTGTATGTATGTCCTTTTATTATTGCCTTATTATTCATTTTTTGTGGTATTTTTACAAAATTTTGACCTGAGCTTGAAAACACTTGGTTCTACATTTCTGTTGTGTTTTCCAGCCAGTATCTGACAGCTGTATGTTATTTGCAAGCATTTGTATCTAAAAAAACACCCAGGCGAACTTTCTTGTTACTCAGTAGCAGGAGCACTTAGAGAGATTATGACTGTTTTGCCAAAAAATTCAGAGTGTTTTCTTTTAAATGAGACTAACCCCATGAAGATGCTGCAAAGGGTTGAAGAACAGCTTTTGATTTACTTTGGGCATGTTATTTTTAGGCTTTTTTAGGGAAGTTGAACAGAGTTCAACAGGTTAACCCAGGCATATGTATACAAGATAAAGTTTATCATTACATGGATGCTCCTCTTCCTGAAAAGGGTCGAAAGCCACTATTTGCTCAGATCTATTTTCACGATCCTGTCCATGAACTAGAATTATGACCCACCTATCCCTCAACCAGTGGTCTGAACGAAAAAGAAGAAGAAGAAGACCCACGAGATGGAGAGCAATAGAGTGTTGAACTGCTGCACATCAGAAAAGATGCCGTGAAGGTGAAACACCTGAGGTTCCAGCAGTACGTCACAGGCATGCCTGTAAACAACACAGCCATCTGAGACAGGAGGAGACCCTTCAGCAATGGGCATGCAGAAATACTTGCTTATACTTTCTAAGTGCATGGACGGGTACGCACTAGTATATATAGGGTGAAGTACGTGGCAGTAATGCACCTGTGAGCTGGTTGCAAACCGCCAATCAAATCTAAAAGAAGAAGAAGAGCAATGATAGATTGATGATAAAGATTGGGAGAGTGATGTAATTCTTCTTTTTCTTTTAGATTTGATTGGCAGTTGGGGAGCACAAAAGTCTCACTCCACAGCCAGACATTCCTCGCACAGAGGCAAAGACCAGTTGGACCACTGGGGCGGCAGACGGACATCGACAGGTTGAAGGTTGAGATTGCATTTACGTTTATGTTCGGTTGGCAGTAGGAGTGATTTGTTTGTGGCAGATAGCATAAACTGTATTCTGACTGTAACATCATGGCATCTAGCTCTGACGGGCTTGATAAAAATGAGATGGAGTCGATAATACCCAAGTCTGGGAGGCGGAAAAGAACAGCTAGCGGGGCACCAAGAGCTAGAAGCAGGTCAGATGAGAGTGACGCATGAAGAAGTAACAATGCAAAGAAAACATGAACTAGTCAACATGGATGGCAGTTTCATGATGTAGGGAATGAGTGGAAGGTTGTCAATGAGTTCAATCAGGATGGGAGGCACTATCACCCTGTTAAGCTAACAAAAGCAATTGAGAAAGAAACTGGGAGCGTTGTTTGCAAAGTTCTTGAATAACAACTGGCTGTTAATTTATGCATCAAGTAAACAACAGCAAGAGAAAATACTGGCAATGACATGTCTAAACGGAGAACAAATGAAGGCGCATGTTCCTGGCGAAACAGCAAATTTGAGGGGAGTTATATCAGGTGTCCCTTTGAGCATGTCTATGGAAGAAGTGAAAAACGAGATCAAGGAGGAAAGGTGAAGGATGTGAAAAGGCTCAAGAGTAAAAGAGAAGGTTCACTGCAGGATACACTGTCTGTAATGATTCAGTTTGAGGAAACACTCCCTAAACCAGTTCAAATAGGATACCTGTATCACAGTGTCAGAGAATACGTCCCAAAGCCTCTCAGGTTCTACAAATGGCAAAGGATGGGTCACACTGCTCAGCAGTGTAAGGGAAAGTTAAGATGTGCTGGATGTGGAGGGGAGCACAAATATGGTAAATGTGAAAAGGACGCCAAAGTAAAGTGTTGCAACTGCGGGGGTGACCACAGTGCTGCATATGGAGGATGTGTTGTGCAGAGGGAAGGTAGACAAGCCCAGGAAATTAGAATGAGTAAGAAAATCTTGTATGTGGAAGCTCTAAAGACATTTAGAGAGGCAGGAATGGTTAGAAACACAACAGGCCTCCCTCAAAGAAGTTCAGTTCAAAGGGAAGCACAGCCATCAACAAATCCCACACAAACACAAGATCATGCCGCTGCAAGGAATTTTTGTGTTCATAAATGCAAATTGGATGATGACACATTGATAATTAAGAGGACAAACTTTGTAGCTTTTATCTGCCACACCATTAATGTTGCAGCACAGCTAAAGAAGAAAAGTGACAGAATCAAAACCATTGTGGAAGCAGCTGGAAGATTCCTCGAGGTGAAAGCTATCAAAGCCAACCAGATTCAAGGTTTATTGACAGCTGAAAATTGGGAGCCACGTGTTGAAACTTAATATCTGAATATGGTACTACAGATACTACAGTGGAATGCGAGGAGTCTTATAGCAAACAGACAAGAACTCAAGAAGTATCTTTACGATCTACAAGTTGTTCCAGAGGTAGTGTGTGTACAGGAGACATGGCTTCAACCTTTTGTCATTCCAGGATATAGTTCAATCAGACAGGATAGAATTAACAGTGCAAATGGAGGAGGATGTGCCATTTTCATTAAAGATGGCCTGGCATATAGGGTGATCCCTTCCCCTGAGGATATAGAGTGTAGTATGATTGAAATATGTAGGCCAAATGGACAAGGAAATATTAAGCTGATTAATTATTACAACCCATGTAGGAAGTTAACAGCAGACACTTTCAGTGTTATGGCAGGGGAAGGGCATATGAAAGAGGTATGGTGTGGTATGGTGTGGAGACTTTAATGCCCATAACAGCATGTGGGGAAGCACACATACAGATAACAATGGAAATGTTGTGGAAGAGATGTTAGATGAAAGATCATTAATTTGTCTAAACAGTGGTGAAGGTACCAGGGTGGCTGTGCACAGGGGCACATCATCATGTATTGACCTGACTCTGGTATCTGATTCTTTAGTAAGAGCCAGTGAATGGACGGTTATAAACGGCACAACCATGGGAAGTGTCACTTCCCAATATTAACAGTCATTAAAACTGAAGTATGTATACAAGAGGGAAGATGTTTTACAAGATGGTGTTTTGACAAGGCAGACTGGGGAAAATTTAGGCAATACTGTGTACAATCATGTCATTTGGTAACATTACAAGGTAGCAGAGAAGAGTGTTCAAGTCAGGTAACCAATCATATTCTGAATGCTGCAATAGCAAGTATAGCTAAGAAAACAACACAGGGTAGGAAGAAAGTTGTACCCTAGTGGAATGAGGAATTTAGTATTGCAGTAACAGAATGAAACAAGGCATTCACAGAGCTGAGGAAGAATATGAATAGTGAAAACTTAATAGACTATAAAAAGAAAAGGGCAGTAGCTCAAAGGATTATTAAAAACAGGAAAAGGTCTACATGGAGAGAATTTTGTTCCACCCTTGGTAGGAAAACAGAACTAGGTGATGTCTGGGGTATGTTTAAAAAAATGAGTGGGAAAAGGGTATCAGTTAAAGTCCCAGCTCTAGTGGATGGGGACAAGATGGCTGTATCAGACAAAGAAAAGGCAGAAGTCCTAGGTAGAGCATTTGCAGCAGTGCATAGAGGAGAACATCTTGGTGAGAGTCATAGAAAGCAAAGGGAGCATAAACTCAGAGAAAATGCAAACTTAAAAAAGGAAGTGAAAGAAGATATGACTGTGTTAGACCTCGAGCTCACAATGTCAGAGCTTAAAGAGAGCTTTGCAAGATAGTGGATACACAGCTCCAGGATATGATCAGTTAAGCTATGCTATGTTATGGCAGTTGCCTATGCAATCAATGGAACTGGTGCTGAAATTGTTTAACAGAATATGGAAGGAGTGGGTGATCCCAAGTGTGTGGAAAAAGGCTGTAATTTTACCATGTAATAAGCCAGGGAAAGATCCAGCTCATCCAGGCAACTACAGGCCAATAGCATTAACGTCACACTTAGGGAAATGGATGGAGAAGGTGTTAGTTTACAGACTCTCATTTGTACTAGAGCAAAGACAATTAGAATGGTTTTAGAAGAGGAAGATCCACAGTGGATGCTCTAATTAGGCTAAGTAATGATATTGAAAAGACTCTCAAAATGAAAGAAGTAATGGTTATAGTTTATCTGGATATTGAAAAGGCTTATGACTCACTGTGAAGGGATGGACTTCTTATCAAATTGAATAAAATGGGCATTGGTGGTAGGATGTTTAATTGGATAACGGATTTTTTAACACACAGGACAATTAGGGTTAAAGTAGGATCAGAAGTTTCTAATGACATTGAAATAGAAAATGGTGTTCGTCAGAGATATGTGATAAGCCCAGTTTTATTCAACATAATGATTAATGACATGTTTGAGGATCAAGAGGGATCCATCAAAACAGCACTACAGTATATGCAGATAATGGAGCCATATGGATGAGGGGAAGAAATGAGAAATTTGTGTTCAAAAACATCAGGAAAGCAATAGAGAAGGTGGAAAAGTGGTCATATGAGTGGGGAATTAAAATTTCAAACAGTAAAACCTGCTATATGATTTTCACAAAAAAAAAACAAAAGAAACAAAACAAAACAAAACGCAGAACTAGTACAGAACCATTAACATTATATAATCAACCAATAGAGAATGGAAGTGAGTGCATACACATCTGCACACACATGGAGAGTTCATGTTGAAAATCTGGAGACAAAGTGCAAAAAAGTCATTAATCTCATAAAAGCTGTAGCTGGACACGAATGGGGGTGCAGATAAACAGGCATTAATTGACATTTACAGAGCACTACTGAGATCGACAATAGACTATGGATGCATGATTTATGGAGCAGCAGCAAAGACGACTCTGGAAAAAATAGAATGCAGCATAGACCGCTTCACCTGTGCATTGGAGCCATCAAAACAACACCAAACAATGCAGTTTTAATAGAAGCAGGAGAAATGCCAGTGGATTTGAGAAGAGATAAACTGGCATTATCATACTGGTTCAAGCTGAAAGGAAGTGAGGAAGCGAATATTTCAAAAACAACACTACAAGACTGCTGGGAATATTCTACCTTCCAGGGACACGGGTTTGGGTGAACAATTGAAAGAAAAGTCAGAATGTATGGACTAGACTCTATTGATAGAGCTAACAACAGTCCAGTGAGTAATGTTCCCCCTTGGCTGTTTCCGGGGAAAGAAGTAGACATTCGTCTGCTAATGAAGAAAAAAGATTGGCATATGAGTGAATTTGGTGTTAAAACAAGCATTTACCTCAGGAATAATTACTATAACTACTTACAGCTCTATACTGATGGTTCAAAGAACAAAGAGGGCTCTGTTGGAATTGGAGTATACATTCCAGAGTTTAAAGTGACCATCGCAAAAATTCAATTCAATTCAGTTCAATTCAATTCAACTTTATTTATATAGCGCCATTTCACAACAACAGTCATCTCATAGCACTAAGAACAGTCATCTCATAGCACTAAGGCACATAGGCAAAAAGACTTCAACAATACATCTGTGTTTACAGCAGAGATTGTGGCAATAATTATTGGTTTGCAGTGGGTGGAGGAGGTCAGACCGGACCGGGTGGTGGTGTGCACAGATTCACTCGCAGCTTTAAAAACCATACAGACACTAAAATCTACAAGGGAAGACTTGGTGATTGAGCTATATCACAGTTTATTTAGGTTACACAAGGGTGGTGGAGAAGTTCAACTTTGTTGGATTCCTGCACACGAAGGGTTGAAAGGGGATGACTGTGCAGACAAATTAGCAAAAAGTGCACTTGGGAAAGAAATAACTATACCATTGTCTCTTGGAAAAGGTGAAGGGAAAGCAGTAATCAAGAAAAAAAGGAACTGAGCTATGGCAAAAAAGATGGGATGAAGATCATAAAGGTAGATCGTATTACAAAATACAAAAATCTATTGCAATAAAGAATTATAAAACAACAAACAGGAGAGAAGACATCATTATGGCAAGAATTGGGACTGGATCATACAGGTTTAAACTGCACTTTATTCACCATGGGGAAAAGTGAAAGTGACAAATGTAGAGAATGTGGAGTAAAAGAAAATGTTGAGCACATCTTATTACACTGTCACAAGTATGGAAATGAAAGAGAGAGAATGAAAAATGAAGTTTGAAAGGCCGGTAGGGAATGGGATTTAACTGGGATTCTGGGAACAGATGGAGATGGAGAGGCACTAAGAGTCACGAGAAGGGCTCTTTTCGCTTTTTTAAATATCTCAGGATTAAGTCATAGAATTTAGGAGTCGGGCTCAAATGACATGATGTTACACACGCTTGTCCAGCAGATGGCAGTATGCACCTTTCAGTTGTTTGCTATCCGCCAGTAACCAAGAGAAGAAGAAGAAGAAGAAGATTGGTGGTTGGCAACCAGCTTATAGGTGCATTACCGCCACTGACTTGATTATCATCACTCTATATCTTTGTATAAGGAGTTCTTATAAGGAGTTCTTAACAACTCCTCATGTGTGAAAAAATTATCCATTCCTGGACTGGTCCTCTTGGTGGTGCATGTAGTTACAACTGACTATATTGATATAGAGTGATGATAGAGTGATGACAAGAGTTGCTGAGTGATAATATAGACAGAAAGACTTACAGTATAGTACATAGAGTGTTCAGACATAGAGTGATGATATGGCATGAAGTATGTGGCGGTATAGATAATTCAGCATATACAGTGGAGTGATGTTGGTGGCAGTTGCCACGCCCAAGATTTATAGAGTAAAGTGATAGAGTGACCTGGAAACGTCCGACGAAGATAGAGTGATATGACAGTAGAGAGTATGATGACACAGTCCAAGGACGGATAATTTTTTCACACATAAGTTGTTCAGAACTCCTTATAAGAGATCGAGTCAGGTGAACATGAAAGAAGAACAAGAAGATATAGAGTGATGATAATCAAGTCAGTGGCGGTAATGCACCTGTAAGCTGGTTGCCAACTGCCAATCAAATCTAAAAGAAGAAGAAGAAGAAGAGTGATGATAAATACCTTAAGGTAGTTTATGTTGTGATGTGAAATTCTCACTGCTTCGTTGGCTGCGCATTGCTTTATGGGAAATATTGGCTAATGTAGTAACATTCCGTTGTACACTACTTTTCAAAATGGATTGTGGGATATTTTGAGTGTACTATGTCGTAAATGAAATTTTTAAGATTTCGAACATTACTACAAAGTGGCTGATTCACTACATAGTACACCATATAGTGTACTGTAGAGAACATTTCTAGATTTTTCTAGTAAAGTCACAGTATCGTCGTCTTTGTGGCTTTTACCTGTCAGACAAAGATACAAATTTACATGAAAACAGTTGCACGTTAATGAGAAAAAAAGGTCCAAATTTACATAAAAAGTTCCAAATTAATGAGAACAAAGTTGCAAATTGATGAGACAAAAATGCAAATTTAAATGAAAAAAGTTGCAAATTTATGAGAAAAAATGTTACATTTGAGGAAAATATTTGTTTTGTGTGTATCCTTTGCACTGGTTCTTAAAATGCATTTTTTTTTCAGTTCTATCACATGATAGAGAAAGTTTTATGATGACATGGGGGGGTTCTGTTTTTTCCAGGTTTGGGGGGACATTTTCCCCCATCTCCCCTTGATTTATGCCTATGTTCCATAGCAGCGCTGTTAGCTCTGAAGCTAGCTCCTTGGCCTCACAAACTCTGGGTGAGACTGGATCACCACAGCCGGTCGCACAGTGATTATGTGTTAATAACACAGGGAAATGGAACCTGAAAGAGCTAAACCGGTTTCTGCCCATTCTGACAAAATGTAAGAGAGATTTTAACATTTTTACTGTAATCGTATGACACAAGAAAACATTTTAGAAGGTTAAAACCCACAGTCAGTGAGACCTTTAAAAAAGCCCTGAGCTTAAGTTGTGAATTAAATCAAACTTGCCACCATGGGAAAGGCTTGGTATTCTGGGTTTTAACATAAATATCAACAACCCTCTTTGAGTTCATTTTTAATGTGGTTGGTTTGAGCCCATGACGATACAGTGTCGTGGCACTAGTTTTCCATGAGGCTGTAACAGAGGAAAGGTTCAATGGTTATTATGGTGGCGTCGCCGGCTTCCTCCCTGCTTGCTCTGACTTCCTGTTGCAGTGTCTTTCGGTGAATGGTGACATGAAGTCTGAACTTCTTCTTCTTCTTTTAGATTTGATTGGCGGTTGGCAACCAGCCCACTGACTTGATTATCATCACTCTATATCTTTGTATAAGGAGTTCTTATAAGGAGTTCTGAACAGTCGTCTTCTTCTTCTTCTTTTCGACTTGACCGGTGGCTGGCAACCAGTCCCCAGGTGCACCACCGCCACGTACTTCACTCTAGGTATATCATCACTCTATCTGGTCAGGAGCTGTAGTCTGTATCTGCGTCTCATCTCCTTCTTCTTCTTCTTCTTTTAGACTTGATTGGCAGTTTATCCACCAGCTCATGATGTCTGTGAACTTAAAGTTCCCCCGCTTAACAAGTCCTCAACTGCTTCCCAATGTAACTCCTTCATGCCAAGATATTTTTCTGCTGCTTTCACAATGATTTTGATTTTTTCTGTTTTCTTGGAACTGGTCTGCGTAAGTAGGTCAACAGATAAACTGCTACCAAACTGTGTTGTATTTCTGATGGAAGTTTAATGATCATCAGGCTACGGGGAGATAAAGCCATCCTCAGAAATTACACTTGACTTTTCTGAGCTGTCAATTTAGAAGAAAAAGCTGCAAATTTAAGAGAATTAAGTTACAGGGAAAATAGGAAATTTATGAGAAAAAGTTGCAAATTTATGGAGAAATAAAGGGACGCACATTTATAGGAAAAATGTCACAAATGCACAAGAAAAGCTACAAATTCAAGGGAATAAACTGATGGGCTGCAAGTTGCAAACGTAGCAGAAAAAAAGTGAGAAATTTAGAAAAAAATTAATAATCTACAAGAAAAGCTGGAAAAGCAGTAAATTTGTTGGAAGTGTCACATTTAAGAAAAAAGTTACACATTTACAAGGGCAAAAAAAAAGTCCCAACTTTACGATTAAAAAAAAAATCATCAATTTAAAAGAAAGAAAATCTCAGATTTACAAGAAAAATCTGAAAATTTATGAGGAAAAAAAGGCTAAATTTTACAGGGAAAAATGTATAAATTTGCGAGAAAAGAGTTGCAAATTTACAAGAAAAAAACTGGAAAAAAGACTCAAATTGGGAAAAAAGTTAAAAATTTATGAAAAATAAATTCAGGGAATTCACAAATTTACAAGAAAAAAAATCATGAAGTCTTAAGAAAAAATTATTGCAAACTTACAAGAACAAGCAGAATATTTATGAGAGAAAAAGTCTTAAAATTTCCAGGAAAAGATTATAAATTTGTGAGAAAAAATTAGCAAATTTACAAGAATTTTTTTTTAAAAGACTCAATTTATGGGGAAAAAAAGCTGAAAATTTATGAAAAATAAATTCTTGATTTTGATAAAAAATATTCACATATTTACATGAAAAAAAAGCAGAAAATGTATGAGGGAAACAAACAATCCATGCTCCTTGCAGATTTTAATTTTTGTCGAGAATCATATGAAAATGTTCAATTCCTGGTTGACCCTTCAGCAGATCAGGGTGTGGTTCTGTGGTTTTTGAATCGTAGCGAGGGGAAGATGCGTTAAACTGACCACACTGATCTGACATGAACAAACTTCTGTGTTAGATAAAAAATAGAATTTCTCCCGGTCTGGACGCCATGGCGACTGCAGCTTAACACTGAAGTTCTCAGACCCAATCCAGGATAACACCTTGAAAATCAAACTTAACGGATTTTTGGAGGAGTGAAAATCAAAAGACAAAATCATCATGTCTAAAGGAAAACAGAAGAAACTGAAATTCTCCAGGCCAGGACACGTATCGGCCGGAGAATCCGAACTGGAAGATCTCCGTTCAGAAGACGAGGAACTGGTGATAGCTAACAAAAGGGTTAGCCTGAAATCACTATTTGAGGAGCTACGACGATTTCGCCGAGATGTTACGGCCGAATTTCGGGAATTCAGAGAAGAATTGAAAAGGACAAACAGCAGAGTGGACCAGGCCGAGAACCGAATCTTGGAAACAGAGGATCGAATAAAAGTGCTCGAAGATTCTGTGCTAGACCTACGCAAAAGACAAGCAGCTATAGAGGCTAAGCTAACCGACCAAGAAGGAAAACAAAGAAGAGACAACATAAGAATTCATGGTCTGATAGAAGGAACCGAAAATGGTTTTAACTCAATGGCAGAATGCGTGGAATCCTTACTAAGAGAGAAATTGGATATTCCACAAACCACCGACTTGAAGATAGAAAAGGCACATCGTTCATTAGCCGCTAGGCCGGCGGCGGAAGCGCCCCCACGTTCGGTGTTGGTAAGATTTTCCAATTTCAAAATAAAACAAGAGGTTGTAAGACTGGCCTGGCAGAAAAAAGGATTTATGCACCAGGAGAAAAAAGTCTACGTGGAACACGATTACGCCCCGGAGGTCCTTAAAAAGCGCAGGGAATACAATGACGCGAAAAAGGTGTTAAGAGAGAAGAAATTGCGCTTTCAGACACCATTTCCTGCGAAGTTAAGGGTCTTCTACGGCGATGAAACGTGTCTCTATAATTCGGCGGAAGAAGCAACAGCTGACATGGCGAAAAGAGGGCTCCCGGTAACGGTATTTAAACCCGCAGCAGACCCGAGTCAGAAGATCAAAGCGCAAACATGGACAACACAAAGACCTTCAAAATCCACGGACCAGCAGCGGGAAACCCAGCACCAGAGCGTCGCGGATAAACTATCCGTTTTCAGGTTGGAATAGCGACCTTTTTTTTTTTTTTTTTTTTTTTTCTTTTCTCTTGAATCAATCCGCACATCCAACCCCCTTCATACAAGGTAACAAACATTAAAGGAGATGCATATTCAGCATGTGGTAAAACATTTAATGGAACAATCATATTATTTGAAACAAATAAGTCTTTGTAATAAAAAAACAAAACAAAAACTTGTTAAAATAGAAATGTGACAATAATCCACATGTTCTCCTCATACTAACAAATACTGTTTTTGCGTGAATGTTTGATGTGATGGGGGTGGGAGGGTGCACACAATTTCACAGGGTTTAGGCATAAAAGGAAAAAAAAAAAAAAATCATTACAAGTTTGGATTGGGTTCTGAAACTCACGTTAAAAGCATGGGACTACTTTCAGTGGTAAGAGAGGGCCCTCAACACGTAACAGAGCTTGAGGAATTTCCCTCAGAGCCTTCACTCCATCAAGGCTCTTACAGGGTCTTTAAAAAGACCTCAGCTCAGGAAGTTCTTATGACAGCTTTTTGTTTTAAAGTTTTTTACACTACGTTCTTAATGTTTTTCTTGTTTTTAATGTTCTTTCAGTTTCTGAGTAGCACAAAAGAGGGCCACCACACAGTTATACTAAACAAAACAACACAATGGAGAAACAGGGTGTAACCAAAATAATTTCATATAATGTAAAAGGAATCCTGAATCCAGTTAAAAGATCCAAGATTCTAGGCAAAATGAAAAAAGACAAAGCAGGAATAATACTTTTACAAGAAACCCACCTAACAGACGTGGAACACAATAAACTCAGTAGACAAGGGTTTAAAATGATCTCTTCATCTTCATATAAATCAGGGAGGAGGAGGGGAGTAGCGACATTGATATCAACCAAAATTACATTTGAAAAAAAATCAGAACACAAAGATAAAGAAGGGAGATACAGTTTGGTAACTGGGCGGCTAGAGGGAGAAGATATCACCCTGCTGAATGTGTATGCTCCCCCAGGGGCTAACTGGAAATTTTATAAAAATGTATTCGACCTAATGATAACTAAAGCTCAAGGTTTAGTGATATGTGGTGGGGACTTCAATCTTAGACTGAATCCATACTGGGATGCTTCTGGTAATTCCCCACATCAAAATAACACCCAAAACAGGAAGACTCGGATGCTACTAAAAGAATTGGGAATCTGTGACGTGTGGAGGGAACTCAACCCCAGTGTAAAAGACTATACATTTTACTCAACTCCACATTCATCTTACTCAAGGATTTACTATTTTTTTATGTTTAATAGAGACATTGGAAGAGTAAAAACATGTAAAATAGGACTGATGGATCTCTCCGACCACAGTCCGATCTACATGGACTTAAATATCCAAAAATACACAAATAATACATTTTCTTGGAGGTTAAATTCAAATGTCCTGAAAGGACCATTGAAAGATGAATTGGAATCAGATATTCTCAGATATTTGGAAGATAACGATAATGGAGAAGTATCCCCTTTAATACTGTGGGATGCATGTAAAGCTGTAATAAGAGGAAAGATTATTGCAAAACTGGCAACCCAAAAGAAACTAAGACAAGAAAAACTATCCACATTAGAGTCAGAACTTAGGAACCTAGAAAAAGAACACAAAGGCAACACTCATTCTACTGACTCGCTCAAGATTAAGGAAATTAAAAACCAAATAAATGAGATCTACACAATAGAAATCCAGAAGAAACTTACATTTCTGAAACAAAAATACTATGAAGCAGGCAGTAAATCGGCAAAATTGCTAGCCTATAAATTGAGGAAACATCAAACAGAAAGAGCAATCTACAAAATCAGAGACCCAGTATCAAAGGAAATAAAATTCAGAATTCAGGATATTCTTAAAAACTTCGAGAATTACTATAAGAACTTATACTCCCACAAAAAACATAAAAACGCATCCGAGGCATTCCTAAACACATTAAACCTTCCCCAACTTACGGAGTCACAAAATAAAACACTACTGTCAGAAATACATCCTAAAGAATTGGAAAAAGCAATTATGAAACTTAAAGCTAACAAATCCCCAGGAGCTGATGGCTATACAGCAGAGTGGTACAAAACCTTTAAACAGCAACTATCTCCTCTCCTCCTGAAAACATTTAATTATGTCCTCCACTCAGGGGAAATCCCCCCCTCCTGGAGAGAAGGGGTCATTGCAGTTATACCTAAACCTGAAAAGGATAAACTAGAGTGCTCCAACTACAGACCAATCAGTGTACTAAATCAGGACTATAAGCTTTTTACCATTATCCTTGCCAAAAGGTTAGAAAATATACTGACAGACCTAATTCATTTAGACCAAACAGGTTTTATAAGACAAAGACAGACACAAGACAACATTCGACGCACTTTACACATAATTCATCATATAAAAAAATATAACTTAAATGCAGTCATATTGGGATTAGATGCTGAAAAAGCATTCGATTCGGTTGACTGGTCTTTTCTATATAGAATCTTATCCAGTTTCAATTTTCATAACAACTTCATTAGAACTATACAGGCATTATATAAAAAACCAACAGCTAAAATAAGGATTAACGGTAATTTATCATCATCTTTTGAACTGTAAAGAGGATGTCGTCAGGGCTGCCCCCTGTCTCCACTGCTCTTTGCAATCTTCATAGAACCTCTGAGCCAATGGATAAGACAAAACCAAAAAATTCAAGGTATTACACTTGGTCAGAAGGAACATAAAATAGCACTCTTTGCTGATGACATTTTAATATACCTAGGGCAGCCGGACACTTCTTTACCAGAACTAACCTCAGTTTTTTCAGAGTATGGAGATTTATCGGGGTACAAATTAAATATGCATAAAACCCAAGTTTTAACATTCAACTATGACCCAAATCATTATTCACTAAGCAAACTCAAAACTAACTGGGAGTCGGAATCTATGAAATATCTGGGGGTCAATATCCCGAAACAACTCAACAAAATTATATCACTAAACTATGATCCACTGGTGACAAAAATAAAATCTGACCTAGCAAGATGGAATATGATACCATTCTTGGGTACTGCACAAAGAATTGAAGCAGTCAAAATGAATATACTTCCACGTCTTCTATACCTTTTCCAAACAATACCGGTAGAACCTCCCAAAAAAACATGGCAGGAGCTGGACAGAAGGATCTCAAGATTCATATGGCAGGGCAAGAGACCTAGAATCAGATATAGAACCCTACAGCTAAACAAAGACAAAGGTGGGCTCGCGCTGCCAAATATCAGGGACTACTTTAAAGCCGCACAAATTAAAACTTTAGTAGAGATATGTAACCCAGTCTACACTGCACAATGGAAGGAGATCGAATGCCAAATAACAAGTGACATCCCCCTACAGGCGATAATAGGGAACAATGTCTTACCTAAGCTTTTGAATAACACTAACTCATGGATAGAGACCCCGCTAAAAATTTGGTTTAAGATAGTCAGAGAGAATCAAACTAAAGAGCCCTATCGACTTCTGCAATGGATCGCCTATGATCAGGACTTTACTCCTAATAAAACAGACACCAGATTTAAAAAGTGGAAGGAGAAAGGGCTGATAAAATATTACGATTTTTTTAAAGGGCAAATCTTAAGAAGTTTTGAAGATTTGAAAAAACAAGGCCTAATAAATCAAGACCTTTACAGGTTCTTCCAGCTTAGACACCACATAAACAATATACTTAAAAAGGAGGTTTTGGAAAGGGCCCAGTCAGGTGTTCTGGAGGTCTTCTTAATGGCATATAAAGGGATCCCAGGGATCAGATACATTTCTAAAATATACCAAGGTCTTCAAGACTTAAAAGGAGACAACACATCTTATATAAAAGAGAGATGGGAAAAAGAGGGGAATTTCACTTTACAACTGGAAATATGGGAAAAGCTAAATAAACAGCAATGGAAAAGTACCTCATCCCTGCAGTGGAGAGAATTTGGATGGAAAAACTTGGCAAGATTTTTCAGAACACCTGCACAAAACAAATTTACCCATAAGGGATTGAACTGTTGGCGCTTGTGTGGTGAAAAGACTGCAAATCATTTTCATGTGTTTTGGTCATGCCCAGTTATCCACCAATATTGGACCAAGGTATAGACAATATTGGGGAAAATATTCAAAATTACAGTTCCCTTTTCTTTTGTAACTTTGTATTTGGGTTTACTACCGGACTCACTGGAAAGACGAGGAGAAAAATACTTATTCAATGTTTTAATATTGGCAAGCAAAAAAGCTCTAACTAAAAAATGGATGTTGAAGGACTGTCCTACACCTGAAGATTGGACTAACGTGATCCAAGACATTTACTCGATGGAAAAGT
Organism: Pholidichthys leucotaenia; assembly: GCA_020510985.1. Classification (NCBI taxonomy): domain Eukaryota; kingdom Metazoa; phylum Chordata; class Actinopteri; order Cichliformes; family Pholidichthyidae; genus Pholidichthys; species Pholidichthys leucotaenia. The sequence continues at coordinate 291,862,181 of CM035847.1, forward strand.
TGACATTCGCACTGAGACAGGACATGGATGTGTTCATGAACTTTTGGCAACCCTGGACCGCATATGTGTCTTCCATTAGATCTAATCTTTGACAAATACCATTTCAATAATGGTTCCGCTCTTTGTTCCAACGCTACTCAGATGCTCTTTTATCTTTATTTACTTACTTTTTCTTTTTGTTTGTTTTTTACTGGTTTGTTTGTTTTTTTTGTTATTTGTTTTTTGTTTTTTTTTCTCTTTAATTTCACTTTTTCTTTCACTTTAAAAAAAAAAAGGGGGTGTTGTAAGAATTAATCTTCCAATGTTGTCAGATATCAGAAAATAAGGGAACATGTGATGAAAATGTAAACACTGCATTGCTGTAACGACCTGTATACCCTTTACAAAAACTTAAATTAAAAAAAAAAAAAAAAAATAGAATTTCTCAGAAAGGGTTCATGATGTTGAGAAAATTCACATTTAAAGACGTTTTCACAGCTGAAAGTCTGGACCAAGGTTCATGTCTTTGTTCACTGTCCACATTTGGTGCAGCTGAGGTTTGGTTTCACACTGCTCCTTTTCCAAGCAAACTAAACAACTTTATGTGATACAGTTACATCTTGTTGCCATGACAACGTTTGTAATTGTTAGCACAGACCGGTAGTTAGCAAACATGCTACTCACACCCGTAGGTGTTTTCTGCAGCTCTGGACACATTGGTAACCGCACTTTAAGTTAAAGCTAGGGAAGACTCCATCCTATTAGTTGGTAACTGATACTGAAAGCACCCTTAGACTTTGAAGTTGTGTTCAGACCAAACACAAAGTGAAATTTTCACTTTGTGCGATTACATATAAAGTCGATGTAAAGACGTGAATAAATGCAATTTCTGCAGCTGCTTTCCAACTGCTGTGGAAATCCTAAAAATACCATCATGTATAGGGTTACCCCTGCCATAAACAGACATATTTTTTTTGCCATTAAATGCTACTAAACCCTCCAGACTGGAACCTTGGGTACCTCTGATGCAGGCCGGGATGGGGGGGCGCCATTTCCCATCGTGATCACACATGGAGATGTTCTTCATGTTGCTGCTGAGGTGGAACCCGGGTTCACAGAAGACCCAGATGTAGGTCTCAGGTGGAAAACCTCGGCATGGGGAGGGGTCGCAGCAGAACCTTCCATGTTCAGGGACCAGAGGATGGGAGCAGTTATGCTGTCTGCCTGTAGGAAGAAAAAAAAAATGAGAGAAAAATCAGAAAGTGCATCTCTGAGAGCATTGTTATGTTATATAGGGCTGTTTGTAGCTTATTGGGGGTTACAGGTAAGATTGGGTTGGGGGGGGGTTCGAACCCTTTAAAATAAAGAAACATTAAAATTTAAACTTTGGTCATTGTCTAGATCCATCCATCCATCCATCTATCCATCCATCCTCTACCGCTTACCGGAGGTCCGGGTCGGAGGCAGCAGTTCGAGCAGAGAAGCACAGACTTCCCTCTCCTCAGCCACCTGCTCCAGCTCTCTAGAGAGGATACCAAGGCGTTCCCAGACCACCTGGGAGACACAGTCTCTCCAGCAAGTCCTGGGTCTGCCCCGGGGTCTCCTCCCAGTGGGATGTCCCCAAAACCCCTCAAGTGGGAGGTGTCCAGGACGCATCCTGATCAGATGCCCAAACCACCTCAACTGGCTCCTTTCAATGTGGAGGAGCAGCGGTTCTACTCTGAGCCTCTCTCAGATGACTGAGCTCCTCACCCTCTCTCTAAGGGTGAGTCCAGCAATCCTACGGAGAAAGCTCATTTCATTGTCTAGATGAACAGAAAAAAATAAACCATTACGTAGAATAATTTACTTAGCATTCATATGAATATTGCAAATTTAGATGAAGAAAAGTCAAATTCATGGGAAAAAAACTGCAAATTTAAAAGTATGGAAAGCAGTAAATTTTTCAAAAACATTGCAAGATTATGAAGAAAAGTTAAAAATTTACAAAAAAGTGACAAATTTACAAAAAAGTAGCAACGTTACGAGAAAAATGTTGCAAATTTGGGAAAGTCATAAATTTGTCAGGAAAAAGTCAAACTTGTGGGGGGGGAGTCCATGTTTATGAGTAAAAGTTGTAAATTCACCATGAAAAAAGTAGCGAATTTAGAAGAAAAGCATTGCAAAATTATGATTTTAAAAATCATAATAATAATTTTGCTCTATGCACGTAATTGGCATCAAACTGGGGATTCTAAATTGTCCTTAGGTATGACTGTGAGAGTGAATGGTTGTCTGTCTCTCTGTGTTGGCCCTGGGATGGACTGGCGATCTGTCCAGGGTGTACCCTGCCTCTTGCCCAAATTTGCTGGGATAGGCTTCAGCCCTCCCGCGACCCGAAAAGGATTACGCGGAAGACGATGGTTGGATGGAAGGATGGAAATTCAAGAAATCTCTGTGTCTGTCAGTGTCTCACGATCATAGGACATCACAGGACGGCCTATGATGGCTGCCTGATGTCCTATGATGATCCTATGATCTCAGGCTACATAGGACTCGCAATGCCGTCATATAGGCGATGCCATCATATAGGCAATAAGACTGGCTGCCTATGATGTAGTGTCCTATGATGCCTGCCTGGATGTCTTTATGATGTCATATAGACCACATAGGACTCGCAATGATGTCATATAGGCGATGCCATCATATAGGCAATAGGACTGGCTACCTATGATGTAGTGTCCTATGATGCCTGCCTATGATGTCTGCATGATGACCTATGATGATCCTATGATTTCAGGCTACATAGGACTCACAATGCCGTCATATAGGTGATGCCATCATATAGGCAATAGGACTGGCTGCCTATGATGTAGTGTCCTATGATGCCTGCCTCGATGTCTTTATGATGTCATATAGACCATCATTCACGATGCCTGCCTCGATGTATTTTACGACTGGCTACCTGTAATGTAGTGTCCTGTGATGCCTGCCTCGATGTCCTTATGATATCATATAGACCAACCAGGCGCTACGTAAGTGAAGAACAATAGAGTGAGGAGAACTGTTATGAACGTCCATAGTTGAACTGCGCTGCCAAGGACGGATAATTTTTTCACACATAGGGAGTTGTTCAGATCCTTATACAGGGATATAGAGTGATGATAATCAAGTCAGTGGCGGTAATGCACCTGTAAGCTGGTTGCCAACCGCCAACAAATCTAAAAGAAGAAGAAGAAGAGAACTGCTGCACGTCAGGAAAGATCACAATGCCGCGCCATGCACGCCATGCACGTGCCATGTCATGCACCTGCCATGCATCACAATTTGCGCCATGCACGTGCTGAGTCACTTGAAGCCCAACATGCCCACAAAGCGAGCAATGCTGCATGCCAGGCAAGGCACACACAAGCTGAGACCCAGGAGATGCAGAATAGTCAGCTGGCCGCCAGCGCTGCACGCCAGGCAAGGCACAGAGACTGAATAGGCCACACTACTTTAAACTACACCCATTCAAAGCAGTAAATCTGGAAATCTCACTCAGTAAGGCAGAAGGCACTCTATAAATTCAAGAAATCTCTGTCAGGCTGTCAGGCTGTCACCCGATTAAGAATAGGATACCCTACTTTAAACCACACCCATTCGAAGCAGTACCCATGAAGAATGGCAGTCTACACTACAAATGTGTAAAATGCCAAGCAAAGCGCTGATTTTCTCCAGGTGCTCCGGTTTCTGGGTTTCGATGGGCATGCACGGGTCTTCCTGAACAGGGTCGAAAGCCACTTTTTGCTGAGATCTGTTTGCATGATCCTGTCCATTAAGTGGAAATACATGTATAATGCACCTATCCGTCAACCAGTCGTCTGAACGAAGAAGAAGAAGAGCAACAACAATACCACACCCAGCCACAGGACTTGGGTGGCAGGACACGTCCAGTCCAAGGACAGATTATTTTTTCACACATAAGGAGTTGTTCAGACCTCCTTATAAGAACTCCTGATACAAAGATGTACAGTGATGATATAGAGTGAAGTACATGGCGGTAATGCACCTGTATGTAGAAGAGCTTGGAAGAACGAGGCAATGTGATATATAAACCAAAGTTTATTATCAGCTCTTCTAACAAGTCTCATCCTAGTGCAGCAGCAGAAGAAGGAAAAAGAGAGCGAACACTTTCGGCTCTATGAACTTACACTTGCGCATAACAAAAGACATGCAAATCCAAAGCTGACATCCCTCCTTATCGTAATCCCCCCATTGTCTTTGTACTCCTCCTCATGGCCCTGGGGGGTCAGGGCAGCTCCTCCGATCTCCACCGCAGTGCCTGGGAAACTCTTTGATCCTCACTGGCGGTTGAGATCTCTTTGTCCTGTTCTGAGGTGTGAAGTCGCCTTACATATGTAATCACCAAACATTCTCACATGCTTCAACATATGTAGGTTATGGAATATATGATAAATATAGACCACAGCCCCCCCCCCCCCCAAACGACTAAGAAAGGGACAATAGAAAAATTCACAGTTTAAGATAATTATTATGACATACTAACTGCTACACCTTTTGCCACAGGAGAAACTTTCTAGCAGCCATGCCCCTAAGAGAGTTCAGTGGTAATCATAACAGCATAGTAAAATCACAAGTCAGTCCTAAACTGTTACAGCACAATTAGTGAACAACTGTTGAGTAGTTTGTATCAGTCTCTGTGCCGTCTGGGTTTTAATCTTCTCCCGAAACTGCTGTGGGTCCGCTTGGGCGTCCTGCTGGGACCTTCCTGTAAGGAATCTGCAGCTTGGGGAGGAGAGTGATTATTTGTTCCCTGCAGGGGGGCTGAGTCTTTTCTCTTGGGGGTCTACCCCTCCGAGGTGCTCTCGCCAACCGTGCAGGCTCGTCTTTCAACAAGAAGGCAGGTTTAAGTCTGTCAATGCTGACTGTTTCTTTTCTATCCTCAAAATCAAGCACAAAGTGTTTATCACCAGGTTCCAGCACTCTGAATGGCCCATCGTATGGTGGGCGGAAAGTTGGTTTTAAAGCTTCATGCCTAACAAAAACGAATTCAGCGTTCTTTAAAGCTTGAGGGACAAAAACCCGTGGAAAAGAGTGATGAGCCGGACTGGGGAGAGAGTCCGGTCCCCTGCTGCCTAAAAACCTCGGGGCTGGAAGATGCCCTGGCTCTGGGTTCTCTGGTAAAAATTCACCTGGGAGCCTGAGAGGTTGTGCAAAAACTAATTCTGCTGGAGAGGCGTCTAGATCCTCTTTGGGCGCAGCACGCAGCCCCAGTAAAACCCAGGGAAATTTATTTACCCAATTTGTATCCGTTAGTGAGGCTCTGAGGGCGGCCTTTAAAGATCTGTGAAAACGCTCGCATAACCCATTAGCCTGAGGGTGATAAGCGGTGGATTGTTGCCCCTAAGCTGCTGGACATGGCTGACCAAAGCTCCGAGACAAATTGAGGCCCCCTATCGGACGTGATGTCCGATGGGACGCCGAAACGTGCCACCCAGTTTGTCAAAAAAACGCGAGCGACTTCCTCCGCTGTGGTTGACGCCAGAGGGACTGCCTCTGACGAGCGTGTGGTGCGGTCTATCATTGTTAACAGGTGTGTGAAACCTTGGGAGGAAGGTAGTGGTCCCACGAGGTCGACATGAACGTGGTCGAACCTTCTAGCAGGGATTGGAAAAGGCTCCAGAGGGGCTTTTGTGTGTTTGTGTATTTTGGCGCGCTGACAAGAAATGCAAGTTTTTGCCCATTCTTTTACGTTTTTGCGCAGGCCAGGCCACACAAACTTTTCGGCGACCATTTTAACCGAGGCGCGCACACTTGGGTGTGCGAGGGAGTGAATTGAGTCGAAAATACGGCGGTGCCATGTAGCTGGGACTAACGGGCGAGGTCAGCTGGTTGAGATATCGCATATTGGGGGGGGCACGCCGTCGCGTAAACCCCTTTCCTCCAGCCTTAACCCTGTTGGTCCAGACAAGAGTGCGCGCACGTCCACGTCACTACTTTGTTCCTCTGCCATGGCTGCATAATCTATCCCTGCATGGATTGGGGCCACGTATGTGTCCGCGTTGGTGAAGAGTTCCGCGGCTGAGGTAGTATAATCTGTCTCCTCGCGCTCTGACGATGTCACAGCGCGAGAGAGGCAGTCTGCTACCACGTTAAGTTTGCCTGCCACATGTCGAATGTCTGTGGTGAACTCTGAAATCGCAGCCAGCTGTCTTTGTTGCCTGCCTGACCACGGTTCGGAAATTTTAGCCATAGCAAAGGTGAGCGGTTTGTGGTCTACAAAAGCCGTGAAACTCTGCCCTTCTAACCAGAACTGGAAGTGGCGGATGGATAAATGAAGCGCTAGCAGCTCCCTGTCAAAAGTGCTGTATTTACGCTCGGTTTGGTTTTGCGATTTGCTGAAGAATGCCAAAGGTTGCCAGATTCCGCTGACATGTTGTTCTACAACTGCCCCTATAGCTAGGTCCGAAGCGTCTGTGGTTAGCGCAATGCGGGCCGAGGGATCGGGGCGAACCAACAATGTGGCATTAGCTAGGGCGCTTTTTACTTCCGCGAAGGCGCGTTCGCGCTCCGGGGTCCATTCGACCGCGTTGGAAGCTTTTTGTTTTCTGAGCGCGTCATATAGGGGCTGCATGAGCTGAGCTGCGTGGGGGAGGAAACGGTTGTAAAAATTAACCATGCCCCAAAATTCCTGCAGCGATTTGACCGTATGTGGCCGTGGGAAACTTTTTATCGCGTGAACTTTGTCTGGAAGTGGGACTGCCCCCTTCGGAGAAACTCTGTGTCCTAAAAAATCAATTTGTGACACGCCGAATTTGCATTTGGCTGGATTGATTATTAACCCGTGCTCTTCTAGCCTCTGAAAAACCATAGTGAGATGCCGCTCGTGTTCTTCCTCAGACGGGGGGCTGGCTACCAGCATATCGTCGAGGTAGACGAAAACAAAAGGGAGGTCGCGTAATACTGCGTCCATCATCCGCTGAAAGGTTTGAGCCGCGCCATTGAGGCCGAAAGGCATTCGCAAAAATTCAAAAAGGCCAAAAGGGGTTATTACAGCTGTTTTAGGGATGTCCTCTGCTCGAACTGGGACTTGATGATAACCGCGGACCAGGTCTATTTTTGAAAAAATGCGCGCACCCGCCAGATGCAGTGAAAAATCCTGAATGTGAGGAATTGGGTAGCGGTCATGCGCTGTGGCATTGTTTAATCTGCAGTAATCGCCGCACGGTCTCCAAGAACCGTCGGATTTCGGAACCATGTGAAGTGGTGAGGCCCAGGGGCTTTTCGAGCGTCTAATAATGCCTAATTTCTCCAGGGTGGTAAACTCGTCCCGAGCTATGGCGAGCTTGGCCGCGTCTAAGCGCCGGGCTTTGGCAAATACGGGTGGGCCCGTTGTGGGAATAAAATGTTCAACCCCGTGTTTAGCCACTGTGGCTGAGAATTTGGGAATTGTGAGTGCTGGAAATTGGGTAAGGAGTTGATCAAACTTACCTCCTGCTGTGGTGACGCTAGCCTGCACGGGTGGTGGAGAAATACGAGCTGAGCAGGGAATAGAAGCAAAGGACAGTGCATTAACCAAGCGTCTGTTCGCTAGATCAACTAATAACCCATGTGCACACAAAAAATCTGCACCCAACAAGTTAAAACTCACCGCCGCTACGACAAATGTCCATCTGTAGTTGCGGCCGTGGATGCAGAGGTGCAGGCTCTTTTCGCCAAAAGTGTCGATGGTGGAGCCGTTGGCTGCCACCGCTCCATTGCCCCGGGGGCCCATGGCCCGGTCTGCTTGGGAGGGCATGACAAAACTTAGTTGAGCTCCCGTGTCGATAAGGAACCGCTTGCCGGTGTGTCCGTCCGTCACATATAAAAGTTTGCTTTTTTCGCCAAGAACCGCCGCTGTTAACGGCCCTCGGCTTCGGCGTTTTCCGGAATTTGTGAATTTGCAGGGGGGAATGCATTTGTAAGCCTTCTCGGCGAAGCGGTGGTGGTAATAACAAACGTCGCTCCGTCTGTTGCGTCCTGGCGGTGTCGCTGTCACCGCGGGCTGATTCTGCTCGGTGATTTGTGGCTCCTCGTGGCTCCGGACATCAGCATTGAGGTCTGTGGATGCTGCTGTGGGTGTCTGCTCCTTGCAGGCGTTGACGAGCCGTTGAGCTTCGTGAGCTAGCGTGCGGAAGTCTTGCTGGGTGCTGCATCGCATGTTGGCCAGCGTCCCTCTCATGTGTGGCGGCAGCGTACTGAGGAATATGAAATGGAAGAGGAAGTTGTCATTGTCCTCTTCTTTAAGTTGCAGCAAGTCCTCCATGAGGGCCTTGGGTCTGCCTCCTCTGTGTATATACAAGGTGGCCTTGGAAAGTTGTCATGGACAATTAGAAATAGCAGAAGAAGAGGAAAGAGTCCAAAGGTCAGATGACATCTCTTGTTGCAGTGACAAGCCTAGTAAAGGTTATCTGAATCCAGAGGCACCTGCTTTTTCTCCTGAGGCCAGATCACCAAGAGCTGAAGATTGCGCGAGCCAAGTAGAGTCACAGTTGGCCTTCATCGCCCAAACCTTCTCAGATAGCTTCAGCAAATCAAGGCTGCCTGTCCCCACACCTCCTGTGTTTGATGGTGACCCACTCAAGTTCATCAACTTTCGCAAACGTTTTGTGACACTTGTTGAGAACAAGGGAATTCCACCATCAGACAAGCTGTATTATCTGCAGCAGTACCTTGCAGGAGAAGCCAGAGCGGCAGTAGAAGGTTGTTTTTTCGGAAGTGATGAAGCTGCCTACAACCGTGCATGGACCACGTTGGAAGAGCGGTTCGGACACCCCTTCACCATTCAACTCTCCTTGAGAAACAAGTTGAGAGACTGGCCCAAAGTAACAGGCAAAGATAAGAAAGGTCTTCAAGATTTCAGCGATTTCCTGAGCACCCTCAAAGAAGCTATCCCCTACGTGAAAGGTCTTGAAGTTTTGAACGATTGCGTCCAAATCCAGGAAACAGCAACCAAGTTACCCGAGTATTGCAACACTAGGTGGACACGGCGCGTTACAGAAGACATAGATGTTGGAAAGGGCTACCCTTCGTTTCAAGAATTTGTCGACTTCGTAGCCAGAGAAGCCAGAGTGGCTACCAACCCTATATGCGTGGTCGCTCAAAACCAAGACAAGTTGCCAACCGCGAATAGAGGAAACGAGTTTAGGGCAAAGACAAAACGAGCACCTGGCATTACTCATGCCACCAACACCAACACCAGTGCTGAAAAAGAAACCCCTAAAAGTGGAGCCAAAAATTCTCCAGTTTGCACCTACTGCGACAAAGATCACCTCATCTACAAGTGCAATGCTTTCAAAGAGTTGCCTTATGATGACAAAATACAAAGCATTCAAAGCAAGGCCCTTTGCTTCAAATGTCTCAGACGTGGCCACACATCAAAGAAGTGTCTAGTTAAAGTGTCCTGCAACACGTGCAAAGGCAAACACCAAACTCTGCTGCACCTAGACAAGAAGAAAGCAGACACAAAGCTTACAGAGTCAGAAGCCGACAAAGATGAAAACACATTTGAATCTATTTCAAACAAAACCAACCAAGATTACATGAAGAGTTATACTTCAATGATCGTACCTGTTTGGGTCAAGACAGGCCAAGCTGGCTCGCAAGAAGTATTGGTTTATGCACTGATTGATTCCCAAAGCGACAGCTCCTATATCACAGAGGATCTGGCAGCCAAGCTGTGCATGCCACATGAAACAACAAGAATGAAGATAACAACTATGACATCTTCATCGGTGGTCTATTGTAAGAAGTTCTCAGACATCAAACTGAGAGGATACGACTCGACTGTCGAAGTCCGAGTCAAGTCGTGCTACACAAGAGACCACATCCCTCACAACAGGGAGCACATTCCCTCAAAGGTAGCGGCAAGTATGATGCCTCATTTGGCTCGAATAGCCCCCTTCATTCCTCCTATTCAAGACTGTGAAGTGGGACTGCTCATTGGATACTCCTGCCCACAAGCACTCAGACCGGTGGAGATAGTCTCCGGAAATCCCGAAGAAGCCTTTGCTGTGAAAACAAAACAGACTTGGGATGGAGCATCATTGGAGGCCCTTGTTATGAACAAGGCAACAATGGTGTATGCCATAGGATTGTCGCCAAAGAATTGATAGTGCCACCACCCTGTGAGATCCTGAAGGTTCTCGACCAAGATTTCAGCGACACCAAAGATGAAGCGAAGGAGCTAATCTGCCAGGCCACTGAACTATGCAAAAAGGGCAAAGTTAGACTCCATAAGTTCCTGTCGAACAGCATAGACGTCCTGGAATCTATACCACCTTCAGAAAGAGCCACTACCATCTCCGAAATAAACTTGGAACTGGAACCTCTCCCGGTTGAGCGCACACTTGGAACAAGATGGGATGTTCAAAATGACTGCTTCAGGTTCAAGATAACACTACAGGATAAACCCAACACAAGAAGAGGCATCCTCTCTACAGTCATGTCAGTCTATGACCCAAATGGATTTGTTAGCCCTGTGGTGTTGCAAGGGAAAAAGATCCTGCAAGAACTGTGCAAGCAAAAGAAATCCTGGGACGAACCTGTCAAGCCTGTCATAATTGAACGGTGGGAGAGCTGGAAAGCAGATATTCAGGAACTGGAGGATCTGAAAATACCCAGATGTTTCAAGCCTGACAAGGAAGTGAAATCTTTCGAGTTGCATCATTTCAGTGATGCCAGCACTCAAGGTTATGGGCAGTGCTCGTATGTCAGAATGTGTGACCAAGATGGAAACATAGACTGCGCCTTGCTCATGAGCAAAGCGAGAGTGGCACCATCAAAAGTTGTCTCCATTCCTTGGCTTGAATTGACAGCAGCAACAACGTCAGTGAAAATCAGCAAGTTCCTCAGAAGAGAGCTCGAGATCCAGGTCACCAAGGAATATTTTTGGACAGACAGCAAGGTTGTGCTGGGATACATCGCCAACAGTGCAAAGCGGTTTCACGTGTTTGTCAGCAACCGTGTACAGTACATTCGGGAGAACACTGAAGTGCAACAATGGCACCACGTACCGACCAAGTCGAATCCAGCCGATCTAGCTTCGAGAGGCGTGTCGGCCAAAGAACTGGGCACCTCTATGTGGCTGAAAGGCCCAGAATTTCTCTACAAAGCAGAGCTACCACTGACTTCGCCAGACGATACTCTCAACCTTGGCGACCCTGAAGTAAAAGCACAGTGTCTCGGGGCATCTAGCGTTTTTCTACCAACAGGACTGTTGGATGTACTACAAAGGATTTCGAAGTGGCAGACCATGATCAACATCTTGGGAACTACGATAAGAAGAGTGTCTTCGAAGACAAGCCGTCTACTCCAAGACAGAAAAGCACGTAATCTAGCCATCAAGTGGTTACAAGCCAAAGAGTTTCCTGAAGAGATCACAACCCTGGGGAAAGGTGGAAACGTAGCAACGTCAAGCTGCTTGAAGACTCTAGATCCCATGTTGGATGAAGAAGGCCTGCTAAGGGTTGGGGGAAGAGTTCGTGAAGCAGAAGACATCACCAAGGAAGAATGTCACCCCATTATCCTTCCAAGAAAATCACATGTCACCGAGGCCATCATCAGGCATGTACATCAAAAGACCAATCATGGAGGTCGCAGCTCAACTTTGAATGAACTACGATCTCAAGGATATTACATACAAAGGGGCTCCAAGACAGTGGCTCAAGTGATACGCAACTGTATCATGTGTCGCAAGCAAAGAAGACCAGTGGAGAGTCAGAAGATGGCTGACTTGCCACAAGAACGTACAGAAGCGCATCCTCCATTCTACAAGTCTGGAATGGATGTCTTTGGCCCGTATCTCATCAAGCGCGGAAGATCAGAAATCAAGCGCTACGGACTGCTGTGCACGTGTCTGTACAGTCGTGCAATTCACCTGGAGCTTCTAGACGACCTCTCAACTGACTGTTTCATCAATGCCCTAAGATGCTTCTTGGCATTGCGAGGTGTGGTTAGAAGCATACTCTGCGATCAAGGTTCCAACTTCATCGGTGCTGACAATGAACTGAAACAAGCTCTCGCCGAATTGGATCATGACAAGCTGGAGACAGTTCCAGCAAACAAGCAAGTGGAGTTCAAGTTCAATGCTCCTCATGCTAGTGAGCAAGGTGGCGTATGAGAAAGACAGATCCGCACAGTGAGGAAGACGCTGAAGTCGGTGATAGACTTTGCGAACACACGACTAGACGACGCCTCCTTAAGAACACTGTTCTATGAGGCAGCATACATCGTGAACAGTCGTCCATTGTCTCCAACGTCTTTGAATGACCCACTCACCGAACCTCCCATAACGCCAAACGCTCTACTTCATGGCAAGCTTGAGGGAGTCTTACCTCCACCAGGAGCCTTCTGCGCCCAGGACGTTTATGCACGGAAACGCTGGAGGCGTGTTCAACACCTGAGTCAGCTCTTTCGAAGTAGATGGAAACAAGAATACTTACTGAATCTCCAACATCGCCAAAAGTGGTGCAAACCACAAAGAAACCTCCAAACAGGAGACATTGTTCTCATGATGGATGAAGGGTTGGCGAGAAACCAGTAGCCACTTGGACTTGTGACAAGTGCAATGGCCGACAAGGACGGACTTGTCCGAAAAGTGAGGCTGAGAATTTCGAACGCCAGAAGTGTGGCTCGTGGGGAGAAGATTAAGCCAGTCTCCGAACTGGAAAGACCAGTGCAAAAGGTTGTGCTCTTGCTGCCGGTTAAAGATTAGGTGACATTGTGAAAATTTTATGTTGGCATGACTTTATAGTCTTCCATCATAAAGATTTTGGTGGGAGTGTAACGGCAGCAGCTGTGTTTGTTTGATCCATGCGAGAAACATGGCAATTCTTGTGACTGTTGTAATTTCCCCGCTATATATGTCAACAGTGACATCCTTTCTAGTATTTGACCTTTGGTTGTACAGCAATGCCTCCCAAAGATTTGTTTTGGCAGGTATATATAGTCACAGCCTGGCTCTGTGTGCCAGTCAAAAGTTGTTTACTTTGTGTCTGGGGGAACCCCCAACATGGAAATGACCTTTGACCTCTGGGGAATCCCTTGGGAATTCCCTACCTTTTTTTTATTTATTCCCTCCATATTTTCTTTTAAAAACCTAGGTTTGGAAATTTGTCCTTTGAGATTTAAAAATTATTGAAATAATTTGTCATCAAAAATACATGAGGTATAAGCATTATTCACAACAGGAAGTAGACGATTTGAGACTTCCTGCCCAGCAAAATATGACAACGGACGGATTGAGCATGGCTGGCTAAGACAAAGATCCAAAGCCATCCAGCTGCTTACCTCAGCCCAGGTAGGGTGAAACTGTCATAATGATGAAATAATCCCTCATATCCAATTATCTACCCAATATTTTGTAGGTTGTTTGAGAGATGATGATATTTTTGAAGTTTGTTGAAGTGTGACTAGACCATGTGACTGTCAGTGGTAATCCATGCCTATGTGACCTTTCACCTAGTCTCCATGCATGTGCAAAAAACTGTAATAGTTGTGAAAAGGTAATTTTTGAAGCTTCATTTTGTGAATAGGGATGTATTTTGACTTGAAGTAAATGCAGTATTATTCTGGTCAGTCACTGCTACAATTCCCGGCCTGCATGGCCTTGGTAGCTTTTAGAAGTGCAAGTCTGGCAATCCTTCATTATTTACTGGATGCCTAGTTCTAGTCAATTTTATTGTTATGTTTTTGAATTGACATCTTGACTTTAAATTAGCTGAAATACCAATTTACAAGGTATTTATTCCGGGCTATTAATTGCAGACAAAATGTGAGAGCCTGCAAGGAATTTCTGCCCTTGGAAGGCTGCGACCCGGCAAAGTGGTTAGTGAAATGTTTAACTCTGTTGAAGTTTAATGATGGTTGTTTGAATATGCACATGTCCAAAGAATAGAAACTTTTGTGTGTGTTTCTAATATGAAAATCTGATGTGCACAAACCATACAATTTTAAATGTGGATTTGATAATCTGTTGTATTTGTTTACAGTAAATGCTGCATAATTTTTGCTGGTAGCTTTCTTGCAACAACTCAGTAAACCTAAACATCTATCAATTTGAGATCATAAATGTTTACATTTGTGTGTATGCAGTATGATTTAATTTCTGCGATACTAGAATTTTGTGTCCACAGCTAAAATAATGTTTCTTGTGTTTGATATGTTTCAGTCTTTACGGTGTTTGATGCATTAAAGTCAAAAGCAAGGACATTTCTGAGAGAGAAGAAGAGGATCTTCAGGTCAGGGAACAGGGAGATGCTGAAGTCCGTACAGAGGGAGCTGAGGAGAAAGATCAGAGAAGGCAAGGACAGCTTCAGGAAGAAGATGGAGGACAAGCTGCAACAGAGCGACATCAGCGGGGTCTGGAGAAACCTCAAAACCATCTCGGGGCTCCAGAATACCTCCCCCCAGGCCACAGGGGGCAGGGAGTGGGCGAACAACCTGAATCTGTTTTTCAATAGATTTGACCAACCGCCCTCCCCCCTGACTGCACAACAACCACTGCTGCCTCTAAAGAAATCAAGTCCTGCTGCCCACTCCCCACTCCACCAACACCCCCCCACTCCCAACACACAGCCCCCCATCCTGACCCTGACCAGGACCCAGGTGAGGACGGAGCTGAGGAAGATCAAGGCGAGGAACGCGCCGGGACCGGACGGCATCAGCGCAAAGCTCCTCAAGTCCTGTGCAGACCAGCTGTGTGGGATTGTGACGTAGATCGTCAACATGAGCCTGAAACTGGGGAGGGTACCACAGCTGTGGAAAACATCTTGTGTGGTACCTGTACCAAAAACTTCCCACCCCAAAGACCTGAACAGCTACAGACCGGTGGCCTTGACGTCCCACTTGATGAAGACCCTGGAGAGACTGCTCCTTGCTCACCTCCGCCCCCTGGTGGAACCAGCGATGGATCCACTCCAGTTCGCCTACCAGCATGGCATTGGGGTGGAGGATGCGGTGATCTTCCTCCTTCACCGTTCTCTGTCCCACCTGGAGAAGCCCGGGAATATGGTGAGGATCATGTTCTTTGACTTCTCCAGTGCTTTCAACACCATCCAACCGATGATCCTGAAGGACAAGCTGCTGCGCGCAGGGGTGGACCAGCACCTGTCATCATGGATCCTGGACTACCTCACGAACCGGCCTCAGTTTGTGAGAACCCGGGACTGTGTGTCCGACACGATCATCAGTAGCACGGGGGCCCCCCAGGGAACGGTGCTGGCTCCCTTCCTGTTCACTCTTTATACTGCGGACTTCTCACACAACACAACACACTGCCATCTACAGAAGTTCTCTGATGACTCTGCGATCGTTGGCCTCATCTCCAATGGAGATGAAGCTGAGTACAGAGGGCTTATCCAGGACTTCGTGGACTGGTGCCATCGGAACTGCCTCCAGATCAACGCGAGGAAAACTAAGGAGCTGGTGGTGGACTGCCGCAGGCATGGGCAGCCCCTCACAGTACCAGTAAATATACAGGGAACAGACATCGAGATGGTGACATCCTATAAGTACCTGGGTATTCATCTGAACAATAAACTAGACTGGTCACACAATACTGATGCACTCTACAAGAAGGGACAGCGCAGGCTGTTCCTGCTGAGGAGACTCAGGTCTTTTGGTGTACAAGGGGCGCTGCTGAAGTCATTCTATGACACGGTGGTGGCATCAGCCATCACTTTTGGAGTGGTCTGCTGGGGCAGTGGCATTACTGCAGCCGATAGGAAGAGACTGAACAAACTGATTAAGAAAGCTAGCTCTGTCCTGGGGCAGCGCCTTGATCCGATGGAGGAGATAGGAGAGAGAAGGACGGTGGCTAAACTGTCATCTCTGCTGGAGTCCGAGTTCCACCCTATGCAGGACATACTGAATGCACTGAGGAGCTCATTTAGCAGCAGACTACATCATCCCAGGTGCACAACCGAGAGGTTTCGTAGGTCCTTCCTACCAACGGCTGTCAGACTGTACAACCTAAGCAGGGCTGCTCGCAGAGATAGCAAAAAGACGTAACAAACTAATAGTTTTTTGAATGCAAAAGATGCAATAGACTTACACAATGGTCCCCTCCGGCATACAACTAGGAACATACCGGTCGCTATGGAGGGTGAGAATATGTATGGGCACATAATCATACCATGTAGGATAACTAAGTAGACGGTTATGCTGTTTCATTCCATCTAGCAACAATGCTCTGCACTGTGTGTGTTTATATATTTACATATTTATTCCATCTAGCTACAATGCTCAGCACTGGGTGTGTTTATATATTTATATATCTACATATTATTCCATCTAGCTACATTGCTCCGCACTGTGTGTGTTTATATACTTGCATATTTATTCCACCTAGCTGCAATGCTCCGTACTGTGGGTGTTTTATATATTTACATATTTATTCCATCTAGCTACAATGCTCTGCACTGTGTGTTCATATATTCATATATTTATTCCATCCAGCTACAATGCTCTGCACTGTGTGTCTGTGTGTGTGTGTATATATATATATTTTATAGTAATACGTACATATGTATATTAGCTGCTCTTGCTTGCTTGTTTTTTTCTTGCCTTCTGATTGTTGCTCTGAGTGTTGCTATCCCTGTGCTGTTGCAATCCTGGAATTTCCCCATTGTGGGACTAATAAAGGCTTATCTTATCTTATTAAAGATGTGTCGGGACACAAGTAATTGGAGGATCTTGTGCCTGACTCTATCGAAGATATTGAAGATTTGTATGTCTTCGTAATAATGGTGATTGGGATCGTTCTGATTGGAACTGGGATTGTCCTGGTGTACCGCAAATTGCTGAAGATGGATACAACCTATCAAAATGCTGGCCAGGCGAGGTGCATCCATCAAATTGAAAAAATGGAGAAGACCCTGATAGCGACAAATGGAGAACTGTCTCGGAAGGTGGATTACATCATGATTACGCTTAGGTCTATCCACGACGGACTCAACGCCCCGCAATGAAGGATTAAGTACTGAATCTGCAGAAGAAATATAAAGTTCCTTCTCTGTGATCAGTTCTATTTGGATCAATTCCCTTACAAAAATCCTCCTGATTGTCTGCAGTCTGTTTTTTCAAACACTGAGCACAAGGCCTTGGACAGCAGCTGCTTGGACAATTGCCAAGGACGATTGCCAGTAGCCAGACAAAACATCTCCTGCCAAAGTGTCCTTGCTGTTCTTACTGATACAGCACTTGCTTCAACATTACACTCATATTGATCCACAAACTGACAAACAAGATTCACTCACTGCTCTCTTTGTGTCCTGTGAAATCTCTTTGTCCGCTGATGTGCATTGAGGGCTTTTTTTTTCCTTGTAACCATAATATTGATCATGTGACCAGTATTCTGAATCAATGATTTTTTTGCTCCTTCCTATTGTATTATTTCTTATGCTATCTGTACCCTTCTGTTGACAGGCGCGTTTCAGACGCATGCCGCGTCACGGAAATGCAGGTTCATTTTCTGTGTCAAGTCAAATTCTCTCGTATGTTATCAGTGATCTGTTAATGTACTTGGCAATAAATCTTTTTCTGATTCTGATTCTGATTCTGTCAAACATCAGTTATTGCACACCAAAATGCAGCTCATAATCCGGGGCCGGAACAGTCTCATCCTAGTGCAGCAGCAGAAGAAGGAAAAAGAGAGCGAACACTTTCGGCTCTATGAACTTATACTTGCACATAACAAAAGACATGCAAATCCAAAGCTGACATCCCTCCTTATCTTAATCCCCCCATTGTCTTTGTACTCCTCCTCATGGCCCTGGGGGGTCAGGGCAGCTCCTCCGGTCTCCACCGCAGTGCCTGGGAAACTCTTTGATCCTCACTGGCGGTTGAGATCTCTTTGTCCTGTTCTGAGGTGTGAAGTCGCCTTACATATGTAATCACCAAACATTCTCACATGCTTCAACATATGTAGGTTATGGAATATATGATAAATATAGACCACACTGTAAGCTCGTTGCCAACCGCCAATCAAATCTAAAAGAAGAAGAAGACCCACCAGATGGAGAGCAATAGAGTCAGGAGAACTGCTGCACATCAGAAAAGATGCTGTAAAGATGAAACACCTCAGGTTCGAGCAGTATGCCGCAGGCATGACTGTGAACAACACAGCCATCCCAGACAGGAGGAGACCCTTCAGCAACGGCCATGCAGAAATACTTGTTTGTACTTGGTTTCTACAGGCATGGGCAGATATGCACGGGTATGTACTAGTTTTGTTGATGTATTATTATTTTTTAAAATATTTGTTTTCATGAAAATACAGTCACGTTCACCTTTAAGGGTAAAAATAAAAGGTCATTTTAATTCTCCTTCCAAAAACTGTTAAGGGTAAACTTGTAGTTTGGTGACCCCCTAGTGGCTGAGGGGCCTGTATCATTTTTGTAGTCTGAGTTACAGCCAGAAGCGGCTCTCCGTTTCTATTATTTTCATATTGATCATGTGTCTCTCACAGCTGATGTTTTGTTTGGTAACTACTGATTAAATTTCTCATTTTTCCAACTCCCACCTCTGACAAAAGTTCAGAATGATTTAAATTGGGGAACGTGATATCCTACCTGCAGTGAGGAGCGGCGAGGACGTCAGGAGGAGGAGGAGGAGGAGACCACAGACCAGACTGAAGGGTCCACACGGCCACGGATGGAGGACTGAGGCAGACATCAAATTTCCTGATCACCACAAAAGAGTCAGTGGAAAAAGAAAAAAAAAATTTTTTAAATTATTTAAACTCACAGTTTTTCTTTCAAATTAGTGACTTCTATGTTTTTGGGAATGCGATTATTTAAAAGAAAAAAAATCTCAATCAGTGAAAGGCAAAAGAACTGGTCCACCACAGAGAGATATTGTTGCTGTTAGCCATTAGCATGGACTCTGCTAACATTTGGATGGTGTGAGGAGGTGGGACCAAGTTACAGCTCTGTTTTGGTCTGAGAATGGTTCTCTAGTGTGGCATCCAGTGGTTCAGAAAAATCCTGACTCCTTTTGCCAAAGCGACCAAACTGACCCGAGAAAAAGTGTCAAAATTTTTCTCTCAGTGCGAAATCTTACTGCTATTGTTATTATTGTTGTATTGTGTTATTTGCTTTATTATTGTTGTGTTGTTTCTTGTTGTTGTGTTATCTGTTTTCTGTGGCTGGTATTGGCTGGCCAGGGGACACAATATGAAAATTAGCTTCAGCTATAATCTTGTATGTTGCATATTTACATAGCTTATGTTAATTAATATGCACTGTCCCTTTTATAAAGAAACAAACATTAAACATTGATCCAAAAAAGGTCCTCCTTTAAATGTGAACCAATTAAAAAAAAAAATAAAATCTCACAAAATATCCCAGTCCAGCTTTAACTTCTCACTTCCTCCAAAACTCAAACAAAAACCCAACTCTGGTCAATTTGGACAAACACCTGAAGGTTTTCTTTATGATGAAGCAGAAGCCACAACAATCAAAACTTCACCCTAAATGGCTAACACACCACTCAATTGTACAGGGGTGTAGAGTGATGATAATCAAGTCAGTGGCGGTAATGCACCTGTAAGCTGGTTGCCAACCGCCAATCAAATCTAAAAGAAGAATTAGAAAAGACACTCTGTTGCCAACAGTTCAGAACACTTCTTCTTCTTCTTTTAGATTTGATTGGCGGTTGGCAACAAGCTTACAGGTGCATTACCGCCACGTACTTCACTCTATATCATCATTGCTATGTGTCTTTGTATAAGGAGTTCTGAACAACTCCCCATGTGCGAAAAAAAAAATCATCCGTCCTTGTAGTGTGGTATTCAGCAACAGTCTTGTACACTCTTTTTTCTTCTTCTTTTAGATTTGATTGGCGGTTGGCAACCATCTTACAGGTGCATTACCGCCACGTGCTTCTTCTTCTTTTAGGTTTGATTGGTGGTTGGAAAGCAGCTTAAAGGTGCATTACTGCCACGTACTGTATTCAGCAAGCTTGCTTAAGTGTCCTTCTTCTTCTTCTCTCGGTTACTGGCGGATAGCAAGCAACTGAAAGGTTCATACCGCCACCTACTGTACAAGAGTGTGTAACATTATGTCATTTGAACCCAACCCCTAAATTCTATGACTTAATCCTGTGTTATTTAAAAAAGCGAAATCCCGTCTCGTGATTCTTAGTGCCTCTCCATCTCCATCTGTTCACAGGATCCCAGTTAAATCCCATTCCCTACCGGCCTCTTGAACTTAATTTTTCATTCTCTCTCTTTCATTTCCATACTTGTGACAGTGTAATAAGATGTGCTCTACATTTTCTTTTACTCCACATTCTCTACATTTGTCACTTTCACTTTTCCCCATGATGAATAAAGTGCCGTTCAAACCTGTGTGATCCAGTCTGAGTGTTGTTAGTGCTCTGTAAATGTCAATTAATGCCTGTTTATCTGCACCTCATTCATGTCCAGCTGCAGCTTTTGTGAGATTAATGACTTTTTTGCACTTTGTCTCCAGATTTTAAATATGACCTCTCCATGTGTATGCACTATCAAACCACAATCCTAGATATTTGAACTCACTCACTTTCTGTTGGTTGATTGTATAATATTAATGGTTCTGTACCAGTTCTGCATTTTTTTATGACAATCATATAGCAAGTTTTACTGTTTGAAAATTTAAATCCCCACTCATATGACCACTTTTCCACTTTCTCCATTGCTTTCCTGATATTTTTGAACACAAATTTCTCATTTCTTCCCCTCGTCCATATGGTTCCATCATCTGCATATAGTGCTGTTTTGATGGATCCCTCTTGATCCCCAAACATGTCGTTAATCATTATGTTGAATAAAACTGGGCTCATCACACTCCCCTGGGGAATACCATTTTCTATTTCAGTCATTAGAAACATCTGACCCTATTTTAACTCTAATTTTCCTGTTTGTTAAAAAAAACAAAAAACAATATCCAATTATACATCCTACCAACAATGCCCATTTTATTCAATTTGATAAGAAGTCCATCCCTTCACAGTGACTCATAACCCTTTTCAATATCCAGATAAACTATAACCATTACTTCTTTCATTTTGAGAGTCTTTTCAATATCATTACTTAACCTACTAGAGCATCCACTGTGGATCTTCTTCTTCTAAAACCATTCTGGTAGTTGTTGATTAATCGTCTTTGCTCTCGTACATATGAGAGTCTGTAAACTAACACCTTCTCCATCCATTTCCCTAAGTGTGACGTTAATGCTATTGGCCTGTAGTTGCCTGGTATGAGCTGTATCTTTCCCTGGCTTATTACATGGTAAAATTACAGCCTTTTCCCACCCATTTGGGATAACCCACTCCTTCCACATTCTGTTAAACAATTTCAGCACCAATTCCATTGATTGCATAGGTAACTGTCGGAATATAGCATAACTTAACTGATCATATCCTGGAGCTGTGTATCCACTATCTTGCAAAGCTCTCTTAAGCGCTGACATTATGAGCTCAAGGTCTAATGCAGTCATATCTTCTTTCATTTCCTTTTTCAAGTTTGCATTTTCTCTGAGCTTATGCTCCCTTTGCTGTCTATGACTCTCACCAAGATGTTCTCCTCTACGCACTGCTGCAAATGCTCTACCTAGGACTTCTGCCTTTTCTTTGTCTGATAGAGCCATCTTGTGCCCATCCACTAGAGCTGGAATTTTAATGGATACCCTTTTCCCGCTCATTTTTTTAAACATACCCCAGACATCACCTAGTTCTGTTTTCCTACCAAAGGTGGAACAAAATTATCTCCATGTTGACCTTTTCCTATTTTTAATAATCTGTCAAGCTACTGCCCTTTTTATAATCATTAAATTTTCACTATTCATATTCTTCCTCAGCTCTCTGAATGCCTTGTTTTGCTCTTGACCTGCAATACTACATTCCTCATTCCAACAGGGTGCAACCTTCTTCCTACCCTGTGTAGTTTACTTAGGTATACTTGCTAATGCAGCATTCAGAATACTGCATACCTGTGCATGCCTGTGCATACCCATGCATGCCCATAGAAAGCAAGTGTAAGCAAACATTTCTGCATGGCCGTAGAAAGTTCCTGTTACCATGGCAACAGCAACCATAGTGAAACCTGCCTTGGATCTTTGACGTCACCACTCGGTCGTTGATGTCTGCCTTTGATCTCTGATGGCTGCCTTTGATCTTTGATAATGTCATAGCGAGTGCTATGATCATGAGCAATGCCTGCGTTTGATTTTTGATGATGTCATAGCGGGTCCTATGATTGTGAGTGAATTCTGCCTTTGATCTCATAGCACGTTCTATGAACTTTTAGCAAGTCCTATGATCATAACATCATGACATTGTGACATAGATTTCTTGAATTATATAGAGTGATATTCCTTGTCTCCAGGGAATGGGTCCCAGTCCACATCTTCGCTTTAAGGTGGGATTTTCTGTATTTCACTTTACTAGTACATACCCGTGCATACCCATCCATGCCCATAGAAACCAAATCTAAGCAAGTATTTCTGCATGCCCGCTGCTGAAGGGTCTCCTCCTGCCTGAGATGGCTGTGTTGTTCACAGTCATGCCTGCGGCATACTGCTCGAACCTGAGGTATTTCATCTTCATGGCATCTTTTCTGACGTGCAGCAGTTCTCCTCACTCTATTGCTCTTCAACTGGTGGGCCTTCTTCTTCATCTTCTTCTTCTTCTTCGTTCGGACCACTGGTTGAGGGATAGGTGCATTGTAATTTCAGTTCATGGACAGGATCCTGAAAACAGATCTCAGTAAAAAGTGGCTTTCGACCCTATTCAGGAAGACCCGTGTATGCCCATCGAAACCCAGAAACCGGAGCACCTGGAGAAAATCAGCGCTTTGCTTGGCATTTTACGCATTGTAGACTTGCCATTCTTCATGGGTACCGCTTTGAATGGGTGTGGTTTAAAGTAGTTTGTCCTATTCTTAATCGGGTGACAGCCTGACAGCCTGACAGAGATTTCTTGAATTTATAGAGTGCCTTCTGCCTTACTGAGTGACATTTCCAGATTTACTGCTTTGAATGGGTGTGGTTTAAAGTAGTGTGTCCTATTCAGTCTCAGCTTCTCTGTGCCTTGCCTGGCGTGCAGCATTGGCGGCCAGCTGACTATTCTGCATCTCTTTGGTCTCAGCTTGTCTGTGCCTTGCCTGGCGTGCAGCGTTGCTTGCTTTGCAGGCATTTCAGGCTTCAAGTGACTCAGCACGTGCATGGCGCACTGCCACACGTTTCCTGTCTGTCTGTGCATGCCTTGTCTGTCATACCCTATATGCTGGTGAAGGGTGACAGAAGTTTCATCTTCATGGCATTTTTACCTCCGCCAGGAGGTTATGTTTTTGCCGGGGTTTGTCTGTCTGTCTGTTTGTCTGTTGGTTAGCAAGATAACTCAAAAAGTTTTGGACGGATTTCGATGAAACTTTCAGGCGTTGTTGGAAATGGTACAAGGAAGAACTGAATAAATTTTGGGGATGATACGGATCACCGTCTGGATACAGGAAATTTTTAAAGGATTCTTTATTGTAACAATAATAGGTATCATGATCATCATCGTAACTACAATAATAGGTATCATCATCATCGTGATGATGATATGATGACTATGATGACTATGATGATGATGATGATGATGATGATGATACCTATTATTGTTACTACGATGATGATGATACCTATTATTGTTGGAACTATGATGATGATGATGATGATACCTATTATTGTAACTATGATGATAATGCTCAGATGATAATGCAAGGTCTGCGCTCTTCGAGTGCTTTTCTAGTTCAATAATAATACACTCTATATCCTCAGGGGAGGGAATCACCCTATATGCCAGACCATCTTTAATGAAAGTGGTGCATCCTCCTCCATTTACACTTAATTCTATCCTGTCTGATTGAACTATATCCTACATTAACAAAATCTAAATGAGGTTGAAGCCATGTCTCCTGTACACACACTACCTCTGGAACAACTTGTAGATCGTAAAGATACTTCTTGAGTTCTTGTCCGTTTGCTACAAGACCCCTCGCATTCCACTGTAGTATGGGTAGTACCATATTCAGATATTAAGTTTCACTATGTGCATTCTCCCCAGTTTCAGCTGTCAATAAAACCCGAATCTGGTCAGCTTTGATATCTTTCACCTCGAGGAATCTTCCTGCTGCTTCCACAATGGTTTTGATCTGTCACTTTTCTTCTTTAGATGTGCTGCAACATTAATGGTGTGGCAGATAAAATCTATAAAGTTTGTCCTTTTTACCTCCGCCAGGACGTTATGTTTTTGCCGGGGTTTGTCTGTCTGTTTGTCTGTCTGTCTGTCTATTTGTCTGTTTGTCTGTTGGTTAGCAAGATAACTCAAAAAGTTTTGGACGGATTTCGATGAAACTTTCAGGCGTTGTTGGAAATGGTACAAGGAAGAACTGATTAAATTTTGGGGATGATACAGATCACCGTCTGGATACAGGAAATTTTTAAAGGATTCTTTATTGTAACAATAATAGGTATCATGATCATCATCGTAACTACAATAATAGGTATCATCATCATCGTGATGATGATATGATGACTATGATGATGATGATGATGATGATGATGATACCTATTATTGTTACTACGATGATGATGATACCTATTATTGTTGGAACTATGATGATGATGATACCTATTATTGTAACTATGATGATAATGCTCAGATGATAATGCGCGGTCTGCGCTCTTCGAGTGCTTTTCTAGTAACTATCAATGTGGCATCATCTATTTTGCATTTTGAACACTAAAATTCCTTGCAGCAGCATGATCTTGTGTTTGTGTGGGATTTGTTGTTGGTTGTGCTTCCCTTTGAACTGAACTTCATTGAGGAAGGCCTGTTGTGTTTCTGACCCTTCCTGTCTATCTTTGAGCTTCCGCATATGACATTTTTTTACTTATTCTAATTCCCTGAGCTTGACTAGCTTCCCTCTGCACAACACATTCTCCATATGCAGCACTAGCATGCTCACCCCCTGCAGTTGCAACATTTTACTTTGGCGTCCTTTTCACATTTACCATATTTGTGCTCTCCTCCACATCAGGCACATCTTAACTTTCCCTTACATTGCTGAGCAGTGTGACCCATCCTTTGACATTTGTAGCACCTGAGTGGGTTTGGGACATTTTCTTTGACACTGTAGTACAGGTATCCTACTTGAACCAATTTAGGGAGTGTTTCCTCAAACTGAATCATTACAAACAGTGTATCCTTCAGTGAATCTTCTCTTTTACTCTTTAGCCTTTTCACATCCTTCACCTTTCCTCCTTGGATCTCGTTTTTCACTTCTTCCATGGACATGCTCAAAGGGACACCTGATATAACTGCCCTCGTTTGCTGTTGCACCAGGAACATGAGCCTTCATTTGTTCTCCATTTAGATATGTCATTGCCAGTATTTTCTCTTGCTGTTGTTTACTTGATTCATGTATTAACAGCCAGTTATTATTCAAGAACTTTGCAAACTTAACTCTCCCAATTTCTTCCTCAATTGCTTTTGTTAGTTTAACAGGGTGATAGTGCCCTCCACCCTGATTGAACTCAATGACAACCTTCCACTCATTTCCTACATCATGAAACTGCCATCCATGTTGGCTAGTTTGTGTTTTCTTACCATTGTTACTTCTTCCTGCATCACTCTCATCTGACCAGCTTCTAGCTCTTGCTTTTCTTTCCGCCTCCCTAGCTGCTCTTTTCTGCCTCGCAGACCTGGGTACCATCCACTCCATCTCATTTTTATCAAGCCCGTCAGAGCTAGATGCCATGATGTTACAGTAAGAGTGCAGTTTATGCTATCCGCCACAAACAAATCACTCCTACTGCCAACTGAACACAGACGTAAATGCCATCTCAACCTTCCACCTGTTGGAAGTCCATCCGCTGCCTTCTTCATCTTCTTTTAGACTTGATTGGCGGTTGGCAACCAGCTTACAGGTGCATTACCGCCATGTACTTCACTCTATATCACCACTCTTATCTGGTCAGGAGCTGTTGTCCTTCTATCATCATTGCTGTGTCCAATCGAACCTCCAGTCTATCTTCAGACATCACTCTTCTTCGTCTTCTCACACTTCACTCTGTATCATCACTATATCTGGTCAGGAGCTGTAGTCCTTCTATCATCATTGCTGTGTCCAATCGAACATCAACTCTATCTTCAGACATCACTCTTCGATTAGAGACAAGGCGGATGCCGAAGAGGACAGCTCCTGAAAATCTAGAAGAAGCGGATATAATTCAACTAGGAGGAATGGAGGTGGAAAGCAGGCAAGAGGAAGTCTGGAGCACGGTGGAGTCTAAAAGAAGCAAACGTAGACATCAAGAAACTCAATCAAGACCATTATCAAGTGCTGAGGAATCAGAGGATGAACAATCCCGGAATGAACAGAAGGAGTGTAAAGTAATCATTAAACTTACCCAGGAAGGGGCATCGTTTCGTGAGTGGAGCCTAATTAAGCCCACAAATGCAATTAATGGGTTACTTGTTGAAGTTTTAAATGCAAGGGTTCTTCGTAGTGGTTCATTGCTGCTTACATGTAAAGATAGCATTCAACAAGGAAAAGCACTCAGAGTCAATAAGATGGAGGGAAAAAATGTGCAGTGTTCAGTATTGGAAAGAAATAAAGCAATGAGAGGAGTGATAGCGGGCACTTCATCGGCTGTCTCAACTGATGAAATAATGAGGAACTTAACTGGAGCAAAAGTGACAGAGGTACGGAGACTGAAAGCTAATAGAAATGGCAAAAAATGTGATAAGTCTGTCAGTAATGTTAAAATTTGATGAAACAAGACTGCCAAGTAAGGTGTATATTGACTACATGATCCACTCAGATGTTTCAAATGTCAAAAATTTGGTCATGTAGCAACGATATGCAAAGGTAGACAACGATATGCCAGATGCTCCGGTGAACATGAATATGGAAAGTGTGAAAGAAGAGCCAAATTAAAGTGCTGTAACTGCGGTGGTGAACATAGCTCTGCATATCGAGGTTGTGAAGCCAGCAAAAGAGCAGCAGAAGAAATTCAGCAGATAAAAGTCTTCCCAGAGATTAACATATGCAGAAGCTGCAAAAAAGGTGCCAGCTAAAAAAGTTGGAGTGGACTCTAACAGGGAAAGTGTGCAGACTTGCATTGCATGCAGTAGAATTAAGGAAGATACTCTGGATTTGAAGGAGAATAATTTTGTCTTATTTGTGGTAGATGTGATAAACTTCACTGCGCAGACTTCCAATAAAACAGAAAAAATCAAAATAATTGTGAAAACAGCAGAAAAATATCTTGGCATTAAGGGGCTACATTGGGAAGCAGTTGAGGACTTGTTAAGTGGGTGACCTTTAAGTTCACAGACATCATGGGCTGGTGGCTCAACCGCCAATCAAGTCTAAAAGAAGAATAATGAGACGAGATGTAGATATGAACTACAGCTAGAAGAATAATAATGAGATGAGACGCAGATACGAGATTAAAGAAGAAGAAGAAGAACGTCACAAAGCTATGAGGAAAATGTCACAAATCTATGAGGAAAACGTCACAAAGCAATGAGGAAAACCACAAAGTTATGAGAAAAAACAGACACATAGACATGTATAGAGTGTGTTCTGGTATTCCACCTGTAGGCTGGTTGCCAACTGCCAATCAAATCTAAAAGAAGAAGATGACGAAATCACTCTTCTTCATCTCCTTGTACTTCACTCTATAATATAGAGTGAAGTAGAGTAGAATAGAATGTAGTAGAGTAGAATGATATAGAGTGAAGTGATGATATAGAGTCTATATCATCACTTCACTCTATATCAGGGGTGGGCAGTGAGGGCCATTCCACTGCAGGTTTTCTGATCCATCCAGTGTCTTCAGCAGATGTTTTCAATTATTAGCAATCCTTGAAGCTGATCAGAGCAAACACCTGCTGAAAACACTGGGTGGAACAGAAAATCTGCAGTGGAATGGCCCCCCGTGGCACATGATTGCCCACCCCTGCTCTATATCATTCTACACATCTTGGTCGTGGCAACATCTTTCTCTGACCGGGTCTGTCGTCGGTCATGTGACTGGAATTCTGTGACCTCATATCAGAACATAGTGTATCTGTGATGTCATAAAGTCCTTTGATCTCTCTTTGAACATCCATAGCACCCCTATGGACGTTCATTAAAAATTTCCCCTCCTTAACTTCCGCATAGGAACTACAGTTGCTTGAATTATATATAGAGTGATGTCTGAAGATGGGAGTGGGTAGCAGTGGTGCACCTGTGAGCTGGTTGCCAACCACCAATCAAATCTAAAAGAAGAAGAAGAAACTTCCGCATATCCGGGGAGGCTGAAATTCGGGGACGCACACCCTCGTAACCTCAGCACAGCATGTATAAAATCTGAGCCCAGTCTGTTGAACGGTTCGGGAGATACGCCCGGAACACCCAGACAGACAGACAGACAGACAGACACACAGATACACAGAGATTTCTTGCATTTATAGATAGACTAGTGCAGGGGTGTCAAACTCATTCCATGGAGGGCCAAGACCCTGCATATTTTACCTCCACCCAGTGGCTTCAGCAGGTGTTTTCAGTGGTCAGCAATCAGTGGGAAGAAATTCAGTGAATTTACCTGTTGGAGACACTGGGTGGAGGTAAAACATGCAGGGTCTAGGCCCGCCATGGAATAAGTTTGACATCTCTGGACTAGTGCATACCTGTGCATACCCATAGAAACCAAGTATAATCAAGTAAATTCACTGAATTTCTTCCCACTGATTGCTGACCATTGAAAACACCTGCTGAAGCCACTGGGTGGAGGTAAAATATGCAGGGTCTTGGCCCTCCATGGAATGAGTTTGACATCTCTGGACTAGTGCATACCTGTGCATACCCATAGAAACCAAGTATAATCAAGTTTTTCTGCAGCCCGTAGAAAGCAAGTGTAAGCAAGCATTTCTTCTTCTTTTAGATTTGATTGGCAGTTGGCAACCAGCTTACAGGTGCATTACCGCCACGTACCTCACTCTATATCATCATTGCTAAGTCAAGTCAGCAAGCATTTCTGAATTCCTGTCTTTGATCTCTGACATGGTTACCATGGCAACAGTAACCATTGTGATGCCTGCCTTTGATCTTTGACATGGTTACCATAGCAACAGTAACCCTGGTGAAACCTTCCTTTGGTGTTTGACGTCACCACTCATTCAGTTATGTCTGCCTTTGATCTTTGATGTCACCACTTGTTCAGTGATGCTGGCCTTTGATCTTTGATGATGTCATAGTGATGCCTGCCTTTGATCTTTGACGTCACCACTTGTTCAGTAATGCCTGCCTTTGTTCTTTGATGTGCCTGCCTTTGATCTCTGACGTCGCCACTCGTTCAGTGATGCCTGTCTTTGATCTTTGACATGTTTACCATGGAAACACAAAGTCCTATGATCGTGACATCGTCACATCCATCATCACATCCATCATCACATCCATCGTCACATTGTCACAGAGATTTCTTGAATTATATATGAGTGATGTTGCAAATTGAAAAAAAGTAGCAAAATTATGAGAAAAAACAGAAAAAGTTGCAGATTTGAAAGAAAAACATTGCACATTTATGAGGAAAAAGTTGAAAATGAGAAAAAGTCACAAATTTATGATCAAAAACTTGAAATTAACAAGTTGCAAATTTATGAGAAAAAAAAGTAATTTTTTTAGGAAAAAAGTGTTACAACTCGAATGCCGGTCTCGTCCGCACTCGGCGCATATATCGTCCTTTCCAGGCTTTGACAGCAGCGGGTCCCTTCTAGCTCCCTGGGCTCTTATTGTGACAGTGGCCGGTGGAGCTCCCTGCTGTCAAAGCCAACAGCTGTGCTGCATTCGGGGTCATTAGTGCTCGGTGTTAAAAGCGGGCGCTGAATGCACCCCGATGCAGCAGTCTCTGTTATACTACGGTCTGTTAGACTTCGTCTGTTATACCTCCTGTTAAGCTACTGTTAATCTCCGTGAAGTTCTCATCGTCTGATGCTTCGGGCATCTTCCGGCTCAGACGCCGTTCTTTCATCATCTATTGTAAGTTCCTTGTGATTATCCTACCTGCACTGTCGTGTGTATTTTTCCCTGTTCCTTCACTCCCCAATAAACATCACTGCAACTCACTGGTGACTGCTGGCGTCTTATGGTGGCTCGTGAGGGCCACCGTGACAGTAGACTGCTGCCAGAACGTCCAGAGAGGGGCGTCGCGCCGAGACGCTATTTACCGTGAGTTTTTGCAATATTGGACTTTGCTCTTCCCAGTCTGGGTGTCAACTCTGGGAGCATGCAGTCTCCCAGGAGCCGCGCTCGGCGCCTGGGTAATGAGCTAGCCAGCGCCCTGGAGTACGTCGACGGGACGCTCTTCACCGCTAGCCTCTACGACGACCCAAACCAAATGCGCTGGCACCTAGACTACGCTGAGGTTCTCCTGGACAATCTTCCTCGCTACACCAACCACCCCGAAGTCAGCGCGAGGAGAAAGGACATTGCCGCACAGCGTGAGATACTCTGTGGGTTGGAGGGAAATCCCGGCAGGAAGCCGAAGAGGAGGAGATGTCACCCCTCGCTTCGGGATCCTGCTCCTGCCTTCGTTCCGGCCCGGGAGTTCGCACCATCCAGAGGTCTTTCCCCATCAGGCACGACATCACTCGGGATTCCCCCGGAGGAGCTGCAGCTGACTGCTGCTAAGATCTGAGGCCGAGTGACAGCTGCAAGTTCCGCTGTTCATCCGCCCAGTCAACCTCAGTGAGAACCCCGTCCAGATCCTGTTCCGGGCCGCCGCAAGGGCTCAATCCCCCACACAGCTGCCACCCCTGTGCTTCGTCAGAGGGGAATTCCCGCAGTCTCTCCCCCCGGGCCATCTTCTTCCGCTCTCCTGTCAGCGTCCCGTGCCCGGCTCATCACGGCTGTCGCCCCCTCCTCCTCGTCACCTATCCCGGCTGCTGTGTGTCTCGGGAGTCCCGTTTTGGCGAGTCCCGTCCCGGAACCTTCTCGAGCGGCTCCCCGTCGTCCTCCCAGGGGGTCCTCTGTCACCATCCGGCGGGGAAAGGGAGGAGCAACGTCCACCACAGCAGGCACCACTCAGCCCCCAGGAGACAGGCAAGTCCAAGTTCATTCACGCTCTCGTTATTGTGATTTGCTCTGTCAGACTCCTGGAGGTGGAGTTCGGGGTTCGCAGCTCCCCGAGCTCCCACCACCTGCTGTGGCTGTCATTATTAACCCCGCATCCTCTGTGTCTCCCTCCGCTGAGCGTTCCTCGACGCCAGGCCAATGTCTCTGGATGAGGAGGGGGCCTGCGGTTCTGGAGAGCCTGGTTCCGGTTCTGCAGCCACGTCGTGGGCGGAGGAGGAGGGCGGACTGCAGCGTGGAGCCTGCGCCGACGAGGAAGCGTCCCCGGGCCTCCATGGACGAGCGGTCCGGTCCAGCGGGTCAAGGGTCCCCTGCCACTACGCCGTGGGGGCCGTCGGCATGGGCTTCGGTGCCAGAGGATCCAGGAGCTGCGTGCACCATCATGCCAGCTGCGGAGCCCGCCGTAGCTGAGTGGGAGCCTGAAGACGACCTCCTGCCGTCAGAGCCCGGATCGTCGAAGTCCTGGACAGTGTCAGAATTCGAGATCAGGCAAGTGCTCTGTTTTGTGTTTCTTTACTCCATCTTAGAGCATTTTTGCCTGTCTCTTGGGGAGGCGAGCCGGGTGCGGCCACCCGCTACATCCGAGCTTGTCTCGCCGGGTTCTGGCGCTGCCGGTGATCCTGATCCCAGTTCTTTTCTCTCTCCCGAGCCTTCTCCCAGGGTCGTCGGCGCGGATCTGAGTTCGCTCGCTGTGCCAGAGGTTCGGGGTTCGGGGTTGGAGGTCAGTCCTGGTGCGGCGCCTACCCAATCGGGGTCCTTCGCGGGAGCAACCGCGACCCAATCGGGGTCCGACGAGGGTGCGGCACCAGCAGTTTCCAGGTTCGGAGAGGGAGCTGCAGATCCCCTGCCGCCGGATACTGGACGGGCTCATCTCCATCTTAACTATCATCTGCAACTATATTCTGCATTGTTGTTTATGCAAATCCGACGGCGAACGCTGGGACAGCACGTGACGTCATCCATTCAGTAACCAGCAGGCTGCAGACAGAACACCCAGATGCTCTTCTCCTCATCTCAGGCGATTTCAACCATGTTTCACTGTCTCCCATTCTACCCACGTTCACCCAGTATGTCACATGCCACACTAGAGACAATAAAACACTGGATTTATTCTACGCAAACACTAAGGAGGCGTACACCTCATCACAACTACCCCCACTCGGGAGATCGGATCACAACTTGGTTCATCTCCGGCCGGTGTACAAACCCCTAGTGCACAGACAACCTCCGGCCATGCACACTGTGGAGTTATGGTCTGAGGAGACAATGGACACCCTAAAGGGCTGTTTTGAAGCCACCGCCTGGAAGCAGCTCTGCGATCCACATGGTGAGGACATCGATGGCCTCATTCACACCTTCACGGGCTACCTCAGCTTCTGTGTGGACAAATCCGTTCCCACCAAGACCATACGGCGTCACTCAAACAACAAACCCTGGATCAACCCTGAGATAAAAACACTTCTGAGAGAGAAGAAGAGGATCTTCAGGTCGGGGAACAGGGAGATGCTGAAGTCCGTACAGAGGGAGCTGAGGAGAAAGATCAGAGAAGGCAAGGACAGCTTCAGGAAGAAGATGGAGGACAAGCTGCAACAGAGCGACATCAGCGGGGTCTGGAGAAACCTCAAAACCATCTCGGGGCTCCAGAATACCTCCCCCCAGGCCACAGGGGGCAGGGAGTGGGCGAACAACCTGAATCTGTTTTTCAATAGATTTGACCAACCGCCCTCCCCCCTGACTGCACAACAACCACTGCTGCCTCTAAAGAAATCAAGTCCTGCTGCCCACTCCCCACTCTACCAACACCCCCCCACTCCCAACACACAGCCCCCCATCCTGACCCTGACCAGGACCCAGGTGAGGACGGAGCTGAGGAAGATCAAGGCGAGGAAGGCGCCGGGACCGGACGGCATCAGCGCAAAGCTCCTCAAGTCCTGTGCAGACCAGCTGTGTGGGATTGTGACGTATATCTTCAACATGAGCCTGAAACTGGGGAGGGTACCACAGCTGTGGAAAACATCTTGTGTGGTACCTGTACCAAAAACTTCCCACCCCAAAGACCTGAACAGCTACAGACCGGTGGCCTTGACGTCCCACTTGATGAAGACCCTGGAGAGACTGCTCCTTGCTCACCTCCGCCCCCTGGTGGAACCAGCGATGGATCCACTCCAGTTCGCCTACCAGCATGGCATTGGGGTGGAGGATGCGGTGATCTTCCTCCTTCACCGTTCTCTGTCCCACCTGGAGAAGCCCGGGAATATGGTGAGGATCATGTTCTTTGACTTCTCCAGTGCTTTCAACACCATCCAACCGATGATCCTGAAGGACAAGCTGCTGCGCGCAGGGGTGGACCAGCACCTGTCATCATGGATCCTGGACTACCTCACGAACCGGCCTCAGTTTGTGAGAACCCGGGACTGTGTGTCCGACACGATCATCAGTAGCACGGGGGCCCCCCAGGGAACGGTGCTGGCTCCCTTCCTGTTCACTCTTTATACTGCGGACTTCTCACACAACACAACACACTGCCATCTACAGAAGTTCTCTGATGACTCTGCGATCGTTGGCCTCATCTCCAATGGAGATGAAGCTGAGTACAGAGGGCTTATCCAGGACTTCGTGGACTGGTGCCATCGGAACTGCCTCCAGATCAACGCGAGGAAAACTAAGGAGCTGGTGGTGGACTGCCGCAGGCATGGGCAGCCCCTCACAGTACCAGTAAATATACAGGGAACAGACATCGAGATGGTGACATCCTATAAGTACCTGGGTATTCATCTGAACAATAAACTAGACTGGTCACACAATACTGATGCACTCTACAAGAAGGGACAGCGCAGGCTGTTCCTGCTGAGGAGACTCAGGTCTTTTGGTGTACAAGGGGCGCTGCTGAAGTCATTCTATGACACGGTGGTGGCATCAGCCATCACTTTTGGAGTGGTCTGCTGGGGCAGTGGCATTACTGCAGCAGATAGGAAGAGACTGAACAAACTGATTAAGAAAGCTAGCTCTGTCCTGGGGCAGCGCCTTGATCCGATGGAGGAGATAGGAGAGAGAAGGACGGTGGCTAAACTGTCATCTCTGCTGGAGTCCGAGTTCCACCCTATGCAGGACATACTGAATGCACTGAGGAGCTCATTTAGCAGCAGACTACATCATCCCAGGTGCACAACCGAGAGGTTTCGTAGGTCCTTCCTACCAACGGCTGTCAGACTGTACAACCTAAGCAGGGCTGCTCGCAGAGATAGCAAAAAGACGTAACAAACTAATAGTTTTTTGAATGCAAAAGATGCAATAGACTTACACAATGGTCCTCTCCGGCATACAACTAGGAACATACCGGTCGCTATGGAGGGTGAGAATATGTATGGGCACATAATCATACCATGTAGGATAACTAAGTAGACGGTTATGCTGTTTCATTCCATCTAGCAACAATGCTCTGCACTGTGTGTGTTTATATATTTGCATATTTATTCCATCTAGCTACAATGCTCCGTACTGTGGGTGTTTATATATTTATATATCTACATATTATTCCATCTAGCTACATTGCTCCGCACTGTGTGTGTTTATATACTTGCATATTTATTCCACCTAGCTGCAATGCTCCGTACTGTGGGTGTTTATATATTTACATATTTATTCCATCTAGCTACGATGCTCTGCACTGTGTGTTCATATATTCATATATTTATTCCATCCAGCTACAATGCTCTGCACTGTGTGTCTGTGTGTGTGTGTATATATATATATTTTATAGTAATACGTACATATGTTTATTAGCTGCTCTTGCTTGCTTGTTTTTTTTCTTGCCTTCTGATTGTTGCTCTGAGTGTTGCTATCCCTGTGCTGTTGCAATCCTGGAATTTCCCCGTTGTGGGACTAATAAAGGCTTATCTTATCTTATCTTATCTTATCTTATCACCATCGTCACTCTCTTCGCTCTCCTGAGGAGCGCAACCCATCTCCACCTGGGGCCGTTGGGGTTCCGAACGCTCCGCCCGGTTCTCCCCCATCTTCCCCTTCTCCAGCGAGACCGCTGGCTACTTCCCCCCTACGGTTCTGGTGGGCAAGCGATGCGGGTCGGTCGCCTGAAGGACTGCCGCACCCATTTGGCTCTCTGGGCCGGCCACCTGACCCATTGGACCCCCTGTTTGGTGACCTGGTCCAGCCGCCTGAAATTAACTGTTTCCGGGCATGGGACTGGGGTAGGCCGCCCGAACTGTCCTTTTCCCCCCTGCCTGCATTGTGGCCGCTTGATGCCAGGCGGCCCCCCGAACTTTCAGCCTCCATGCCTCAGAGCCAGGACTGCAGTCATCCCGGGCTTTTTCATTGTGGTCATGTCTGTAAATTTTTGGGATGTGCGGGGGGGCGGGGGGGCTGATATCTGTGATTTTGTATCTCACCTTTTTTTTCCCTTAGCTGTGATTGGTGTTTTTTTCTCCCTCCTGTGTCTAATGTTCATTTATTGTTTAAAACCGATATATGTATTGCCTGTTGGGTTCTGTCCCTGTTACCCACACGTAAGGGAGTATTGGGGGTTTTTTTCTCTCCACCTGACTCTGTAATTGCTTTGTTGGTCCCCTGTTATCATTTTTGCTCTTTTTGCTTCTCTCCCTCCTGCCAGCGCCCCATCCACCCACCCTAGGGGGGTGGGTGTGGGGGCTTGGGTGTCATTTGGCCGTTCAGGAGCTCGGCCTCGAGGGGGAGGTACTGTTACAACCCGAGTGCCAGTCTCGTCCGCACTCGGCGCATATATCGTCCTTTCCAGGCTTTGACAGCAGCGGGTCCCTTCTAGCTCCCCGGGCTCTTATTGTGACAGCGGCCGGTGGAGCTCCCTGCTGTCAAAGCCAACAGCTGTGCTGCATTTGGGGTCATTAGTGCCCGGTGTTAAAAGCGGGCACTGAATGCACCCCGATGCAGCAGTCTCTGTTATACTACGGTCTGTTAGACTTCGTCTGTTATACACTACCGTTCAAAAGTTTGGGGTCACTTAGAAATTTCCTTATTTTTGAAAGAAAAGCACTTTTTTTCAATGAAGATAACTTTAAACTAATCAGAAATACACTCTAATATCTAATATACATTGCTAATGTGGTAAATGACTATTCTAGCTGCAAATGTCTGGTTTTTGGTGCAATATCTACATAGGTGCATAGAGGCCCATTTCCAGCAACTATCACTCCAGTGTTCTAATGGTACAATGTATTTGCTCATTGCATCAGAAGGCTAATGGATGATTAGAAAACCCTTGTGCAATCATGTTAGCACAGCTGAAAACAGTTTAGCTGGTTAGAGAAGCTATAAAACTGACCTTCCTTTGAGCAGGTTGAGTATCTGGAAAAAATTATTGTTTCAAATACAAATCATTATTTCTAACCTTGTCAATGTCTTGACTATATTTTCTATTCATTTTACAACTCATGGTGGTAAATAAGTGTGACTTTTCATGGAAAACACAAAATAATTGTCTGAGTGACCCCAAACTTTTGAACGGTAGTGTACCTCCTGTTAAGCTACTGTTAATCTCCGTGAAGTTCTCATCGTCTGATGCTTTGGGCGTCTCCCGGCTCAGACGCCGTTCTTTCATCATCTATTGTAAGTTCCTTGTGATTATCCTACCTGCACTGTCGTGTGTATTTTTCCCTGTTCCTTCACTCCCCAATAAACATCACTGCAACTCACTGGTGACTGCTGGCGTCTTATGGTGGCTCGCGAGGGCCACCGTGGCAAAAAGTAGAAAATCTATGAGGGGAAAAAGGTTGAAAGTTTACATGGAAAATTTTGAAGAATTTTTTCATGATAAAAAAGATACAAATTTATGACAAAGGTTAGATTTAAAAGAAAAAAGTTGCAAATTTATGAGGAAAGTGTTACCAATTTATGAGGAAAAAATGTTAATTTATGATAAAAAAAAGTTGTAGATTTTAAAAAGTTTTGAATTCATTTGAAAAAAGTTGCAAATCTGTGAGGAAAATAAGATGCAAATTTGAGAAAACTAGCACTGCGGCAACACAGCAACTCACCCTTAGCCGGGGGATCCTGGGTTCGATCCCAGCCCTCGACCAACAGTGATCTGTGAGGAGTTTGCATGTTCTCCCCGTGTCTGCGTGGGTTTACTCCGGGATTTCTCCAGTTTCCTCCCACATGCCAAAAACATGCAAGTTAGGTTAATTGGCATCAAAACTGGGGATTCTAAATTGTCCTTAGGTATGAATGTGAGAGTGAATGGTTGTCTGTCTATGTGAGAGTGAATGGTTGTCTGTCTCTCTGTGTTGGCCCTGCGATGGCCTGGCGATCTGTCCAGGGTGTAACCCTGCCTCTCGCCCAAAGACGCTGGGATAGGCACCAGCCCCCAAGCGAACCGAAAAGGATTAAGTGGAAGAAGATGGATGGATGGATGGATAGTGCATACCAGTGCATGCCTATGATGTCTACATGATGTTTATATGATGTCATATAGACACAATAGTATAGACTCTATACTATGAATAGAGTTACCATGGAAACAATACTGAATCACTCTATACTATAGAGTGAGTCAAGAAAATCTGTGTGTGTGTCTGTGTGCGATAAAAGGCAGGCATCACTCAAGATCACAGGACATCAAAGAACAAAGGGAGGCATCACTCATGACCATAGGACTTGCTATGACATCATCAAAGATCAAAGGCAGGCATCACTCACGCTCGCTCACGAACACAGGACATCAAAGATCAAACGCAGGCATCACTCACGATCATAGGACTCACTATGATATCATCAAAGATCTAGTAGAGGGATAAATTACCAACCACCAGTCAAATCTAAAAGAAGACGAAGAAAACTAGTGCATATCTGTGCATGCCCGTGCATACCCGTAGAAACCAAGTATTAGCGTGTATTTCTTCATGCCCGAAGAAAGCAGGTGTAAGCAAGCACGTCAGCACTCGTTCAGTGATGCCTGCCTTTGATCTTTGATGGTGTCATAGTGAGTGCTATGATCATGAGTGATGCCTGCTTTTGCTCTTTGAGCAACATCATAGGTGATCCTATGATCTTTTAGTGAGTCCTATGAAATTGACACAGACACAGACAGACAGAGATTTCGTGAATTTATAGAGTGATGGCGAAAAATGTGATTGTTGGTAATGTAAAATTTGATGAAACAAGACTGCTAAGTAAGGTGTATATTGGCTACATGAGCTATGAAGTCAGACTTTACGTTCCTCCTCCACTCAGATGTTTCAAATGTCAAAAGTTTGGTCATGTAGCAGCGATATGCAAAGGTAGACAACAATGTGCCAGATGTTCCATTGAACATGAATATGGCAAGTGTGAAAGAGGAGCCAAATTAAAGTGCTGTAACTATGGTGGTGAGCATAGCTCTGCATATTGAGGTTGTGAAGCCAGCAAAAGAGCAGAAGAAATTCAGCAGAAAAAAGTCTTCCAGAGATTAACACATACAGAAGCTGCGACAAAGGTGCCAGCTAAAAAAGTGGGAGTGGACTCAAACAGGGAAAGTGTGCAGATTTGCATTGCATGCAGTAGAATTAAGGAAGATAGTCTGGTTTTGAAGGAAAATAATTTTATTTGTGGTAGATGTGATAAACTGCACTGCACAGTCTTCCAATAAAACAGAAAAAATCAAAATCATTGTGAAAGCAGCAGAAAAATATCTTGGCATTAAGGGGCTACATTGGGAAGCAGTTTAGGACTTGTTAAGTGGGGGATCTTTAAGTTCATAGACATCATGGGCTGGTGGATCAACTACCAATCAAGTCTAAAAGAATAATAATATTGAGATGAGACGCAGCTACGGACAACAGCTCCTGACCAGATAGAGTGATTATCTAGAGTGAAGTATGTAGCGGTGGTGCACCTGTGGGCTGGTTGCCAGCCGCCAGTCAAGTCTAAAAGAAGAAGAAGAAAACGATTGTTCAGAACTCCTTATATAGTGTAGCAATGCATATTGTAGAGGAGTCAGCAGACAGCGTCTGTCAGGATGCAGTGATTAAACATAAGAGAATAATAGACAGGGACGTCATGGGCAGTTGGCAGGAAGAGGGAGCTGGGGTATAAGGGAAATGTATTGTGGGGTTAGATGTCATGCAGTGTGATGTGAAATGTCATGCAGATGTGAGATGATCTGTTGAGTTTATAAGGAGAAACCTCGTTTGGCTGTTTGATGCTTTTTATGTGTATGTCTGATGAGAGAGTGTTAATAAATTTCGTCTGCTCGTAAACCGGCCTCCTCATTTCCAACACCCTCCACACTGGTGACCCTTTGACGAATTATGGAACACGAGGCAAGAACCCCGGAGACGGCCCGGACGGGAACCCCCAGCAACGCGTGCGCTGTTTCAGTCAAGCTACCGGACTTTTGGCAGCACAACCCGCGCTCTTGGTTCCACCATACCGAGGCCCAGTTCGCCCTCCGGGGAATATCGGCAGACGACACCAAATTTTACTACGTGGTTGCAGCGCTGGATGCTCACACAGCTCAGCAGGTAGCGAGCCTACTCGACCAGCCCCCAGCCCACGACAGATACTGTACGAGGCTCTCAAAGCTGCACTGACCCGGTGCTACACACTCTCGGACAGTGAGAGAGCAGAGAGGCTCCTGAGGCGTTCCGAGTTAGGAGATGGTTCGGCTGTCGATCTGGTGGAGAAGATGTTGGCGTTAATGGGCACGGGCGACGGGCATTTTCTGTTCGCCCACCTTTTCCTCCGGAACCTCCCAACAGAGGCGAGAGCGGTTTTGGCCAATTCGTCGTTGCTGGCCGCGTGTGACTACTGTGCGCTAGCCCAGGAGGCAGACCGGATCATCCTCACCACCAGAGTGCCCGCAGTCAACGCGGCGACAGCGGTACCCAGCGAGACGACCAGAGGAGGCGAGGAGCCACCAACGGTAGCGGCAGCGGGGGCCCAGGAATGCCAGAGAGACAAGCTGCTTCTACCACCGCCGCTTTGGAGAGAACGCATGCAGATGCGTGCCACCGTGCCATTTCAAGCGCTCGGGAAATGCCAAAGCCGGCAGTTGGTAGCAGCTGCGACCGCCGGTGAAGAGAACAAGCTGCTCTACGTGACTCGGGGAGGCGGTTCCTCGTAGACACCGGAGCCCAGAAGAGCATCATCCTGCCAGCCTACACCGACCGACTGGCAGGACCTAGCGGCCCCAGGCTGGGTGGCAGTAAACGGCTCGGACATTAAGACCTTTGGTGAGAGAACACTGGTTTTATCCCTACACGGCCGTACATACGAGTGGACTTTTGTCATAGCAGCACTGAAGTTCCCAATCCTGGGAGCTGATTTTCTGTGGCCAGTAACACAAGCCAACGTCACAGCTCCAGGCAGTAAGTTCCACACACTGCTCACTCAGTTCCCAGCACTCACGGTCCCGACGTTTTCGGCGGCCATCGCTAAACACGGGGTGGAGCACTTTATCACCACCACCGGGCTGCCCGTTTTTGCACGACCTCGGTGCTTGGACGCAGCTAAACTGGCCATAGCGCGCGAGGAGTTTGCCAACCTGGAAAGGTTGGGCATCATCAGGCGTTCGAACAGTCCATGGGCATCCCCGCTACACATGGTCCCTAAGGCTGAGGGGTCGTGGCGATCATGCGGGTGATTTCCGCAGGTTGAATAATGCCACAGCACACGACTGCTACCCGATTCCCCATATTCAGGATTTTTCTGGGCACCTCGCCGGAGCACGCATTTTTTCTAAAATAGACCTGGTCCGCGGTTACCACCAGGTCCCAGTGTGCGCGGAGGACATACCCAAAACAGTGGTAATAACTCTGTTCAGTTTGTTCGAGTTTCTGTGCATGCCATTCGGGTTAAAAGGAGTGGCACAGACATTCCAGCGCATGATGGACGTGGTGCTGTGCGATCTCCCGTTTGTGTTCGTCTACCTGGATGATATCCTGGTAGCCAGTGCGTCCGAAGATGAACACGTAACCCACCTCAGGACGGTTTTCCAGAGGTTGGAGGAGCACGGGTTAATAATCAACCCGGCAAAGTGCCAGGTCGGTGTGACGGGGATTGATTTTTTGGGGGCACCGCGTCTCACTGGAGGGAGTGATACCCTTGCCCGACAAAGTGTGCGCTGTGGCGAACTTTCCCCGGCCTCAGACGGTCAGGGCGCTGCAGGAATTTTTGGGGATGGTTAACTTTTATAACCGTTTCCTCCCCCGCGTAGCTCAACTCATGCAGCCATTGTATGCCGCACTCAAGAGACGGAAATCCGCGGATGGAGTCGAATGGAGTCTGGAACGAGAGCAGGCGTTCTCTGAGGTTAAAGCAGCCCTGGCAAACACCGCACTGTTGGCACACCCAGACCCGGTGGCCCAGATAGCGCTCACTACCGACGCCTCGGACATGGCCATAGGGGCCGTCGTGGAGCAACGCGTTGCCGGTTCTTGGCAGCCGCTCGCTTTTTTCAGCACGGCTTTGCGTGACATTGAGCGTAAATACAGCGCGTTCGACAGGGAGTTGCTGGCTCTCCACCTGGCCATACGCCACTTCCAGTTCTGGCTGGAAGGGCGCAGCTTCACCGCGTTTGTGGACCGCTGACGTTTGCGATAGCCAAGGTTTCGGAACCATGGTCAGGCTGGCAGCAGAGGCAACTGGCCGCGATCTCGGAGTTTACGACCGATATTCAGCATGTGTCGGGTAAACTGAATGTGGTGGCTGACTGCCTCTCGCGCGTGGTTGTGGCCCCGGTCTGCGTGGGGATAGATTATACAGCCATGGCCGCAGAGCAGATTAGCGATAGGGATGTGCGCGCGCTCCAGTCTGGACCAACAGGGTTAAGGCTGGAGAGCAGAGTACTGCAAGACGGCAGCCCCCCCAATCTGCAACGTCTCCACAGGACGCCCGCGCCCGGTGGTCCCGGTCGCGTGGCGCCGCCGCGTGTTTGAGTCAGTTCAAACTCTGGCGCACCCAGGAGTGCGTGCGTCAGTCAAAATGGTGGGAGCGAAATTCGTGTGGCCAGGCCTGCTCAAACAAGTGAAAGAGTGGGCGGCATCCTGCGTAGTGTGCCAACGAGCCAAAGTACACAGACACACGAAGGCTCCTTTGGAGCCGTATAGTATACCGGCTAAAAGATTCGACCATGTTCACGTGGACCTCGTGGGCCCCCTCCCACCGTCGCAGGGGTGCACGCACCTTCTGACAGTGGTTGACCGCACCACACGCTGGCCAGAAGCAGTCCCGCTGGCGGCAACCACATCCGCGGACATGGCGCGTGCTTTTTTGACAACATGGGTGGCGCGTTTTGGAATCCCGTCGACATCACGTCCGATAGGGGCCCTCAGTCTGTGTCCGAACTTTGGTCCGCGATGGCCCGCAGCCTGGGTGTTGCAATTCATCACACAACAGCGTACAACCCACAGGCAAATGGGTTATGCAAGCGTTTTCATAGGTCACTGAAAGCAGCACTCAGGGCTTCGTTGACGGATGCAAATTGGGTTGACCGGTTGCCGTGGGTTTTATTGGGGTTGCGTTCTGCACCAAAAGAGGATTTGGAGGCTTCCCCGGCCGAGCTGGTTTTTTCTCAGCCACTGCGGCTGCCCGGGGAATTTTTGCCAGATAATCCTGCACCGGACAGCTGCCCGTCTCAGCGTTTGCAGCGTAGTGCAGACACAGGCACACTGCCCGGCCCGGCTCACCACTGTTTTCCACGCGCTTTCATGCCGAAAACATTGAAGAACGCGGAGTTTGTGTTTGTCAGACACGATGCCCACCGCCCTCCATTGCGCCCACCCTATGATGGCCCGTTCAGAGTGCTGGAAACAGGGCACAAACATTTTTTGTTAGACTTGGGGGGGGGCGTTGGGAGAAAATATGCATAGACAGACTTAAGCCCGCTTTTGTAGTGGCGGACGAACAAGTGCTGCTGGCTCGGGCCCCTCGGCATGGAAGGCCCCCACTGAGAACTCCCCAGGCAAACGATTCACCAGGACAGCCACACGGGCAGAGCAAAGTTCCCCCCCCCCCCCTCGCCTTGGCCCACCCGCAGTCAGACACACGTCCAGCAGCCCCCCGCCGGCACAGAGACCCCCGTTACAGCAGATATGGGAGGAGACTGAAGCCCAAAAGACGTGGTGACTGAAAACTCTGTCTGGGGGGGTGGGGTGTAGCAATGCATATTGTAGAGGAGTCAGCAGACAGCGTCTCAGTCAG
The DNA here is from genome assembly GCA_020510985.1 of Pholidichthys leucotaenia. Lineage (NCBI taxonomy): Eukaryota > Metazoa > Chordata > Actinopteri > Cichliformes > Pholidichthyidae > Pholidichthys > Pholidichthys leucotaenia. The sequence goes on from CM035847.1 coordinate 291,905,496, forward strand.
GATGCAGTGATTAAACATAAGAGAATAATAGACAGGGACGTCATGGGCAGCTGGCAGGAAGAGGGAGCTGGGGTTTAAGGGAAATGTATTGTGGGGTTAGATGTCATGCAGTGTGATGTGAAATGTCATGCAGATGTGAGATGATCTGTTGAGTTTATAAGGAGAAACCTGGTTTGGCTGTTTGATGCTTTTTATGTGTATGTCTGATGAGAGAGTGTTAATAAATTTTGTCTGCTCGTAAACCGGCCTCCTCATTTCCAACACCCTCCACAATAGTGATGTTTAGGGAAGAAGAAGAGTGGAAGAAGCAATGATGATATAGAATGAAGTACATGGCAGTAATGCACCTGGCCACGACCAACATATATAGAGTGATGATGGAATGACGACAGAGTTGCCGAGTGATGATATAGACAGACAGACATATATAGAGTGTTCAGACATAGAGTGATGATATAGCGTGAAGTATGTGGCAGTATAGAGTGATAATTCAGCATATAGAGTGGAGTGATGTTGGTGGCAGTTGCCACGACCAAGATATATAGAGTGAAGTGATAGAGTGACCTGGAAATGTCCGAAGAAAATAAGAGTGATATGAAAGTAGAGAGTGATGATGACACAGTCCAAGGACAGATAATTCCTTCCACACATAAGTTGTTCAAAACTCCTAATAAGAGATCAAGTCAGGTGAACATGAAAGAAGAACAAGCAGAATAGAGTGATGATAATCAAGTCAGTGGCGGTAATGCACCTGTAAGCTGGTTGCCAACCGCCAATCAAATGTAAAAGAAGAAGAGTGATGATAGTCAAGTCCATGGTGGAAATGCACGTGTAAGCTGGTTGCCAACCACCAATCAAATCTAAAAGAAGAAGAAGAGTGATGTCTGAAGAGAGAGTTGAGGTTCAATTTGACACAGCAATGACGATAGAAGGACTACAGCTCCTGACCAGATAGAGTGATGATATACAGTAGAGTGAAGTACATGGCGGTAGTGCACCTGTAGGATGGTTGCCAACTGCCAATCAAATCTAAAAGAAGAAGAACTCCTTATACAAAGCTGGTTGCCAACTGCCAATCAAATCTAAAAGAAGAAGACAAAGAAGATGTAGAGTGATGATAATCAAGTCAGTGGCGGTAATGCACCTGTGGACTGGTTGCTAGCCACCAATCAAATCTAAAAAAAGAAGAAGAACGAAAGGGAAGTACGTGGCGGTAATACACCTGTAAGCTGGTTGCCAACCACCAATCAAATCTAAAAGAAGAAGAAAAGAGTGATGATGTAGAGTGAGGTACATGGCGGCAATGCACTTGTAGAACGGTTGCCAACTACCTATCAAATCTAAAAGAAGAAGAAGAAGAAGAGAGTGATGCACACCAATGAAGAGAAAAGGGAATTATATAGAGTGAAGTAAAAAGACCAATAATGAGGCCACGGCCAAGATATCACTCTATATACTGTATAATTCCAAGAAATCTGTGTGTGTGTGTCTCTATGTGTGTCACTTCTTCTTCCTTGAGATTTGATCGGCGGTTGGCAACCAGCTTACAGGTGCATTACTGCCACATACTGTACTTCACTTTATATCACGCTTCTTCTTCCTCTTCTTCTAGATCTGATTGCCGGCTGGCAACCAGCTCACAGGTGCACCACTGCCACCCACCGGGTTGGAGTGGGGACAAGAGAATGGCAGGGAAAATCAGAACTAAATTCTTTTAATTAATCCAGTTGCACTTAAATATCTAAACAGACCTACAAATATTTCTTTGAAATTCCTAACATGTTTTCCAAAAAAACCCCAACAACCTTAAATTAGCCCTTTCCATTACTGCAATCAGATATTTCCTTTGTTCCTGGTATCCCTGACATTCCAACAAAATGTGTTGAACTGTTTCCGGAGAACCACAATGTGCACAGCTGCCACTTGGGTGTTTACCTATTCTGTGTAGCGTCTAGTTCAAAGTAGTATGTCCTATTCTTAATCGGGTGATGAGTATCTCCTCTTTCCTGTTTCTGCCAACTCCCATTCCAGAGTCCACCCACTTTTGAATGTCATAAAGATTGTGTATCTATTGAGTCCCAATATTCTTGCCACTTTTCCACTATATAATTTTTAATTATTGATTTGCCTTCTGCCTTACTGAGTGAGATTTCCAGATTTATTGTTTTGAATTTTAATGATTGTTTTGCTAATAAATCCACATCCTCATTACCCTCTATCCCAACGTGGGCTGGAACCCAAAGAACATTTATTGACTGACCTTTACTGTAGAGGTTGTAAATTAAGGAGTGGATTTCTACAATTAGGTCCTGCCTACATGACTGCAGTGACTGAACCCTCTTGAGAGAAGCCCAACTATCTGAAGCAATGATTACATTATTCCTATAATTTATCTCCAACCACTGTAAACCTAATATAATGGTGACTAGCTCAACTGTGTATACTGATAAGTGATTACTTGTTCTTTTACTGATAGATATTTTATACTGAGGAATGTATACCACAGCTCCACTACAACCAGTTGTGGGATCCTTGGAACCATCGGGAAATGCCATCAGCCTGTTTCTGAAGTTTTGTTCAATATATTTATGCACTATATAATCTGTTGCTGATTGCTTGTGTTGCCTCCTCAGTTGCTGTATTTCAAAATCTACCAGTGGCATCTTAAGCAGCCATGGAGGAATAACAGACCACAGGACCGTTGGGCTAAAATCTATGTATTTTAATCCTGCCTGATCAACAATGGCATCACTTATCCATCCAAAGCCACCGATGTTGGACTCATTGTGTTCCCAGCAATCATCAGGGATAGCTTTTGCAGGATGTGACCTCTTATGAACATGACAGACATGAACGCAACACATCCATAGTCTAGTGTAGCTCTCATTAGTCCTCGATACACCCTCAACAGAAAGGCCCTAGAGGCCCCCCCCAGTCCTGTCCTGCCAGACATCTCAAAATATTATTTAATTTCTTACATTTTCCTTTAGTTTTTTCAATATGCTGCTTCCAAGTTAGTTTTTCATCAAATAACACACCTAAATACCAAACTGCCTTTACTTGCTCTAACTTTTGGCCATAAAGATTTAAAGAAATTTCTTTGTGACTTTTAGAGAAGCAAATTATTTGTGTCTTTGAGACCGATAATTTAAAAGCCCGCCGGTTTGCCCACTGTTCAACCTGGTCTATTGCTGCCTGCATTTTCCTCTGAATGTACACAAGATTACATCCCCTTATCAGTCCTTCCAGGATGTTGCGGGATGTTTTTATGATTGTTGCGGGCCAAAAAGCCTGAATTCACGGGAGCTTTTTTAAAGTTGTGGGAAAAGTTGCACTGTTTTTAGAATGTTTCTGCACTAAAAGTTATGGAAGAATTCCAAATTTTAAAGCAGATGCTTTTTTCCAGTTTACTGCAGTGCTATTCAATATAACAATACAAGAAAAGCACAGGATTGTCAAACATTTCCTATTGTAGTGATTTGTAAATTAAGCAGAAACTTCTGCTATACAGAAAAATTCATGCACGTTAAAGAATACAGATTTGGAAATCATTGGCCAGGATTGGCCAAAATTGCGGGAAAGGTGCAGTGATTGGACAAAGTTGCAAGGTCGTGCAATAGTTGCGCTGATTGGCTGATTTCACCTGAACTGGTGCGATCGCAATAACGCGAAATCCTGGAGGGACTGCCTTATCCATAAGGCCCCATCATCTGCGTACAAGGCCTTCCCTATACCACTATCGATTCCTTCAGCTACACATGCTGCCTTGGGGGTTACCATTTTCAACTTGATATGTTTTGGAGTGCTCTGTACCAACTCTTACCTCAATCGTTCTATCATACAGGAAATCTAATACCCAATTGTATAGATTACCTTCAGTACCAAATTGATTTAACCTGTTGCACTTCTGTGTACCGCGGGCGGGCACGTCTCTGCGTCCTAGAGCGCACGAGGGCGCACGAGAGCGCTGCATCCTAGAGCGCACTGAAAAAAAAAGCGGCATTTCCGTTCTTCCACTACAGACACAGCCGCAAACAGATTAGATATGATTGACCTCTCATTCGACTAATAAGAGCCTTGAATTGGGTTTCTGAAACCTTGAAGAACCAATGACTGAAAACCTAGCAAGAAGGACCCACCTACCAACGCTGCGAATGCAGCAGCACGGAGACCACCCACAAGTGCGACCTGTGTGACAGGGACTGCCATTTGCGCATCGGCCTGTTCAGCCACAGGCGGTGCTGTCCCAGCAGAGTAGACGTTTAGGATTCTTTTCCATGGTCATCATAGACCGTCCACATGCTGTTGTGAACAGGTAAGTGTTATAAGCTAAATTATTCTTTATCCCTGAAAATTGTAATCAAAAATGACTTTTGACCGTATCGGTAAATTACAACTGTGCGGCGTACATCATGTAGCGATGGCCGATGTCCGTCCTCTGTAGCGGGGGGGGGGGGGGGGAGTTGTTATCTTCTACATTACAAATATTTTAGAATAATTTTTAGTGCACTGTAGGTTATTTTTTCTTGTGAAAAAAAGCCACACATTTTTTACGTGGCATGCTTCTTTATGTGTGGGGGCTTGTTTGTTCATTCATTCATTCATGAATGAATAAACAACCCCCCCCACACACACACACACAGCCCTGAGTGTCACCTTTCATTAGAGCCCAAGATGAAGCTTCTATATTGAATCATTCAAAAGTTACAGACATTTTTCCAAACTGTGCCATTTGGCACAATTTGGCACAGTTCAAAAACGCCTGGGAACTACCTGAGAACAAAGCTGTGTAATATATTCATTTTTTGCGGTGTTGTTACAAAATTTTGACCTCAGCTGGACAACACTTGGTTCTACATTTCTGTTGCATTTTCCAGCCCGGATCTGAAGCTGTGTGTTATTTGCAAGCATTTGTATCCAAAAAAACACCTAGGCGAAATGTATTTTCTTCAAGTTCACTATGTTTAGATGACTGTTACTCAGTGGCCGGAGCACTTAGAGAGATTATGACTGTTTTGTCAAAAAATTCAAAGTGTTTTCTTTTAAATGAGACCAACCCCATGAAGATGCTGCAAAGGGTTGAAGAACAGCTTTTGATTTACTTTGGGCACATTATTTTTTGGCGTTTTTAGGGAAATTGACCAGAGTGCAAGGGGGTTAATTTAAACAGCACCCCTTCCTTCCACAGCATGTCATACGCTTTTTCTATATCAAAGAAGACAGCTATCACATTTTCCCTATTTACTTGGGCTTTCCTAATTTGAGATTCTAGGAGCAAAATGGAATTCATAGTATTTCTCCCTTTTTGGAACCCACTCTGAAAAGGAGAAAGACGACTTCTTTTAGATTTGATTGGTGATTGGCAACCAGCTTACAGGTGCATTACCGCCACGTACTTCACTCTACGTATATCATCACTCTTATCTGGTCAGGAGCTGTAGTCCTTCTATCATCATTGCTGTGTCCAATCAAACCTCAACTCTATCTTCAGACATCACTCTTCTTCGTCTCCTCGTACTTCACTCTATATCATCCCTCTATCTGGTCATTCCCTCCCTTCCAAAATGTAATTCAGCCTGGACTCGCTAAAAGATCATAGGACATGATGTTCCTATGATGACTGCATGCTGTCCTATGATGTCCCTATGTATAACAACTCCTCTAATATGTGAAAAAATTATCCGTCCTCGGACTGCGTCACTCATGATCATAGGACTCGCTGTGACATCATCAAAGATCAAAGGCAGGCATCACTCACGCTCACTCACGATCATAGGACATCACAGATCAAAGGCAGGCATCACTCACATTCATAGGACTCGCTATGACATCATCAAAGATCAAACAGGCATCACTAGGGATCATAGGACTCACTATATCAGCAAAGATCATAGGACTCGCTATGACATCATCAAAGATCAAATGCAGGCATCATAGGCGTCGCAGCCATTCCTCGCATGAGGATGGATAATTTTTTCACACATAAGGAGTTGTTCAGAACTTCTTGTACAAAGATATACAGTGATGATAATGAAGTCAGTGGCGGTAATGCACCTGTAAGCTGGTTGCCAACTGCCAATCAAATCTAAAAGAAGAAGAAGAAGATAGCTGAAGTGCTATAACACTATGTAAAATGCTGAACAGTTTTAGCTGAAAGGCTAAAAATGCTGAAATAGCTGAAAAATGCTAAATTTGAGCCTTAAACTATAAAAATGCTAGCTTACATGCTTAAACAGTCTAAATTTGAAAAATGTTAGCATAACAGCAAAAATAGCTTAATGTTGTAGGAAGTTAGCTCAAAAATGCTAAATATAAGTGTAAAACTTAAAAATGCTTGCTTCCATATTATGCCTTCTCCCTATCAGAGAAGGCGTCTTGTCTAATGGGAGCTTAGACATTTTGCTTCCTTTACATCACTTCTGTTTTAAACAAACAGTAAGTTATTCAAAAATGAACCTTGACTTGTGCTGAAATGTACAGAGACAATCAGTGTGGACTGGGTTCTCAAGACAAAGCTCATATACAACAAAAGAGAAAAATATTTTTTACCTTGAAATTGGTTGTAAGGTGAGGTGTGGTATTCAGCAAGTCTGCTTAAAAGTGTCCTAATGCCTTCTTCTTCTTCTTCTTTTGATTGGCAGTTGGCAACCAGCTTATAGGTTCATTACCTCCACGTTCTTCTTCTTCTTCTTTTACATTTTATTGGCGGTTGGCAATCAGCTTACAGGTGCATTACTGCCACGAACTTCACTCAATCCGTGTACTTCACTTCTTCTTTCAGATTTGATTGGCAGCTGACAACCAGCTTACAGCTGCATTCTTCGTCTTCTTTTAGATTTGATTTGATTTGCGGTTGGCAACCAGCTTACAGGTGCATTACTTCTTTTAGATTTGATTGGCGGTTGGCAACCAGCTTACAGGTGTATTACCGCCACTGACTTGATTATCATCACTCTATATCTTTGTATAAGGAGCCACGTACTTCACTCTTACATCTTTGTGACGTTGTCCACATAGCTTTGTGACATTTTCTTCATAGCTTTGTGACGTTTTCCTCAATGCTTTGTGACATTCTCCTCATAGCTTTGTGACGTTTTCATCATAGCTTTGTGACATTTTCCTCATGGCTTTGTGACCTTCTTCTTCTTTCATCTCTTGGCAGTTGATTCACCAGCCCATGATGTCTGTGAACTTAAAGATCCCCTACTTAACAAGTCCTAAACTGATTCCCAATGTAGCCCCTTACTGCCAAGATATTTTTCTGCTGCTTTCACAATGATTTTGTTTTTTTCTGTTTCCTTGTAAGTCTGCGCAGTGCAGTTTATTACATCTACCACAAAAAAGACAAAATTATTTTCCTTCAAAACCAGAGTATCTTCCTTAATTCTACTGCTTGCTCTGCAAGACTGCACACTTTCCCGTTAGAGTCCACTCCCACTTATTTAGCTGGTACCTTTGTTGCAGTTCTGCATATGTTAATCCCTGGAAGACTTTTATCTGCTGAATTTCTGCTGCTCTTTTGCTGGCTTCACAACCTCGATATGCAGAGGTTGTGATTACCACCGCAGTTACAGCACTTTAATTTGGCTCCTCTTTCACACTTTCCGTATTCATGTTCACCAGAACATCTGGCACCTTTGCATATTGCTGCTACATGACCAAACTTTTGACATTTGAAACATCTGAGTGGAGGAGGAATGTAAAGTCTGACATTATAGCTCATGTAGCCAATATACACCTTACTTAGCAGTCTTGTGTCATCAAATTTTAACACTGCCGATAGACTATGACATTTTTCGCCATTTCTATTAGTTTTCAATCTTTGTACTTCTGTCACTTTTGCTTCAGTTTTTCATTATCTCATCAGTTGAGACAGCCGTTGAAATGCCCGATATCACTCCTCTCATTGCCTTATTTCCTTCCAATACTGAACACTGCACATTTTTCCCCTCCATCTTATTGACTCTGATTTCTTTTCCTTGTTGAACACTATCTTTACATGTAACTAGTAACGAACCACTACGAAGAATTCTTACATTCAAAACTTCTCCAAGTAACTTATTAATTGCATTTGTGAGCTTACTTGGGTTCCACTGACGAAATGATGCTCCTTCCTAAGTTTAGTGATTACACTCCTTCTGTTTATTCCGGGATTGTTCATCAGCACTTGAAAACGCTCTTGACTGATTTTCTTTACGTCTACATTTGCTTCTTTTAGACTCCACCGAGCTCCAAACCTCCTCTTCCCCGTTTCCCACCTCCATTCCTCCTAGTTGAATTTGTGTCCTGGTTGAATCGTCTTCTTTTTCTTCAGCAGAGAGTTGCCTCCTCTTCATGCCATGGCCAAACGCCGTCTGACTCGGTGCATTACCGCCACATACTTCACTTTATATCACTCTTCTTCTTCTTCTAGATCTGATTGCCAGCTCACCACTCTGTGTGTCTGTTTTTCCTCATAACTTTTCCACGTACTTCACTTCTTCTTTTAGATTTGATTGGCAGTTGTCAGCCAGCTTACAGGTGCTTTACTGCCACGTACTTTACTCTATATCATCACTCTATCTGATCAGGAGCTGTAGTCCTTCTATCATCATTGCTGTGTCCAATCGAACCTCAACTCTATCTTCAGACATCACTCTTCTTCGTCTCCTCATACTTCACTCTGTATCATCACTCTATCTGGTCAGGAGCTGTAGTCCTTCTATCATCATTGGTGTGTCCAATCAAACCTCAACTTTATCTTCTGACATCACTCTTCTTCGTCTCCTCGTACTTTATCTCATCACTTCACTCATGTTGGTCAACCAGGCTGGTCTTCTTCTTCTTTTCCTCCATGCAGGTGCATTCCTCATGTACTTCACTCTATATCATCACTCTATATATCTTGGCCATGGCAACTGCCACCAATATCACTATTATGAAACTAAATGTGTCCGATCAGAGGAGCCTCTGTGATGTTGTCACTGATGATTTCACAAAGGCATTCTAAGAACTGAATTGAATGTTTACTATTCCAAAGCAACAGTAACCATGGTGACCAACATTATGAATCATTTATAACATAAGGACTACAGCTCCCGACCAGATAGAGTGATGATACAGAGTTAAGTATGTGGCGATAATGCACCTGTAGTCTGGTTGTCAACCGCCAATCAAACCTGCCAGTCAAATCGCAAGGTCTGTGGTGGACTATGCCAGTCGGTGCATCGTGACATGCACTACACAAAGAGCAGAGATAAACAAACCTATCATCTGGTCAGTCACTGCAACAGATACTGGAGTCAGTTTGTCTTGGCTTGTCCTTGCCACTGATAATACCTTTATCTGCCAAGAATGTGCTGCTAGTCCAGCAAAAGCTAGCGGTACTCAAATACTTTGCAAGCAGTTTCATGAAATGGTCAATCAGAAAGCAACTCATACTGGCTCGGATGTCACCCGGGCTTACAAGGTCCATGCTGATCTGTTCACACTCCGACAGGCAGCGAAAAGTAAGCTAGGAGCAGGAAGACAAAAGAAGAGGAAAACAGCAGCCTTGTGTGTAATAGAATGAAATGTACATACTCTGTTGGACAGAACAACATCACAGCGCCCAGAAGGACAGACCGCACTTGTGGCCCTGGAAAGGAACAGGTACAATGTAGACATAGCTGCACTGAGTGAAACATGATTGCCTGGATATGACAGCTTGGAAGACCATGGGTACATCTTCTTTTGGAGTGGGAGATCAACTCAAGAAAGAAGAGAAGCAGGAGTGGGCTTTGCAGTTAGAAAGGAGATAGCAGCAATGCTTGTTGAGGAACCGGTGCCAATCAATGACAGGATAATGACTATGAGACTCCCACTACAGCGGAAGATGTATGCCACACTCATCAGTGTATATGCCCCAACAATGACCAACACAGAGGAGCTGAAGGAAGAGTTCTACAGTGATTTACGTGAGACTATCAGGTGTGTACCAACTGATGACAGGCTGATACTCTTTGGAGATTTTAATGCCAGAGTTGGTTCGGACACTGAGAAATGGAAAGGAGTGCTAGGCAGTCATGGAGTAGGCAAGTGCAATGCTAATGGAGAACTTCTACTTGCACTATGTTCAGAGTACAACCTTGTGATAACCAACACTCTATTTTAAAGTACAAGGACACACACAAGAAGACATGGATGCACCCAAGATCCAAGCACTGGCGCTTGTTAGACTACATCATAGTCAGGCAGAGAGATATAAGGGATGTATTGGACACCAGAGTAATGAGAGGTGTGGACTGTGGTACTGATCATGTTATGCTGAGATCTAGATTAAGAATTTGGAGATGAAAACAGCATGGCAGGACGGGTGCGAAGCCACCACGGAAGCTAAACACTAGTGCACTGAAAGGCCAAAAGAAGCAGAAAGAACTTACACAGGAAATGGATGAAAACTTGAAAGACTGGGACAGCAACAACTCAGAGAATGACATAGAAGAGAAATGGGCAACACTGAAGATACGGTGTATCAGACTGCGAGTGATGTATTAGGCCACCCTGAGAGGAAACATCAAGATTGGTTTGATGAGCATGATGAACACCTAAACAAACTACTAGAAGTGAGGAATACAGCTAGGCAGGAAAACCTACAGTGTAGCATAACACAAGGTCGAAGAAGAAATACTCAAAGGCTCAGAGTGAGCTACAGAAGTACACCAGAGAGATGAAGTTCAACTGGTGGGATGAAAAAGCGGAGGAACTTTAAACTGCAGCAGACAGGAAAGACATGAAAACATTCTTCACAGGTTTGAGACATATCTATGGCCCTAAACCAAGAGGATTGTTCCAACTAAAGGCTATGGATGGTGAAACAGTTTTGCAGGAGAAAGACAAGATCCTGGATGGATTCGCAGACCACTTTGACCAACTACTAAACAACCCTGGAGACCTCACTGGAGAGGCTAAAGAAGCTCTAGTGCAGTGACCAGCTGCATCAAGTCTGGATAAACCACCAAATTTTGATGAACTAATGGCAATTATCAGGACAACACAGGATGGTAAAGCTCCAGGAAGAGATGGAATTCCAGCAGAAGTGTGGAAATTTGGTGGTGTTCAGCTGACCAACTGTCTGCACAAGCTCATCCAAGAGATATGGGATGAGAAGATATGGGAAAGTACCTCAAAACTGGAAGGATGCAAGTATTGTGCCTTTGTTCAAGAAAGGTGACAGGAAAGATTGTGGAAATTACCGAGGTATATCACTGCTAGCCACTGTTGGGTAAGATTCTCTCACGTGTACTACTGAACAGACTCAATGAACACATCTCGCAGAATGTACTACCAGAAACCCAGTGCGGCTTTAGAAGTGAAACAGGTTCAAGAAAAGTGTATCGAACAGAACATGCCGCTTTATGTAGTCTTCATAGATTTCAGTAAAGCCTTCGATACTGTTTTGCGACAAGGACTTTGGTAGGTACTCAAGAAATATGGCTATACAGAGAAGTTTGTCAGCCTGATCGAGGCACTCCATACAGGTATGCAAGCAAATGTGGCAATGAGTGGCTCAGTATCTAAAGACTTTTCAGTAAGCAACGGGGTGAAACAAGGGTATGTGCTGGCGCGTACACTCTTCTCGCTGTATCTGGCAACCATGCTTGAAGTGGCCTTCAAAGACACTTCAGAAGTATACATTCAAACAAGGAAAGAAGCAGACTTGTTCAATGTGGCACAGTTTAAAGCCAAGAGTAAGACATCGATAAAGATAGTAAGAGAAATGCTCTTTGCCGACGACAGTGCTCTAGTTGCACACAGTGTGGAAGATATGCAATCTTTAGTGGAGAAATTTGCAAGAGCAGCTAGCCAATTCAGCCTCAAAATCAACATCAAGAAGGCAGAGTGCCTTTATCAACTACCAAAGTTTCAATTATCAACATCACTACCAGAAGAGATCAGCATTGGCACAGAGCCACTAGTCAAGTGCAAGACTTTCAAGTGTCTAGGGAGTACTGTTTCAGAGAATGCTAGGCTGGAGGGTGAACTATCTCTCAGAATGGGAGGAGCGAGCGCTGTGTTTGGAAACTTGAGGGAGAGACTGTGGAACAATCGACATGTGTCTATCTGTGTGAAATGCAAAGTGTACAGAGTGACAGTACTGGCTACTCTATTGTATGGTGCTGAAACTTGGACTGTCTACAGAGTGCAGGTGAAGAAACTCCACACATACATGATGAGACACCTTCGAGCCATAATGAACATCTCATGGAAAGACAAGATAACCAATGTAGAAGTGTTGAAACGAGCTGGTCTACCATCAATGGAGGACATGCTAATACAGATGAACCTGAGATGGCTCGGACATGTTGAGAGAATGGACCGCCAGCATCTCCCTCGGCAGTTATACAATCAGGGTAGACCAAGGCTCAGATTTAAAGACGCTGTAAAAAGAAACTTGAAGAAGTTGGATATAGACAGGAGTTCCTGGCAGCAGAAGGCTAAGGACAGAGCTGTGTGGAGGAATCTGATCAGACCTAAATTAAACAGTCATTGTCACCCACGACAGACTGCTATGATGATGGCTAGTGCATACCTGTGCATGCCTGTAGAAACCAAATATAAGCAAGTATTTATGCATGCCCGTAGAAAGCAGGTGTAAGCAAGTTTGTAAGCAAGCGCATCAGCACTCGTTCAGTGATGGCTGTCTTTGATCTTTGATGATGTCATAGCGAGCCCTATGATCTTTGATGATGTCATAGTGAGTCCTATGATCATTGGTGATGGATGCCTTTGATCTTTGCTGATGTCATAGTGAGTCCTATGATCTTTGATGATGTCATAGTGAGTCCTATGATCATGAGTGACGACTGCGTTTGATCTTTGATGATGTCATAGCGAGTCCTATGATCTTTGACGATGTCATAGCGAGTCCTATGATTGTGAGTGATGCCTGTGTTTGATCTTTGATGATGTCATAGTGAGCCCTATGATCTTTGATGATGTCATAATGAGTCCTATGATCATGGGTGATGGATGCCTTTGATCTTTGCTGATGTCATAGTGAGTCCTATGATCTTTGATGATGTTACAATGTCCTATGATCGTGCGTGATGACTGCATTTGATCTTTGAGGATGTCATAGTGAGTCCTATGATCTTTGACGATGTCATAGCAAGTTCTATGATTGTGAGTGATGCCTGCATTTGATCTTTGATGATGTCATAGCGAGTCCTATGATCATGAGTGATGGCTGCCTTTGATGTCCTATGATCATGAGTGAGCGTGAGTGATGCCTGCCTTTGATCTTTGAAGATATAGCGAGTCCTATGATCGTGAGTGATGCCTGCCTTTGATCTTTGATGTCCTATGATCGTGAGTGATGCCTGCCTTTGATCACACACAGACACACACAGATGCCCGTAGAAAGCAGGTGTAAGCAAGCACGTCACCACTTGTTCAGTAATGCCTGCCTTTGATTGATGATATCATAGTGAGTCCTATGATCGTGATGCCTGCCTTTGATCTTTGAAGATGTCACAGCGAGTCCTATGATCTTTGATGATATCATCATATAGACACCATAGGCGGATGGTATAGCGAGTCCTATGATGCCTGCATTTGATCTTTGATGATGTCATAGCGAGTCCTATGATCTTTGACATCTTCAAAGTGAGTCCGATGATCGTGAGTGATGCCTGTCTTTGATGATGTCATAGCGAGTCCTATGATCTTGAGTGATGCCTGCATTTGATCTTTGATGTCCTATGAACTGAGTGAGCGTGAGTGATGCCTGCCTTTGATCTTAGCTGATGTCATAGCAAGTCCTATGATCATGAGTGATGCCTACCTTTGATCTTTGATGTTGTATGATCGTGAGTGATGCCTACCTTTGATCACACACAGACACACACACAGATTTTCTTGGATCACTCTGTACTATGGTGTCTATATGATGTCATATAGGCATCATGTAGAGATCATAGGAACATCATGATCGCTAAAAGATCATAATCTTTTAGCGAGTCCTATGTTTGTGACACACAGACAGTGAGATTTCTTGAATTATATATCGAGTGATTTGCAGCTGTGAAAACAGAAAATGTAATAACTATGCCGGGCCAGTAGAGGTCAGAGTTCAACTTTTTTAGTCACCCATGCTACCATGCCACAGGCACCGAGGCACAGCACCTTGAATGTTTTTTTATTTAGATGGTGAAGCCAATGGAATTGATTGAAACATCACCTTATAAATTCAAGAAATCTGTGTCTGTCTGTGTGTCACGATCGTAGGACATCATAGGATACCCTATGATGTTCCTATGATGTCTGCATCATAGGACAGCCTATGATGTTCCTCTTCCTTGATGTCTTTATGATGTCATTTACAGTGAGGCCTACCTGTCATGGTTTATTAAGCTGACAGCTCACACGCACGATGTAACAGCACCGGAAAGTAACCACACGAGGGGGCACTTTTGAAAGTTTATTAATTTGCAAAACAAGCGCACAGCTAGAGAAACAGTCACTCGCCAGAGGAACCACCCTGTGGAGAGAAGACAAAAACTGTGAGTGGAGGAACAGAGCAAGGGGAAATGGGTGATCCAAATTGCCACTTACTTGGGTATCCAGGGAGAACTGGCAGGGCCCCAGCGGGGAATAGGCAAACCAGTAGGGTGTGGGGGATGAGCTGGTGGTGCCTGACCGGGTGGAGATAGGAAGCTGAGGAAATTGTGAGATGTGGCAGGAGAGCACGCACAGTCCTGGAGACACACCTGCACGGTGGCAGCAACCTGAGGAGAGAAGAACAACAAGGTAAGACGGCATGTTGTCAAATAATACTTGCTTGTCTGTTAAATGGGCAGTATACCCAGACGAGCCAGCGTTGAATGTGTGGAGAGAGCCTCCTTACGCTCGCTGGCTGATGAGCAGACGCAGGTGCGTCTTCTGCCTCAGGTGCAGTGATGAGTTGATGAAGATGAGGCAAGATGGGAGGGGCGTGCTCTCGCTACCCATGACACTGCCTTGATGCCTATATGAAGTAATATAGACCATGATGTCCTATGCTTACCTTGATGTCTTTATGATGTCATATAGACCATCCCTCACCTGTTGGTTGCAACATCTGTGATTGGTGTCAATGCTGGACGCACTCCTGATTCCACGAATCACACTCACCATCTCACAACATGTTTCCATTCACCTTGCCACGTAAACAGTTTCCAGTAAGACCCTGCTTTGCCACGGCTGTGAATAAGTCACAGGACTAGTCTTTACAGCGCATTTGTGTTTTCTGCACAACAGATTTCCTCAACCATGGCCAATTCTACGTTGCTGCGAGCAGAGTTGGCAGATCAAGCAGTTTTTGTATCGTAGTCTTGCTCAAGATGAAGAAACTAAGCAAAACCGTCACATTCTGAGCAATGTTGTTTTTAAAGAGGTGCTGACACAGTAAAAATGTGTAACCTTGAAGAATGGCAGTCTACACTACAAATGTGTAAAATGCCAAGCAAAGCACTGATTTTATCCAGGTGCTCCGGTTTCTTGGTTTCTACGGACATGCATGGGTCTTCCTGAACAGAGTTGAAAACCACTTTTTGCTCAGATCTATATTCATGATCCTGTCCATGAACTGGAATTACAACGCACCTATCCCTCAACCAGTGGTCTGAACGAAGAAGAAGAAGACCCACCAGATGGAGAGCAATAGAGTGAGGAGAACTGCTGCACGTCAGAAAAGATGCCGTGAAGATGAAACACCTCAGGTTCGAGCAGTATGCCGCAGACTGTGATCAACACAGCCGTCTGAGACAGGAGGAGACCCTTCAGCAACGGGCATGCAGAAATACTTGCTTATACTTGGTTTCTATGGGCATGGGTGGATATGCACGGGTATGTACTAGTATATAAAAATTTTGGGGAGTATATTCATTTTAATTGTATTTATTCCTCCAATTATGGAGAGAGGCAAAGCTGACCAACTTGTAATATCCACCGACAATTTGATTAGTATGGGCTCGTAATTGCTGAGAGTTTTTAACAGGGGTTTTGATTGTAATGCCCAAATAGATAAATCCATCTTTTGCATTATTAAATGGATGTGGTATTACTGTATTTCTTCTTTCCTGGTCACTTAGGAACATAATTGATGATTTATCTTTATTCACTTTAAACCCGGAGAAAACACTAAATTGGGTAATCAATTGTAAACTAGTGCATACCTGTGCATGCCCGTACATACCTGTTCATGCCCGCAGAAACCAAGGAAAAGCAAGTATTTCTGCATGCCCGTAGAAAGCAGGTGTAAGCAATGTTGTAAGCAAGCACATCAGCACTTGTTCAGTGATGCCTGCCTTTGATCTTTGATGGTGTCATAGCGAGTCCTATGATCTTTGATGGCGTCATAGCGAGTTCTTTGATCATGAGTGATTACTGCCTTTGATCTTTGAAGATGTCATAGTGAGTCCTATGATCTTTGATGATGGCATAGCGAGTCCTATGATCTTTGATGATGTCATTGAGAGTCCTATGATCGTAAGTGATGGCTGCATTTGATCTTTGATGATGTCATAGCAAGTCCTATGATCGTGAGTGATGTGTGCTTTTGATCTTTGATGTCCTATTATCGTGAATGATGCCTGCCTTTGATCACACACAGACACACACACAGAGTTTCTTGAATCATTTGATACTAGGGTGTCAATATGAAATCATATAGACATCATGTAGAGATCATAGGCACATCATAGGCGATCCTATGATCTTTTAGTGAGTCCTATGGCCGTAACAGACAGACAGACACACAGAGATTTCTTGAATTATAGATATAGAGAGAGGAGGACCGGGAGCTCTTTGGCTGCTCTTAGGACACAGTCCAAGGACAGATAATTTTTTCACACCTAAGTTGTTCAGAACTCCTTATAAGAACTTATACAAAGATATAGAGTGATGATAATCAAGTCAGTGGCGGTAATGCACCTGTAGGCTGGTTGCCAACCGCCAATCAAAACTAAAAGAAGAAGAAGTGAAGTTTACAGAGTAGGACACAGGCATGAACAACACCAATAGCTGCTTCTTCTTCTTCTTCTTCTTCTTCTTCTTCTTCTTTCAGATTTGATTGGCGGTTGACAACCAGCTTACTAGTGCATTACTGCCACGTACTTCTCTCTATATCATCACTCTATCTCAACACCAATAGCTTCTTCTTCTTTGTCTTTAGATTTGATTGGTGGTTGGCAACCAGCTTACAGGTGCATTAAAGCCACTGACTTGATTATCATCACTCTATATCTTTGTATAAGGAGTTCTGAACAACTCCTTATGTGTGAAAAAATTATGTGTCCTTGGACTATGTCAGAGGTGCGACCGTCTGGTGCTGACCTCCTACTATAGCTCACCTAGAAACAGGCAGATATAGAAGTAGGGAAGTGATGATATAGAGTGAAGTACGAGGAGACAAAGAGGAGTGGTGTCTGGAGATGGAGTTGGGGTTCGACTGGACATAGCAGAGATGGTGGAAGAACTGCAGCTCCTGACCAGATGGAATGATGATATAGAGTGAAGTATGAGGAGATGAAGAAGAGTGATGTCTGAAGATAGAGTTGAGGTTAGATTGGACACAGCAATGATGATAGAAGGACTACAGCGCATGACCAGATAGAGTGATGATATAGAGTGAAGTACGTGGCCGCAATGCACCTGTAAGCTGGTTGCCAACCGTCAATCAAATCTAGAAGAAGAAGAAGAAGAAGTAGGACACTGACAAAAGTTTCTTGAAAGAAAAATCTATAAGAAGTGGATATAATTCAACTAGGAGGAATGGAGGTAGGAAGTGGGGAAGAGGAAGTTTGGAGCTCGGTGGAGTCTAAAAGAAGCAAACGTAGATGTAAAGAAAATCAATCAAGAGCGTTATCAAGTGCTGATTAATCAGAAGATGAACAATCCCTGAATAAACAGCAGTGTAAAGTAATCATTAAACTTACTCAGGAAGGAGCATCATTTCGTGAGAGGAACCCAATTAAGCTCACAAATGCAATTAATGAGTTACTTGGAGAAGTTTTAAATTTGCAAGAATTCTTCATAGTAGTTCATTAATAGTTAATGTAAAAATAGTGTTCAACAAGGAAAAGCAATCAGAGTCAATAAGATGGAGGGGAAAAATGTGCGGTGTTCAGTATTGGAAGGAAATAAGGCAATGAGAGGAGTGATAGCGGGCATTTCAACGGCTGTCTCAACTGATGAAATAATGAAAAACTAACTGGAGCAAAAGTGACAAAGGTACAAAGATTGAAAACTAATAGAAAACTAATTGGCTACATGAGCTATGAAGTCAGACTTTATGTTCCTCCTCCACTCAGATATTTGAAATGTCAAAAGTTTGGTCATGTTGCAGCGATATGCAAAGGTAGACAACGATGAGCCAGATGTTCTGGTGAACATGAATATGGCAAGTGTGAAAAAGGAGCCAAATTAAAGTGCTGTAACTGCGGTGGTGAACATAGCTCTACATATTGAGGTTGTGAAGCCAGCAAAAGAGCAGCAGAAATTCAGCAGATAAAAGTCTTCCAGGGATTAACATATGCAGAAGCTGTGAAAAAGGTAACAGCTAAAAAAGATGGAGTGGACTCTTACAGGGAAAGTGTGCAGACTTGTAGTGCTTGCAGAAGAATTAAGGAAGATACTCTGGTTTTGAAGGAGAATAATTTTGTCTTTTCTGTGGTAGATGTGATAAACTGTACTGCGCAGATTTCCAGTAAAACAGAAAAAATCAAAATCATTGTGAAAGCAGAGGAAAATATCATGGCATTAATCAAATCAAATCCAATCAAATCAAATCAACCTTTATTGTCATATTGCTGTACATACAAAAGTAGTGCAGGCAAGATGAAATTGCGTTTCTCTCGGCATCCATATAAGTAGAAGAACATGATTTAAGACACACTCACACATATCTTCACCCCCCACCCCACCACATCCATTTATGCATCCCTGAGACATACTTGAAAAACTAACTATAATATACAAATAATGTACATAATGTCCATAGGTGCAGTAGTGTATACGAGAGATTCCGGATCAACTGTTCAGCATCCTAACAGCTTGTGGAAGGAAGCTGTTAATCAGTCTGGTGGTTCTGCCTCTGATGCTCCGGAATCGTTTGCCAGATGGCAGAAGTTCAAAGTGTTTATGCAGAGGGTGAGAACAGTCCTTGACAATGTTCAGTGCCCTGCTCCTACAACGGTTCTGAAAAAGTTCTTGGACAGAGGGGAGGGAGACTCCAATTACCCTCTCAGCTCCCTTAACTATCCTCTGCAGGGCTTTTTTGTCTGACATACTGCAGCTGGAGTACCATGTAGCAATGCAGTACGTCAGAACACTCTTCACCACACCTCTGTAGAAGGTCCTGAGGATGCAGATGGGGAGAGAGGCCTGTCTGCGTTTCCTCAAGAAAGTGCAGTCTCTGCTGGGCCCACTTCCTGATCCCCAAGGAATTCTTGCTCCAGGTCAGGTCCTGCGAGATCTGCACTCTGAGGAACTTGATGTTCTCCACTCTCTCCACTAAACGGCCGCCGATGCTGAGGGGGACGTGTTCAGGCTGTGACCGCCAGAAGTCGATAATCATCTCCTTTGTTTTGTCCATGTTGAGCACCAGATTGTGCTCACCACTGATGCGTCAGACGTGGCCATAGGGGCGGTAGTGGAGCAGCATGTGGTCGGGGTTTGGCAGCCGCTGGCCTTTTTCAGCAGGTCCTTGCGTGAGGCCGAGCGAAAATACAGCGCGTTTGACAGGGAGCTGTTAGCGCTCCACTTAGCCATTCGCCATTTCCAATTCTGGCTAGAAGGTCGGCGTTTCACCGCGTTTGTTGACCACAAACCGCTCACTTTTGCGATGGCCAAACTTTCAGAACCATGGTCGGGCCGGCAGCAGAGGCAGCTGGCCGCGATTTCGGAGTTTACTACTGATATTCAACACGTAGCGGGTAAATTCAATGTAGTGGCAGACTGCCTCTCTCGCGCGATAACCGCACCAGTCCGCGCAGAGGTAGATTATACTACCGCAGCCGCTGAGCAAAATAACAGCGCAGAAGCGCACGCAGCCCCAGTTCACGTGGGAATAGACTATGCAGCCATGGCAGCGGATCAGGGTAGCGATGCGGACGTATGCGCGCTCCAGTCTGGACCAACAGGGTTAAGGCTGGAGAACAGGAGGCTGCAAAATGGTATGCCCCCCCTAATCTGCGATGTCTCGACTGGACGACCGCGTCCAGTAGTGCCGGCCGCATGGCGCCACCGCGTTTTTGACTCGATTCAATCCCTGGCGCACCCAGGGGTGCGCGCGTCTGTGAAAATGGTAGCAGAAAAGTTTGTTTGGCCGGGCCTGCACAAGCACGTTAAAGAGTGGGCACGAGCCTGTATGGCTTGCCAGCGGGCCAAAATACACAAGCACACAAAAGCCCCCTTAGAGCCGTTTCACATCCCGGCCAAGAGGTTTGATCATGTGCATGTTGACCTTGTAGGCCTCCTGCCGTCGTCGCAGGGGTACACACACCTTTTGACAATGGTGGATTGAACCACGCGTTGGCCGGAAGTGGTCCCACTGGCATCAACCACAGCTGCAGAGGTGGCCCGCGCGTTTTTAACGGCTTGGATAGCGCGTTTCGGGGTTCCGTCGGATATTACGTCCGACAGGGGACCTCAGAATCAGAATCAGAATCAGAAAAGATTTATTGCCAAGTACATTAACAGATCACTGATAACATACGAGAGAATTTGACTTGACACAGAAAATGAACCTGCATTTCCAGTGACACGGCTGCATCGGGGACGCGCCTGCCAACAGGATAGAGGGTACAGGTAGCATAAGAATAAGAATAATACGAGGAACAATAGGAAGGAGCAAAAAAAACATTGATTCAGAATACTGGTTGCATAATCAATCAATATTATGATTACAAGGGAAAAAAAAGCTCTCGATGCACATACGCAAGACAGGATTCACAGGACACAAGACACAAGAGAGCAGTGTGTGTATCTTTATTCAGTTCATGGATCAATGTGTGTGCGCTGTTGAAGCAATGTTGATGATAATAAGAGAACAACAAGGGCACCTGGCAGGAGATGTTTTGTCTGGCTGCCGCCAATCGTCCTTGCGATTATCTGGGCAGGCTGTCCAGATGGCTGTCCAAGGCCTTGTGCTCGATGATTTTGAAAACACAGACTGCAGACAGCCAGGAGGAATTTTCATGGGGAAATTGAGCCAAATCGGACTGATCACAGAGAAGGCTTTTTATTTCTTCTGTAGATTCAGTACTTAATCCTTCATTGCGGGGCTTTAAGTCCATCGTGGAAAGACCTAAGCGAGACCATGATGTAATCCACCTTCCGAGACAGTTCTCCATTTGTCGCTATCAGGGTCTTCTCCAATATTTCAATTTGACAGATGCACCTCGCCTGGCCAGCATTTTGATAGGTTGTATCCATCTTCAGCAATTTGCGGTACACCAGGACAATCCCAGTTCCAATCAGAAAGATCCCGATCACCATTATCACGAAGACATACAAATCTTCAATATCTTCGATAGAGAGATTAGTGAGACACAAGATCTTCCAATTACTTGTGTCACGTAAATAGCCCGCTGGAGCCGTTCCTGCGGGGCAGACAGCTTCCCCCGGAGCACTTTTCCTTGTTGAAAAAATAGTGTCAATTGTGTTCAAAGCCCAGCTTATTAACTCCATAATTTCTTTCTTTCGACGGTCGCAGTTAGACGCAGACAGACAACAGCAAGCTGGGATCCAGTAGTTGGGGGGGGGGGGAGGAAAAAAAGTCAGAGCAAGAGAGAAGGAAAAAGCGTCTGCTCTCTTGGGAGGGCGGAAGTGAAAAATTTGTGTCTGAGCTTTGGTCAGTGATGGCCCACAGCTTAGGTGTGACAATTCACAGCACTACCGCTTACCACCCCCAGGCTAATGGTTTATGCAAGCGGTTTCATAGATCATTGAAGGCAGCCCTCAGAGCGTCGCTTACGGATGCAAATTGGGTAAACAGACTACCATGGGTTTTATTAGGGTTGTGTTCTGCACCTAAAGAGGACTTAAAAGCCTCCCCAGCAGAGTTGGTTTTTGCACAACCTCTCCGGCTGCCAGGAGAGTTTCTGCCAGATAATCCGGCGCCAGGGCATTCCCCTGCTCAGTGGTCACTGATCGACACGGGAGCAGACATGCTTCCGGGCCCCGTTCACCACACCTTTCCGCGTGTTTTTGTGCCCAAATATTTAAAAAATGCCGAGTTTGTTTTTGTCAGGCACGAGGCTCAGCGCCCAGCCCTGCGTCCACCCTACGATGGCCCATATAGAGTGCTGGAAACAGGTGATAAGCATTTTGTGCTAGATTTGGGGGACAGGAGGGAAACAGTTAGTATAGACAGACTAAAGCCTGCTTTTGTGATGGCCGATGAGACTGTGCGAGTGGCGAGGGCTCCTCGACGCAGCAGACCCCCCAGGGAGCATGCCCCAGACCCCCTGCAGGGATCAACTAACAGTTCTCATCCTCAGATAGCAGATTCACTGCAAGATGGCACCGCAGGAGCTGCGAAGCCCGCCTACAAGCCCAGACAGCATATGGACTGATGTCGTGGTTTTATCTTGTTTTGTGGACTATGTTGTATTGTTTCCTCTTCGACGTTTGGGGGGGGGGGGGGGTTATGTGGCACACATATTTTGGATGCTTTGACTGCATATGTATAGCACAGTGATTGAGATGCTTAAGACTGCATATGTATTTTGTAACCTCACGTCTTAGAAGGAACAATAAGTCTGGACCTCCTGGGGATAACAGTAGGAGGTGGAGGTACCTTTAGCAATGACTCCGAAAGGACTTCCTGACCTCCTGGGGTCAGGTGGAGGAAGAAGAGGCCTGGGGGAGAGGTATTGTCGATGGGGGATTTAATGACAATGTGATTCTGTACTTTGATGTCCCAGGTATAAAAGTGGGGGATTGGAGTAGTTCGCTCTCTTTTCCTGTTTGAGAGATGGTTGGAGATGTGAGATGAGTAATAAACCTGAATTGAGAAATAAATTCAGCCTCTTCTTTTCACGCTGTCCACAGTCAGGACAATTTTTTCATTCAAATTTTAAAGCTAAGGCCAGGGGCGCTGCTATTCTTATTCAATCAATGAATCAATCAATCAATCAATCAATCAAAGACTTTATTCCAGACTCAAGGTCCATCAAAAAAAAGTAAAAAGTAAAAAACAAGACAGTTGAAACAATCAAAAAGTTACAAGAAACACTAAGACACAACTGCTAAGAGAAGTACAAAGACAGTACAGACTTTAAAAAGACTTAAAAAGACAACTGTACCAGTGCCTTCTAAACTGTGACTGACAGTGAATAGAACTGAGCTTAATGCTAGACATGACTTGAATGATTTCATTTCTAGATACATCAAGCCGACAGATGAATTTATACATAAAATTCCTTATTACTGCATGCAGAGTATTTACACGTGATGAGACAAATAACTCGGAAGCACTGCACCATCGAGGCTTTTTAAGTAAAATTCTTAAGGCATCATTGTAGGCAACGTGTAATTTCTGCATACTTAGTTTCCTATAATTTTTCCATAAGTGAGCAGTGTATAAAGGTGTACAATAGGTTTTAAAAAGAACCAGTTTCACCTCATCTGAACAAAAACCAAATCTGCGTGCAAGAATATTTGCTTGCATGTAGATTTTGCAGCGTTGTCTGAAAATATCATCATCATCAGTCATTCTATCATTAATAAAATGTCCCAGATATTTAATTTTATCCCTGACAATTCAAACAATTAATTCAAAACAATTAATTATTGATCGAAATATCCCATTTATTCCCTCTAATGTTGTATTAGATAAAAATGGACGATTTGTAATAGTATCAGGTGAACTTGGCAATAAACATATCACCTTGGCTAATCTGTATGCACCGAATTTTGATGATGTACACTTTTTTCGCAACCTTTTTTCGCAACTTCTAGATTTAAATACTCATTCTCTAATTCTTGGGGGTGACTTTAATTTGTATATGGATCCGATCTTAGACCGCTCATCCTCAAAACCTGCTAGTCTTAATAGATCTGCAACTTATGTTAAGTCTTTTCTTGAGGAATATAGCCTTACAGATCCTTGGCGTTTTTTTACATCCTAACGGCAGGGACTATTCTTTTTTTCTCTCACGTACACCATACTTATACCAGAATAGATTATTTTTTGTTGACAGTTTATTAATTAATAACCTTAGCTCTTGCAGTTATGATAGCATCTCGGTTTCTGATCATGCCCCTCTTGTACTTAAAATGATCCTCCATGGATGTGACTCCATGAGAAAGTATTGGAGATTGGATCCATTATTACTTACAGATGAAAAATTGGTTGCGAATATTTCTTCTAAAATTAATTTTTTTTTGAAAGAAAATAAAACTCCTGGTATGCCAAATAAAACGATATGGGAGGCCATGAAGGCATTTCTTAGGGGGGAATTTATCTCATTGGCAGCATTTAAAAGACGATCCATAATATAGGAACAGAAGGCTATTTTAGATCAAATCTTGGACATTGACAGACAATATGCTCAATCTCCATCACCCGCTCTGTACAAGGAACGTATGACATTACAAACTAAACTTAATTTACTTTCTACTCGACAAATTGAAGGTTGTTTAATAAGGAACAAGAGTGAATTTTATGAACATGGCGAAAAAAACCAGTAAACTTCTAGCTAATCAACTGCGTGGTATTAGAGCTAAGCAAATTATTACTGGAGTTAGGGCAGATAAAGGAGAGGTGACATCTGACCAACAAGTGATTAATGATATTTTCAGGTCATTTTATTCCAAATTATATACCTCAGAATATACAACAAACTTAAAGGATTTGGATTTTTTTTTTTGATTCTATTGATATCCCTTCGATTTCTTCAGAATCTCGGCAAATTCTAGAAGCTCCCATTACAAAAGAAGAAATTCAGCTGGCAATATCATCCATGCAATCAGGAAAATCTCCAGGACCTGATGGGTTTTCCGCTGATTTTTTCAAAAAATTCTCTGACGACCTTGCCCCTTTCCTTTGTCAAGTTTTTACAGAGTCGCTTGACTCCGGTACACTTCCTCCTTCATGTTATCAGGCCTGTATCACTGTGTTGCTTAAAAAAGATAAGGATCCTATTGATTGTGCTTCTTACAGGCCTATTTCCTTGTTAAATACCAATGTTAAAATTTTGTCAAAGTTGTTAGCTTCAAGGTTGGAAAAGATTCTTCCTTTTATAATTTCACAGGACCAAACCGGTTTCATTAAAAATCGCCATTCTTTTTTTAACTTGCGGCGGTTGTTTAATATTATTTATACTCCTCACCACAACATACCTGAATGTCTTATTAGTTTGGACGCTGAAAAGGCATTCGATAGGGTTGAGTGGGAGTATTTGTTTTTTACTTTGGAGAGGTTCGGTTTTGGTCCTTCCTTCTGTTCCTGGATTAAACTTCTCTATGCTAGTCCTTTAGCTTCAGTGTTAACTAATTGTCGCTATTCTGACTATTTTAGACTTTACCGTGGTACGAGGCAAGGCTGTCCTTTGAGCCCGTTGCTCTTTGCCTTGGCAATTGAGCTATTAGCTATTGCAATCCATGGGAGCTGGGACTTTCTAGGCATTCGTAGGGGTGGCATTGAGCATAGGGTTTCACTCTATGCTGACGATCTTTTACTATTTCTCTCCAACCCACTTACTTCATTACCCGCTATACTCAACATTTTGGATAGTTTTAGTAGGTTTTCTGGTTATAAAATTAATCTTAATAAGAGTGGATTGTTTCCAATTAATGAAAAGATTCAAGTTCAGGATCTGGAAAATTTTCCTTTCAAGGTTGTTATTGATCATTTTAATTATCTTGGGATATGTGTCACTAAACAACTTAATTACTTGTTTAAAAATAATTTTCTCCCCTTATTCGACCAGTGCAAGCTAATACTTTCCAAATGGTCCCCATTATCCTTGTCCTTAATTGGCAGAATCAATTCTGTAAAAATGATGTTACTTCCAAAGTTTTTATATTTGTTTCAGTGTCTTCCCATTTTTATTCCTAAATCCTTTTTTTAAGTCTTTGGACTCTCTGATTACCTCATTTATTTGGAATGGTAAACATCCGAGATTGAGGAAAGTTTTTCTTCAAAGACCCAAATCAGTGGGTGGCATGGCTCTGCCTAACTTTCAATATTACTACAGGGCAGCAAATATCAGGTGCATGTTATATTGGAAACATTTCTATCTGGAACCCAAATCACCCATTTGGATCCTTATGGAGTCACATGTGGACAATCAAACCTCCCTACCGGCAATTTTAGGTTCACCACTTCCCCTTGCTTTGTCTACACTGGGTAATAATAAAGTAGTTCGTCAGTCTCTTAGAATTTGGTCTCAATTGAGGAAAAATTTCGGTCTTCAGTTTTTCTCCATTAGAAGTCCAATTGCCGCAAATCATTTATTTACCCCATCAACTATTGATAGTGCATTTCATATATGGCACAGAAAAGGTTTAAAATCTTTTGCGGATTTATATTTTGATGGTCAATTTGCAAGTTCTTCTCAACTTTCCACTAAATTCGACATCACTTCTACACATTTTTTCCGCTTCCTCCAGGTCAGACATTATGTGCAAACCATGACAAAACAATTCCCTCAAAAACCTTTTGATAATCCTCTAGATGATTTTTTATTAGTTAAACCAACTTCTAAGGGGGTAATATCAGTTTTATATAATTTTAATTTCAAATTTACAATCTTCTTCTCTGGCCGCTATTAAATTGAATTGGGAACAAGATCTTAATTTTACTTTTACTGATGAACTGTGGGACTCTATTCTTGGCCAGGTTCACACTGCATCAATGTGTGCTCGTCACGCTCTTATTCAATTTAAGATTGTACACCGGGTGCACCTGTCCAAGGTTAAGTTAGCACGCATTTACTCGGACATAGACCCAACTTGTGAAAAGTGTGGTAGCGCTCCTGGCACTTTGCTTCACATGTATTGGTCCTGCCCTTCATTGATGAATTTTTGGCACTCTGTTTTTATCACTATGTCTGAAGTCCTGCAATATCAAATTAAACCTGATCCATTATGCGCCATTTTTGGTGTGGCTCCAGAACTTGTCTTGCCAAATTCCAAATTAAAAGTATTCAAATTTTCATTATTATTGGCCAGACATGCTGTATTACTGAAGTGGAAAGACTCTTCGCCCCCTTCACATTTACAGTGGATAAAAGATATAATGTCCTGTTTGGATTTAGAAAAAATCAGATATACAGTTCGTGGCTCTGAAAACAAATTCTATAAATTATGGCGCCTGTTTCTTGATTTCTTTGAAAGACTCACGATTATAGTTTCTGAGTAGCTCATATCCTCTTTACCCCCCCACCCCCACCTCATACACACAATTTTTCTTTGTATTTTTTTTATTATTATTATTTTATTTTTTTGTATTTTTTTTGTATTTTTTTAATTATTGTTTATTTAAAGGTTTTTGTATTTTGAAGCATGTACATTTGTTAGCTTTAAATTCTAGTTTTGCACTGTTTGGTTAAAACAAAAATGAAAATTTCTAATACTTTCTACTACTTAGTTTTTTTTGTTGTTTTTTTTTTTCTTTTCTGTCACATTTTGTCTTAGATTTGTTTTTGAATAGTAATCGCTTAACTTAGCTTAGCTTAGTTTTTTTTTTTTTTTTTCTCTGTCACATTTTGTCTTAGCTTTGTTTTGAATTGTAATCGCTCTTGTCTGTTTTCTCTTTTTCTCTTTTGAATTCTTGGATGGAATATGGGTGGGCAATATAAGCTGCGGCTTCAGCCATCACCCATTTCGGATAACTTACGTTGAATTGTATAATCAGAGGAGTCATTGTCTAATTTGACCTTGTTGTTATATTATTCAGTTTCTTCTAACCTGTACTGTACTATCCGAAATAAATTCATTCATTCATTCATTCATTCATTCATACTTTGTATTGTATTGATACTTCAATTAATAATAATAAAAAGACCTTTGAAAGAAAATGAACAATGACAGATCAGCATGGAGACTGGAACCTCTTTGTGAAAGGGACATTGTGAGAATTGAGGATCCTAATGCTTGGACCAGAAAGGCAACAGTTCTCAGTGAGGTGGGTCCCAGATCCTATACGGTGAGAACAGAGGATGGACAAGTGTTCAGAAGAAACAGAAAGAGTCTTTTGAAGATTCTGGAGGACACTGAAGGGCAACCTCAGGAAACTGAGTCTGGAAAGGATGTTAATGTGACACTAGATTTGCAGCACACTGAGCCTCCTTCATCTTCCCCAGGTGTTGTCACTCCAGCTCTGAGGCGATCCACCAGAAACAGGAAGCCACCTGAGAGACTCATAGAACAGTGAACTGCTGAAGTTCTTAAAAAAAAAAAAGAGTTGACAATTACATGTTATGTGTTACAAATGGAATAGTTTTGGCTTTCTTGTTTTGTTTTGGTTATCAGTACACAGTGTATTTGTGAAAAAAAGGAAAAGTTTTCTGTGTACTGCATTAAGACATCTTGAATGTTAGTAAGAAGGTTTATACAGTTGCAGTCTTGAAATGCTGTATATGTTATCAAGTTGTACTAACCTGCTCAGGAAAGGGGCTGTACTGATAGGTGTTACCACTAGGTGGCAGTATGATCACATGAAATAGCAGGTAGATCCAGGAAGGAATAAAAACATGTGGAACCGGAAGAAATAATAAAAAGGAAGCACGTCTTGCAAGTAGGAGATCCTACTTGAGAGAATGAAAAGTGCCGTCGACCCCCTCCTCCGAGACCAGCAGGCCGGCTTCCGCCAGAACAGATTGTGCACTGACCAGATCGCTACCTTGCGCATCATCGTCAAGCAGTCTTTAGAGTGGAACTCCTCGCTGTACATCAGCTTCGTTGACTACGAGAAGGCCTTCGACAGCGTGGACCACAAAACCCTCTGGAAGCTGCTTCACCACTACGGAGTGCCAACCAAACTGGTCAATTTGATCAAGAACTCCTATGAAGGAATAACCTGTCGAGTAGTCCATGAAGGACGGCTAACAGACAGCTTCAAGGTGAAGACTGGAGTCAGACAAGGCTGCCTCCTGTCACCTTTCCTCTTCCTCCTGGCGATCGACTGGATCATGAAGACGTCAACAGCAGACAGAAGAAACGGAATCCAGTGGACACTGTTTGACCAGCTAGATGATCTGGACTTTGCAGACGACCTGGCCCTGCTCTCCCACAGTCACCAGCAGATGCAGGACAAGACAACAGAGTTGGCAGCCACCTCTGCACAAGTTGGCCTCAAGATCCACGAGGGCAAGACCAAGATCCTCAAGATCAACACAGCAAATGAGGACCCAGTCACACTGCATGGGAGTGAGCTGGAAGAGGTAGAGGCCTTCACATACCTGGGCAGTGTCATTGACAAGCAGGGCGGCACAGACGCAGACGTCAGAGCAAGAATCGGCAAGGCGAGGGCAGCATACTTGCAGCTGAGGAACATATGGAGCTCCAAGGTAGTGTCAACACTCACAAAGATCCGGCTGTTCAACTCTAACGTCAAGTCAGTCCTACTGTATGGAGCAGAGACATGGAGGACAACGAAGACCACCATCAGGAAAGTGCAGATGTTCATCAACAACTGCCTGAGAAGGATCCTCCAGATACGCTGGCCCGACACCATCAGCAACGCAGACCTGTGGCAGCGTACCAACCAGCTGCCAGCCGAGGACGAGATCCAGCGCAGAAGATGGGGATGGATTGGGCACACCCTGAGGAAGCCAGCCAGTAACATCACAAGGCAAGCACTCAAGTGGAACCCCCAAGGAAAGCGGAAGAGAGGAAGGCCAAGAAATACCTGGCGACGAGACCTCGATGCTGAGGTCAAGAAGATGGGAAAGATCTGGAGACAGCTGGAGAGAGCAGCCCAGGACAGAGCACTCTGGCGGACTGTTGTCGGCGGCCTGTGCTCCAGGTGGAGCAATGGGCCTAACTAACTACTAACTAACGTCTTGCTAGCATGGTGATTAAGACTAAGTGTCTTTGTTATAAGTAAATAAACACAACAGTTGCGTCATTCATTTAAATAGGTCAAATAAACCAGGTGGGCTCAACTTCACCATGCACTCAATTACTTACCGAGCCACCACCTCTCTGACTACAAAATCTAACATATAAATATCAATTAAATAAAACACTGAAACTCAGTGTTAAAACAGGCATAACGCCACACAGGCCAATAAAATTATTATGCAAACGCTCAATTTAGGCTCGCAACTACACAATTCAGCATGCCTCCTGCACTCACTTTCTCTTTTCTTTTTTTTTTAAACAAATTTACCGAGGCACCAAATAGTGAAACAACATATATTCATTCACATATACATATAGACATTCACATCAGAAAAATAAAATTTTAGGTAACCCCAATGTCTCTGGGTAGCCACCATCTTCTATACAGCCACGGAGGGCCTGGGCATCCCCACGGTATTCTCAAGTCCAGCTGCTGCCGCCCCCAAGGGTCAAAACATCCCTCTCTGGCCAACCTTTCTCCAACCTTCCAAAGTGTTTTTTCTTTTCTGGGCTGAACCCCGCCGTCGACCCGCAGGGAAACCCGACCTGGTCTCCCGTGCCCGCCACATCGTCTCAGGACCTCCTTCCTGCATCATGCTGTCCCACCGACCCGGTTCAAACTCTTATCCTGACGATGGCGTTTGGCGCTCTGCAGGACCGCGCAAATTTTTCCCGCTCCACTCACATGTCCTCCAGTTTCGGCAGTCCTCTTCACGGGGACCCCACAGTGCCTTCCGGTACCCACACCAAGGGCACCACGGTCACCGGCACCGGGGTCAACCCTCGCTGGGTTATCATCACACCAGTCACCATTAACACCCAGCTCGCCAGACCAGCTCGTGTCCCGAACCGTGCCAAGTTGTCCCGCTCTGCTCTCTTCTCTCTTGGTCTCGAACACTTCGACCCCCCCGTGGTCATGCTACAGGGACCGCCGAAGCCCGCTCCTCGGTGCCGCATGCTGCCACCGTGTCCAGCCGTTGCTGCTCACCTTCGTGGTTCACAGCGTCATCCTCACCGGCATCAGCTGGCCATAGCACGCGAGGAGTTCGCCAACCTGGAGAGGTTGGGCATTATCCGACGTTCAAACAGCCCGTGGGCTTCCCCCCTACACATGGTCCCGAAAGCTGACGGATCATGGCGCCCTTGCGGGGATTTTCGCAGTTTAAACAACGCTACAGCGCACGACCACTACCCAATCCCACATATCCAAGATTTCTCGGTTCATTTGGCAAGGGCGCGCATTTTTTCTAAAATAGACTTGGTCCGCGGTTACCACCAAGTCCCAGTGCGTGCTGAGGACATACCCAAAACAGTGGTAATAACTCCGTTTGGTTTATTCAAGTTTTTACGCATGCCATTCGGACTTAAAGGGGCTGCTCAGACGTTCCAACGCATGATGGACGCGGTGCTTCGCGATCTCCCTTTCGTGTTCGTCTACCTGGACGATATTTTAGTAGCCAGCATGTCCGAAGACGAACACGAAAAACACCTGGCCACAGTTTTCCGAAGGTTGGGAGATCACGGGTTAATAATCAACCCAGCGAAGTGTCAGTTCGGGGTGGCACAGATCGATTTTTTAGGACACCGCGTCTCCCCTGAAGGAGCAGTTCTGCTGCCTGACAAAGTGCGCGCTGTGGCAGATTTTCC
The DNA here is from genome assembly GCA_020510985.1 of Pholidichthys leucotaenia. Taxonomy (NCBI): domain Eukaryota; kingdom Metazoa; phylum Chordata; class Actinopteri; order Cichliformes; family Pholidichthyidae; genus Pholidichthys; species Pholidichthys leucotaenia. The sequence continues at coordinate 291,937,218 of CM035847.1, forward strand.
CCGGCCGCAGACAGTCAGGGCGTTGCAGGAGTTTTTGGGAATGGTGAATTTTTATAACCGTTTTCTCCCCCTTGCGGCGCAGCTCATGCAGCCGCTGTATGCCGCGCTCAAAAAAAAGAAACCCGCGGATAAGATCGAGTGGTCCCCGGAGCGGGACCAAGTGTTCTCGGAGGTGAAAGCAGCCTTGGCAAAGGCTGCGTTGTTGGCACACCCAGACCCAACGGCCCGCATAGCGCTCACCACTGACGCGTCAGATGTGGCCATAGGGGCGGTCGTGGAGCAACATGTAGCCAGGGTTTGGCAACCCCTCGCATTTTTCAGCAGGACCTTGCACGATAGCGAACGTAAATACAGTGCGTTCGACAGGGAGCTGTTCGCTCTCCATTTGGCCATCCGCCACTTTCAGTTCTGGCTGGAAGGACGCGTTTTCACCGCGTTCGTTGATCACAAACCGCTAACATTTGCGATGGCCAAGGTCTCGGAACCATGGTCAGGCTGGCAGCAGAGACAGCTGGCCGCGATATCAGAGTTTACCACTGATATTCAGCATGTGGTGGACAAACTCAATGTAGTGGCAGATTGCCTCTCGCGCGCTGTGGCGGCCCCAGTCAGCGTAGGGTTAGATTATGCAGCCATGGCCGCAGAGCAGGTTAATGACGCGGACGTGCGCGCGCTCCAGTCTGGACCACCAGGGTTAAGGCTGGAGAGCAGGGTGCTGCAAGACGGTATGCCGCCCCCCAATCTGCGATGTCTCCACTGGACGGCCGCGTCCAGTAGTACCGGCTGCGTGGCGCCGCCGCATTTTTGACTCGGTTCATTCTTTGGAGCACCCTGGAGTGCGCGCGTCGGTCAAAATGGTGGGAGAGAAATTTGTTTGGCCGAGCCTCCGCAAACAGGTCAAAGAGTGGGCAGCAGCCTGCACGGCGTGTCAACGAGCCAAAGTACACAGGCACACGAGAGCTCCTTTGGAACCGTTTCACATTCCGGCCAAGAGGTTCGATCACGTTCATGTGGACCTCGTTGGACCCCTCCCGCTGTCACAGGGGTGCACACATCTTCTGACAATGGTGGACCGCACCACGCGCTGGCCTGAAGTGGTCCCGCTGGCATCAACCACGGCCGAGGAAGTGGCGCGCGCGTTTTTAACAGCTTGGGTGGCGCGCTTCGGCGTTCTGTCGGACATTATGTCCGACAGAGGCCCTCAATTTGTTTCTGAGCTTTGGTCGACAATGGCCCGCAGCCTGGGTGTCACAATTCACCGCACAACCGCGTACAATCCGCAGGCTAGCGGGTTATGCGAACGTTTTCATAGGTCATTGAAAGCGGCTCTCAGAGCGTCACTGACGGATACAAATTGGGTTGACAAGTTACCATGGGTGTTATTGGGGTTGCGTTCTGCACCTAAAGAGGATCTAGAAGCCTCCCCAGCGGAGCTTGTGTTTGCGCAGCCACTCCGGCTGCCTGGGGAGTTTCTCCCAGATAACCCTGTGCCAAACGCCTCCCCGTCTCAGCTGCTGCGGAGTAACATAGAATCAAGCACGCTGCCCGGCCCCGCGCACCACAGTTTTCCGCACGTTTTTGTGCCTAAAACTTTGAAGAACGCAGAGTTTGTTTTTGTTAGACACGATGCGCATCGAACCCCACTGCGACCGCCTTATGACGGACCATTCAGAGTGCTAGAAACAGGGGACAAGCAGTTTTTGCTAGATTTGGGGGGTAGGAAAGACTAAATTGGCATAGACAGACTTAAACCCGCTTTTGTGGTGGCAGAGGAGGAAGTGCTGTTGGCAAAGGCCCCGCGGCGAGGTAGACCACCACGGAGGGTTTCACACAGTAATGTTTCCCAAAGTAATGTTTCCCCAGAACACCTGCAGAGACTGACGAAGGTTTTCCGCCCCCAGACGGCAAATCCCCAGCAGGACAGCGCCGCAGAGACGGTGAACCCCAGCTACAGCAGATTCGGCAGGAGGCTGAAGCCTATCCAGCATGAGGACTGATGTGTATTGATGCTATCACGGCATGCATGTGGTTATTTTCTTGTTCTGTTTTTCTAAAATGCTGGGGGGGGCTTGTGTGGTGAACACTCAATGGACCTGTTGGACCGGTTCTGTGACTCGCATTTCAGGTCAGAACAAAGGCAGGAAGCTTAGCCTTGTTATGCAAGGCTGGAGACTGTGGGGGGTCAATTAAAGGATGCGTGGGAGACAGTGGAAGTGATATCATGGAGGGAAATGCATTGTGACTGTCTTTATTATGCCAGGTGGTGAAATGCATTGTGACTGTCTTTATTATGCAAGGTGGTCTGTGGGACATGTGATCTATGAGGTGTGAAGTCCCTGATATTTAAGGACGAGAGTTACTGTTTCATTCTCTCTCATTTTTCTGCTGTTGAAATGATGGAGATGTGAATAAAGCTGACTCTGAGAAAGAACGCTGCTTCGTCATTTTCACATCTTCCACAAAATGACCTTTTATTTTTACCCTTAAAGGTGAACGGCACTGTATTTTCATGAAAGCAAATATTTAAAAAATAATAATACGGCGTCATCAAAGATCATAGGACTCGCTGTGACACCATCAAAGATCAAAGGCAGGCCTCACTGAACGAGACCTTTAGGCAGTGAGGAGTTTCAACGAGAGCGATATAAGATGTCGACGAGAGGCTGGAACTTTGAACCGGTGTGGCACAACTGGGTTGTGAAAGGACAGGAGATGACAGAGCAGGCAGCGGAAGGTGATAAAACGGGGAGTGATCTAGGAGGAATGGAGGTAGGAAGCTGGAAAGAGGATGTTTGGAGTTCGGTGGAGTCTAAAAGAAGCAAACGTAAACATAAAGAAAATCAGTCCAACCGCCAATCAAATCTAAAAGAAGAAGAAGAACTCATAAGTACATGGTGGTAATGCACCTGTAAGCTGGTTGCCAACCACCAATCAAATCTAAAAGAAGAAGAAGAGCGTTATCAAGTGCTGATGAATCAGAAGATGAACAATCCCGAAATAAACAGGAGTGTAAAGTAATCATTAAACTTACTCAGGAAGGGGCATCATTTTGTGATTGGAACCCAGTTAAGCTCACAAATGCAATTAATAAGTTACTTGGAGAAGTTTTAAATGCAAGAATTCTTCACAGTGGTTTGTTAGTAGGAAATAGGAAAGTTGTTAGTAGGAAATGAGCTTTCATTGTTCTCCATAGGATTGCTGGACTCACCCTTAGAGAGAGGGTGAGGAGCTCAGTCATCTGGGAGAGGCTCAGAGTAGAACCGCTGCTCCTCCATATTGAAAGGAGCTAGTTGAGGTGGTTTGGGCATCTGATCAGGATGCCTCCTGGATGCCTCCCACTTGAGGGGTTTTGGGGACATTCCACTTTAAGGAGACCCCGGGGCAGACCCAGGACTTGCTGGAGAGACTATGTCTCCCATCTGGTCTGGGAACGCCTTGGCGCCTTGGTATCCTCTCTAGAGAGCTGGAGCAGGTGGCTGGGGAGAGGGAAGTCTGGGCTTCTCTGCTTGAACTGCTGCAAGGCTTACAACTCGCTTGGACTCAAAATTGCATTTATTCACATATTTACATTGACTTTATTTGTAAACACAGTAAGTGAAAATTTCACTTTGTGTTTGGTCTGAACGCAAGTTCAAAGTCTAAGGGTGCTTTCAGTATCAGTTACCAACTAATAGGATGGAGTCTTCCCTAGTTTTAACTTAAAGTGTGGTTATCGGTGTGTCCAGAGCTGCAGAAAACACCTACAGGGGTGAGTAGCATGTTTGCTAACTACCGGTCTGTGCTAACAATTACAAATGTTGTCATGGCAACAAGATGTAGTTACATCACATGAAGTTGCTTTGTTGGCTTGGAAAAGGAGCAGTGTGAAACCAAACCTCAACTGCACCAAATGTGGACACTGAACAAAGACATGAACCTTGGTCCAGACTTTCAGCTGTGAAAACGTCTTTAAATGTGAATTTTCTCAACATCATGAACCCTTTCTGAGAAATTCTATTTTTAATCTAACTAACAGAAAAGTTTGTTCATGTCAGATCAGTGTGGTCAGTTTAACGCATCTTCCCTTGTTATAATTCAAAAACCACAGAACCACACTCTGATCTGCTGAAGGGTCAACCAGGAATTGAACATTTTCATATGATTCTGGACAAAAATTAAAATCCGCAAGGAGCATGGATTGTTTTCCCTCATACATCTTCTGCTTCTTTTTTTTTTCTTGTTAATTGGTTAATATTTTTTATTAGTCGTGAATTTATTTTTCATAAATTTTCAGCTTTTTTCCCCATAAATTGAGTCTTTTTAAAAAAAAATTCTTGTAAATTTGCAACTTTTTCTCACAAATTTATAATCTTTTCCTGTAAATTTTAGACCTTTTCCCCCTCATAAATGTTCTGCTTGTTCTTATAAGTTTGTGATATTTTATTCTTAAGACTTCATGTTGTTGTTTTTTTTTTTTTTGTAAGTTTGTGAATTTTTCCTGAATTTATTTTTCAGAAATTTTTAACTTTTTTCCCACAAATTGAGTCTTTTTCCAGTTTTTTTTCTTCTAAATTTGCAACTATTTTCTCACAAATTTATACATTTTTTCCCTGTAAAATTTAGCCTTTTTTCCTCATAAATTTTCAGATTTTTCTTATGAATCTGAGATTTTCTTTCTTTTAAATTGGTGATTTTTTTTTATCTTAAAGTTTGGACTTTTTTTCACATAAATCTTTTTGCCCTTGTAAATGTGTAACTTTTGTCTTAAATGTGACACTTCTTCCAACAAATGTACTGCTTTTCCAGCTTTTCTTGTAGATTATTAATTTTTTTCTAAATTTCTCACCTTTTTTTCTGCCACGTTTGCAGCTTGCTGCCCATCAGTTTATTCTCTTGACTTTGCAGCTTTTCTTGTGCATTTCTGACATTTTTCCCATAAATCTTTGTTCTTTTATTTCTCCATAAATTTGTAACTTTTTCTCATATATTTCCTGACTATTTTCCCTGGAACATAATTCTCTTAAATTTGCAGCTTTTTCTTCTAAATTGGCAATTCAGAAAAGTCAAGTGTAATTTCTGAAGATGGTTTTATCTCCCCATAGCCTGATGATCATTAAACTTCCAGCAGAAATACAACACAATTTGGTCGCTGTTTATCTGTTGACCTACTTACGGATGATCTCAGACCAGTTCAGACTTCCTGTCGCCATTCCCCCAAAGACACTGCAACAGGAAGTCAGAGCAAGCAGGGAGGAAGCGGGTGATGCCACCATAATAACCACTGAACATTTCCTCTGTTACAGCCTCATGGAAAACTGGTGCCACGACACTGTATCGTCATGGACTCAAACTAACCACATTAAAAATGAACTCAGAGAGGGTTGTTGATATTTATGTTAAAACCCAGAAAACCAAGCCTTTCCCATGGTGGCAAGTTTGATTTAATTCACAACTTTAGCTCAGTTTTTTTAAAGGTCCCACTGACTAAAACGTGGTGTGGTTGTGGGCTTTAACCTTCTAAAATGTTTTCTTGTGTCATACGATTACAGTAAAAATGTTAAAATCTCTCTTACATTTTGTCAGAATGGGCAGAAGCCGGTTTAGCTCTTCCAGGTTCCATTTCCCTGTGTTATTAACACATAATCACTGTGCGACCGGCTGTGGTGATCCAGTCTCACCCAGAGTTTGTGACTCCAAGGAACTAGCTTCAGAGCTAACAGCGCTGCTATGGAACATAGGCATAAATCAAGGGGAGATGGGGGGGGGAAATGTCCCCCCAAACCTGGAAAAAACAGGGAATTACGCCCCCCCCCCATGTCATCATAAAACCTTTTCTACCATGTGATAGAACTGAAAAAAAAAATGCATTTTAAGAACCAATGCAAAGGATACATGCAAAACTAGAAAAGCACTCGGAGAGCGCAGACCTCCGCCAAGCGCCACAGTTCCCCCCCATACAGTGTTTGTGTGTACGTTTTCAGATTCCTTGACCATGAAAACATATGACTAGCAATTGGATTCACAATGATAGGATTAGTGGTTCAGTAGTAAAAGCATTACCTCCTTGGCGGAGGTAATAAGCTGAAGTGGCCGGGGAATTTCTGCCAAATAATCCAGCGGCGGACAGCTGCCCGTCTGAGCTTTTGCAGCGTAGCGCAAACACAGGGACACAGGCACGCTGGCGAGCCCTGCCCACCACTGTGTTCCGCGTGCTTTTGTGCCTAAAACTTTGAAGAAGGCGGAGTTTGTGTTCGTCAGACACGATGAGCAGCGCCCTCCATTGGGCCTGCACACATGTTGAAAATGGCCGTATCTCACAATGTTAAAGAATCCTTTAAAAAATTCCTATATCCAGACGGTGATCTGGATCATCCCCAAAATTTAATCAGTTCTTCCTTGTACCATTTCCAACAACGCCTGAAAGTTTCATTGAAATCCGTCCAAAACTTTTTGAGTTATCTTGCTAACCAACAAACAGACAGACAAACAGACAGACAGACAAACGCTGGCAAAAACATAACCTCCTCCTGGCCTCCGGCCTGGCGGAGGTAACAAATATTTTCCTCAAATGTAACATAACTTTTCTCATAAATTTGCAACTTTGTTCTCATTAATTTGGAACTTTTTATGTAAATTTGCAACTTTTTTTCTCATTAACTGTTGTGTATGGGATGTGGGTGTCTGGGATGCCGTGCCCACCCACAGGATGACGTCAGGTGGGCACGGCCCACTCTGGTCATAGTTGAGCGTTCTGTATAATAAAGTTGAGTTGGATGTCCCTCAATAAGCTCTCCGTCTCGTGTCATTTTCCGATATAACATTTGGCGACGAGGTAAATCGGTGTTATCCTGAGTCATGGATTATGCGTGCAAGGATGCTTTCAAGGTTTCCAAGAGACGAGGCAAATTCATGTACCTTAGCCAGTGGACGGGCGAGTCCCTTACGTCGTTCCTGACAAGGCTTCATAGCCGGGTTAAGAAGTGCAGGTTTGGGGTTTTGGAGAACGACATGGTGAGGGATAAATTGGCCCATGGCACCAGCGACGTTTGGATGAGGTACATGCTGTTGACAGCTAAGGTGCCGCCGTCTTTGGAGGAAGCTCTGGCCTTGGTGGAGCAGAGAGAGTCCATGATCCAGTGTGAGCTAGCGGCTAAAGCTAGTGTGGGGCCGACCGTATGCGATTTCCCGCCAAGAGCGGAGGTTCGCGAGCTAACTGGGCAACAAGACGCAGTAACGGCACAGCAGAGCACTGAGATCGTGAGTGCTGGGAACAACGGCCAGGAGCCGGTGTCAGAGGACGTGACCGGTAAGGGTGCCGTTGAGAGCCCTGGAGGTGAGCAGCGACAGCTGTTTGTGGAAGCTACGCAGCGGGCGAGCAAGGCTGGGCAGGCTGACGGTCCCGGGGAGGAGCAGCGACAGCCGTTTGTGGAGGCTACGCAGTGGGCGAGCGAGCCCAGGCGGGCTGACGGTCCCAGGGAGGAGCAGCAACAGCTGCTTATGGAAGCTATGCAGCGGGCGAGCAAGGCCAGGCAGGCTGACAGTCCCGGGGAGGAGCAGGAACAGTCGCTTATGGAAGCTATGCAGCGGGTGAGCGAGGCCAGGCAGGCTGATGGCCCTGGAGGTGAGCAACAGCCGAATACGGAGACTACACAACAAGACACATGGAACGAGGGAGTCGAGAGCTGCGTCGGGGTGTCTGGCCCAGAGAACGATGCCGGTGAGGACAACGCTATGAGCCCTGAAAGTGAACGACAAGAGCCGGACATGGTGACAGCGCAGCAAAGCACCGACACCGAGAGCGCTGAATGCAGCGGTGAGGAGCCCAGGTCGGTGAGCAGGCCCGACAAGGGTGATGGTGCGTGTCCTGGAGGTGAACAGGAGCTGATTACGGAGGCTACACAACATGACACATGGAACGAGGGAGTTGAAAGCTGCGTCAAGGTGCCCGGAAACTGCGTCCAAGCGCCGAGCTTTTGCAAAAACGGGTGGTCCGGTAGTGGTAATAAAATGCTCCACCCCATGCTTAGCAACTGTTGCCGAAAATGTGGGGACCGTGAGTGCTGGGAACTGAGTGAGCAGTGTGTGGAACTTACCGCCTGCTGTTGTGACGTTGGCTTGTGCTGTAGGCGGGGCCACTCACGCTGCACAGGGGACAGAATCAAAAGAAAATGCATTAACCAGGCGCCTGTTAGCGAGATCAACCAACAACCCATGTGAGCACAAAAAATCAGCCCCCAGCATATTGAAATTTACTGTTGCTACAACAAAAGTCCACTCATATGCACGGCCGTGTAGAGACAGAAGCAGAGTCTTCTCACCAAAGGTCTTAATCTCCGAGCCGTTCGCCGCTGTCACCAGGGGACCTCCGGAACCCGCCAGTCTGTCCGCGTAGGAAGGAGTGATGAAACTCAACTGGGAGCCTGTGTCGATGAGGAACTGCCTCCCGGAGCGTGTGTCCGACAAGTAGAGCAGCTTGTTCTCTTCCCCGAGGGCCGCGGCTGCTACCGACCCCCGGTCTTGGTGTTTCCCGAACGCCCGAACTGGCACGGCAGTACACGCTTGCGTGCCCTCTCTGCGAAGCGGCGATGGTAGAAACAAAAGACGTCCGGTCCACGCTCCCTGGCCCTCGCCGCCGCCGTTGTCAGTGAGTCTGGCACCGCTGTCTCTGGCCTCCTGTCGTCTGCGGTCGTCGCGCCGAGTTCCGCTGCAGCGGCTGTGGCTGCGCGCCGTTTGGTGGCGTTGACAATCCGCTGCGCCTCTCGGCCCAGCGCGTGGTAGTCCCGTAGGGCCAACAGTGGCGAACTGGCCAGAACCACTCTCGCTGCTGGCGGTAGAGTCCTGAGGAAGAGGTGGGTGAAAATGAAGTGATGGTCGTCAGAGTCTTTCAACCTCAACAACTTCTCCATCAGGCTCGTGGGCATGTCGTTTTCCCCCTCCGTCAGCGCCAGGAGCCTCTCTGCTCGTTCCTCCGCCTAGGGGGTGAATTGCTGGATGAGTGCAGCCTTCAACATGCCGTATTTGTCGCTCTCCGGCGGCTGGTCAATCAGGCTCTCCACATGCTGGGCCGTGTTGTTGTCCAGCTTTGCAACTACATGGTAGAATTTCGTGACATCTACCGATATCCCCCGGAGGTTGAACTGCGCCTCAACTGTGTTGAACCAGGAGCGCGGATTGTTCTGCCAGAAGTCCGGTAGCTGGACTGTAGCGGCATTCGCTTGGCTGGGGGCTCCTGACGCGGCTGGCCCGGGGGAATTTCTTTCTTCCATGATACGTCTCAGGGTCACCAGTGTGGAAGATGTGAAAATGACGAGGCAGCGTTCTTTCTCAGAGTCAGCTTTATTCACATCTCCATCATTTCAACAGCAGAAAAAAGAGAGAGAATGAAACAGTAACTCTCGTCCTTAAATATCAGGGACTTCACACCTCATAGATCACATGTCCCACAGACCACCTTGCATAATAAAGACAGTCACAATGCATTTCACCACCTGGCATAATAAAGACAGTCACAATGCATTTCCCTCCATGATATCACTTCCACTGTATCCCACGCATCCTTTAATCGACCCCCCACAGTCTCCAGCCTTGCATAACAAGGCTAAGCTTCCTGCCTTTGTTCTGACCTGAAATGCGAGTCACAGAACCGGTCCAACAGGTCCATTGAGTGTTCACCACAATTTTAATCCTCCTTCCAAAAACTGTTAAGGGTAAACTTGTAGTTTGGTGAACCCCTAGTTGCTGAGGGGCCTGTAGCATTTCTGTAGTCTGAGTTACACCCAGAAGCGGCTCTCCGTTTCTATTATTTTCATATTGATCATGTGTCTCTCACAGCTGGTGTTTTGTTTGGTAACTACTGATTAAATTTCTCATTTTTCCAACTCCCACCTCTGACAAAAGTTCAGAATGATTTAAATTGGGGGACGTGATATCCTACCTGCAGCGAGAAGCGGCGAGGAGGTCAGGAGGAGGAGGAGGAGACCACAGACCAGACTGAAGGGTCCACACGGCCACGGATGGAGGACTGAGGCAGACATCAAATCTCCTGATCACCACAAAAGAGTCAGTGGAAAAAAACAAATAATTTAAAAAATTTATTTAAACACAGTTTTTCTTTCAAATTTGTGACTTCTATGTTTTTGGGAATGTGATCATTGAAAAGAAAAAATCTCAATCAGTGAAAGGCAAAAGAACTGGTCCACCGCAGAGAGAGATTGTTGCTGTTAGCCATTAGCATGGACTGTGCTAACATTTGGATGGTGTGAGGAGGCGGAACCAAGTTACAGCTCTGTTCTGGTCTGAGAATGGTTCTCTAGAGCGATATCCAGTTTTGGAGAAAAATCCTGACTCCTTTGGCAAAGTGGCCAAACTGACCCAAGAAAAAGTGTCAAAATCTTCCTATCAGTGCGCAATCTTACTGTTATTGTTATTATTGTTGTGTTGTGTTATTTGCTTTATTATTGTTGTGTTGTTTCTTGTTGCTGTGTTGTCTGTTTTCTGTGGCCGGTATTGGCTGGCCAGGGGACACAATATGAAAATTAGCTTCAGCTATAATCTTGTATGCTGCATATTTACATAGCTTATGTTAATTAATATGCACTGTCCCTTTTATATAGAAACAAACATTAAACACTGATCCAAAAAAAAGGTCCTCCTTTAAATGTGAAACAATTTAAGAAAAAAAAAACATCCTGTGGTCTATATTAACCATATATTCCATAACTACATATGTTGAAGCATGCGGAAATGTTTGGTAATTACATATGTAAAGAACGTCACACCTCTGAAAGGACAAAAGACTCTCACCCGCCGAGCGAAGAACAAAGACGTTCCCGGATGCGACGGAGGAGACCGGAGGAGCCACCCTCACCCCCCAAGGCGAGGAGAGGAAATACCAAGACAATGGGGGGATTAAGATAATGAGGGATGTCAGCCTTTGTTATGCATGTCTTTTGTTGTGTGCATGTATAAAATCAGTGAGTTGGAGAGATTCTGTCTCTTTTCCCTTCTGCCACTCTCTGCACCAGATGAGACTTGTTAGAAGAGCTGAATATTAAAGCTTTGCTTATAAACCAAATCGCCTCTTCATTTCCAGGCTCCTCTACACTGGTGACCTTGACGCGAGTATGGACCTGAGGCATTCCCCGCAATCGACTCATCCGCGGCGACCCAGGCAGACGCCAGCCGCCACGCAGACGAGGGAGCAGATGGACAACTGTTCCCCCCGGCAGAAGAGATTGAGAGGGCTCAACCGAGCACCAGCACCGCCGTGAGAGCCGAGGCAAGGCACTCTCACCCGGCGGGCACAACAGTGATGGTGTGCACGAATGCCGTCACTGTCCAGCTGCCAGACTTCTGGCAAGAAGACCCCGCCTCTTGGTTTCAGCAGGCTGAAGCCCAATTTACACTGGCGGGCATCACGGCTGATGACACCAAATTTTATCATATCGTCTCCAAACTCGACGCCGCCACTTCGAAGTGTGTGCGGAGCATGATCCGGCGACCACCGGCCCGGGACAAATACGAGACGCTCAAAGCAACCATCGTGGCGAACTACGTCCCATCAGCGGAAGAGAGAGCCGAGAGGATCCTGGCGGTCTACGGCCACAGAGGGTGCAAACCGAAGGCCCTCATGGAGGATTTGCTACAGCTCAAAGAAGAGGACAATGACAACTTCCTCTTCCAGTTTATTTTCCTCAGCACGCTGCCGCCACACATGAGAGGGACACTCGCCAGCATGAAGTGCAACAACCACCAAGACTTCCGCGTGCTGGCCAATAAAGCTCATTGGCTCGTCAACGCCTGCAAGGAGCTGACACCCACAGCAGCATCCGCAGACCTCAACGCTGACTCCCCGAGCCACGAGGAGCCACAATCCACGGAGCAGACCCAGCCCACGGTGACAGCGACACGGCCAAGACGTAACAGACGGAGTGATGTTTGTTATTACCACCACCGCTTCGCCGAGAAGGCTCACAAATGTGTTCCCCCCTGCAAATTTAAACGCCAAAGCCGAGAGCCGTTAACGGCAGCGGCTCTCGGCGAGAAAAACAAGCTGTTGTACGTGACGGATGGACACTCAGGCAAGCAGTTCCTCATCGACACAGGAGCCCAGCTGAGTTTCGTCATGCCCTCCCACGCAGATCGAGCCACGGGCACCCGGGGCAACGGAGCCGTGGCAGCCAACGGCTCTAGCATCGACACGTTCGGCGAAAAGAGCCTGCACCTCCTCATCCACGGCCGCAGCTACAGATGGACATTTGTTGTAGCGGCGGTGAGTTTTAACTTATTAGGCACAGATTTTTTGTGTGCACATGGGTTATTAGTGGATCTAGCAAATAGGCGCCTGGTTAATGCACTGTCCTTTGCTTCTATTCCATGCTCAGCCCGAGTTTCTCTGCCACCTGTGCAGGCCAACGTCACCACAGCAGGAGGTAAGTTTGAGCAACTCCTCACCCAATTTCCAGCACTCACAATCCCCAAATTCTCAGCCACTGTGGCTAAACACAGGGTTGAACACTTCATTCCCACAACGGGACCTCCCGTTTTTGCCAAAGCTCACCGCTTAGACGCGGCCAAGCTCAACATAGCACGGGACGAGTTTACAACTCTTGAAAAATTGGGCATTGTTAGATGCTCAAAGAGCCCCTGGGCCTCATCACTTCACATGGTTCCGAAATCCGACGGTTCTTGGAGACCGTGCGGAGATTACCGCAGATTAACTAACTAACTAACTAACTAACTAACCTGCACTTATATAGTGCTTTTCTAGTCACAAAGACCACTCAAAGCGCTTTCATTAATACTAACCCTCTATTCTAAGGGCCTATAGGAAACAGATATCTAGGGACAATTTAGAACAGCCAATTAACCTAACATGCATGTTTAAACAACGCTACAGCGCATGACCGTTACCCAATCCCTCACATTCAAGATTTTTCACTACATCTAGCGGGTGCGCGCATTTTTTCAAAAATAGACTTAGTCCGCGGTTATCACCAAGTCCCAGTCCGAGCAGAAGACGTTCCTAAAACAGCGGTAATAACCCCTTTCGGCCTTTTTGAATTCCTGCGAATGCCTTTCGGCCTCAAAGGCGCTGCTCAAACTTTTCAACGAATGATGGACGCGGTCCTACGTGACCTCCCTTTTGTTTTCGTCTACCTCGACGACATGCTGGTAGCCAGCTCGTCTGAGGAAGAACACGAGCAGCACCTCACTACGGTTTTTCAGAGGCTAGAAGAGCACGGGCTAATAATCAATCCAGCCAAATGCAAATTCGGCGTGTCACAAATTGATTTTTTAGGACACAAAGTCTCTCCGAAGGGGGCAGTTCCACTTCCAGACAAAGTTCATGCGATAGAAAGTTTTCCACGGCCACAAACGGTCAAATCGCTACAGGAATTTTTAGGGATGGTTAATTTTTACAACCGCTTCCTCCCCCACGCAGCTCAGCTCATGCAGCCCCTATATGACGCGCTCAAAAAAAAGAAAGCTTCCAATGCGGTCGAATGGACCCCGGAGCGCGAACGCGCTTTCGCGGAAGTAAAAAGCGCCCTAGCTAACGCCACATTGTTAGTTCACCCAGATCCCTTGGCCCGCATCGCACTAACCACAGATGCTTCAGACCTAGCTATAGGGGCGGTTGTAGAACAACTTGTCAGCGGGGTCTGGCAACCTTTAGCATTCTTTAGCAAATCGCTAAACCAAACTGAACGCAAATGCAGCACTTTTGACAGAGAGCTGCTGGCGCTTCATTTATCCATCCGCCACTTCCAGTTCTGGTTAGAAGGGCGGAGTTTCACGGCTTTTGTAGACCATAAACCGCTCACCTTTGCTATGGCTAAAATTTCAGAACCATGGTCAGGCAGGCAACAAAGACAGCTAGCTGCGATTTCAGAGTTCACCACAGACATTCGACACGTGGCAAGCAAACTTAACGTAGTAGCGGACTGTCTCTCTCACGCTGTGACACCACCAGAGCGCGGGGAGACAGATTATACTGCCTCAGCAGCAGAACTCTTCACTAACGCAGACACATACGCAGCACCTATCCATGCAGGGATAGATTACGCAGCCATGGCGGAGGAACAAAACAGCGACGCGGACGTGCGCGCACTCCTGTCTGGACCAACAGGGTTAAGGCTGGAGAAAAAGGGTTTACGCGACGGCGTGCCCCCCCTAATATGCGATGTTTCAACCGGCCGACCTCGCCCGTTAGTACCAGCTACATGGCGCCGCCGTATTTTCGACGCAATTCACTCCCTCGCGCACCCAGGTGTGCGCGCCTCGGTTAAAATGGTCGCCGAAAAGTTTGTGTGGCCAGGCCTGCGCAAAAACGTAAAAGAATGGGCAAAAACTTGCATTTCTTGTCAACGTGCCAAAATACACAGACACACAAAAGCCCCTCTGGAGCCTTTTCCAATCCCTGCTAGAAGGTTCGACCACATTCATGTCGACCTCGTGGGGCCACTACCTTCCTCCCAAGGTTTCACACACCTGTTAACAATGATAGACCGCACCACGCGCTGGCCAGAGGCAGTCCCTCTAGCGGCAACCACAGCGGAGGAAGTCGCTCGTGTTTTTTTGACAAACTGGGTGGCACATTTCGGCGTCCCATCGGACATCACGTCCGATAGGGGGCCTCAATTTGTCTCAGAGCTCTGGTCAGACATGTCCAACAGCTTCGGGGCAACAATTCATCGCACTACCGCTTATCACCCTCAGGCTAATGGGTTATGCGAGCGTTTTCACAGGTCTTTAAAGGCTGCCCTCAGAGCCTCACTAACGGACACAAATTGGGTAAATAAACTTCCCTGGGTTTTATTGGGGTTGCGTGCTGCACCTAAAGAGGATCTAGATGCCTCTCCCGCAGAATTAGTCTTTGCACAACCTCTCAGGCTCCCAGGTGAATTTTTACCAGAGAACCCAGAGCCAGGGCGCCTTCCAGTCCCAAGGTTTTTAGGCAGCAACGGACCGAACTCTCTCCCCGGTCCAGCTCATCACTCCTTCCCACGGGTTTTTGTCCCTCAAACTTTAAAAAATGCTGAGTTCGTTTTTGTTAAACATGAAGCTTTAAAACCAGCTTTGCGCCCAGCATTCGATGGGCCATTCAGAGTGCTGGAACATGGTGATAAACACTTTGTGCTTGATTTTGGGGATAAAAAAGAAACAGTCAGCATTGACAGACTTAAACCTGCCTTCTTGTTGAAAGACGAGCCTGCACAGTTGGCGAGAGCACCTCGGCGAGGTAGACCCCCCAAGAGAAAAGACTCAGCCCCCAGGCAGGGAACAAATAACCTCTCTACTTCCCACACTGCAGATTCCTCACAAGAAGGTCCCAGCAGGACGCCTAAACCAACCTACAGCAGTTTTGGGAGAAGATTAAAACCCAGACAGCACAGGGACTGATACCAACCACTCCACAATTATTCACTAATTGTGCTGCAACAGTTTAGGACTGACTTATGATTTTACTATGCTGTTATGTTTACCACTGAACTCTCTTAGGAGCATGGCTGCTGGAAAGTTTCTTCCGTGGCAACAGATGTAACACCTAGTATGTCATAATAACTAGCTTAGACTGTGAACCTTTCTGTTGTCCTTTCTTAGTTGTTTGGGGGGCCTGTGGTCTATATTAACCATATATTCCATAACTACATATGTTGAAGCATGTGGAAATGTTTGGTAATTACATATGTAAAGAACTTCACACCTCTGAAAGGACAAAGGACTCTCACCCGCCGAGCGAAGAACAAAGACGTTCCCGGACGCGGCGGAGGAGACCGGAGGAGCCACCCTCACCCCCCAAGGCGAGGAGAGGAAATACCAAGACAATGGGGGGATTAAGATAATGAGGGATGTCAGCCTTTGTTATGCATGTCTTTTGTTGTGTGCATGTATAAAATCAATGAGTTGGAGAGATTCTGTCTCTTTTCCCTTCTGCCACTCTCTGCACCAGATGAGACTTGTTAGAAGAGCTGAATATTAAAGCTTTGCTTATAAACGAAATCGCCTCTTCATTTCCAAGCTCCTCTACACATCCCACAAAATATCCCAGCCCAGCTTTAACTTCTTACTTCCTCCAAAATTCAAACAAACAGCCAACTCTGCTGACTTTGAACAAACAGCTGAAAGTTTTCTTCATGATGAAGCAGAAGCCACAACAATCAAAACTTCACCCTAAATGATTAACACACCATGCAGTTGTACAGGGGTGTAGAGTGACGATAATCAAGTCAGTGGCGGTAATGCACCTGTAAGATGGTTGCCAACCGCCAATCAAATCTAAAAGAAGAATTAGAAGAGACACTCTGTTGCCAACAGTTCAGAACTCTTTTTATTCTTCGTTAAGATTTGATTGGTGGTTGGCAACAAGCTTACAGGTGCATTACCGCCAAGAACTTCACTCTATATCATCACCCTTCTTCTTCTTTTAGATTTGATTGGCGGTTGACAAACAGCTTACAGGTGCATTACCGCCACATACTTCACTTTATATCACGCTTCTTCTTCTTCTTCTTCCTCTAGATCTGATTGCCGGCTGGCAACCAGCTCACAGGTGCACCACCGCCACCCACCGGGTTGGAGTGTGGCCTTCTTTTTCTTCTTTTAGATTTGATTAGCGGTTGGCAACCAGCTTACAGGTGCATTACCGCCATTGACTTGATTATCATCACTCTATATCTTTTTCTTCTTCTTTTAGATTTGATTGGCAGATGGCAACCAGCTTACAGATACATTACCGCCACGTACTTAACTGATACATATATCTGGCATATATAATTTAAGAAAATCTGTTTGTGTGTGTGTGTGTGTGTGTGTTTGTGTGTGCGTGCGTGTGAGTGTTAATCAGTCAATATATAATTCTTCTTCTTCTTCTTCTTCTTCTTCTTCTTCTTCTTTTTCTCTCGGTTACTGGCAGATAGCAAGCAACTGAAAGGTGCATACCGCCACCTACTGTACAAGAGTGTGTAATATTATGTCATTTGAGCCCGACCCCTAAATTCTATGACTAAATCCTGTGTTATTTAAAAATGAGAAAAGAGCCCTTCTCGTGATTCATATTGTCTCGCCATCTCCATCTGTTCCCAGAATCCCAGTTAAATCCCATTCCCTACCGGCCTCTCAAACTTAATTTTTCATTCTCTCTTGCATTTCCATACTTGTGACAGTGTAATAAGATGTGCTCTACATTTTCTTTTACTCCACATTCTCTACATTTGTCACTTTCGCTTTTCCCCATGATGAATAAAGTGCCGTTTAAACCTGTATGATCCAGTCTGAGTCTTGCCATAATGATGTCTTCCCTCCTGTTTGTTGTTTTATAATTCTTTATTGCAATAGATTTTTGTATTTTGTAATACAATCTACCTTTATGATCTTCATCCCATCATTTTTTGCTCAGTTCCTTTTTTCTTGATTATTGCTTTCCCTTCACCTTTTCCAAGAGACAATAGTATAGTTATTTCTTTCCCAAGTGCACTTTTTGCTTATTTGTCTGCACAGTCATTTCCTTTTAAACCTTCATGTGCAGGAACCCAACAAAACTCAACATCTCCACCACCCCTGTGTACCCTAAATAAAGTGTGATACAGCTCAATCACCAAGTCTTCCCTTGTAGATTTTAGTGTCTGTATGGTTTTTAAAGCTGCAAGTGAATCTGTGCACACCACCATCCGGTCCGGTGTGACCTCCTCCACCCACTGCAAACCAATAATTATTGCCACCATCTCTGCTGTAAACATGGATGTATTGTTGGAGAGTCTTTTTGCGATGGTCACTTTAAACTCTGGAATGTATACTCCAGTTCCAACAGAGCTCTCTTTGTTCTTTGAACCATCAGTATAGAGCTGTAAGTAGTTATAATAATTGTTCCTGAGGTAAATGCTTGTTTTAACACCAACTTCACTCATATGCCAATCCTTTTTCCTCAATAGCAGACTAATGTCTACTTCTTTTCCCAGAAACAGTCAAGAGGGAACATTACTCACTGGACTAGTGTTAGCTATATCAATAGTGTCTAGTCCATACATTCTGGCTTTTCTTTCAGTTGTCCACCCAAACCCATGTCCCTGGAAGTTAGAATATTCCCAGCCGTCTTGTAGTGTTGTTTTTAAAATATTCGCTTCCTCACTTCCTTTCAGCTTGACCCAGTATGATAATGCCAGTTTATCTCTTCTCAAATCCACTGGCATTTCTCCTGCTTCTACTAAAACTGCATTGTTTGGTGTTGTTTTGATGGGTCCAATGCACAGGCGAAGCGCTCGATGCTGCATTCTATTTTTTCCAGAGTTGTCTTTGCTGATGCTTCATAAATCATGCATCCATAGTCTATTGTTGATCTCATTAGTGCTCTGTAAATGTCAATTAAAGCCTGTTTATCTGAACCCCATTTGTGTCCAGCTACAGCTTTTATGAGATTAATGACTTTTTTTGCACTTTGTCTCTAGACCATAATTGGTGTTTTTAAGCAGTCTGCCATTCCTCTGTACCAAAATTTTTTGCTTGAAATGCTCAAATTTGGCAACAATAGGTCCTGGACGTTTATTTTGAGGATTTTTTTTTTTTTTTGCCCAATTCAGTGGACTCGGTGGAAGGTAACTGATTTTGTGACTTTGGCGGACAACTTCAGTTGCATGGACATAAATTCCCGGACCAGTTGTTCTAGATTTTCATTATTTTTTTCAGCAATTCCGGAAAAAACAACATTATCTCTCATGCTGCGTGACTGTAAATTGAGAGCTGTTTCCTTCATCTTCCTGTTCTCTCTTTCAACAACGCCAAGTCGTGTGGTTAGCGTGTTTACTGACTTTTTCATACTATCCACTTTATTCCTGGGGTGCCGCTGTAGGAACGATTATGGGCGGAGCTTCCGGTTTTGGCTGACCTAGTGTTAAATCAGTCAGTAAGAGTGGAGTAGCAGGGGCATTTTAAATAACATTTTAAAAGTTTTTCAAATTCATTTTAATGTATAGTCGACATACAGTATGTGTTTTGCGCTCAAGTGGCAGCTAATTTCAGCACTTGTAGTTTTTGTATTTTTGAATGTTTTTGCATAGTTCTAGTACTTGCTGCTGTTCGTGGTGTGAGGCTCCTCACAGATAAGCACAGCAGCAAGTACCAGAACTATGCAAAAACATTCAGAAATACAAAAACTACATTGCTTCTACTCATTGCTTCAACAGCAATGAGTAGATCATGCACTGAAAACTAAAGGATTATTCGTGTGATTGGTGGTACAGACACAGCAACACCAGGTATGTTTTCACTTGTATGAATGTCACAGATCTGATGTTTTACCCCAAATTTAAAATGCCCAAGCACAGTGTTGTGGTTCTTTGTGGCTCTGACTAGACTCTTTGTCTACGCTGAGGTAAATTTGATTATGTCCAACATATTTTAATAAAATGCAGCTGACTTTATTGTGGTGGAAACTTTGATATATCTCAGAGCTTTTATTTGTTTACAGCATTAGCATGTTAGCAGCGGACCTAACTAACGGAGTTACTGTCCACGAAGCTACTGTCCACTTTTTAAGGTCATCTTCTCATCCCTCCATAGTCGTGGGCTGTGGTATGATTATTATATTACTGTTTTTGAGGTGCAAAAAGCTGCGTTCCCGCATTTTTGATGCCGAAGTCATTGTTTGTTAACAAGGAAAAGTGTCCCGTTTCAGTGACAACAATACGTTCTAAACTAGTACCGGAAGTTGCTACCATAATTCACGCAAGGCATCATGGGGTCTAGGAATAAGGTGGATTGTTTTCCTCTAAGACAGAGACGAGCTGCACCTGACTGTATTCCAGACTCTCACGCACGGTCTGGTATTCTTAATGGAGCAGCTCTACTAAAACTAGTCTGCCATCCATGCTGGTAAGTTTATTTTCAATAGAAAAAAGGATGTCACTAACCTCAGAGCCATCTCATGATTTCTCGGGCATTGTTTTCAGCGAGTCTGCTGGTCTCGCTTTGACTGGGAAGCAGGGATGGGAGATTGCTCCATGGTACAGCAATGGAAATAAAACTCCTCAATATAATTCTCTAGTTCTTCCAGCTCCAAATGAAAAAGAAAGCAAGAAATATACAGTCAATTAATGAATTAATTACAAAAAGCAGGAAAAAAATAAACTACTCGTGGAAAAGTTTGTTTATTCTCAGTCGGCAGGCACCGCCATTTTGGGTTATTGCGCAGCAGATTGTTGTCCAAATTTTTTCACATGACTGTAGCTTCTCCAAGCTCCCGGACAAGCCCCAAATTTATCCTACTGTGGCACACATATGTGGGTTTCATATGCTTCATATGTATTCACTGTATGCTTACTGTATGCTTCACGTCTCAGATGAACAAAAGGACTGAGCCTCCTAGGAGATAACAGGAGGATGTGAAATGTGGTCTTTTGTATGCAAAGAGATGGCCTTGGGGAATTTCCTGGCCACCAAGGACTTTAGGTGGAGGTGATAAGACCTGGAAGAAGACGCATTGTGACTTGGGGATTAAATACAATGTGACTGTGTGCTTTGATGTCCTGGGGTATAAAAGGACGAATGTCTGGGGGGTTTCTTTCTCTTTTTCTGTTTTTGATGATGTTGGAGAATGGAATAAACCTGACTTGTGAGATAAATTCAGCCTCGTCATTTCCACATTCTCCACACTACCACACATATCAAACTACAAAGGTGTCTAGCACAACAAAAAGGAGTGACAATTTTGTTGAAAGTTTCATTTTATTATTAATCCAAACAAATGTGATCAAAGTTGAATCAACCAGACTTTCACAGAAATACACAACAAGGGAAGGAATTGGTGGAATAAAATCAGCAAATGGTAGGAACGTTGCCCAGGCCTGCCCTATGTTCTACGTAAAATAATAAACTGCAATGAACATAACTCAGAGAAAAAGAGGAAGGCTTAAATGCTGCGTTAAACAGGCAGCTGATTGCCTCATTATTCAGTAAATCATCATATTGTGGCGGTTCGTTTTAACCCCACAACAGACTAAGGACACTCAGCCCTCTTTTCTCTGTTTTTCTGCTGCATTACTGAGAAGCAATGTGCCATTCATGTATTTGTGATGCAAACATGCATGTGTTGTGATGTAATGCGCCATTCTGTATAGTGTGCATATGGCTTGTCCTTACTGTGCTTTTTCTGAGCATCTTAGATGTGCTTTGGTGTATTAATGTCTACAGGTAGACGAGTTTCTTCTGTCTCACCTATGTGATGTTAATCGATGCCTTTCATCCTTTGTACTCATGTGTCCTGTCCTTACTGTGACCTAGAGACTCAGATCAATATGTAGATGTGCTTGTTAGCCTCTTTGTCTTGCACTTAGAGCGAGGTCTAGCTAATCTGCCCATTGTGATGTATGGCTTACAAATGCAAATACCTCCTGCCTGTTCTGTTGTCCCTTTGATCATTCTAGACTGTGGGGTATGTCTTTTTGATGTATTGTTATGATCAAGTATTTAAGGTGCAACTCTGTAACGCAATCTCTCTCTCTTACTCTCTCACTCTGATCCTGCAACTGGCGGACACACTGTGTCTGCCTCTCCTGCTCTGAGAGCCTAGGGATCCCGCTCCGGGCTGCTCCACTATGCACCGGAGAGGGGATCCCGTGAAGGCGACATGATTAATAAAACCTGCTTAAAACCACAGCACTGCTGCTTATTTTTTCATGCCGCTTCACTGGTGACCCCGACGTGATTTGAACACGCACACGTTTTGTGCGAAAGCAACCTTCCGAGCTGGACAACCACATAGCTGCGTTGGTGGCCCCTTGAAGACGCACACGTTTTGTGCAACGCAGCCTTCTGTTTTGGATGGCCACGCTGGCGAACCGACGCTGAAAAAAACGAGCGGCCAGCGAACGCAACACCCGGGCATGAATGCTCCGTCGCAGTGGCCTACTGGTTCCCCCTCCCTGCGGCTTCAGGGAGACTTCGACGCGGAGCCAACACAGGCGAGCCATTCTCCGGACATCACCCACGACCGGGTAAACTGCAGAAAACGTCATGGCACACATAGGGAATTCAGCGGTTTTGCGGTTCCCGAGGCTTTAGGGTTACGCCTGAACCTAAAGTCAACACGCCAGTCCCTCTGCCCTCATCACAGCCGCCATTCAGCCTCGTCTTTTCTTCATGGCCGCACGAGCGACAACGATCGTCTCCTCCCTCTCACCGCTCCAACGCAGCTGCACGAGCCCGGGGCACAAAGATCGTCTATTGCCTCGCACCGCTCCAACGCGCCTCCACGAGCCCGGAGGACGGAGATCGTCTATTTCCTCACACCGCTCCAACGCAGCTGCATGAGCCTGAGGAACATAGGATCGTCTATTCCCTCCCGCCGCTCCAACGCATCTGCACGGGCCTGAGGGACTAAAGATCGTCTATTTCCTCTCACCGCTCCAACGCACCATGGCCAATCTACAGCCACAGCTCAACCTGGATTTTACCGGCACCGTCTGCGCCGTTCTCCACCAAGTTTCTGCACCCTGACTCACCACTCCAGCGGCCCACCCACGCACTGAACCCCCGCGCACGCATCGGGGAGTTACAAGGACGGCGCATCACGCATGGGACAAGTAATGGCTCCACAGACTGCCTTCCTCCTTCGCCGCTGCCTTTCAGGGCTGCTCGCTCACCTGAGGCACGCATGCAGCATACTGGAAGGATTTGTTAACAGTCTCAGCCACGCCACAGACCGCCATCGTCCTCCGCCGCTGCCCACAGAACCTTCAGGGCTGCTCGTTCACCTGAAGCAAGCACGCAGCTCGCCACTGGATTTTTTAATGGTCTTAGCCACGGCACAACGGGATTTCAGCCGTCAGCTGTTCCTGGGAGCTTTGGGGTTGCTTCAGCACCCAAAGCCAACAGTCCCTATGTTTTGTTTACTTTTTTTCTTACAGCCGCCCCTGCTTTTCTTCATGGCCACGAGAGGAGTCAGAGACTAGTTTTTCTTCTTGTGATCTCCACACGTGCAACGGGACAACCCCTCGACGTCACGGAGCAGCAAGCAATTTTTGCGCGGCTCAGGACGATTTCACAGCTCCTGCCGGCACTTACCACCCCTCCCCTCCCTCCCCCTCCGCCTGCAGCGAGCTTCTCCCACAGCTCGCTCACACAGATGGATTATCGAGGTCGCGGCCCCCTGCCGCGTCCTCTGGGGGGGAGCGTGTGGCGGTTCGTTTTAACCCCACAACAGACTAAGGACACTCAGCCCTCTTTTCTCTGTTTTTCTGCTGCATTACTGAGAAGCAATGTGCCATTCATGTATTTGTGATGCAAACATGCATGTGTTGTGATGTAATGCGCCATTCTGTATAGTGTGCATATGGCTTGTCCTTACTGTGCTTTTTCTGAGCATCTTAGATGTGCTTTGGTGTATTAATGTCTACAGGTAGACGAGTTTCTTCTGTCTCACCTATGTGATGTTAATCGATGCCTTTCATCCTTTGTACTCATGCGTCCTGTCCTTACTGTGACCTAGAGACTCAGATCAATATGTAGATGTGCTTGTTAGCCTCTTTGTCTTGCACTTAGAGCGAGGTCTAGCTAATCTGCCCATTGTGATGTATGGCTTACAAATGCAAATACCTCCTGCCTGTTCTGTTGTCCCTTTGATCATTCTAGACTGTGGGGTATGTCTTTTTGATGTATTGTTATGATCAAGTATTTAAGGTGCAACTCTGTAACGCAATCTCTCTCTCTTACTCTCTCACTCTGATCCTGCAACTGGCGGACACACTGTGTCTGCCTCTCCTGCTCTGAGAGCCTAGGGATCCCGCTCCGGGCTGCTCCACTATGCACTGGAGAGGGGATCCCGTGAAGGCGACATGATTAATAAAACCTGCTTAAAACCACAGCACTGCTGCTTATTTTTTCATGCCGCTTCAATATAACACAATTCCTTATTATCAGTGGGTGATTTATTATTTTTGAACAAGGAAGACTGAGGGTATTCACAAATTTAGCACAAGATACAAATGTATAAATGTAAATTAGGTACAAATTTGTAAGAATAAATGTGTAAAAATGCCACTTTAAAAATTAAAAAGTCACAAATTACATTTTATTACATAAAAATTTATCCAGCCTCCAGGTTAGTGTTGGAAAATGTTGAGAATAAAGTTGCAAATTTACAGGGGAAAAGTTGCAGATTTATGAGGGCAAACCTAAAAATTTACTGGAAAAAAGTTGCAAATATATAAGAAAAAAAAATGCAAATTTACAGGGGAAAAAAGCTGCAAAATTAGAGGAAAAAAGTTGCAAATTTAAAGGAAAAAGTTGCAAGTCTACAGGAATAAAAATTCCAAATTTACACTAAAAGTTGCCCATTTAAAAAAAAATTAGCAAATTTATAAGAATAAAGTTCCAAATCCCCAAGAAGAAAGTTGGAAATTTACAGGGGAAAAAAATGTAAATTTGTGAGGAAAAAAGTTGGAAAATGCTGGGGGAAAAAGATGCAAATTTATGCAAATAAAGTTGCAAATTTATGAGGAAAAAAGTTGCAAATTGGGAAGAAAAAAGTTGCTAATTGATAAGAATTTTTTCCCTTTTCTTGTTAAAATTGGTGCTTCCAAGTCATTTCATTCAGTTATGTAACAGGATTAACAAAAGTTTTATCGTTATATTGGAGGGGACAATTCTCTCTTTTTTCCAGGTTTCCCCCACCTTGTTTTACATGTATGAATGTGGATGTGGATGGGTGGATGGCAGGTTAATGGGGGGGGGGGCATTTTGCTAAAGTGTGATTGCATCCCCCCTCAAATCACCTACTGCTTATTATACGTTTTAACATGCAACATACAATATATCCGCCAGATGAAACGAACTACTCTGCTTTTGTTCCTATCTATGTATTCAAAGTTATTTCTGTGTTCTATTGAATGAAATCTTGCAAGATTTCCTCATATCTGTTACAACACCGCTGATAAAGGCTGCTTTTCAGACAGCTGAATGATAGTCATCACTGAGTTCATGTTTCTGTAGAACCCTGCATACTGACTCATAACCTGTACATATGAATGTTAATATGTGACAGTAAAACCTTCAGAGTGGCTCCATGAGCAGGCTCCAGTTTTTACAAACGTGGAGGTTACACAACAAAAACGCTGCTCTGATGACCCCTCAGTGAAGCTATATCTTTATCATTACAGCACGAGAATGCAGGCAAAAGTGACGTAGTTGAAAATAATCCAAAGATAATGTAGAAAAAAAACTTACACCCTCAGGGCTGTACAGGATTACAGCATATTTGTTTTGATGGGTGATTTCTGCACATTTGCACTGGCAGAACACAACGACTCATCTGATAATCCTGTGCAGGCAACCCTCACCGGGGAAGGCCACACCTACAGGCCCTCGTCCCTGTAATCCCGGACTAAAGGCTTGCACTTTAAGGACTTTCTCTCATGCGCCTCTCCTCAGCCTTCCTATCATGGCACAGTAAGCTCAGTCAGAATCATCAGTCATCAATGTCAGGTCGGAAGGTTGTGTGCACCACCTCTGAGAACGTCAGCCTTCTTCCCACGTCAACCACCATCTCCCAGGAAGTGCCCTTTTGCAGAAAGGGCTTTGTTTTTGTGGTTGAGGTTGGCCTGGGTCCCTCCTTGATGAAGGAGACTGCCCTCTTCAAGATGAGTACTGGTGTCCTTACCACGACACCTGGGTACTCAACACGGTCACATCAGGACCAGCAGAAGCAGGACACACTAAGCTGCTCTCAGCTAAATTAACTACTGTATAATTTGCACTACTTACCACTGCCTTGCTTTCTTTTCTCCTCTTCCTCTTTTTCTTCTTTCTTTTGTCACTGCCAGAAAGATAACCTTGCTTTATTTTGATGCAGCATATCTCACTCATTTGTTTGCATACGACAGGTACTGGGGGTGGTGCTCCTATAGGCAGTTCTGTGCCAGCCTACCACTGTCATGGTACGTGCCCACTGGTCAGGATTTTTCAGAAAGGGATCCTCATACCGCAACCTATGAGGTGCGGAAAAGGGGAGTGTAGCGTCGTTCTTGGCTAGGTGGAGTCGTGCAATGCGGGAGGAAATAATGGAATAATCATTACTAACCATGAGCAGATTGTTTTTAATAGTGCTGGTATGTTTGTGCTACAAAAGGCGACCTTGTTGTCATCACCGCTGGTTTTGGGTTCACCCAATCCTATAGACACGCACAGTGCATGTTGAATTTGACCGCCTGGTTTGTGAGCTTTGGCTGGATGAGCCCATGTTCCACTGCTCTGCACGCCTCATTCCTTTGTATGTTGTTTCTATATGACTGCAAGGACTGGTTATAAAGTATCGCGTTGCCTGAAACAGCGGTTATTAATTTCTCCTTCCTGTCTTCACAACAACAGGTAATGTACAGATCTGCTTCTCTTCCCCCCCCCCCCCCCCCCACCGCGCCTCTTCTCCTCCAGCTGGCTGGTTCACTGGATTGGTCGATGGGTCTGTCTGTGGGTGGTCTTTAGCTCTCTGTTGCTACAGGACAATATGGGGTCCTTGGTCTACATGTCTTTAAAACAAACCAGTGAAGTGTTTATAAGATCATTTTGCGCGAGAAATGGTAGGTTGAGTTAATGAATCCATCGTTATTGTCACGATCTGAGCACGGGGGATTTCACCGTGCTCTGTCTCTTTGCCTTTTGTTTTTCCTTGTTTGTATAATGTTATATTTTGGAGTTCTATGCCTGTTATGTTATCTTTAGTTTGTTTTCACATATTCTGTATTGTTTCTCTGTATGATTTATTTTCCTGTTTATGTTCAGTGTAGTTTTGTCATTTATATGTTTGGGTTTATTTGTCCTTATTTGTTTCCACTTTATTTTTGCCAGTGTCTTCTCTTTCTTTCAGTCTCGGAGCATGCGCTTGTCAGGGGCACTGTCAGGTTGTGGGCGATGCTCCTGTCAAACTGTCAACCCCGTCTCCTCTCCTCATGACTCACAGCTGATTGTCATTTTCTCCCCAGCCCGCTGATGTGATTCACACCGGTTACTATTTGCATTTAATTGTTTCTGACCATATTTAAGGGCGGTTATTCCTTTCTTGTTTGCTGGTGTCTTGTATGAAGAACCTCTGTGCCAGAACTCTGCCCCCATTCTGGCATTTTCTTTGTTTCCATGTTCTCTGCTGTGCTCGTAAGTTTTGCTTTATGCACCTTTTGGATTTTTGTTTTTTGTTAATAAATTTCATGAACTGCAGTAGAGTACGTGGGTCTCTCCTCTCTGCCCCGAGGGCCAATTCAGGACAGTTATTTGACATCAAAAACCACTGGTTTAAAAGTTCAGGATGAGAGTGCTGCCTCCAATTCATGACCATACGGAAAAAATCATGACCAATGGAAATTTTTATGTAAATGAGCTGTAGGGTACCCACGGGCGACTCAGCACACCACAGTATGTTTTTTGAACGCTCCACACCCGAATACTTTCCGCTGCGTTTCCAATACACAATGAATGGGAAGTGGAAAAACAACGGAACCAGTGGACACGTACCTTCATTGCAAATTCTCCACATTGTCACTGCTGTAGTGATTCATAGTTGGGTCAGCCCTCGGTTGCCCCCTTCTGGCCTGGGGCTGCAAGCCTTTGACTGCCACAGAACAGCACCTCTGCTTATATCGTCCTTGGGATCATACTGTATGTCATTTCACTGTTCAGAGGACAATAGAAGATTTTCTCAGGCGTGAAAATTGAGGAGGACACTGTCAATGTTATTGCAGTCAGGTCCATTCCTAAGTTTGTTTTTTTTTGGGGGGGGGGGGGGGGGATTGGCAATATCCAAGATTTTGTAATTGGGAAGAATTTAAAGCCTATAAATTGTGGGGGGAAAAAAACATCTGTATACAAGTGTATGTATAACTTCAATAAAATAAAATGGGGTCATTATTTTAAACAAAAAAATTAACTCATCCATCCATCTTCTACCACTTAATCCAGGGGACTGGAGCTGGTCCCAGCAACTTTGGGCGAGAGGCAGGGTAAACCTTTGACAGATCGCCAGTCCATCACAGGGCCACTTTACTTGAACAAAGTTGCAAATTAATGAGAAAAAAGTTGCAATTTAATGAGAAAAAAATTGCAAATCATCTGAAAGTTGCAATCCCCCCCCCAAAAAAAAATTTGTTTTGCATGTATCCCTAACATTGGTGCTTAAAATGCATTTTATTCAGTTCTGTAACATGATACAGAAAGGTTTATGATGATATGGGGGACAGTTCTCTCTTTTTTCCAGGTGTGTGTGTGTGTGGGGGGGGGGGGGTGCATGTCCCCCTTGTTCCCCCCTTACTTTACTTCTATGCTTGGGAAAGTGCCGTTTTGCACCCAGATGGTTAATGGGCCAGTGAGCCTCTCTGACCACAGAGCTTGCAGGGCAAATCCTCCCTCAGTCCCCATCACGCATACAGATGGAATGGTGAGAGGAAGTGTCATAGACAGACCACAAGAGGAAGGAAATGCAATATGGCTCCAGTCTCCACGGTTCTGCACATGAGATCTAACCAATGTGTGCATTTTTAATTTGATCTGCATTGATAAGCACACAAGCTCAAATAAAGAAATATTTCAACATTTATTCATCAGAGTCTGTGCAATAACACCACATACAAATAATCATTCTGTAAATATTACAATCCATGTAATAATTAAGGTCTGTTGTCACAAAATAAAACACAAAATACATTCAAGGTCCGAAGGTGTCAGTCGGGAGTGACTGAAGATAAAAACACAATCATTAAAAAAGAAAAACAATCATCAGAGTCTTGTCTTATCGAAGCAAAATGGTCCTAAATCATTATTTTTCATTTTAATTTTGGTAGTTAACACTGACTATTAATTGGAGAAATTCAGCCAGTAAACAGATTATATTAATTATAGATTAAATTAAATATTTTACCCTCATTACTGAACAAAAATAATAATTCTTTAAATATTCTTTAAAGAATATTTTGGTTTCAGAGTATCTTCTCTGAGTGTGTAAATATCTGCTGTACACACACACACACAAACAAATCAACACCATAACAGCACAGTCAAGAATGCCTCAAATCAGCCAAATGAGCAGGAAAAATAAAAGCTGTGCAAAAATAATCATCAAACACCGATTGTGTAAAGTCCGCTGACGTTTAAGAACAAGAACGGGAACCTGTAACAGTTGACTTCACTAACGAAGCCTGGATGAGCCCCATCACTGAGGGGAGGATGGACCACGTCTCCAGAACAACACTGAAAACACACACAATCACACACAGGGCTGTTTCTGGGGCCCCTATGTAGTACTGTGTTTGAGGGGGGACATGTTTTTGTAATGGGCAAGAGTTCAAACGCTTTAATACAGGAGGAAATAAAGAAATCTAATATGGGTCATTGTAATAAAAATGTAACCAGCATCCATATGAGTGTTGCAAATTTATAAGGAAAAAGTTCCAAATTTACAAAAAAAAAAGTTGCAAATTTGAGAAAAAAGTAGCACATTTATGAGAAATATCTTGCAAATTTACTAGGAAAAAAGTTGCAAATTAGCAAGAAAAAAGTTGCAAAATTGAGAAAAAAGTAGCACATTTATGAGAAATATCTTGCAAATTTACTAGGAAAAAAGTTGCAAATTAGCAAGAAAAAAGTTGCAAAATTGAGGAAAACTTTCAAACTTACAAGGAAAAAAGTATCCAGATTTGACAAAAATCTTGCAAATTTCTGAGAAAAATGCTTATTTACAAGGAAAAAGTTGCAAATTTGCAAGAAAAAAATCTGCAAATTTATGCAAAAAAAAAAACTTGCAAATTTATGCAAAAAGTTTTTTGCAAGTCTATAATTTAAAAAAATTGCAAATTTATGAGGAAGAAGCTGCAAATTTACTAGAAAATATTTATGCAAATTTATCAGAAAAAATTTGCCAACTTGTTCGAAAAAATTACTGATTGCGAATTCATAGCTTGGGGGCCCCTAATATTTGTGTACTCTGCTTTACAGCCAGAAACGGCACTGTGCACACACACACTCACACATGCACTATTCCCATCACGCTGTGCAGTGAAAATCCACCTGTGGTTTTAGTTCTACATCCTTCATCGGTCAGATATATGGAGGAATATTAGGGCCATGATGAAAAAAAAAAAAGGATTTTTTTTTGTCCTGAATTTTGAGAATGAAGTAAAAAAAAAAAAAAAGTTAAATTAAAGATTATTTTTTAGAAGAGAAAAAAGTCAATTTAAGTGCTGGCAGAGCTATGAACACTTATGTTTGCTGTTTTGATAAAGTTGATGAAAACTTTCAGGTGTATATTAATTCCAGAGGTGGTCAAGAGTTTTGACGTCATTCTCAAAATTAAACAAAAATGTATATTTCTATAAAATGTGCCCCTGATATTCCTTCATTAAATACATTCACACAATACAGTCAGTCATTTTATTTGTAAATGCACTTTGACTCTCTTCCATCAAGTCTCTCCGACCCAAAAACTGTCCAATCAGAGCTTATCATCTCAAATGTCTGGTGACAGGTCCTGATGCTGGTCGACTGCAGCCAACCAGGAAAAGTGCAGCAGAGCTGGAGTCCGATATAGTTTTTCAGCCATCGTCTGCAGACGTAAACCTGCAGAATCATCAACGATACACAGCTGGATAAATGAGGAATTTAGTCACATGAGAACCCTCGGTCTGCCATCAAGTGTCCTTATCATCCGAGATGCCCCTGTCACTTGTCCTGTCTCTGGGATGGGGCGACTGGACCTCCTCGTACGGGGGCGGCGGGTTTTCTGGGCTCTGACTGGACAGGAGAGGGCGATGGCTGCTGTCCAACTGGCCATTCTGGAACGGTGACTCCTGGGCCAACAGGAGCTGTGTGGGCCCTGGGGCTGAGCAGGCGGGGATGCGCTGGCCCCAGCTGCCGTACACCGC
The DNA here is from genome assembly GCA_020510985.1 of Pholidichthys leucotaenia. Taxonomy (NCBI): domain Eukaryota; kingdom Metazoa; phylum Chordata; class Actinopteri; order Cichliformes; family Pholidichthyidae; genus Pholidichthys; species Pholidichthys leucotaenia. The sequence continues at coordinate 291,968,090 of CM035847.1, forward strand.
CTCCTCGTAGGAGGGGAGGGAGACAGGGAGTCCATCCACCATCAGGTCCAGCTGGTCTGAGGAGCGGCGGCTAAAGGGAGAGAGAGATTTAAAAATGAATGGTGGACAAAGGAGAAGGATTAACAGATGTAGCTCACATTTATCAGAAAGATCTTGCAAATTACAGGAAAATAAAATTGCAAATTTACAAGGAAAAAAGTATCCAAATATTTGAGAAAAATCTTGCAAACTCACTAGGAAAAAAGCAAACTGATGAGAAAAAAGTTGCAAATACATGAGAAAATGAGTGACAAATTAGCAGTCTTATGTGATAAAAGTACAATTTCACAGCAGTTGTTTGGACATCAGAGCCATTTCTGGCTATAAGGGTGGATTCACATTACAACGTTTGGACCAACTTTTACTGACTTTTTGGCAAACGTCTGGTTCTGCTGGCAAAAGTTGGTAAAAGTTAATGATAGTTGTTTGTTGGCAAATGCTGGCGAAAGTTATATTCCTTGAAAATTTTTAGCATGCTGAAAATTTGCCAACATTTGGAAATAAAAGTTGGTGAAAGTTGTGCTCAGTTTGTAAAAGTTCCTGAGTGCTGGGCTAAGTTATGCAGGGTTCGCCTAAGTTAGACTAAGTTAAGCTCCATTGGCAAACGTTGACTGAAATGCTGGTGGAAGCAGATGTTTTTAGACTGAAACTCACTTCAAACATGCACAGACGAAAGAGAAATGGAGAGAAGGGGGAATTTAAAAAAAGAAAAAATATACATAATCTCCCAAAAATGTGCCAGCTAAAAAAAAAAAAAAAAAAAAAAAATTCTCATTGAGAAATTTACTGTTCTTAATTTTCTGCTCCGTATGTAATGATTCTCCAGGATTTATTGGTTCACTTCCATTGTGGGAATCAAACAGCACTGATGTGGTGTGAAAAAGTAAATGACATTTAATGGGATTTTATGTTATTTTAATGGAGAGAGTTGTAACAGTCAAAATATAATCACCCTCACTGAACAAACTGTTATCCATCATGGACAACCCTGATCACCCCTCCACCACACACTGGACAGACAGCAGAGCACTTTCTCCAGCAGACTGCTACAGCTTCGCTGCTGAACGGTTAGCTACAAGAAATCTTTCCTCCCACATGCCATTTCACTGTACAATAGCGCACTCTGATGTTGAACTCTGGTTATAACTATGCTGCCATACTACACCTTACAGTCTAATTGGTACCTCACATTTCACCCTGTGTCTGATAGTCCTGCATTGTACAGTGAGTATGATTCATGTATCTCTACGGGTCATCATCTGCGATGTATATAAAGTTATCTAAGCAGTTTTTACTTTCCCTGGGTAATTCCTTTTTCTATTATGCCGTGTATTTTGGTCATCATCTGACATGCTGCTGTTACACTGTAATTTCCCAGTTTGGGATCAATAAAGTACATCGATCTATTTTATTTATACTGGTACATACCCGTGCATACCCGCCCATGCCCGTAGAAACCAAGTATAAGCAAGTATTTTTGCATGCCCGATGCTGAAGGGTCTCCTCCTGTCTGAGACGGCTGTGTTGTTCACAGTCATGCCTGCAGCGTACTGCTCAAACCTGAGGTGTTCCATCTTCACGGCATCTTTTCTGACATGCAGCAGTTCTCCTCACTGTATTGCTCTCCATCTGGTGGGTCTTCTTGTTCTTCTTCTTCTTCGTTCAGATGACTGGTTGAGGGATTGGTGCGTTGTAATTCCTGTTCATGGACAGGATCATGAAAATAGATCTGAGCAAAAAGTGACTTTCAACCCTGTTCAGCAAGACCTGTGCATGCCCGTCGAAACCCAGAAACCGGAGCACCTGGAGAAAATCAATGCTTTGCTTGGCATTTTACACATTTGTAGTGTAGACTGCCATTCTTCATGGGTACTGCTTCAAATGGGTGGGGTTTAAAGTAGTGTGTCCTATTCTTAATCGGATGACAGACTGACACACTGACAGAGATTTCTTGAATTTATAGAGTGCCTTCTGCCTTGCTGAGTGAGATTTCCAGATTTACTGCTTCAAATGGGTGTGGTTTAAAGTAGTGTGTTCTATTCGGTCTCAGCTCGTCTGTGCCTTGCCTGGCGTGCAGCGTTGGTGGCCAGCCGACTATTCCGCATCTCTTCGGTCTCAGCTTGTCTGTGCCTTGCCTGGCGTGCAGTGTTGCTCACTTTGCAGGCATTTCGGGCTTCAAGTGACTCAGCACGTGCATGGTTCACGGCATCTTTTCTGACGTGCAACACAGTCATGCCTGGGAGGAACCGCTCGAACCTCAGCTGTGTCATCTTCACAGGATCTTTCCTGACGTGCAGCAGTTCTCCTCTTCTTCTTGTTCTTCTCTCAGTTACTGGCAGATAGCAAACAACTGAAAGGTGCATACCGCCACCTACTGTACAGGAGTGTGTATCATTATGTCATCTGAGTCCGACCCCTAAATTCTATGACTTAATCCTGTGTTATTTAAAAAAGAGAGAAGAGCCCTTCTCGTGATTCTTATTGCCTCCCCATCTGTTCCCAGAATCCCAATTAAATCCCATTCCCTACCGGCCTCTCGAACTTCATTTTCCATTTTCTGTCTTTCATTTCCATATTTGTGACAGTGTAATAAGATGTGCTCGACATTTTTTTTTACTCCACATTCTCTACATTTGTCACTTTCGCTTTTCCCCATGGTGAATAAAGTGTCATTTAAACCTATATGATCCAGTCTGAGTCTTGCCATAATGATGTCTTCCCTCCTTTTGGGTGTTACGTAATTCCTTATTGCAATAGATTTTTGTATTTTGTAATATGATCTACCTTTATGATCTTCCTCTTCTTCTTCTTCTTCTTCTTTTAGATTTGATTGGCGGTTGGCAACCAGCTTACAGGTACATTACCGCCACTGACTAGATTATCATCACTCTATATCTTTGTATAAGGAGTTCTGGACAACTCCTTATGTGTGAAAAAAATAACCGTCCTTGGACTATGTCCTGGACTGGTCCTACCTCTTCTTCTTCTTTTAGATTTCATTGGCACGACTGGTCCTACCTCTTCTTCTTCTTTTAAGATTTGATTGGTGGTTGGCAACCAGCTTACAGGTGCACTATCACCACGTACTTCACTCTATATCATCACTGTATAGCTTTGTATCAGGAGTTCTTATAAGGAGTTCTGAACAACTCCCTACGTGTGAAAAAATTATCCGTCCTTGGACTGTGTCCTCGTCAGGTTTCAAGTAGTTAGCATGCTTCTGCTTCTGCTTCTTCTTCTTCTTCTTCTTCTTCTTCTCTCAGTTACTGGCAGATAACAAACCACTGAAAGGTGCATGCCGCCACCTACTGTACAAGAGTGTGTAACATTATGTCATCTCTTCTTTTAGATTTGATTGACAACCAGCTTACAGGTGCATTACCGCCACTGACTAGATTATCATCACTCTGTATCTTTGTATAAGGAGTTCTGAACAACTCCTTATGTGTGGAAAAAATTATCTGACCTTGGACTGCATCCGAGTTGCAAGAAGCCATTGCTCTCCATTTATGTAGCGTCTCGTTGGTCTATATGACATCATAAAGACATCAAGGCAGGCATCATAGGACACTACATCATAGGTAGCCAGTCCTATTGCCTACATGACGGCCATCGCCTATATGACGGTATCGCGAGTCCTCTGTAGCCTGAGATCATAGGATCATCATAGAACATCATGCAGACATCATAGGCCATCCTATGATGTCCTATGATTGTGACACACAGATTTCTTGAATTTATAGAGTGATGATGATGATAGAGTGATGATGATACACTAAATAGTTTTTTTTTTTTAATTCCATCCACATCCACATTTTAATTGCAGACTTACTGTTGGAATCTATAGATAGGCCTTTTTTTCGAGGAATGAATGAATGAATGAATAAACAGAGGAAAAGGGCATGCAGAAGTAACTACATAGGAAAATAAAACAAAAATAAATACTGAAACGTATACCCAAGAGAGCTGTGTTCACTCCAAAAGCAGGTCCAGAATCTCAGGAAGCCTCCACAAACGCTGATCTTTTTATGAGCATCGCCTGACGCTGATGTCGGCTGACCTGTGCTGAGTATTCGTTTACTTAAGTTAACCTAAGTTGGCATGGTATATAAAGGCGGCGCGTGAACACACAGCAGCCTCTCTCCCTCTTCTCTCTTCAGGTTTTCTCTCCATTTCTCTCTATTTTTCGTGTCTTGTGCCACTTAGTGTTGTTAAGCTGTTTATTGTACATATGCAATGTTGCGTATGAGCTACAGTCACCACAGCCTTCTGGAGATAGGGACTAAAGCCACAGATTACGCCCTGGGTGAAAGCATGAAAGAGGAGATTTGTGGCCTCAGGATCCTCCGCTAGCCCTCCACATCCTCGGACTCGACGGCCGTGCCCCATCCCAGATGGAGACGCCGTAGACAGTGTGAGAGGAGATGGAAGTGAGGTAAACGCGGAGGTATGAGGACGAAGCTAACTGCTAACCCCCACAAACCCCTGATCCCTTCACCGATTCTGGCCGACGTGCGCTCACTTGACAACAAGAGACCACATACAGCTCCTGAGATCCACTCAACGTGATCCGCGAAACTGCTGTGTTTTTATCTTTACGGAAACATAGTTAAATGATAATATACCGGACTCTGCCATTAACCTAGCGGGGCAAACATACTATCGCAGCGACAGAGTGCTAACGATCGTTCACAGACATTGCTGTCCTCTGGTAGAGTTCATGATAATCAAATGCAGACCCTTTTACATGCCTAGAGAAATTTCATCGGTTCTACTTGCCGCCGTGTATGTCCCACTCACCGGTGCCAGTGAGAGGAGGGAAGCACTGAAAGTACTCTATCAAGCTATAAGTGAGACACAAACAGCACATTCAGATGGATTTCTCATCACAGCGGTGACTTCAACCACGCAAATTTAAAGGCCTTCCGACTGAGTCTAAATCAACATGTAAACTTTGCAACGAGGGGAGACAACCTGCTGGATCTGGTGTACACAACCCATAAGAATGCATACAAACCCTCCCCCCTTCTCCCTCTGGGCCTCTTTGATCACATCACCATCCTGTTAAGGCCAGCATACAAACCCAGAGAGAAAGCCATTAGACCTACAAAGAAGCAGGTACATGTGTGGCCAGAGAGGGCCTTGGATGCTCTGAAAGACTGCTTCAGCACCACAGACTGGGGCATTTTCAAGCATGCAGCTACTCATAATGGACGCACAAACCTAGAGGAGTACACTGAGGTTGTTGTGGCATACATAGCCAAATGCACTGATGATGTTACTCATTGCAAGACCATCACTGTTCATGGAAACCAGAAGCCATGGATGACAGCAGAGGTCCACAGACTCCTGAGGGTTTGGGACTCAGCCTTCAGGGCTGGCGACACTGCAGGACTAACAGCAGCTAGGGCAAACCTGTCCCATGGCATCAAGGAGGAAAAATGACAGTACAGCAAGAAAACATCTAGACACTTCAGCAACACCAGAGATGCACGTTCTCTCTGGCGTGGCATACAGACCCTCACCAACTACAAACCTCCACCTCAGACCTGTGGGAGTGACATCACACTGCTCAACAACCTACATGACTTTTTTGGCCAATTTGAAGCACAAAACAGCAGACCAGCACAGAAGACCACTCCTCCTCTGGACAAGCTGGCCTTGAGTCTGGATCCGGCTAGCATGAAAAGGACCCTCTGCAGGATCAACCCACGTAAGACAACTGGCCTAGACAACATACCGGGTCACATCCTGAAGGACTGCACAGAGGAGCTTAAGAATGTCCTGGCCGACATCTTCAGCATCTCCCGGTCTCAAACTGTTGCCCCCACATGTTTCAAGACTACCACCATAATACCAGTCCCGAGGAAGCCCGTCCCATCCAGCTACAATGATTACTGACCGGTTGCACTGACCCCCCACTATAATAAAGTGCTTTGAGCGGCTAGTCATGCAGCACATCAAGTCCACTCTGCCTCCCTCTCACGACCCATTCCAGTTTGCATACAGGTCGAACAGATCCACAGAAGATGCCATCGCTGCTGCTCTCCATCCAGCCCTCACCCACCTGAATTTTAAAAAAAAACTCATACATGTGCATGCTGTTCTTGGACTTCAGCTCAGCATTCAACACAATTATCCCCCAGCACCTAATACAAAAACTCAGACACTTAGGACTCAAAACCTCTCTCTGTAACTGGGTGCTGGACTTTCTCACAGGGAGGCCACAGAACGTGCGGATTGACAGCAACACCTCCCAGACCATCACACTGTGCACAGGGGCCCCACAAGGGTGTGTGTGCTCAGCCCGCTGCTCTTCACCCTGCTGACCCATGACTGCGTGCCAGCCTAAAACACCAACTACATCATCAAGTTTGCAGATGACATGACTGTTGTGGGCCTCATCACCAACAACGATGAAGCCAACTACAGAAAGGAGGTGAGCCAACTGGTTCAGTGGTGTAAAGACAATAACCTCTTCCTGAACATGGGAAAAACCAAGAGATTGTGGTCAACTTCAGGAGGGGTCACACACAGCACCCTCCTCAGATCATCAACGGTGCAGCTGTGGAGAGGGTGAGCAGCACCAAGTTCCTGGGGGTGCACATCTCTGAAGACCTCACCTGGACCAACACCACCACATCACTGGCCAAGAAGGCCCAAACTCACCTCCATTTCCTCCATAGACTGAGGAGAGCACGAGTCCCACCCCCCATCATGCAGTCTTTCTACCGGGGCACCATTGAGAGCATCCTCATCAACTGCATCACGGTGTGGTATGGAAGCTGCACTGCCGCCTGCCAGAAGACACTACAACGCATAGTGGATGCAGCCAGTAAGATCATCGGTGCCCTCCTGCTCCCCCTGCCCCCCCTCTTGGACATCTACCCCACTTGCCTCACCCACAGAGCCACCAACATCACAGGCGACACCTTCCATCCCCTACACTCCCTCTTCAGCCCCCTGCCCTCAGGAAAAAAGTACCGTAGCCTCTGGGCCCACTCCACAAGACTGCTGAACAGCTTCGTTCATCAGGCCATCAGGACCCTGAACTCTGTTCACTCCCCCCCACTTCCCAGATGGTAACACCTGCACAATAACTACCTCAGAAGTTGGCACAGAAAGACTGGCACACCAACAATAACACTGTTGTTCTGTTGTACTTTCGTTGCGATATGTCTCTGCACTTTAACCGCAACCATTTGCACAAATGTCATATCTGCTGCTGTCTGTATATCACTGCAATACTGATCATGTGCAAGCATATCTGTCACTATGTGCACCTACACTACCGCATTGAAATGCATTACGGATATTCATCTCTAGCTGTCCAAATATAGATTGCTGGGTTTGTTACCACTAATCGTTTACCTAAACTAATTGTTTACCTCTATGGAGGTCAGAGTCCTTCTGGCTGCCATTGGCACCACAGGTTGCATCACTGTATGTAAACTGTACATAGACTGCTGCTGTCGCTGTTTGTTCTTGTTTTTACTTTTTTAATCCAGCCTAATTTCCTTTCTCTTTATAAAATGCACACCAGTGTAGAGAGAGAAACGCCATTTCAATTCTCCTGTATGTTCTGCAAGTATAGAAGTACTGACAATAAAATCTTTGAATCCTTGAATATGCTAGCCTAAGTTGGCAAAAATTTGCCAACGCTGAACACCAGTGGCAAATGCTAGCAAAAGTTTGTAAAAGTTGGTGTGCGTTGGATTAAAAAAAAAACCTGCTCACGAATGTAATTTCACCAATGTTTGGAATGATTTCTGTGATCTTTCAAAACTTCTGTAAAAATTGGTCAGGATGCTTTTTTGCTCTTCCTCGGGCAATGGAGATCAACAGAGGTGGGGGCGGATGTACTGTTTAGACACGCAACCAGCTGAGTGTGCTGAGCAGGTCAGCGCTGCTGCCCAGAGCAAAGCCCCTCATCCCGGATGAGCTAAAGGGGAGATACTGCGGGCGAAGGGCTGGAGCTAAGGTGAGGAGGAGGAGGAGGAAGCATAAGCCGGCTGTACCGATGGTCATCACCGGGAACGTGTGATCACTTGGAAACAGAACAGATGAACTTACAACGCTGGTCAGGACGCAAAAGAGTATTGTGAGTGTAGTATCATGTGTTTCACAGAGACGTGGCTACACTCACAGATCCCGGATGTAAATGTAGCAATACCTGGCTTCAAGACTATACGGGAAGACAGAGATGTTATCGGTAGCGGGAAAAAGAGGGGAGGAGGATTGGCACTTCTTGTGAATGAAAGGTGGTGTAATCCTGGACACATTCATGTGAAGGAAAAGTGCTGGGGCCTGGACATTGAACTGTTGGCTGTGAGTATCCGACCTTATTATATGCCAAGAGAAATGAAGAGTGCCTTAATTATTATCGTCTACGTCTCTCCATCAGCTGATGCAGCGGTGGCCTGTGACGTCATCAGCTCCACTGCGGCCACATTACTGGAGAAGCACCCAGACACATTTATGGCCATCACGGGTGATTTTAATCATGTATCACTGGGAAAAACATTACCAAACTTTTACCAGTTTGTTGACTGTTCCACCAGAGAAAACAAAACACTGGATTTACTGTATGCCAATGTCAGAGAAGCATATAGTGCCACAGCTCTACCCCCCATTGGCAAATCGGATCACTGCATGGACATGTTAACACCCAAGTATGTTCCCCTTGCGCAAAGGCAGCCTGCTTATACATGGACTGTGAGGAGGTGGACACAGGAGGCTGCTGATGCACTGCAGGACTGCTTTGAGATGGCGGACTGGAGCATACTCTGAACCGCATGGGGTGGACATAGACAATATGACCGACTGCATCACAGAATACATTAGATTCTGTGAAGCCATGACCATGCCAGCTCAGACTGTACACTGCTTCTCCAACAACAGACCATGGGTCACCAGTGACCAGAAAGTACTTCTGAACAAAAAGAAGAGAGCTTGTAGGTCTGGAGACAAGGAGGAGCTGAGGGGAGTGCAGCATGAGCTGAGAGAGATACTGAGGAGGTGCAAGTACAATTATAAGAGGAAGTTGGAGAATAAACTCAGGCAAAACAACGCTAAACATGTGTGGGTGGGAATGAAACAAATAACTGGGTAAAAGGGGAGAGTCAGGCAGACAACTGGGAGCCAGGAGAGAGCTGAGAAACTGAATCTGTTTTTTTAACAGGTTCAACTTACAGTCTGTCACCCCAACAACACAGCCAGACCCCCACACACCCCTCCCCACCCACCCTCCTGTGCAGAACCTCTCTCCGTCTCCCCCCTCACCCCCTCCTCCTCCTCGGGGGACACCAGGAGCCTCCCTCACATCACTGTGACTATAGACCAGGTTAAGAAACAGCTGGAGAGACTCCGTCAGCGGAAGGTGGTGGGCCCTGATGGCATCTCCGCCAGGATCCTGAGAACCTGTGCCAACCAGCTAGCTGCGGTACTGAAACACCTGTACAACCTGAGCCTGAGTCTGGAGAGAGTACCAGTGCTGTGGAAGACCTCCTGCCTGGTTCCTGTCCCCAGGAAGTTATCTCCATCGGACCTGAACGACTATCGACCAGTTGCCCTCACATCTCATATGATGAAGGTCCTGGAGAGACTGGTCTTAGCCCACCTGAGACCGCAGGTGAAGACGTGGCTGGACCCTCTGCAGTTTCCATATCAGCCCAATTTAGAAGTTGAAGACGCTGTCATCTACCTGCTGCAACGAGCCCATCTACACCTGGATGGCGGAGGAGACACTGTGAGAATCACTTTTTTTGATTTCTCCAGTGCCTTAAACACCATCCAGCCACTGCTGCTGGGTGAGAAGCTGCAAGTGATGGGGGTCAACAGCTTTGTGATCTCCTGGATTACTGACTACCTGACAGGCAGGCCACAGTTTTTCTAGCTGGACAGTGTCTGGTCTGGCGTGGTGGCTAGTGATATGGGAGCACCACAGGGGACTGTGCTCTCTCCTTTTCTCTTCACCTTATACACCACCGACTTTCAGTACAACACAGAGTCATGCCACCTGCAGAAATTCTCTGACGACTCAGCTGTTGTGGGGTGTATAGGAGGGGGAGAGGAGGGGGAGTACAGGGCACTGGTAGACAGATTTGTGGACTGGACCGAGTAGAATCACCTGAGGCTGAATGTCAGCAAGACCAGAGAGATGGTGATCAACTTCAGGAAGAAGAATGATGGTTGAGGATTACAAATATCTGGGTGTCAGGGTCAGCAATGGGTTGGACTGGAGATCTAACACTGATGCTGCGCACAAGAAAGAGATGAGCAGACTCTACTTCCTGAGGAAGCTGAGATCCTTCAACGTGTGTCGCAGGATGCTGGAGCTTTTCTACCAGACTGTTGTCACCAGCGCCATCTTCTTTGCTGCTGTCTGCTGGGGTAGCAGTATCAGGGCCAGCAACAAAAACAGACTTGACAAGATTATCAAGAGGGCTAGCTCTGTAATTGGTCTCAGACCTGAGACCTTTGAAACAATGGTGGAGAGGAGGACACTAAATAAACTGTGATCTAAAAAATATACATAATCGCCAAATCTCCCAAAAATGTGACAGTTTAAAAAAAAAACTCATTGAGAAATTTTCATTCATTCATTCATCTTTTTCCACTTAATCTTTTTCGGGTCACGGGGGGGCTGGAGTCTATCCCAGCACCTTTGGGCGAGAGGCAGAGTCCACCCTGGACAGATCGCCAGTCCATCACAGGGCCAACCAGAAAGACAGACAACCATTCACTCTCACAGTCACACCTAAGGACAATTTAGAATCCCCAGTTTGATGCCAATTAACCTAACTTGCATGTTTTTGGCATGTGGGAGGAAACCGGAGAAATCCCGGAGTAAACCCACGCAGACACAGGGAGAACATGCAAACTCCACACAGATCACTGTTGGTCGGGGGCTGGGATCGAACCCAGGATCCCCCGGCCAAGGGTGAGTTGCGGTGCTGCCGCAGTACTAACCACTCCGCCACCGCGCCGCCCTGGCTGATACCAATAAAGGAAAAGATGCCCTCAAAATTCTAAAAATTAAGTAAATGAATTAAAAATACATAATCTCCAAAAAATGTGCCAGCTAAAAAAAAAAAAAATCTCATTGAGAAATTTATTGTTCTTATTTTTCTGCTCCGTGCGTAATAATTCTCCAGGATTTATTGGTTCACTTCCATTGTGGGAATCAAATAGCGCTGATGTGGTGTGAAAAAGTAAATGATATTTAATGGGATTTTATGTTATTTTAATGGAGAGAATTGTAACAGTCAAAATATAATCACCCTCACTGAACAAACTGTTATCCATCATGGACAATCCTGATCACCCCTCCACCACACACTGGACAGACAGCGGAGCACTTTCTCCAGCAGACCGCTACAGCTTCGATGTCGAATGGTTAGGTACAGGAAATCTTTCCTGCCGCATGCCATTTCACTGTACAATAACTCACTCTGATGTTGAACTCTGGTCATAACTATGCTGCCATACTGCACTTTACAGACTAACTGGAACCTCACATTTCACTCTGCTCCTGATGGTCCTGCATTGTGCAGCGGGTATGATTCATGCGTTTATATGGGTCATCATATATTAAGAAATGATGTATATAGGTTTTCATAGTAGTGTTAGTTTTACTTTCCATGGGTAATCCCTTTGTCTGTCATGCGTGTGTTTCTGTCGTTTGGTTGTCTACCGTCATGCTGCTGTTACATTGTAATTTCCCAGTTTGGGATCAATAAAGTATATCTATCTATCTATAGTGTGAACCCACCTTAAAGCAGAGTATGCAAATGCAACAGGCTCTCTCAGCCAGTAGTTGCTAAAAAAGTTGCAATTTTTCAGCAAAAAAGTTGAAAATTTCTATGTAGATTTTTAAAATTTCCACAAAAGAGTATTTTTTTTAGTGGAAAAGGATGATTAAAACATTTTAATTGTGATTAATAGTGCGTTAATCGCTTTTCTTAACCCCTTAGCATTCCTGCCAATTTCCAGCCAATGTGAAAGGTTCTGTATGTGGAACACTAGAGTTTTAAGAGGCTAAGAAAGAAGGTCTTTCATTATTCACCATTACACATCGTTGTCTGTCACACAGACAAGATGAAAACACTGTATGGCTGGATTAGAAAAATTAATCTACATATCTTTTTGTAACTAAAATGTAATGATTCACTGCATCAAAAGTTTTTGTTTGTTTAGGTCCAGTAAAACAGCTCCAAGAACCTGACCTTCATCTATTGATTTTTTTGTTTTGTTTTTAATTTGTTGAATCAAGTAGGAGTTGGCACTCTCAGCTGAATTATTTGGTCAGAAGCCATAGAGAGGATGTAAGTAATTATTAGACTCCATATCCTAACAGTATTGAATGCAAAAGACGCAACAGACTTACACAAATGGTCCCCTCCAGTATACAACTAGGACAATATCAGTCGCTATGGAGGGTGACGATATGTATGGGTACATATTCATACCATGTAGGGTAACTAAATAGACGGTTATGCTGTTTAGTCCATCTAGCTATAATGCTCCGCACTGTGGATATATATTTATATATTTATGTGTACATATGTATATTCACTGCTCTTATTTTCTTATCTTCTAAATCATTGCTCTGAGTGTTGCTATCCCTGTGCAGTTGCAATCCTGGAATTTCCCCATTGTGGGACTAATAAAGGCTCATCTTATCTTATCTTATCCTCCAATAATTGTGTAGCAACAGTTTTCTCAAAAACTATGGAGATAACTGGTAATATACTAACAGACACATACCTGATTTACAGCTCTAGATTTACATCCCTTACCATTTCAGCCAGTGTCCAGCCAATGTAAATAAAATGTCCCACGAGTGGGACACCAGAACGGTAAGAGGTTTAAATACAATGTACCTTAACCTCTTGTGCTCCGTTGTACCGCGGACGGGCAAGTCTCTGTGCGCTCTCGTGCGCTCTAGGACGCATCATGGAGATTGTGATGTAGGTGGTGTTGGCGTCCAAGCGCGCACTGAAAATAAAAGCTGCAGACACAGCCGCGAACAGATTAGTTCATCTGATTGACCTCTCATTCGACTAATAAGAGCCTTGAATTGGGTTTCTGAAACCTTGAAGAACCAATGAATGAAAACCTAGGAAGGAGGACCCGCCTACTGTGAATGCAGGAGCCAATTGAAGCACAGGAGTTCGGGCTGGGTGAAGAGAGACTTACTGCTACCACAGATGAAAAAAAAAGGATGCAGGAAGAACCTGCTGCAGACCCAGCAGCACGGAGGCCACCCACAAGTGCAACCTGCACTCATTCCAGCAGAATAGACGTTTAGGATTCTCTTCCGTCATCATAGACCGACGGAGGCCGACGACAAAGGTCGTAAATCATTCGCCAAAACCGCAATAATGGAATTATGTTTTGACCGGGATCCACGAGCAGACCAGCGTCGCGTTCGTCTGACAATGGGGAAGAGAAGTTCACCAGGACAATGTGGCTGTGAAGAGGTAAGGTGTTATAAGCTAAATTATTATTTATCCCTGAAAATTGTAATCAAAAAATGACTTTTGACCGATCGGTAAATTACAACTGTACGGCGCACGAAGTACGAAGTGCGTGCGTCGCGTTACACGGTTCTTCGCCACCTCCGAACCGTGAACGCCCCCCCCGCCGCTACGATTCTGTAGCGGGGGGGGGGGGGGGAGCCGCCGTGACAGCGTTGCTGTGGAAACATGCCACATCCGAGTGTAATCTGTCATGTAGTGAGGGCCGATCTCCATCCTCTGTAGCGGGGTGGGTGGGGGGACAAACCCCCCCCCCACACACACACACACACCCAGACACAGCCCTGAATGTGACCTTTCATTTGAGCCCAAGATGAAGCTTCTATATTGAATCATTCAAAAGTTACAGACGTTTTTCCAAACTGTGCCATTTGGCACAATTTGGCACAATTCAAAAACGCCTGGGAACTACCTGAGGAAAAAGCTGTGTAATATATTCATTTTTTGTGGTATTGTTATAAAATTTGGACCTCAGCTGGATAACACTTGGTTCTACATTTCTGTTGCATTTTCCAGCCCGGATATGAAGCTGTGTGTTATTTGCAAGCATTTGTATCCAAAAAAAACACCCAGGCCAAATTTATTTTCTTCAAGTTCACTATGTTTAGATGACTGTTACTCAGTGGCCGGAGCACTTAGAGAGATCATGTTTTTTTTTGCCAAAAAATTCAAAGTGTTTTCTTTTAAATGGGACCAACCCCACGAAGATGCTGCAAAGGGTTGAAGAACAGCTTTCGATTTACTTTGGGCACTTTTTTTTTTTTGGCGTTTTTAGGAAAATTGACCGGAGTGCAAGGGGTTAAATTGGTCATTTTTCAAGTTTGTCATACATGGGAGTGGACAAATATGCTTTCTTTCTTCAGCTGCAGGCTTATTAAAGCTCTCAGCCTATCAAAAATGATAAAAACTATCCTGAATATTCTCCAGAAAATCCTCACAAGTACTCCAGAAATACTGCATGTGCAAACAACAGAATGGCAGGGCATAATGACATCATCGTAACATTACAATACTGACACAATTCAGTGTCCAACTTTGCTCCTGTAGTGAACAGCCACTGTTTTTAAGCAGCTGAACACAAAATAATGGACCTCGGGTGTTACAACAGACATAATTTCCCTTTTAGTAGAAAAATTGTAAACATCAACAAACGGTGGCGGTGCACATGAGAAGAACAATGTAGAACCAGGAATCCACCTACTGTATATAGTGCAGTTACTTGACTTGTACTTCAACTTCTTTGGATAAAACGGACTTTTCCTCTTTATGCTCTTCAGCAGATGTTGAGAAACACAATTTTTTTTTTTTTTTTATTTAAGTTTTTGTAAAGGGTATACAGGTCGTTACAGCAATGCAGTGTTTACATTTTCATCACATGTTCCCTTATTTTCTGATATCTGACAACATTGGAAGATTAATTCTTACAACACCCCTTATTTTTTTTTTTTTTTTTTAAGTGAAAGAAAAAGTGAAATTAAAGAGAAAAAAAAACAAAACAAAAAACAAAAAAAAACCAAACAAACCAGTAAAAAACAAACAAAAAGAAAAAGTAAGTAAATAAAGATAAAAGAGCATCTGAGTAGCATTGGAACAAAGAGCAGAACCATTATTGAAATGGTATTTGTCAAAGATTAGATCTAATGGAAGACACATATGCGGTCCAGGGTTGCCAAAAGTTCATGAACCCATCCATGTCCTGTCTCAGTGCGAATGTCAACTTTTCCATCGAGTAAATGTCTTGGATCACGTTAGTCCAATCTTCAGGTGTAGGACAGTCCTTCAACATCCATTTTTTAGTTAGAGCTTTTTTGCTTGCCAATATTAAAACATTGAATAAGTATTTTTCTCCTCGTCTTTCCAGTGAGTCCGGTAGTAAACCCAAATACAAAGTTACAAAAGAAAAGGGAACTGTAATTTTGAATATTTTCCCCAATATTGTCTGTACATTGGTCCAATATTGGTGGATAACTGGGCATGACCAAAACACATGAAAATGATTTGCAGTCTTTTCACCACACAAGCGCCAACAGTTCAATCCCTTATGGGTAAATTTGATTTGTGCAGGTGTTCTGAAAAATCTTGCCAAGTTTTTCCATCCAAATTCTCTCCACTGCAGGGATGAGGTACTTTTCCATTGCTGTTTATTTAGCTTTTCCCATATTTCCAGATGTAAAGTGAAATTCCCCTCTTTTTCCCATCTCTCTTTTATATAAGATGTGTTGTCTCCTTTTAAGTCTTGAAGACCTTGGTATATTTTAGAAATGTATCTGATCCCTGGGATCCCTTTATATGCCATTAAGAAGACCTTCAGAACACCTGACTGGGCCCTTTCCAAAACCTCCTTTTTAAGTATATTGTTTATGTGGTGTCTAAGCTGGAAGAACCTGTAAAGGTCTTGATTTATTAGGCCTTGTTTTTTCAAATCTTCAAAACTTCTTAAGATTTGCCCTTTAAAAAAATCGTAATATTTTATCAGCCCCTTCTCCTTCCACTTTTTAAATCTGGTGTCTGTTTTATTAGGAGTAAAGTCCTGATCATAGGCGATCCATTGCAGAAGTCGATAGGGCTCTTTAGTTTGATTCTCTCTGACTATCTTAAACCAAATTTTTAGCGGGGTCTCTATCCACGGGTTAGTGTTATTCAAAAGCTTAGGTAAGACATTGTTCCCTATTATCGCCTGTAGGGGGATGTCACTTGTTATTTGGCATTCGATCTCCTTCCATTGTGCAGAGTAGACTGGGTTACATATCTCTACTAAAGTTTTAATTTGTGCGGCTTTAAAGTAGTCCCTGATATTTGGCAGCGCGAGCCCACCTTTGTCTTTGTTTAGCTGTAGGGTTCTATATCTGATTCTAGGTCTCTTGCCCTGCCATATGAATCTTGAGATCCTTCTGTCCAGCTCCTGCCATGTTTTTTTGGGAGGTTCTACCGGTATTGTTTGGAAAAGGTATAGAAGACGTGGAAGTATATTCATTTTGACTGCTTCAATTCTTTGTGCAATACCCAAGAATGGTATCATATTCCATCTTGCTAGGTCAGATTTTATTTTTGTCACCAGTGGATCATAGTTTAGTGATATAATTTTGTTGAGTTGTTTCGGGATATTGACCCCCAGATATTTCATAGATTCCGACTCCCAGTTAGTTTTGAGTTTGCTTAGTGAATAATGATTTGGGTCATAGTTGAATGTTAAAACTTGGGTTTTATGCATATTTAATTTGTACCCCGATAAATCTCCATACTCTGAAAAAACTGAGGTTAGTTCTGGTAAAGAAGTGTCCGGCTGCCCTAGGTATATTAAAATGTCATCAGCAAAGAGTGCTATTTTATGTTCCTTCTGACCAAGTGTAATACCTTGAATTTTTTGGTTTTGTCTTATCCATTGGCTCAGAGGTTCTATGAAGATTGCAAAGAGCAGTGGAGACAGGGGGCAGCCCTGACGACATCCTCTTTCCAGTTCAAAAGATGATGATAAATTACCGTTAATCCTTATTTTAGCTGTTGGTTTTTTATATAATGCCTGTATAGTTCTAATGAAGTTGTTATGAAAATTGAAACTGGATAAGATTCTGTATAGAAAAGACCAGTCAACCGAATCGAATGCTTTTTCAGCATCTAATCCTAATATGACTGCATTTAAGTTATATTTTTTTATATGATGAATTATGTGTAAAGTGCGTCGAATGTTGTCTTGTGTCTGTCTTTGTCTTATAAAACCTGTTTGGTCTAAATGAATTAGGTCTGTCAGTATATTCTCTAACCTTTTGGCAAGGATAATGGTAAAAAGCTTATAGTCCTGATTTAGTACACTGATTGGTCTGTAGTTGGAGCACTCTAGTTTATCCTTTTCAGGTTTAGGTATAACTGCAATGACCCCTTCTCTCCAGGAGGGGGGGATTTCCCCTGTGTGGAGGACATAATTAAATGTTTTCAGGAGGAGAGGAGATAGTTGCTGTTTAAAGGTTTTGTACCACTCTGCTGTATAGCCATCAGCTCCTGGGGATTTGTTAGCTTTAAGTTTCATAATTGCTTTTTCCAATTCTTTAGAATGTATTTCTGACAGTAGTGTTTTATTTTGTGACTCCGTAAGTTGGGGAAGGTTTAATGTGTTTAGGAATGCCTCGGATGCGTTTTTATGTTTTTTGTGGGAGTATAAGTTCTTATAGTAATTCTCGAAGTTTTTAAGAATATCCTGAATTCTGAATTTTATTTCCTTTGATACTGGGTCTCTGATTTTGTAGATTGCTCTTTCTGTTTGATGTTTCCTCAATTTATAGGCTAGCAATTTTGCCGATTTACTGCCTGCTTCATAGTATTTTTGTTTCAGAAATGTAAGTTTCTTCTGGATTTCTATTGTGTAGATCTCATTTATTTGGTTTTTAATTTCCTTAATCTTGAGCGAGTCAGTAGAATGAGTGTTGCCTTTGTGTTCTTTTTCTAGGTTCCTAAGTTCTGACTCTAATGTGGATAGTTTTTCTTGTCTTAGTTTCTTTTGGGTTGCCAGTTTTGCAATAATCTTTCCTCTTATTACAGCTTTACATGCATCCCACAGTATTAAAGGGGATACTTCTCCATTATCGTTATCTTCCAAATATCTGAGAATATCTGACTCCAATTCATCTTTCAATGGTCCTTTCAGGACATTTGAATTTAACCTCCAAGAAAATGTATTATTTGTGTATTTTTGGATATTTAAGTCCATGTAGATCGGACTGTGGTCGGAGAGATCCATCAGTCCTATTTTACATGTTTTTACTCTACCAATGTCTCTATTAAACATAAAAAAATAGTCAATCCTTGAGTAAGATGAATGTGGAGTTGAGTAAAATGTATAGTCTTTTACACTGGGGTTGAGTTCCCTCCACACATCACAGATTCCCATTTCTTTTAGTAGCATCCGAGTCTTCCTGTTTTGGGTGTTATTTTGATGTGGGGAATTACCAGAAGCATCCCAGTATGGATTCAGTCTAAGATTGAAGTCCCCACCACATATCACTAAACCTTGAGCTTTAGTTATCATTAGGTCGAATACATTTTTATAAAATTTCCAGTTAGCCCCTGGGGGAGCATACACATTCAGCAGGGTGATATCTTCTCCCTCTAGCCGCCCAGTTACCAAACTGTATCTCCCTTCTTTATCTTTGTGTTCTGATTTTTTTTCAAATGTAATTTTGGTTGATATCAATGTCGCTACTCCCCTCCTCCTCCCTGATTTATATGAAGATGAAGAGATCATTTTAAACCCTTGTCTACTGAGTTTATTGTGTTCCACGTCTGTTAGGTGGGTTTCTTGTAAAAGTATTATTCCTGCTTTGTCTTTTTTCATTTTGCCTAGAATCTTGGATCTTTTAACTGGATTCAGGATCCCTTTTACATTATATGAAATTATTTTGGTTACACCCTGTTTCTCCATTGTGTTGTTTTGTTTAGTATAACTGTGTGGTGGCCCTCTTTTGTGCTACTCAGAAACTGAAAGAACATTAAAAACAAGAAAAACATTAAGAACATAGTGTAAAAAACTTTAAAACAAAAAACTGTCAAAAGAACTTCCTGAGCTGAGGTCTTTTTAAAGACCCTGTAAGAGCCTTGATGGAGTGAAGGCCCTGAGGGAAATTCCTCAAACTCTGTTACGTGTTGAGGGCCCTCTCGTACCACTGAAAGTAGTCCCATGCTTTTAACGTGAGTTTCAGAACCCAATCCAAACTTGTAATGATTTTTTTTTTTTTTTCCTTTTATGCCTAAACCCTGTGAAATTGTGTGCACCCTCCCACCCCCATCACATCAAACATTCACGCAAAAACAGTATTTGTTAGTATGAGCAGAACATGTGGATTATTGTCACATTTCTATTTTAACAAGTTTTTTTTTTTTTTATTACAAAGACTTATTTGTTTCAAATAATATGATTGTTCCATGAAATGTTTTACCACATGCTGAATATGCATCTCCTTTAATGTTTGTTACCTTGTATGAGGGGGGTTGGATGTGCGGATTGATTCAAGAGGAAGGGAAAAAAAAAAAAAAGGTCGCTATTCCAACCTGAAAACGGATAGTTTATCCGCGACGCTCTGGTGCTGGGTTTCCCGCTGCTGGTCCGTGGATTTTGAGGGTCTTTGTGTTGTCCATGTTTGCGCTTTGATCTTCTCACTCGGGTCTGCTGCGGGTTTAAACACCGTTACCGGGAGCCCTCTTCTCGCCATGTCAGCTGTTGCTTCTTCCGCCGAATTATAGAGACACGTTTCATCGCCGTAGAAGACCCTTAACTTCGCAGGAAATGGTGTCTGAAAGCGCAATTTCTTCTCTCTTAACACCTTTTTCGCGTCATTGTATTCCCTGCGCTTTTTAAGGACCTCCGGGGCGTAATCGTGTTCCACGTAGACTTTTCTCTCCTGGTGCATAAATCCTTTTTTCTGCCAGGCCAGTCTTACAACCTCTTGTTTTATTTTGAAATTGGAAAATCTTACCAACACCGAACGTGGGGGCGCTTCCGCCGCCGGCCTAGCGGCTAATGAACGATGTGCCTTTTCTATCTTCAAGTCGGTGGTTTGTGGAATATCCAATTTCTCTCTTAGTAAGGATTCCACGCATTCTGCCATTGAGTTAAAACCATTTTCGGTTCCTTCTATCAGACCATGAATTCTTATGTTGTCTCTTCTTTGTTTTCCTTCTTGGTCGGTTAGCTTAGCCTCTATAGCTGCTTGTCTTTTGCGTAGGTCCAGCACAGAATCTTCGAGCACTTTTATTCGATCCTCTGTTTCCAAGATTCGGTTCTCGGCCTGGTCCACTCTGCTGTTTGTCCTTTTCAATTCTTCTCTGAATTCCCGAAATTCGGCCGTAACATCTCGGCGAAATCGTCGTAGTTCCTCAAATAGTGATTTCAGGCTAACCCTTTTGTTAGCTATCACCAGCTCCTCGTCTTCTGAACGGGGATCTTCCAGTTCAGATTCTCCGGCCGATACGTGTCCTAGCCTGGAGAATTTCAGTTTCTTCTGTTTTCCTTTAGACATGATGATTTTGTCTTTTGATTTTCACTCCTCCAAAAATCCGTTAAGTTTGATTTTCAAGGTGTTATCCTGGATTGAGTCTGAGAGCTTCAGTGTTAAGCTGCAGTCGCCATGGCGTCCAGCGAGAAACACAATTTTTCAGTTATTTTATCTTAACTTGTTCTAAAAAAAAATTAACATGGACACCCAGCATAAAAGTTAACACTATGTAAGAACAGAATGACAACATCCATGGGTTTGTTCCATTTACTTCTTTGCATTGAGACATTTTCCCCCAAACAGATGAGCTTGTTTACATTTTCAGATGACCGGGCAGCTTGTTTCTTCTGAGTCACATGTAGGGCAATGAAAATAACCTCTCACAGGGCACGGGCGTCCTGCTACTAGTGATGGGACCCACAGTTCACTAAAATCTACTGAATCACTTTGGTTCATTCACTAAAAAAAAAAAAAAAAAAAAAAATCAGCTCTAAAGATTCGTAGACCAAATCACTCAGGGCTGTACTGGAGCACTAACTGCCTGCCACTCATTGACCTGAAAAATGCAGCTGAACTGAGTGGGCGGGGCTTGCTCCTTTACTGCTCTTCAGTACATTCACTGACTGAACTAATGAGAACGTGAGGGAGACAACTGCTGTACGAACCAGCCAGTGTGCCCAGTACACGTGCGTTTGTTCATGTACTGACAACGTGTGGGAAGCTGCTGTATGAATCAGCTGCTGGGCAAGGCGGCTTGGATTTGTGCTGTGCGTTTAAACATGGTAAGCAGATGTAACAGATTATTATTATTATTATTATGCTGGATTATTTTTAAGAGTATATTTAACCCTTTTATTTTAGTACTTGGTGGTTTTATGCATTTTATTGGTTCAATTACCTCTGCCAAGGAGGTAATGTAATCAGGGTAGTTTGTCTGTTTGTCCGTCCATCTGTCTGTTAGCAGGATTACACAAAAACTACTCGATGGATTTTCATGAAATTTTCACCAGAGGTAGCCCTGGGGCCAAGGATGAGCCCATTACATTTTAGTGATGCTCTGAGAGTGCATACCTCCACCAAGGACCTTGTTTGTATTTGTGCAGCAGGATTACACAAAAACTACTGGATGGATTTGGATGAAATTTTAACCACAGGTGGTCCTTGGTCTAGAGAGGAACCATTACATTTTGGTGATGATCTGAGAATGCATACCTCCACCAAGGTTCTTATCTTCTCACAGTGTGTTAGCAAGAATCCTCCAAAACTACTGGATAGACTTTGCTGCAATTTTCACCAGAACTGGCTTGTGGCCTGCACACAAACCCATCACATTTTGGAAGTGGATCCATGACAGACGTAAGGAGCCTTGGCAGAGGTATGCACTCTGAGTGCTTTTCTAGTTGTTTGCAGTTTTCCTTTTTATGTTTTTAACCGGTTGATTTGTTGAATGTTATGAGTATTGCATGTTTTATTGTGGTGTATTAGTTTTTTTTCAAGGATAACTTAAAAAAAAAAAAAAAAAAAACAGCGATTGTAAACTTAACTCCACTCCTGTAGCCTGACAGTGATTGGTAATAAACCTTGTTTAAACACTACTGCCTACTGTTCCTTACTGAGGTGCATCACCCAAACGAGGAGTTCTGTTGTTTTGGGAGCTTTTGCCCCAGTTACACAGACACCTTTTATGAGTCCGGCATTTAGAGGTTTGCTTGACAGTTGTTAGATATGACTGCTGGTTTTATTATGATTTTTTTAAGTCTTTTTAACTGATCTGGATCATGTTCTTAGCAGCCGTGGTCTCCATCAGAGCTCACATACAGTATGCTGTTACCTCGCATAAGTTTCCTCATTGACCCCCTTAACTTCATATTACAGATTTTACCATGGAGTGTAAACAGACAACGAGTGAGATCAGAGAGTTCATACTTTTTAAGTTTAAATAATGGCTGATAGAAAACCACTCTTGGGGTTTTTTCCACTCCGGTGCTCCTCATTCATTGTCTATGTGGAGAGCTTTGTGGTGCATTTTGGGCAGGCCACGCACGATTTTTTTTCAGCTGTTGAAATGAGTCAACTAAAAACTTTGAAAGGTGCAGATTTGTGTGTCATATAAAAACAGATTCAGCAACTAAATGATATATTTTTTGCTTCAAAATCACTTTTGCTGTTTCATTTCACTGTGTTGAATCCATCCATTATTACTTCCAGGTTCCTGCAGGCCAGGCAGGAGGAGCCTTTCGTGAACAACTTGTCCAATAAAAAGCAGCTCCTTCTGGAGCTCCAAGTTTGCAAGGCTGTAATAGGCTGTAGAAGGCTAGGAGGGCTACCAGTCAATGATGTGTATGTGATTCGGAAGTGGGGGATGAAATGCCCACCATTTCCTAAGTGATTCGTTCAGTTACAGTAAGTGATTCAGTACAGTTCATTCACCCAAAAGAACTAGTACACTCTCAATGAATCGTTCATGAACGTTCTAACTCTAGCTGTTAGCCGTCCTGCCTGCTGTCAGTTCTACAGCCATGGACAAAATTGTTGGTACCCCTCTGTTAATGAAAGAAAAATCCACAATGGTCACAGAAATAACTTTAATCTGACAAAAGTGGTAATAAATAAAAAGTCTATGAAAATTAATCAATGAAAATCAGACACTGCTTTTGAATTGTGGTTCAAACAGAATTATTTTAAAAAACAAACTCATGAAACAGGCCTGGACAAAAATGATGGTACTCTTAACTTAATATTTTGTTGCACAACCTTTTGAGGCAATCACTGCAATCAGACGATTTCTGTAACTGTCAATGAGACTCTTAGCCATTCTTGGGTGTTTTTAGCTGTGTGTTTTGGGTCATTATCCTGTTGCAAGACCCATGACCTGCGAGTGAGACAAAGCTGTCTGACACTGGGCAGCACATTTCTCTCTAGAATACCTTGATAGTCTTGAGATTTCATTGTACCCTGCACAGACTCAAGACACCCTGTGCCAGGTGCAGCAAAGCAGCCCCAGAACATAACAGAACCTCCTCCATGTTTCACAGTAGGGACAGTGTTCTTTTCTTGGTATGCTTCATTTTTGCCTCTGTGAACACAGAGCCGATGTGCCTTGCCAAAAAGTTCCAGTTTTGTCTCGTCTGTCCATAGGACATTCTTCCAGAAGCTTTGTGGCTTGTCAACATGCAATTTGGCAAATTCCAGTCTGGCTTTTTTATGATTTGTTTTCAACAGTGGTGTCCTCCTTGGTCGTCTCCCATGAAGTCCACTTTGGCTCAAACAACAACGGATGGTGCGATCTGACACTGATGTACCTTGACCTTGGAGTTCACCATGAATGTGTTTAGAGGTTGTTCTGGGCTCTTTTGTTATCATTCGTATTATCCGTCTCCTCCTGCGGCCATGTCCAGGGAGGTTGGCTACAGTCCCGTGGATCTTAAATTTCTGAATAATATGTGCAACTGTAGTCACAGGAACATCAAGCTGCTTGGAGATGGTCTTATAGCCTTTACCTTTAACATGCTTGTCGATAATTTTCTTTCTAATCTCCTGAGACAACTCTCTCCTTTGCTTCCTCTGGTCCATGTTTAGTGTGGTACACACCATGTCACCAAACAGCACAGTGGCTACTTGTCACCCTTTAAATAGGCCGACTGACTGATTACAAGTTTGTAGACACCTGTGATGTTAATTAGAGGACACATCTTGGTTGAACATGTCCCTATGGTCACATTATTTTCAATCTTTTCTCGGGGTACCATCATTTTTGTCCAGGCCTGTTTCATGAGTTTGTTTTTTAAAGTGATTCTGTTGAACCACAATTCAAAAGAATTGTCTGATTTTCATTGGTTAATTTTCATAGAATTTTTATTTATTACCACTTTTGTCAGATTCAAGTTATTTCTGTGACCATTGTGGGTTTTTCTTTCATTGACAGAGGAGTACCAACAATTTTGTCCACGTGTGTAAGTGCCCTCTGTATATGTTCCGTATATAGAGTAAATTAGAGATGGATGGAGTGTCTGTTGCTTACTTGTGCTACGGATGTGGTAACAAGGTCAAGCAACCAACTAGCAGTGTAAATAACCATCATCCAGTGCACTAAGCCCATGTTTGTCAACCGCCAAAAGAATCCACAGAAGAAGAAGAGAACCATCACCCAGGCAAAGTTTTGGAGGAGGCTGTGACCATTTTCCAGGTGAGAGCCCGGCAGCCGGATAACGTTATAAACCTAAACATGACAGCGTTTTGTGAATTTCCATGGTTGTGATCATCCAGCTTGTTTAACTTCAAATGTCTGTATATGGGCGTGGAGCGGCTTCGATACGGAAAGCAGCTAGGTCAAAAAACCCATTTGCGCTTCAGATTAACTGTGACTAATTGCGATAAAAAATTATCAGCGTTAACAGGGGTGTTTTGTTAAGTGGCGATTAACATGTTAACTCCTTCACCACTAGTATTTTTATTACAAAATTTAGCAAATTTATAAAACTGGTATTTTTACTCCAAAAAAGTTGCACATTTCAATAAAAATTGTTGCAGAATTTTAAGACCATTTTGTTTTCAAGTTATGATAGTAAAGTCAGAAATTCACAACAAACTGGCAACTTTTCAAGTAAAAAAATATTCAGTTCATGAGGAAAACTGCCAATAAAAATGAAAAAAAAGGATAAAATTACCCAAATAAAGTCACAAATTTAGAAAAAAAAATTGTGTAAAATATTCAGCATAGGAAAGTTGAATATTTTCTCTTCCTAACTGGACTGTTTTCCTGTCATTTTAAGGCTCAGATTTGCTGATCCATGTTGTTCCTGCAGCAGGTGAGCATGTGTTTACCTGGGTGATTGACAAGGGCAGAGGCGGGACTTGATGACCAGACAGGCAGTGGTGGTAAGCAGGAAGATGGACACGCCCACCGCCGTGGTCGCCATGCTGGGCATCGAGTCGTTTGTCCTGTCATCAGATTTCATGTTTGGACTGTCTGAGGAGAGGCAGAGAGATAATAAATGTTTAAGAAAACACAGATATCAAATATTATCACTCAGTTATTCATTAGTGGTTCAAAATTTTCTGTAGTATATATATATATTTTTTTTAAATTCTGAGGATGTCAACGCAATAAAATTTTGATAAGAAAATGGTCAGTTACTGGCACCATATTGCTGTTAGCTAGCTAGCTAGCTCTTAGCTCCAGCAGTGAACACAACCTGAGCTAGCTAACATAAAAATGTCTGAATGAATGAATGAAATAATGCATGTCTACGTCCGTGGTCATGTGTTGGTAGATAAACAAGGATTTCTAGTGAAGGTAGACAGAATATAGAAAATTACAATAAGCCCTTGATCCTACAGCTAAGCTAGTGCTAGGTGAGCTCTGATGTGATTAGATAGGCTGACTTCGACCACCTAGCCAAGCTAAATTATAATCTGAAGAAATTTTGCCCATGTAACCGTGGTTATTGACGCTGCTATCTTCCTTATTGCCTAATTATGGACACAACAGTGATCACATTGGCTGACTTCGACCACCTAGCCAAGCTAATGCTAACATTCCAATTTAATGACCATTATGGCAAGAATATAAAACAAGCCAGAATGACACAAATTACATAATCAACTGTGGATTAGAGAACCAGGAGTGAACAGGGATGCCTGGTGGGGGTGACTAGAATTTAAAGAAAACATCAAGAAAAAACACACTCACTAAGCTAACTCCATAGTAGCACTGTTAGCTCTGAAGCTAAGTCCTTGAGCTGTGTTTGGAATGTTCACCCGCCCACTACCTACTCGCTATATAGTGAGTTTAGATATAGTGGACTATACAGTTAACGCAACATAATAAAATTAACAGATTTTGGACACTACTGGGCTTGTTTTGGTGGCGTGGTTAATGACGTCATCATGGCGAGACAATAAAACATAACATACTAACAGTGGTAAAAAAATTAATACCTATATGGAATTTGTAGTAAATATGTATTAAATCAAATCGTTTTTGCTGATTTAATAAATACTAGTGCATACCCGTGCATGTCCGTTCATACCCGTGCATGCCCTTAGAAACCAAGTATTTCTGCATGCCCGTAGTTTCTGCATGCCTGTAGAAAGTTACTGTTACCATGGCAACAGTGCCATGGTGCTCCCTGCCTTCGATCTTTGACATGGTTAAGCAGTATTTCTGCATGCCTGTAGAAAGCAAGTGTAAGCAAGCATTCCTGCATGCCTTTAAAAAGAGTGTTCTGACCTCACAGGGTGCCTATGATGTCTGTATGACATCATAGAAGGAGTTGTTCAGAACTCTTTGAATGGTCATGTGACATCATAGGAACACGTGAGTGCTATGATGCCTGATGTCCTATAAACATGACACACACAGACTTCTTGCATCTCCTTGGTCTCAGCTTGTCTGTGCCTTGCCTGGCGTGCAGCGTTGTTTGCTTTGTGGCCATTCCAGCCTTCAAGTGACTCAGCACATGCATGGCGCACTGCCACATGTTTCCTGTCTGTGCATCCCTTGTGCTGGTGAAGGGTGTTCTCCTGTCTCAGACGGGTGCGATGTACTGCTGGAACCTCAGGTGCTTCTGCTTCTTCTTCTTCTTCTGATCATGATCATGAAAATAGATCTGAGCAAAAAGAGGCTTTCAGGCATGGACTCACTGCATGTGACATCATAAAGACATCAAGGCAGCCTTGATGTATATGACATCATAAAGACATGTTAGGACAGCCTATGATGGCATCATAAAGACATGTTGCCTGATGTCACTGTATATGACATCATAAAGACATAAAGGAAGGACGGCCTATGATGACATCATAAAGACATGTTGCGTGATGTCACTGTATATGACATCATAAAGGCAGTCTTGTAGTCCTATGATGCCTGAGCTCATAGGACGTCCTATGATGTGCAGGCAGAGATCATAGGCCGTCCTATGATGTCCTGTGAAGCGTGACACACACACAGACACACAGAGATTTCTTGCTTTTATAGAGTGATGATGAAGAGTGACTCGTGGATGCCTGTGCATGCCCGTAGAAACTAAGTATAAGCAAGTATTTCTGCATGCCTGTCGAAAGCAGGTGTAAGCAAGCACGTCAGAACTTGTTCAGTGATGCCTGCCTTTGATCTTTGATGGCGTCATAGTGAGTCCTATGATGCCCGCATTTGATCTTTGATGATGTCATAGTGAGTCCTATGATCATGAGTGATACCTGCCTTTGATCACACACAGACACACACACAGATTTTCTTGAATCATTCGATACTATGGTGTCTATATGATGTCATAGAGACACCATGTAGACATCATAGGTGATCCTATGATCTTTTAGCAAGTCCTATGATCGTGACAGACAGACACAGAGATTTCTTGAATTATATAGAGTGATGGTAAATACCAATCTAAAAGAAAAAGACCTTACTCCTAAGACCCGAACTCTTGCATGGCATGCATTTTTAAATTGCATATGTGGACGCCAGGTCCTAGACCTAGGAGGTTAGGGTAGTTCATGTTGTGATGTGAAAGTGACGATAGAGTGAAGTACATGGCGGTAATGCGCCTGTAAGCCGGTTGCCAACCGCCAACCAAATCTAAAAGAACAAGAAGAAGAAACTCTCACTGCTCCGTTGGCTGCACGTTGCATTATGGGAAATATTGGCTAATGTAGTGACAATCCGTTGTACACTACTTTTCGAAATGCATTGTGGGATGAAATTTTTAAGATTTCGAGCAGCACTACAAAGTGACTGATTCACTACATAGTACACTATATAGTGTACTATAGAAAACATTTCTAGATTTTTCTTGTAAAGTCACAGTATCGTCTTTGTAGCTTTTACCCGTCAAAGTTACAAATTTTCATGAAAACAGCTGCAGGTTAATGAGGAAAAAAAAAGGTGCAAATTTACTTAAAAAGTTGAGGATAAGGACCTGAACTTATATAGTGCTTTTTCTAGTCTCAAAGACCACTCAAAGCGCTTCACTAGTACTAACCCTCTATTCTAAGGGCCTATAGGAGACAGATATCTAGGACAACCAATTAACCTAACATGCATGTCTTTGGATTGTGGGAGGAAACCGGAGCCCCCGGAGTAAACCCACACAGCACAGGGAGAACATGCAAACTCCACACAGAAAGGTTCCCACCCCTGCCAGCCTGGGGATTCGAACCTTGAACCTTCTAGCTGTAACGCAGCAGTGCTAACCACTGCACCACCTTGCTGCCTGTTCCAAAGTTCCAAATGAATGAGAACAAAGTTGCAAATTTCTGAGAAAAAAAATGCAAATTTAAATGAAGAAAGTTGCAAATTTATGATAAAAAGTTGTTACATTTGAGGAAAATATTTGTTTTGCATGTATCCTTTGCATTGGTTCTTCAAATGCATTTTCTTCAGTTCTATCACATGACAGAGAAAGTTTTATGATGACATGGGGGGGGGGGGGGAGTTCTCAGTTTTTTCCAGGTTTGGGGGGACATTTCCCCCCCATCTCCCCTTGATTTATGCCTCTGTTCCATAGCAGCGCTGTTAGCTCTGAAGCTAGCTCCTTGGCGTCACAAACTCTGGGTGAGACTGGATCACCACAGCCGGTCGCACAGTGATTATGTGTTAATAACACAGGGAAATGGAACCTGGAAGAGCTAAACCAGCTTCTGCCCATTCTGACAAAATGTAAGAGAGATTTTAACATTTTTACTGTAATCTTATGACACAAGAAAACATTTTAGAAGGTTAAAGCCCACAACCACACCACGTTTTAAGATAAGATAAGATAAGATAAGAGAAGCCTTTATTAGTCCCACAACGGGGAAATTCCAGGATTGCAACAGCACAGGGATAGCAACACTCAGAGCAACAATCAGAAGGCAAGAAAAAAAAAAAACAAGCAAGCAAGAGCAGCTAATATACATATGTACATATTACTATAAAATATATATACACACACACACACACAGAGACACACAGTGCAGAGCATTGTAGCTGGATGGAATAAATGGATTAAATTAAAAATTATTAAAATAAATTAGATAAATTAGTCAGTGGGACCTTTAAAAACACTGAGCTAAAGTTGTGAATTAAATCAAACTTGCCACCATGGGAAAGGCTTGGTATTCTGGGTTTTAACATAAATATCAACAACCCTCTCTGAGTTCATTTTTAATGTGGTTAGTTTGAGTCCATGACGATACAGTGTCGTGGCACCAGTTTTCCATGAGGCTGTAACAGAGGAAATGTTCAGTGGTTATTATGGTGGCATCACCCGCTTCCTCCCTGCTTGCTCTGACTTCCTGTTGCAGTGTCTTTGGGGGAATGGCAACAGGAAGTCTGAACTGGTCTGAGATCATCCGTAAGTAGGTCAACAGATAAACAGCGACCAAATTGTGTTGTATTTCTGCTGCAAGTTTAATGATCATCAGGCTATGGGGAGATAAAACCATCTTCAGAAATTACACTTGACTTTTCTGAGTTGCCAATTTAGAAGAAAAAGCTGCAAATTTAAGAGAATTATGTTCCAGGGAAAATAGTCAGGAAATATATGAGAAAAAGTTGCAAATTTATGGAGAAATAAAAGGACCCACATTTATGGGAAAATGTCAGAAATGCATAAGAAAAGCTACAAATTTATGAGAATAACTTAAATTGATGATAAACAGCTGAAAACTTAGCAGAAAAAAGGTGAGAAATTTAGAAAAAATAATAATAATCTACAAGAAAGGCTGGAAAAGCAGTACATTTGTTTGGAAAAAGTGTCACATTTAAGAAAAAAGTTACACATTTACAAGGGCAAAAAAGATTTGTGAAAAAAAGTCCAAACTTTAGATTAAAGATTAAAAAAATCAAAAATCAAGATTAAAAAAAATCACCAATTTAAAACAAAGAAAATCTCAGATTTACAAGAAAAATCTGAAAATTTATGAGGAATAAAGGCTAAATTTTACAGGAAAAAATGTATAAATTTGCGAGAAAAGGGTTGCAAATTTACAAGAAAAAAAAATGAAATAAGACTCAATTTGTGGGAAAAAAAAAAGTTAAAATTTGTGAAAATAAATTCAGGAAAAATTCACAAATTTACAAGAAAAAAAATCACGAAGTCTTAAGAATAAAATATTGCAAACTTACAAGAACAAGCAGAATATTTATGAGGGGAAAAAAGTCTTAACATTTACAGGAAAAGATTATAAATTTGTGAGAAAAAGTTGCAAATTTACAAGAATTTCTAAAAAAAAAAAAAAAAGATTCAATTTATGGGGAAAAAAAATCTGAAAACTTCTGAAAAATAAATTCACAACTTTGATAAAAAAAAAAAAACAAATTTACAAGAAAAACAGCAGATAATATATGAGGGAAAAAAATACATGCTCCTTGCAGATTTTCATTTTTGTTGAGAATCGTATGAAAATGTTTAATTCCTTGTTGACTCTTCAGCAGATCAGGGTGTGGTTCTGTGGTTTTTGAATCGTAGCGAGGGGAAGATCTGTTAAACTGACCACACTGATCTGACATGAACAAACTTCTCTGTTAGATTAAAAATAGAATTTCTCAGAAAAGGTTCATGATGTTGAGAAAATTCACATTTAAAGGCGTTTTCACAGCTGAAAGTCTGGACCAAGGTTCATGTCTTTGTTCACTGTCCACATTTGGTGCAGCTGAGGTTTGGTTTCATACTGCTCCTTTTCCAAGCAAACAAAGCAACTTCATGTGATGCAGCTACAGCTTGTTGCCATGAGGGCATAAGGGGCATAAGGACCTGTACTTATATAGCACTTTTTCTAGTCTCAAAGACCACTCCACTAGTACCAACCCTCTATTCTAAGGGCCTATAGGAGACAGATATCTAAGGACAATTTAGAACAACCAATTAACCTAACATGCATGTCTTTGGATTGTGGGAGGAAACCGGAGCCCCCGGAGTAAACCCACACAGCACAGGAAGAACATGCAAACTCCACACAGAAAGGTTCCTTCCCCTGCCAGCCTGGGGACTCGAACCTGGAACCTTCTAGCAGTTAGGCAACAGTGCTAACCACTGCACCACCATGCTGCCCATGACAACATTTGTAATTGTTAGCACAGACCGGTAGTTAGCAAACATGCTACTCACCCCGTAGGTGTTTTCTGCAGCTCTGGACACATTGGTAACATGCTTTAAGTTAAAACTAGAGAAGACTCCATCCTGTTAGTTGGTAACTGATACTGAAAGCACCCTTAGACTTTGAAGTTGTGTCCAGACCAAACATAAAGTGAAATTTTCACTTAGTGCGATTACATATAAAGTCAATGTAAAGATGTGAATAAATGCAATTTTGCGTCCAAGCGAGTTGTAAGCCTTGCTGAGACGGGATTGCTTTCA
This sequence comes from Pholidichthys leucotaenia, assembly GCA_020510985.1. Lineage (NCBI taxonomy): Eukaryota > Metazoa > Chordata > Actinopteri > Cichliformes > Pholidichthyidae > Pholidichthys > Pholidichthys leucotaenia. Next base: position 291,999,995 of record CM035847.1, read on the forward strand.
TAACATCTGCAGCTGCTTTCCAACTGCTGTGGAAATCCTAAAAATGCCACCATGTTTAGGGTTACCCCTGCCCTAAATAGACACATTTTTTGTCATTAAATGTTACTTAACCCTCCAGACTGGGCGGTGCGGTGGCGCAGTGGTTAGCACTGCAGCAGCACAGCAACTCACCCTTGGCCATGGGATCCCTGGTTCGATCCCAGCCCCTGACCAACAGTGATCTGTGTGGAGTTTGCATGTTCTCCCCGTGTCTGCGTGGGTTTACTCCGGGATTTCTCTGGTTTCCTCCCACAGGCCAAAAAAACATGCAGGTTAGGTTAATTGGAGACTCTAAAGTGGCCCTAGGTGTGAATGTGTGTGTGAATGGTTAAGGGATAGCGCCGTACCATGGATGCTTCATCCATCCAGGTGGATGCCCTCAATTTCCCCTCTGGGGATCAATAAAGTACACAAAATCAAAAATCAAAAAGACTGGAACCTTGGGTACCTCTGATGCAGGCCGGGATGGAAGGGCGCCATTTCCCGTCGTGGTCACACCTGGAGGTGGGCTTTCTGTTGCTGCTGAGGTGGAACCCGGGTTCACAGAAGACCCGGATTAAGGTCTGGGGAGGAAAACCTCGGCATGGGGAGGGGTCGCAGCGGAACCCTCCATGTTCAGGGACCAGAGGATGGGAGCAGTTATGCTGTCTGCCTGTAGGAGAAAAAAAATGGAGAAAAATCAGAAAGTGCATCTCTGGGAGAGCATTGTTATGTTATACAGGGGTGTTTGGGGCTTATTGGGGGTTACAGGTAAGATTGGGTTGGGGGGGGGGGGGGTTGAGCCCTTTAAAATAAATAAACATTAAAATTTAAACTTTAGTCATTGTCTAGAATGATCAATCCATCCATCCAAAGTTTATTTCATTGTCTTGATGAACTGAAAAAAATAAACCATTACGTAGAATAATTTACTAAGCATTCATATGAATGTTGCAAATTTAGATGAAGAAAAGTCAAATTCATGGGGAAAAAAACTGCAAATTTAAAAGTACGGAAAGCAGTAAATTTTTCAGAAACATTGCAAGATTATGAAGAAAAGTTAAAATTTACAAAAAAGTGACAAATTTACAAAAAATGTAGCAAAGTTATGAGAAAAATGTTGCAAATTTGAGAAAGTCACAAATTTATAAGGAAAACGTCATGAACTTGTGGGGAAATCGAAGTTTATGAGTAAAAGTTGTAAATTTACCATGAAAAAAGTAGTGAATTTAGAAGAAAAGTATTGCAAAATTATGATTTTAAAAAAATGCATGTTTATCTAGAAAAAAAGTTGCTAATTTACTATGAAAAAGTGGTGAATATGCAAGAAAGAAGTCAGAAATTTACAAGAAAAAAAGTTGAAGTTGAAGGTACGAAAGACAAGGTTCTGACCTCCTGGCCAGTAGGTGTCACACTCACTCTTGCACTAACTGGTTGGTAGAGACACGTGACATCAACCCAGTCATGCTGTTGGCTGTGACTGGCTGAGATCATTACACTGTCACAAATACGGAAATGAAAGACAGATAATGGAAAATGAAGTTCGAGAGGTCGGTAGGGAATAGGATTTAGCTGGGATTCTGGGAGCAGATGGAGATGGAGAGGCAGTAAGAATCACAAGAAAGGCTCTTTCGTCTTTTTTAAATAACACAGGATTAAGTCATAGAATTTAGGGGTCGGGCTCAGATGACATAATGTTACACACTTGTACAGTAGGTGGCGGTATGCACCTTTCAGTTGCTTGGTATCCGCCAGTAACAACGAAGAAGAAGAAGAAGAAGAAGAAGATTACCAGCCATAGATATGGAAACATTAGACAGAACATAGCTATAGGCTAGTCATGTTAGCCTACTTACACGATTGGAATAAATGCGATGAATTAATTGTTTTTGTATCCTGTTATCACAATCGTGAAGGTTCTGTTGACAACTATAATTACCTACAGAAAATGGCGCCTCAGTTTGTCAGGAAAATGCTAGCCATGTCCTATCTAGGGTATCGTATATCTATGTTACTGGCCATTATGGTCTCATTGTCCAACTGCTCAGATGTAAATATTATGATTATTTTGGACCCGTAAAAGTTATCAAAATTTTTTCAACAATATATTATTATCTTTGAAGAATATAAAGACTTTAATTCTGCACCTTTTTAAACATTTTGTTGACGTATTATTATTTTTTAAACATTTGTTTTCATGAAAATACAGTCCCATTCACCTTTAAGGTTAAAAAAAAAGGTCATTTTAATCCTCCTTCCAAAAACTGTTAAGGGTAAACTTGTAGTTTGGTGACCCTCTAGTGGCTGAGGGGCCTGTAGCATTTCTGTAGTCTGAGTTACAGCCAGAAGCGGCTCTCCGTTTCTATTATTTTCATATTGATCATGTGTCTCTCACAGTTGGTGTTTTGTTTGGTAACTGCTGATTAAATTTCTCATTTTTCCAGCTCCCACCTCTGACAAAAGTTCAGAATGATTTAAACTAGGGGATGTGATATCCTACCTGCAGCGAAGAGCGGCGAGGAGGCCAGGAGGAGGAGGAGGAGACCACAGACCAGACTGAAGGGTCCACACAGCCACGGATGGAGGACTGAGGCAGACATCAAATTTCCTGATCACCACAAAAGAAGAGTCAGTGGAAAAAAGAACAATGAAACATATTTTTTTTTTTTTTAAATTTAAACTCACAGTTTTTCTTTCAAATTTGTGACTTCTATGTTTTTGGAAATGTGATCATTTAAAAGAAAAATCTCAATCAGTGAAAGGCAAAAGAACTGTTCCACCGCAGAGAGAGATTGTTGCTGTTAGCCGTTAGCATGGACTGTGCTAACATTTGGATGGTGCGAGGAGGCGGAACCAAGTTACAGCTCTGTTCTAGTCTGAGAATGGTTCTCTAGAGCGACATCCAGTTGTGGAGAAAAATCCTGACTCAACTTTTGCCAAAGTGGCCAAACTGACCCTAGAAAAAGTGTCAAAATCTTCCCTATCAGTGCGCAGTCTTACTGCTATTGTTATTATTGTTGTGTTGTGTTATTTACTTTATTGTTGTGTTGTTTCTTGTTGTATTGTGTTCTCTGTGGCTGGTATTGGCTGGCCAGGGGACACAATATGAAAACTAGAAAAGCACTCTGAGAGCGCAGAGCTCCGCCAAGCGCCACAGTTCCCCCCATACAGTGTTTGTGTGTACGTTTTCAGATTCCTTGACCACGAAAACATATGACTAGCAATTGGATTGACAATGATAGGATTAGTGGTTCAGTAGTTATTCACGAAAATGGCATTTTCTGTAATGGCGGCCACTGGATCATCCCCAAAATTTAATCAGTTCTTCCTTGTACCATTTCCAACAACACCTGAAAGTTTCATGGAAATCCGTCCAAAACTTTTTGAGTTATCTTGCTAACCAACAGACAGACAAACAAACAGACAAACCCTGGCAAAAACATTACCTCCGTTCAGCTATAATCTTGCATGCTGCATATTTGATTCAAAAAAAGGTCCTCCTTTAAATGTGAACTAATTTTCCCACAAAAACTATCTCACGAAATACCCCAGCTTCAACCTTTCACCTCCTCCAAAACTGAAACACCCAACTCAGGTCACTTTGGACACACCTGAAAATTTTCTTCACGCTGAAGCAGAAGCCACAACAATCAAAACTTCACCCTAAATGACTAACACGCCACTCAGGCTGAGACACTCTGTTGCCAACATGGCATCACCCTAAATGTCAGTGTGTGTGTGAGACGGTGTGTGAGTCTAAGTGTGGGAGTTCTTTCATGTCAGTGTAACCCACATGATAAAAATGGGCTACATATAAGACACTAAACTTGCAGAACATCAAAGATAAAATAGTTAATTGAAATTAGTTACTCTATAAATTTTTGCTACGTGAAAGGTATCAATTATTGCGCTAAGAGGGTCCAAGATGTTGCCCGCAGCAGTTAGTCCGCCCACCTGCTGGAAGAGTGGGTAATGCTGTTGTTGGGTCAGAGGGATGTTTGGATTTCAGCAGGAGAGTACATGATCATAGTGTACGTGAGCGGGAGTGCACGATAAGAAGCGGAGCGAGAGTGAAACGAGATAAACCTACAATATACTGAAGGTAAATTACTTTTACTAAAGCGGTGACTTGTAAAAAGTAACCATAAGTGAGCTACATCAGCTCAGTAAATACCGATTAGCACTAAATGCTAAGCTAAGTATCCGTTTAACTGTCGCCCCTCGTGCAACTTAAAGAGTGAAGTTTCCCCAACGGTTTTCTACAACTTGTTCTTTACTGCCTGAAGCCGGTAGGTAACACATATGACGTTCAATTAATGTAGTTGTTTAACTTGGGCGTCAGTGTGAGCTAGCTTATCTGGAAAGTAAAAGATTGCGCTGCTGTACGTTTGTTTTGAGGCCTTGTGGTTTAGCTGGGTGCCTCCATTTCGCGCCGTGTGCAAAGCCCCTCAGAGATATCGGTGAGCACGAGTTTTACTTTCCCATAGAGGGATTTCATTCACTTTGCACCTTGTTAAACTGTTTATTGCACAATTCTGGATTTTTCTACTGAATTTATAGCTTTTGAATATAAGGTTTATTTGTCATGTTTGTTCAGTGAATATAAGCTATTGTGTAGCTTGTTAAAGGAAAAAGTTATTTCATGGAAATTAAATTGCCATTTGCATTGATTTCATGGTGAAACATTTTAAGAAAATGTGAACAGTGAAACATTTCATGTTAATTGATGTATTTTATTTTATTGTTGAAAAGAAGTCCGTCCAGATTTCATGATGTGACTGCAGTTAAAAAAAGAGAACTGTTTAGATATTTGACTATGATATTTCTCTGACCCCGTCTGTCGACAGGTCAGGTTTTTGGTTTTTTTGGTTTTTATATGCCTTGATTCTACGAAGATTGTCCTGCGTGATTCTGTCCTACGAGGATCCACGCTTTGACCTTGATGGCGAGTCGTCCCAATAGGATCTAGAAAGAATCATCAAGATATCGCTGGATGCTGGACCAGTTCTGCTGCACTCCTCGGTGTGGTAGGACCAGTATCTGCAGACGCCTTCACACTCAGCCCAATACACACAATTTATACAATATACACAATTTCCCCTTTCCCCCAACATCACACACACACATTTCCCCTTCTTCCCATGGACTCTGGACATGACTGACATTTTTTTCCTTTTTACTCTTCCTGGGAACTGAGGACTTATTTTTGTGTTTTTGACTGTTTCTAATATTTTGGACTTCAACTACTGATGGCTAATTGCTAAAATTGTTTGCTGGTGCTGAAGTGCAGGGTATCCTCCCTGTCTGAAAGGTGTTTGTTACTGATTTGTACAGTGAACCTAGAACTGAATTTAAGTTACACTCCAAATTGAGGTAACAAGGATGCACCCGAGATCAAACTTGACTCAGATGAGATTTGAAGAAACAAAGGTAGTTGTGGTAGACTGCAAGTCTAATTTAAAACATTACTGGCACATGCCTCTAGGGGGAACTACCTGTATTGTTCAGCACTACTATTAAGGGGACACATTAGAACAAGAGTGTGAAAACCCCGCGCAGAATCCATGTTCAGTCATATTATGTGTGTTGCAGAATAAACGGCAGAGTTAGCCAAAGAAATAACTCAAGTGTGATCATTGCTACACGGTAGGATATCACACAATTGGCGACGAGGATTAAAAGAAAAAAATCAGCGGCGAGAAACAGAGAACATTGCAAGTGTGGCGAACTCAAGTGACTCCAGTAGTTCGAGTGCAAGTTCAGAGGAGGAAAAACGAGGTTTCCCCACCACGACGAGCAATGGCGGCTGTAATCGGAACGGTAACCCCTTTTGATAACTCGACTCAGTCATGGGAAGAATATAGTGAAATGTTGGACTTTTTCTTCCAAGCTAATGACATTGAGGAGCCAGACAAAAGGAAGGCTGTACTGTTGAGTGGAGTTGGTGCAACTACTTACAGTTTGTTGAGAAATTTAATAAGCCCTGCATTACCGAAAGATAAAACGTACGACCAGCTTACTGCTGAGCTTCAGAAGCACTTCAGCCCCAAACCGAGTGAAATCGTGCAACGATTCAAATTTAATTCACGCATAAGGAGGAACACTGAGTCCATAGCAGAGTATGTGGCAGAATTGAGGAAATTAACACTGCACTGTGATTACAAAGACTCATTGGAAGAAATGTTAAGAGACAGACTTGTGTGTGGAGTGAATGATGACCGAATGCAACGGCGACTTTTATCTGAAACAAAACTCACTTTTGTGAAGGCTTTGGAATTATGCCAAGCGATGGAAACAGCATCTAAAGATGTGAGAGAGATGCAAGGGAAGCTAACAGAGGACACAGCAACGCATGTTCGTGTGCCTAAGACCCAAGTAGGTGTCCACAAAGTGTCGACTGACAAAACTCAGCACAAATTCCCCAGTTGTTATCGCTGCAAAGGCCAGCACAATGCCGCCGAGTGCAAATTTGCCACTGAGCTGTGTCATAATTGTGGCAAGCGAGGGCACATTAAGAAAGCATGTAGAATAAAGGTGGACAGCGCACAGGTGCTGAAAGCGACAGTTAATGGGCAAAAGTATGAAAACAAGGGCCCAGGAAAGGAACAGCGAGCGAATCAACTGAGAGGGGAGGGAGAAAGTGATACAGAAGACATGGGTTTTCACACAATTTACAACACGTCAGAGGAGCTGACCAAGGTAGCGCCCATCACGCGTACCATGAATGTTAATGGAATGAAAGTAACATTTGAAGTTGATACAGGCTGTGGAGTAACCATATTAAGTAAACAGCAATATACACAACTGTGGAAGAAAACAGACACAGCAGAATTAAATCCCTGTTCATTAAAATTAAAAACATACACAGGAGAGAAGCTAGACGTGCTAGGCATGGCACAAGTGAAGGTGCAGCACGAAAACAAAGAAAAGGACTTACCTGTAGTAGTAGTTGGGAGCGAAGGACCAAATCTACTAGGGCGAAGTTGGCTACAAGAACTGGCCATGATTGATCAGTTGGTGAATAAAGTGGAATCTCAGCCCAAATTGCAGCTGGAGGAGATCCTCGAAAGACACGCTGAGGTGTTCAAAGAAGGCTTAGGACAGCTAAAAGGTGTCACTGCAAAGATTAATGTGGACAAGGAGGCCCAACCACGATTCTGCAAACCCCGACCGGTACCCTATGCAGTCAAGCCACTGGTTGAAAGCGAGCTACAGAGGCTGCTGGATGACAAGATCATTGAGCCAGTGCAGGTTGCAGAATGGGCGGCGCCCATAGTCCCAGTGAGAAAGCCGGATGGCTCCATGAGAATATGTGGAGATTACAAACTCACTGTCAATCGAGCATCACGGGTGGATCAGTATCCAATTCCTAAAGTGGAGGACCTCTTCGCACAGCTGAATGGCGGCCGACACTTCACGAAATTAGACATGAGTCACGCCTACCAACAAGTAGTCTTGGAAGAAGAATCAAGAAAGTATGTAACCATCAATACACACAAAGGCTTATATACCTACACACGCTTACCATTTGGAGTAGCTTCCAGTCCTGCTATATTCCAGAGAACTATGGAGGGCATCCTAGGTGGAATTCCGAATGTTGCCATTTATTTGGATGACATCCTTTGTACAGGACCAAATGAACAAGAACATCTGAAAACGCTGAAGGAAGTGCTTCAACGGTTGGAGAAAAGCGGTCTGAGGTTGAAAAGAAGCAAGTGTGAGTTCATGGGAAAAGAGGTGGTGTTCCTAGGCCACAAGATCAACGCCAGTGGTCTACACCCTCTAACAGACAAAGTGGAAGCCATTGCGGAGGCGCCTGAGCCACAAAATGTTACTGAGTTAAAAGCCTACCTGGGCTTGTTGAACTATTACCATAGGTTCCTCCCAAAGCTCTCCACGCTGCTGGCACCACTACATACCTTACTTAAGAAGGAAGAAAAATGGTCATGGGGGGTCAAGCAGCAGAAGGGCGTGCCCCTGGTGAACGCACAACAAATAAAGAAGTGGACAGACAAAGACCCTGTTCTAGCAAGAGTGCGAGAATACATCTTGCGAGGATGGCCGAAGATGAACAGTCCTGAGTTCATTCCCTATGCCCGACGACAGGATGAGCTCAGCAACCAGGAAGGTTGTATCCTGTGGGGAGGACGCGTGGTTGTTCCACCACCTGGTAGGAATGCCTTACTGCAACAACTACACCAAGCACACCCTGGCATCACTCGCATGAAAGCGTTGGTGAGGAGTTACATGTGGTGGCCCAACATGGATGCAGAGGTGGAGGCGCTTGTGAAGTCATGTGCGGCATGCCAGGAGAACAGGAACAGTCCTCCAGCAGCCCCACTACATCCTTGGGAAGTTCCAGATAAACCATGGAGAAGAATTCACATTGACTACGCAGGTCCATGGATGGGAAGAAAGTTGAGGTCAACATTTGACTTAATACATCCAGACTTCAGAAACAAAGTGCATGATAAACAAGAGAAACAAAAAGGTTATCATGACATGCATGCTAGAGAGAGAATACTGAGAGAAGGAGACGTGGTCTACACCCGCAACTTTGGCTCAGGACCAGCCTGGGTACCAGGAGAAATAACAGAAAAGACAGGCCCTGTGTCATTCAAGGTGACATTAGGTCATGGACAAGTGGTGAGGCGACACCTCGACCAAGTTCATGGTAGGAGCTCCATTCCCCTGCCGATGGCACCAGAGGTGTTGTCTGACACCCATCCTGAGGAGAGCATCAACGAACCACCACTTCAGGTGAAACCTGAGGTAACCGTCTCTGCAGATTCTACGGGCAGCACTGCAGCAGCCGAAACAGTGGAGCAGTCTGAGTCTTCACCTGCAGTTGGCTCACCCGCCGTGAGAAGATCTCAGCGAGCTAGGAAAGCTCCAGACTACTTGAAGGACTATACTTAGTCAGTAGTGAGTTCCCCAGCCACAGGACAAGAATGCGTCCTGGAACCTCACTGGGATGCGGTAGTCAAACCAAATCCCCAGTTAGACTGTTATGTGTGTTATACATGTAAAAAAAAAAAAAAAAAAAAAAAAAGAGAAAGAAATTATGTGTATGGCACATGTGTTTAAGAAGTTAAAAGTAACTGTGATTGTTTAGGGTTAAATGGGAGTTCCAGGATGTCTAGCAAAATTGGCTAGTGTAATTAAAAGTAGTTTAATCTAGAGGGGAGGGATGTGGTAGACTGCAAGTCTAATTTAAAACATTACTGGCACATGCCTCTAGGGGGAACTACCTGTATTGTTCAGCACTACTATTAAGGGGACACATTAGAACAAGAGTGTGAAAACCCCGCGCAGAATCCATGTTCAGTCATATTATGTGTGTTGCAGAATAAACGGCAGAGTTAGCCAAAGAAATAACTCAAGTGTGATCATTGCTACACGGTAGGATATCACAGTAGTGAACTTTTGGTTTGGTTTTGACCATTCACATGGTGGATGTTATATCAATTTTCAGTTGTTGTGTTGTAAATGTCTTTTATTTTATTTCTCTTTTTTTTTTTTTTTTACTGAAGCCGGCAATTATTCAACTTTGTATTGCTGCCTCCGAGTCTCATTTGAATGCTCCACTTTGCTCCAGCAGCCGAACCTACTGATCCAACTGAGTAACTTGCATTGGCTAATCACTTATTTATTTTGAATGGCACAAATTATACACACAAGTTACATACCCGCGGCTGTTAATATATGCTACAGGTGTTATTTCCGAATACAGGGTTACAGCAGCACATTTGTCAGTCATCTCTGGAAGAGCAGGGGACATCCCACTGCCTTAGCGTGCCAGCCAGGTGGGCAGGAACACACAGAAACATGCAGAATTTCTGAAGTTTAACACGCACACACATGCACACGCATGCTCACAGCAACCTCCTCTGTGACCACAGCCTGTGTGGGAGGTCTGGATCTGAGTCATCGTGGCTCTGTCATTTTAACACTTGTGCTGGAAGGTTTGTCTGAGCGGAGTTACAAGTGTTTTCAGCTAAAATGCTTCCCCCGTGGCAGAGAGAGGATTCGTGTTTGGAGCCTCCACGACGGCGTCACCATTCTGGCTATCCTAAAATGTCAGGCTTCCCGCTGATTTCAGGATGAGCCACAACATTTGTTGAGACAAGGGAAGACACGACCGACAAGACTCCACAGCTGATTTTAAACTTTACAGACCAAATCTAATCCAAAAACACCAGCAGCTGCACTTTTAGATTACAACAGGGATATAAAATACAGTGTGATATTGTGGTAGACTGCAAGTCTAAAATAGAACATTACTGGCACATGCCTCTAGGGGGAACTACCTGTATTGTTCAGCACTACTATGAAGGGGACACATTAGAATAAGAGTGTGAAAACCCCGCGCAGAATCCATGTTCAGTCATATTATGTGTGTTGCAGAATAAACGGCAGAGTTAGCCAAAGAAATAACTCAAGTGTGATCATTGCTACACGGTAGGATATCACACAATTGGCGACGAGGATTAAAAGAAAAAAATCAGCGGCGAGAAACAGAGAACATTGCAAGTGTGGCGAACTCAAGTGACTCCAGTAGTTCGAGTGCAAGTTCAGAGGAGGAAAAACGAGGTTTCCCCACCACGACGAGCAATGGCGGCTGTAATCGGAACGGTAACCCCTTTTGATAACTCGACTCAGTCATGGGAAGAATATAGTGAAATGTTGGACTTTTTCTTCGAAGCTAATGACATTGAGGAGCCAGACAAAAGGAAGGCTGTACTGTTGAGTGGAGTTGGTGCAACTACTTACAGCTTGTTGAGAAATTTAATAAGCCCTGCATTACCGAAAGATAAAACGTACGACCAGCTTACTGCTGAGCTTCAGAAGCACTTCAGCCCCAAACCGAGTGAAATCGTGCAACGATTCAAATTTAATTCACGCATAAGGAGGAACACTGAGTCCATAGCAGAGTATGTGGCAGAATTGAAGAAATTAACACTGCACTGTGATTACAAAGACTCATTGGAAGAAATGTTAAGAGACAGACTTGTGTGTGGAGTGAATGATGACCGAATGCAACGGCGACTTTTATTTGAAACAAAACTCACTTTTGCGAAGGCTTTGGAATTATGCCAAGCGATGGAAACAGCATCTAAAGATGTGAGAGAGATGCAAGGGAAGCTAACAGAGGACACAGCAACGCATGTTCGTGTGCCTAAGACCCAAGTAGGTGTCCACAAAGTGTTGACTGACAAAACTCAGCACAAATTCCCCAGTTGTTATCGCTGCAAAGGCCAGCACAATGCCGCCGAGTGCAAATTTGCCACTGAGCTGTGTCATAATTGTGGCAAGCGAGGGCACATTAAGAAAGCATGTAGAATAAAGGTGGACAGCGCACAGGTGCTGAAAGCAACAGTTAATGGGCAAAAGTATGAAAACAAGGGCCCAGGAAAGGAACAGCGAGCGAATCAACTGAGAGGGGAGGGAGAAAGTGATACAGAAGACATGGGTTTTCACACAATTTACAACACGTCAGAGGAGCTGACCAAGGTAGCGCCCATCACGCGTACCATGAATGTTAATGGAATGAAAGTAACATTTGAAGTTGATACAGGCTGTGGAGTAACCATATTAAGTAAACAGCAATATACACAACTGTGGAAGAAAACAGACACAGCAGAATTAAATCCCTGTTCATTAAAATTAAAAACATACACAGGAGAGAAGCTAGACGTGCTAGGCATGGCACAAGTGAAGGTGCAGCACGAAAACAAAGAAAAGGACTTACCTGTAGTAGTAGTTGGGAGCGAAGGACCAAATCTACTAGGGCGAAGTTGGCTACAAGAACTGGCCATGATTGATCAGTTGGTGAATAAAGTGGAATCTCAGCCCAAATTGCAGCTGGAGGAGATCCTCGAAAGACACGCTGAGGTGTTCAAAGAAGGCGTAGGACAGCTAAAAGGTGTCACTGCAAAGATTAATGTGGACAAGGAGGCCCAACCACGATTCTGCAAACCCCGACCGGTACCCTATGCAGTCAAGCCACTGGTTGAAAGCGAGCTACAGAGGCTGCTGGATGACAAGATCATTGAGCCAGTGCAGGTTGCAGAATGGGCGGCGCCCATAGTCCCAGTGAGAAAGCCGGATGGCTCCATTAGAATATGTGGAGATTACAAACTCACTGTCAATCGAGCATCACGGGTGGATCAGTATCCAATTCCTAAAGTGGAGGACCTCTTCGCACAGCTGAATGGCGGCCGACACTTCACGAAATTAGACATGAGTCACGCCTACCAACAAGTAGTCCTGGAAGAAGAATCAAGAAAGTATGTAACCATCAATACACACAAAGGCTTATATACCTACACACGCTTACCATTTGGAGTAGCTTCCAGTCCTGCTATATTCCAGAGAACTATGGAGGGCATCCTAGGTGGAATTCCGAATGTTGCCATTTATTTGGATGACATCCTTTGTACAGGACCAAATGAACAAGAACATCTGAAAACGCTGGAGGAAGTGCTTCAACGGTTGGAGAAAAGCGGTCTGAGGTTGAAAAGAAGCAAGTGTGAGTTCATGGGAAAAGAGGTGGTGTTCCTAGGCCACAAGATCAACGCCAGTGGTCTACACCCTCTAACAGACAAAGTGGAAGCCATTGCGGAGGCGCCTGAGCCACAAAATGTTACTGAGTTAAAAGCCTACCTGGGCTTGTTGAACTATTACCATAGGTTCCTCCCAAAGCTCTCCACGCTGCTGGCACCACTACATACCTTACTTAAGAAGGAAGAAAAATGGTCATGGGGGGTCAAGCAGCAGAAGGCGTTTGAAGAGTCCAAAGCGCTACTTCAGTCCTGTAGTGTGTTAGTGCACTATGATTCAAACAAACCACTCATCCTGGCGTGTGACGCATCACCCTACGGTGTGGGTGCTGTACTCTCTCATCGTATGGAGGATGGCTCAGAGAGACCCATAGGGTTCGTCTCAAGAACTCTTAGTGCAGCTGAGAAAAACTACTCCCAGCTAGACAAGGAGGGCCTTGCAGTAGTATTTGGTGTAAAAAAATTCCACAAATACCTGTACGGGAGACAGTTCGCTATAGTGACTGACCACAAGCCACTACTTTCACTGTTCAGTGAAATGAGAGCCATACCCCAGATGACATCTCAGAGAATTCAGAGATGGGCCGTTACATTAGCAGCGTATGAGTACACCATCGTTTACAAAGCCGGACGGGACCATACGAATGCTGACGCGATGAGTAGGCTACCCTTGGATGGAGGAAGAGACAGCACGCCTGAGGAGGAGGAGAGAGTGCTATTGTTTGAAGATATTGGCGTGCCCCTGGTGAACGCACAACAAATAAAGAAGTGGACAGACAAAGACCCTGTTCTAGCAAGAGTGCGAGAATACATCTTGCGAGGATGGCCGAAGATGAACAGTCCTGAGTTCATTCCCTATGCCAGACGACAGGATGAGCTCAGCACCCAGGAAGGTTGTATCCTGTGGGGAGGACGCGTGGTTGTTCCACCACCTGGTAGGAATGCCTTACTGCAACAACTACACCAAGCACACCCTGGCATCACTCGCATGAAAGCGTTGGCGAGGAGCTACATGTGGTGGCCCAACATGGATGCAGAGGTGGAGGCGCTTGTGAAGTCATGTGCGGCATGCCAGGAGAACAGGAACAGTCCTCCAGCAGCCCCACTACATCCCTGGGAAGTTCCAGATAAACCATGGAGAAGAATTCACATTGACTACGCAGGTCCATGGATGGGAAGAATGTTCCTGATCATAGTATCAGATAACGGTACATGTTTTACGAGTGAACAGTTCCAAGAGTTTTCTGAAAAGAATGGCATACGTCACATCACGACTGCGCCATACCATCCTTCTTCTAACGGCTTAGCCGAGAGGGCCGTGCAGACGTTCAAGTCACTCATGAAAAAGATGACAGGAGACTCTATTGAAACCCGAATGTCGAGAGCTCTGTTCAGCTATCGAATAACACCCCAATCTACAACTGGCAAGTCACCAGCTGAGCTGTTGTGTGGAAGGAAGTTGAGGTCAACATTTGACTTAATACATCCAGACTTCAGAAACAAAGTGCATGATAAACAAGAGAAACAAAAAGGTTATCATGACATGCATGCTAGAGAGAGAATACTGAGAGAAGGAGACGTGGTCTACACCCGCAACTTTGGCTCAGGACCAGCCTGGGTACCAGGAGAAATAACAGAAAAGACAGGCCCTGTGTCATTCAAGGTGACATTAGGTCATGGACAAGTGGTGAGGCGACACATCGACCAAGTTCGTGGTAGGAGCTCCATTCCCCTGCCGATGGCACCAGAGGTGTTGTCTGACACCCATCCTGAGGAGAGCATCAACGAACCACCACTTCAGGTGAAACCTGAGGTAACCGTCTCTGCAGATTCTACGGGCAGCACTGCAGCAGCCGAAACAGTGGAGCAGTCTGAGTCTTCACCTGCAGTTGGCTCACCCGCCGTGAGAAGATCTCAGCGAGCTCGGAGAGCTCCAGACTACTTGAAGGACTATACTTAGTCAGTAGTGAGTTCCCCAGCCACAGGACAAGAATGCGTCCTGGAACCTCACTGGGATGCGGTAGTCAAACCAAATCCCCAGTTAGACTGTTATGTGTGTTATACATGTGAAAAAAAAAAAAAAAAAAGAAAGAAATTATGTGTATGACACATGTGTTTAAGAAATTAAAAAGTAACTGTGATAGTTCAGGGTTAAATTGGAGTTCCAGGATGTCTAGTAATTGGCTAGTGTAATTAAGAGTAGTTTAATCTAGAGGGGAGGGATGTGGTAGACTGCAAGTCTAAAATAGAACATTACTGGCACATGCCTCTAGGGGGAACTACCTGTATTGTTCAGCACTACTATGAAGGGGACACATTAGAATAAGAGTGTGAAAACCCCGCGCAGAATCCATGTTCAGTCTTATTATGTGTGTTGCAGAATAAACGGCAGAGTTAGCCAAAGAAATAACTCAAGTGTGATCATTGCTACACGGTAGGATATCCTACCGTGTAGCAATGATCACACTTGAGTTATTTCTTTGGCTAACTCTGCCGTTTATTCTGCAACACACACAACAAGACTGAACATGGATTCTGCGCGGGGTTTTCACACTCTTATTCTAATGTGTCCCCTTCATAGTAGTGCTGAACAATACAGGTAGTTCCCCCTAGAGGCATGTGCCAGTAATGTTCTATTTTAGACTTGCAGTCTACCACATCCCTCCCCTCTAGATTAAACTACTCTTAATTACACTAGCCAATTACTAGACATCCTGGAACTCCAATTTAACCCTGAACTATCACAGTTACTTTTTAATTTCTTAAACACATGTGTCATACACATAATTTCTTTCTTTTTTTTTTTTTTTTTTTCACATGTATAACACACATAACAGTCTAACTGGGGATTTGGTTTGACTACCGCATCCCAGTGAGGTTCCAGGACGCATTCTTGTCCTGTGGCTGGGGAACTCACTACTGACTAAGTATAGTCCTTCAAGTAGTCTGGAGCTCTCCGAGCTCGCTGAGATCTTCTCACGGCGGGTGAGCCAACTGCAGGTGAAGACTCAGACTGCTCCACTGTTTCGGCTGCTGCAGTGCTGCCCGTAGAATCTGCAGAGACGGTTACCTCAGGTTTCACCTGAAGTGGTGGTTCGTTGATGCTCTCCTCAGGATGGGTGTCAGACAACACCTCTGGTGCCATCGGCAGGGGAATGGAGCTCCTACCACGAACTTGGTCGATGTGTCGCCTCACCACTTGTCCATGACCTAATGTCACCTTGAATGACACAGGGCCTGTCTTTTCTGTTATTTCTCCTGGTACCCAGGCTGGTCCTGAGCCAAAGTTGCGGGTGTAGACCACGTCTCCTTCTCTCAGTATTCTCTCTCTAGCATGCATGTCATGATAACCTTTTTGTTTCTCTTGTTTATCATGCACTTTGTTTCTGAAGTCTGGATGTATTAAGTCAAATGTTGACCTCAACTTCCTTCCACACAACAGCTCAGCTGGTGACTTGCCAGTTGTAGATTGGGGTGTTATTCGATAGCTGAACAGAGCTCTCGACATTCGGGTTTCAATAGAGTCTCCTGTCATCTTTTTCATGAGTGACTTGAACGTCTGCACGGCCCTCTCGGCTAAGCCGTTAGAAGAAGGATGGTATGGCGCAGTCGTGATGTGACGTATGCCATTCTTTTCAGAAAACTCTTGGAACTGTTCACTCGTAAAACATGTACCGTTATCTGATACTATGATCAGGAACATTCTTCCCATCCATGGACCTGCGTAGTCAATGTGAATTCTTCTCCATGGTTTATCTGGAACTTCCCAGGGATGTAGTGGGGCTGCTGGAGGACTGTTCCTGTTCTCCTGGCATGCCGCACATGACTTCACAAGCGCCTCCACCTCTGCATCCATGTTGGGCCACCACATGTAGCTCCTCGCCAACGCTTTCATGCGAGTGATGCCAGGGTGTGCTTGGTGTAGTTGTTGCAGTAAGGCATTCCTACCAGGTGGTGGAACAACCACGCGTCCTCCCCACAGGATACAACCTTCCTGGGTGCTGAGCTCATCCTGTCGTCTGGCATAGGGAATGAACTCAGGACTGTTCATCTTCGGCCATCCTCGCAAGATGTATTCTCGCACTCTTGCTAGAACAGGGTCTTTGTCTGTCCACTTCTTTATTTGTTGTGCGTTCACCAGGGGCACGCCGATATCTTCAAACAATAGCACTCTCTCCTCCTCCTCAGGTGTGCTGTCTCTTCCTCCATCCAAGGGTAGCCTACTCATCGCGTCAGCATTTGTATGGTCCCGTCCGGCTTTGTAAACGATGGTGTACTCATACGCTGCTAATGTAACGGCCCATCTCTGAATTCTCTGAGATGTCATCTGGGGTATGGCTCTCATTTCACTGAACAGTGAAATTAGTGGCTTGTGGTCAGTCACTATAGCGAACTGTCTCCCATACAGGTATTTGTGGAACTTTTTTACACCAAATACTACTGCAAGGCCCTCCTTGTCTAGCTGGGAGTAGTTTTTCTCAGCTGCACTAAGAGTTCTTGAGACGAACCCTATGGGTCTCTCTGAGCCATCCTCCATACGATGAGAGAGTACAGCACCCACACCGTAGGGTGATGCGTCACACGCCAGGATGAGTGGTTTGTTTGAATCATAGTGCACTAACACACTACAGGACTGAAGTAGCGCTTTGGACTCTTCAAACGCCTTCTGCTGCTTGACCCCCCATGACCATTTTTCTTCCTTCTTAAGTAAGGTATGTAGTGGTGCCAGCAGCGTGGAGAGCTTTGGGAGGAACCTATGGTAATAGTTCAACAAGCCCAGGTAGGCTTTTAACTCAGTAACATTTTGTGGCTCAGGCGCCTCCGCAATGGCTTCCACTTTGTCTGTTAGAGGGTGTAGACCACTGGCGTTGATCTTGTGGCCTAGGAACACCACCTCTTTTCCCATGAACTCACACTTGCTTCTTTTCAACCTCAGACCGCTTTTCTCCAACCGTTGAAGCACTTCCTTCAGCGTTTTCAGATGTTCTTGTTCATTTGGTCCTGTACAAAGGATGTCATCCAAATAAACGGCAACATTCGGAATTCCACCTAGGATGCCCTCCATAGTTCTCTGGAATATAGCAGGACTGGAAGCTACTCCAAATGGTAAGCGTGTGTAGGTATATAAGCCTTTGTGTGTATTGATGGTTACATACTTTCTTGATTCTTCTTCCAGGACTACTTGTTGGTAGGCGTGACTCATGTCTAATTTCGTGAAGTGTCGGCCGCCATTCAGCTGTGCGAAGAGGTCCTCCACTTTAGGAATTGGATACTGATCCACCCGTGATGCTCGATTGACAGTGAGTTTGTAATCTCCACATATTCTAATGGAGCCATCCGGCTTTCTCACTGGGACTATGGGCGCCGCCCATTCTGCAACCTGCACTGGCTCAATGATCTTGTCATCCAGCAGCCTCTGTAGCTCGCTTTCAACCAGTGGCTTGACTGCATAGGGTACCGGTCGGGGTTTGCAGAATCGTGGTTGGGCCTCCTTGTCCACATTAATCTTTGCAGTGACACCTTTTAGCTGTCCTACGCCTTCTTTGAACACCTCAGCGTGTCTTTCGAGGATCTCCTCCAGCTGCAATTTGGGCTGAGATTCCACTTTATTCACCAACTGATCAATCATGGCCAGTTCTTGTAGCCAACTTCGCCCTAGTAGATTTGGTCCTTCGCTCCCAACTACTACTACAGGTAAGTCCTTTTCTTTGTTTTCGTGTTGCACCTTCACTTGTGCCATGCCTAGCACGTCTAGCTTCTCTCCTGTGTATGTTTTTAATTTTAATGAACAGGGATTTAATTCTGCTGTGTCTGTTTTCTTCCACAGTTGTGTATATTGCTGTTTACTTAATATGGTTACTCCACAGCCTGTATCAACTTCAAATGTTACTTTCATTCCATTAACATTCATGGTACACGTGATGGGCGCTACCTTGGTCAGCTCCTCTGACGTGTTGTAAATTGTGTGAAAACCCATGTCTTCTGTATCACTTTCTCCCTCCCCTCTCAGTTGATTCGCTCGCTGTTCCTTTCCTGGGCCCTTGTTTTCATACTTTTGCCCTTTTACTGTTGCTTTCAGCACCTGTGCGCTGTCCACCTTTATTCTACATGCTTTCTTAATGTGCCCTCGCTTGCCACAATTATGACACAGCTCAGTGGCAAATTTGCACTCGGCGGCATTGTGCTGGCCTTTGCAGCGATAACAACTGGGGAATTTGTGCTGAGTTTTGTCAGTCGACACTTTGTGGACACCTACTTGGGTCTTAGGCACACGAACATGCGTTGCTGTGTCCTCTGTTAGTTTCCTTTGCATTTCTCTCACATCTTTAGATGCTGTTTCCATCGCTTGGCATAATTCCAAAGCCTTTGCAAAAGTGAGTTTTGTTTCAGATAAAAGTCGCCGTTGCATTCGGTCATCATTCACTCCACACACAAGTCTGTCTCTTAACATTTCTTCCAATGAGTCTTTGTAATCACAGTGCAGTGTTAATTTCCTCAATTCTGCCACATACTCTGCTATGGACTCAGTGTTCCTCCTTATGCGTGAATTAAATTTGAATCGTTGCACGATTTCACTCGGTTTGGGGCTGAAGTGCTTCTGAAGCTCAGCAGTAAGCTGGTCGTACGTTTTATCTTTCGGTAATGCAGGGCTTATTAAATTTCTCAACAAACTGTAAGTAGTTGCACCAACTCCACTCAACAGTACAGCCTTCCTTTTGTCTGGCTCCTCAATGTCATTAGCTTGGAAGAAAAAGTCCAACATTTCACTATATTCTTCCCATGACTGAGTCGAGTTATCAAAAGGGGTTACCGTTCCGATTACAGCCGCCATTGCTCGTCGTGGTGGGGAAACCTCGTTTTTCCTCCTCTGAACTTGCACTCGAACTACTGGAGTCACTTGAGTTCGCCACACTCGCAATGTTCTCTGTTTCTCGCCGCTGATTTTTTTCTTTTAATCCTCGTCGCCAATTGTGTGATATCCTACCGTGTAGCAATGATCACACTTGAGTTATTTCTTTGGCTAACTCTGCCGTTTATTCTGCAACACACATAATAAGGCTGAACATGGATTCTGCGCGGGGTTTTCACACTCTTATTCTAATGTGTCCCCTTCATAGTAGTGCTGAACAATACAGGTAGTTCCCCCTAGAGGCATGTGCCAGTAATGTTCTATTTTAGACTTGCAGTCTACCACATCCAGCATAGTAGTTCCAGGAATGATGTTCTTATACTGACTTTTATTTACAGCAGGGAAAATAAGCATTGAACACTCAACATTTTTCATCCATCCATCCATCCATCTTCTTCTGCTTAATCCTTTTCGGGTCGCGGGGGGGGCTGGAGCCTATCCCAGCATCTTTGGGCGAGAGGCAGGGTACACCCTGGACAGATCGCCAGTCCATTGCAGGGCCAACATTTTTCTCATTAAACACATTTCTGATGGAGCTATTGACCTGAGATTTTCACCAGATATCAGTAACATCCCAAGTACCCATACATACAAAGAAATCAAGGCAACAGTGGTCACAAAACAACATATTTAATAAAGTGGAATGACACAGGGAATAAGTATTGAATACACTTGGTGAAATTTATTTAATATTTCGTAGAAAAGCCTTTGCTGGTAAAAACAGCCTCCAGACATCTCCTATATGGAGAAACTAGGCGCAGGAATTGCTCAGGAGTGATTTTTGGCCATTCTTCCACACAAACTGTCTTCAAATCTTGAAGGTTCTGTGGGTGTCTTCTATGAACTCTGATCTTCAGTTCGTTCCATAGATTTTCAATTGGATTCAGGTCAGGTGACTGAGTGGGCCATTCTAGCAGCTTTATTTTCCTTCTCTGGAGCCAGTTGAGATTTTCCTTGGCTGTGTGTTTGGGATCATTGTCTTGTTGAAATGTCCACCCTCGTTTCATCTTAAGCATCTTGGCAGATGGCAACAGATTCTTATCAAGGATGTCTCTTTACATTTGTCCATTCATCTTTCTTTCACTTATATGAAGTCTGCCTGTACCATGTGCTGAAAAACACCCCCACACCATGATGGGATGTGCAGTGCAATTTCTCCTCCAAACATGCTGTGTGTTGTGGCATCCAAAAAAGTTCAATTTTGGTCTCATCTGACCAGACTATATTCTCCCAGTATTTTACTGGCTTGCCCAAATGTTGTGCAGCAAACTTTAAACAAGCATCAACATGCTTTTTCTTCAGCAATGGAGTCTTGCGAGGTGAGCAGGCATGCAGCCCATGTTGGTTGAGTGCATTACTTATTGTTTTCTTTAAAACAACAGTACCTTCTAACTCCAGGTCTTTCTAGAGCTCTCCACAAGTGGTCTTTGGCTCTAGGATAACTTTTCTGATAGTTCTTTTGACTCTTCTATCAGAAATCTTGCGAGGTGCTCCTGGTTGTGCGCCTGTAACCAACGCCATCATTATGTTTTGCAACAATAAGGCTGCAAAGGTCTAGAGGGAGCTCTTTGCTTCTACCCATCATGAGTTCTTTGTGGTGTGACAATCTGATATTCACAGACATTTTTAAAGGCTATCAGTCAGGACTTAACCAGATGAAATGAATTTACACTGATGGGGGATGGGATGGCTTCCTAAATTCTGATGGATTTCAGCTGGTTTCTTGGCTTTCTATGCCTTTTTGCACCCCTTTTTCTTTGTGTGTTCAATACTTATTCCTTGTGTCATTCCACTTTATTAAATATAACTTGTTTTGTGAACACAGTTGCCTTGATTTCTTTGTATGTACAGATTACTTGGGTTGTTATTGATATCTGGTGAAAATCTCAGGTCAATGGCTCCATCAGAAACATGTTTAATGAGAAAAATGTGGATGAGTTCAATACTTATTTTCCCCGCTGTATATTCAGCTTTTCTGATCAATATAAACTAGAAACATTCAATCTTCACTGTAGTGTGTGCACCAGCTGTATAAATGCATTTACAGATTTTTAAAAAATTAACTAATTAACCTAATGAGCATGTGTTTGAACTGTGGGAGGAAACCCCTGCAGGAACAGGGCGAACATGCAAACAAACAGACCACTGCCCCGGCTGGGCTACACTGGATCTTTGATTGTAACTTTTTCATGGGGATCCTCTAGACAGCTCTTAGTCTGGCTCTTCACCCAGGACCAATTTACTATGGAAGACCCTACAACATAGTTCCTGGGATCACTAAGGCACACAAACCCCTTCACCATGATAAGGTAGAGGTCCACGAGGGGAAGTGTTGCACTGCCCTAGTGCTGCAAATTTATGAGACAAAAATTTGCAAATTCACTGGGGAAAAAACACACACAAAAAAAGTTCAAACTGACACAAATTAGGACCTAAAAAGTTGCAAAACTGACCAAAAAAAAGTGGCAAAATTACCGCCCAAAAAGTGGCTAAATTAGCTCAAAAAGTGGAAAAACTGACCCCCACAAAATTAGAAAATTGACCCCAAAAATGTTAAATTAACTCCCAAAAAGTGGCAAAACTGACCCCCAAAAAGTAGCAAAATTGACCTCAAAAAGGCTAAATTAATTCCAAAAAAGTGGGAAAATTAACCCCAAAAAGAGAGAAAACTGACCAAAAAAAATGGCAAAATTAACTCAAAAAAGTTGCAAAACTGAACCCCACAAAATTGGAAAATTGACCCCAAAAAGGCTAAATCAATCCTAAAAGTGGCTAAATTGGCCCCCAAAAAGTGGCAAAATTAACCCCAAAAAGAGGGAAAACTGACCCCCCCAAAAGTAGCAAAATGATAAGAAAACAATGGCAAATAAAAAAGTGGCAAATTTACACCAAAAGTTCTATGAATGTACAAGAAAATTTTTGAAAAGATACACAATCAGGGCAGCTCGGTGGAACAGTGGTTAGCACCATGGAAGGTCATGGGTTTGATCCCACCCCTGACCATCAGTGACCTTTCTGTGTGGAGTTTGCGTGTTCTCCCCGTGTCTGCGTGGGTTTTCTCCAGGTACTCTGGTTTCCTCCCACAGATGAAAGACATGCAGGTGAGATGAACTGGAATCAACTGGGGATTCTAACTTGTCCTTAGGCATGAATGTGAGAGTGAATGGTTGTTTGACTCTGTGTTGGTCCTGTGATGGACTGGCGATCTGTCCAGGGTGTAGCCTGCGACCCATAAAGGATTTAGCGGTTGAAAATGGATGGATGGTCGGCTGGCTGGCTGGAGCATCCGTCCCACAACCGGGAGGTAGGGGTTCAAATCCCGGCCGGGTCATGCTGAAGACCATTTAAAAAAGCGGAACTTCCTGCCGTCCAGCTTGGTGCTCAGCAATAATGGAACAGAGGAGGGAAATTTGTGGTGGTGCCTTGCATGGCAGCGACCCCTCTGATTCTATATATGTGTGTGATTAACACTGTAGATAAGAGTTTTATGTTCTTCTTGGCGCCATTTATTCTTAGATTTTCTCATTTTCTTATTGATGTTTAGTTCAGTTTTTAAGTATGGGTTTTTAGTTCCCGTTTTTATGTGTTCTTAGTTTCTTTTTGTACCTTTTTAAAATTCTGGCTTTTTAACAAACCGCTTAACTATTATTGAAGCAGTCATTTATGTTCCTTTGTTTTACATTCAGCAATCCTACGGAGAATCTCCGTATGATCACTGGACTCACCCTCAGAGATAGGGTGAGGAGCTCAGTCATCCGGGAGAGGCTCAGTGTAGAACCGCTGCTCCTCCACATCGAAAGGAGCCAGTTGAGGTGGTATGGGCATCTGATCAGGATGCCTCCTGGATGCATCCCTCTTGAGGTGTTTTGGGCACGTCCCACTGGGAGGAGACCCCAGGGCACACCCAGGACTCGCTGGAGAGACCATGTCTCCCAGCTGGTCTGAGAACGCCTTGGTATCCTCTCTGAAGAGCTGGAGCAGGTGGCTGGGAAGAGGGAAGTCTGGGCTTCTCTGCTTGAACTGCTGCCTCCACGACCCGGACCTCCGGAAAAGCGGTAGAAGATGGATGGATGTTTTACATTCTTCTTAGCTCCATCTGCTTTTAGATTTTCTTATTTTGGTGTTTTTAGCTCAGTTTCTAAGTATGGGTCTTTAGTTCCCTTTGCTCTGTGTGTTCTTAGTTTTATCGTGTATTTTATGTGTTTTAGCTCCAGCGTTTCCTCAGTGGGGCCCTCATGCCGGATGCTGCCTAGCCCGTCTGCAGGGGTGTTGGGTCTCGTGGGTCGCTCTAGCTTGGGTGAGTGGGGGCTTTATACCACTGCCTACAGCTGTGGTGCGGGCCCCGGCCTGTCCTGGTTGGGGTGGCTATCGTAGTGCCTTCTGTGGTTACGGGTTGTGTGGTCTCCCAGTGTGGGGATGGTTGCTCCTTCACGTGGTGCCTTGATGCCAAGCAATGTTTCTTTTATTTTATGTGTGTGTAAGAGAAGTAGGGGGTGATGTATGTGCCTGCGTGTGTTGTGTTTGTGGGTATGTTTATGGGAAGGTTGGAAGGGGTGGGGCTGTATCATGTAAAATATGTAACCAAATGTGTCTACTGTTTTTATCTATATAAAGTACTTTGCACAGCATCTAATGTTTAAAAAGTGCTATACAAATAAAGTTTGATTGATTGATTGAAGAGAAACATAATTTTGTTCTCCTGCACATGATTGGCTGTATGGATTGAATGACAATAAAGATGGTTTCTCCTTATAGATACAAAACAGCAAAATTACAGCAGAACACAGTGAAATTTAAAGCAAAACAACAACAAAAAAAGTTTGCAAATTTACTGTCAAAGGCCAGTTAATACACCATTATTCCGCAACTCAGAGCGAATAGGAGGAAAAATGCATGAATCAGGTCATGCTGAGATGATGTAAAATCACGTTTGCTGTTGTCTCCAACCTGGAAACACTGACTGCATCACACTCAGAAATGACGTTTTTGTTACGAGCGCTGATGGCCCAGATCAGATGAAGGAAGAAAACTCCCCTAAGAGAGAAAGAGGCGCAGCAGAAATCACCCACTCACCTGAGCAGATGAAATCAGAGATGACGTTGAGGATGAGGGCAAGTGAGATGTGACAGCAGCACAGAGTGGCAGCGTTTTTATCCTCCAACAGTCTGGCTGATCAGTAACTGCAGTGACCTTTGGGCTGAACGTGCAAAACAAAGAGGGACAGACAGTCAATCATTATGGTCATTTTGACAAATAATATTTATAGAATTGAACAGGAGCCTTTAGCAGCAGACTCTGCTCAATGATCTACAACCAGCTGCTAAATCTGGATTTGGAGGGAAACAACAGAAATTCAGGAGAAAACAAGGTGCAAATAGGTGCAGTAGGAAAAAAGGTTGTAAATTTCTGTGGAAAAAAGTCAAATTTCTGAGGTGAAAAAGTCACAAATTTACAAGAAAAAAGTCACAATTTTAGGAGAGCAACATCATAATTTTACAAAATGAAAAAGTCACAAAATTATAAGATGAAAATGTTGCAAATTTAAAAGGTGAAAAAGTTGCAGATTTACAAGGTGAAAAAGATGCGATGAGAGAAACATCTCAATTTATGTGGTAAAAAATTTGCAAATTTACAAGGTGAAAAGTCACAAATTTATAAGAAAAATGTTGCAAATTTTCAAGAAAAACATTGCAAATGTGACCTGCCACAAGTAAACCAGCAACAAGTTATGATGCGATTCCTAAAAAGCACAGAAATACTTTTTTTTAAAATTTGTGATTTTAATTTTTTTGCAAAATATGCTAGTTGAAACGATGAATCATGCTTCAAATAACAGTGTGAGAGATTTTAAAACCATACACTTTGTATTTGAAATAGAGTAGATTCAAAAGTCACAAATTTATGAGACGATAAAGTTACGACGTGAAAAAAAAATCTGAACTTTACAAGATGAAAAAGTTTCAAGGTGAAAAAAAAAATCACAAATTTATGAGCTGAAAAAGTTACGAGGTGAAAAAAAAAATCAAATTTACGAGATGAAAAAGTTATGAAGTGAAAAATCACAAATTTACGAGATGAAAAAGTTATGCGGTGAAAAAGTCACAAATTTATAAGAAAAACGCTGCAAATTTTTAAGAAAAATGTCAAAATTTACGAGGTGAAAAAGTTGCAAATTTATGAGATGAAAAAGTTGCACGAGGTGAAAAAAAAAAATCACAAATTTACGAGATGAAAAAGTCATGAGGTGAAAAAAAAAATCACACATTTATGAGCTGAAAAAGTTGCGAGGTGAAAAAAGTCACAAATTTATAAGAAAAATGTTGCAAATTTTCAAGAAAAACATCACAAATTTCCGAGATGAAAAAGTTACGCGGTGAAAAAAAAAGTCATAAATTTACGAGATAAAAAAGGTACAAGGTGAAAAAAATCACAAATTTACGAGATGAAAATGTTACGAAGTGAAAAAAAAAAATCACAAATTTACGGGGTGAAAAAGTCACAAATTTATAAGAAAAATGTTGCAAATTTTCAAGAAAAACATCACAAATTTCCGAGATGAAAAAGTTACGCGGTGAAAAAAAGTCACAAATTTACGAGATAAAAAAGTTACAAGGTGAAAAAAATCACAAATTTACGAGATGAAAATGTTACGAAGTGAAAAAAAAAAATCACAAATTTACGAGGTGAAAAAGTCACAAATTTATAAGAAAAACATTGCAACATTTTTTAAGAAAAATGTCAAAATTTACGAGGTGAAAAAAGTTGCAAATTTATGAGATGAAAAAGATACGAGGCCGCCGGGCAGCCTGGCCTCCCTTGATCGTCCCTCCTGGGGAGCCTGGATTTCCTGGGGCTTGCTGACTTCGGACATTTGTGCCCTGTGGGGGTTGGTGGCACTGCCTTGCCTGCTCGGGGTTCCCGGGGGAAGAGCTGCTGCGACCGGCCCTCCGCTTCGTATGTTTCCTGACAAACGCTCACATGCACACTTATTTTGTGCTCGTTCTCATATATATGCACGCGGACATACACGCACAAGTGTCTCTCCTTTAACAGGTGCGGAAACCAGACTCATGTTGAGACATCTTCGGTGGAAGAAGCAGTTAGTCTTTTGTTTGTTTTAATTGCTGGTTTGTTTGTTTTTTTGTCTGTTCCCCTCCCTTTTCTTTCCCCCCTCCACACACTTCCTTTCCCTCTTCCCCATCCTGTTGGGTCGTCCATGGGTAAAATAATTAAAATAAAGTATTAAAAGTTATTACAGGAGGAGTTTACAATAATATACAATACACAGGTACTGTATAAGCTCCTCTTGGCAAAGTAAATCTGTTTTGGCACAATAAGGGTGACAGATCCCTGTTCTGTTTGCCTAGCTGCCTGACAGCACAAGGGAAAAAAAAAAAAGATACAAGGTCAAAAAAAAAAAATCACAAATTTACGAGATGAAAAAGTTGCGAGGTGAAAAAAAAAATCACAAATTTATGAGATGAAAAAGTTGCGAGGTGAAAAAAGTCACAAATTTATAAGAAAAATGTTTCAAATTTTCAAGAAAAACATCACAAATTTCCAAGATAAAAGTTACGTATTGAAAAAAAAAAAAATCACAAATTTACGAGATGAAAACTTACGAGGTGAAAAAGTCAAATTTACGAGATAAAAAAGTTATAAGGTGAAAAAAAAAATAATCACAAAGTTATAAGAAAAATGTTGCAAATTTTCAAGAGAAATGTCAAAATTTGCAAGGTGAAAAAGATGCAAATTTACGAGCTGAAAAAGTTACAAGGTGGAAAAAAAAAAATCAAATTTACGAGATGAAAAAGTTGCGACGTGAAAAAGTCACAAATTTGTAAGAAAAATGTTGCAAATTTTAAAGAAAAATGTCAAAATTTATGAGGTGAAAAAGTTGCAAATTTATGAAATGAAAAAGTTATGAGGTGAAAAAAAATCACAAATTTACGAGATGAAAAAGTTACGACATGAAAAAGTCACAAATTTATAAGAAAAACGTTGCAAATTTTCAAGAAAAATGTCAAAATTTACGAGGTGAAAAATGTTGCAAATATTCAAGCACACCACTACAAATTGATGAGGTGAAAAAGTTGCAAATCTTTAAGAAAAAATAAAAAAGTTGTAAATTTATGACTAAAAAAAGTTGCAAATTTACTTAAGTCTCAAATTTAAATGTCAAAAAAGTTGCAAATTTATGATGGAAAAAGTTAAATATAAGGGGGAAAATGCTGCAATTTATGAAAAGTTGCAAATTTACAAGGAAAAAAACATTAATGAGGAAAAATGATTGGAAACTAATAAGGGTAAAAGGTCACAAGTTAAACAAGTGGAAAAAAAAATCACAACTTTACAAGGAACAATTTGGAGATTTACAAGGAATTTTTTTTCCCCCTTGTAAATGTAAAACTTTTCTGTCATAAATTTGCAACATTCATGAGAATGCTGATAAAAAATTTTTAGATATAAGGTATTTTCTGCTCATCTAGACCGGGATGGGCAGTGAGGGCCGTTCCCCTGCAGGTTTTCTGCTCCGCCCAGTGTCTTCAGCAGGTGTTTTCAATTATTAGCAATCCTTGAAGCTGATCAGAGCAAACACCTGCTGAAAACACTGGGTGGAGCAGAAACTCTGCAGTGGAATGGCCCTCCGTGGCACAGGATTGCCCACCCCTGATCTAGACAATGACCCAAATTTATTCATTTTATTTTTTTCATATTTTTTTGTTCGTCCCCATTTGATAGGGTTAGAACTATTCTCCATTACAAAAACATGCCCCCACCCCACAAACACAGTCTTGCATACTATCAGTCAACATCAGTCTGCCAACCAGGTGAGGAAGGAAGATCTGAGGTAAAAACTCATGACTATTTTGACACCTCCTTCAGTGAGGAGGAAGCTACAGAACACACAGTGGCTCAGGCTGAGTGGAACAATGACAGACAGGCGCTGACAGAAGAAACGCTGATGGGGCAATAGTGATGGGGGGGCGTGGGTGGTTAACCTTTGACCTCTGCTGGGGCCCCAAAACCACATGAGGCACTTTAGCTCACAACCAGGGGCTGTCTGTGGCTTTGACTACAAACATAAAAGAAAAAGAAAAAAAGTTTCACAAATGTTTGAAAAAAGTCACAAATTTGTGAGGAAAAAAATAGCTTTTTTTTTTTTTTAAATTCTCAAATTTACAAGTAAAAAAAGTTGCAATTTATGAAGGATTAGCACATTTACAGAAAAAAGATTAAAAAAATTTATGGTCAAAAATGCTGCAATTTTTTTTAAAAGTCAAATTTACAAATAAAAAAGTTGCAAATTTATGTAGGAAAAAAAAAATCACAAATTTCCAAAGGGAAAAAATGTGTGAGTTTACATATGACAATTTATTCTACCATTTTCAGTTTTAACCTATGTGTAGCTGCTGGTTAAAGCCACGTCTGTTTTTGGAGCCACATGTTGGAAACCCTTGTCTTACAGTACAAACTTCTTTTTTCATAAATCAGTAGACACTTGATGAAAAACTTTGCAGAGCCTGAGCTGTATGGTTCCAGTTTTTTTTTTTTTTCCTGGTAAAAATACAGTAAATCACAGTGAAAAACCAGTAGATAAGGGAGCCGGGGGTTAGAGAACCTGGAGAGGTGGCGGTATGCATGGAGAGGAGGGGAATGAAAGCCAGCAAAAATAAGACCGAATACATGCCCCACACCCGGGAGGCAGGGGTTCAAATCCCGGCCGGGTCAGCAATAATGGAATGGAGGAAGGAAATTTGTGGCGGCGATTTGCATGGCAGCAGCCCTCTGATTCTACACTTGGGGTGTGTGTGATTAACACAGTAGATAGGTAAAGCACAATCTCGTTCTACTGTACATGATTGCTTGTACAGTTGAATGACAATAAAGGGTGATTTAATTTAAGTGTGTGAATGAGAGGGAGGCGGGGGTAGAGGTAGGGAAGGTAGATGAGTTTAAATACCTGGGGTCAACCGTCCAAAGCAACGGACAGTGCACAAGAGTGACAGGGAACTCTTACTATGAACACAAAATTCACTGGTTCCATGAATTTTGTGTTCACAGTAAGAGTTTATTATGTAAAAATAAAAAGCTCCTTTGTTCCTAAGCAGCATGACTATGAGAGCAGAAGCTTCATGACAGCGGCTCACTGTGGTTATTTTTAGGCCTGGGAGCTATTCTCTATCAAAAACCTTATTTAATAATAATAATAATAAAACGATCCCATGTTTCTACTGTAATATACTAGATTTCCTCAGCTGATGCTTGGATTTAAACGCGCTAAATGGGGTGGGTGGGTGGGAATCATCGTTTATTACATAGAATGAAAGCAAAAACAGCCCCATATTTTCCTCATTTATTTAATAATATTCTATTTTATGTTATTAATATTTTTCATCTAATGTGTCAAAGCCAGATGATTTCGTGCAGATTTATTAAAGTCTAACCTTCCCCTCATTTTGATCCGGATTCATCGGTAAAAACGTCTCACCTGAGAGCCGAAAACGGTGCAGCAGCATGGGCAGGTCCTGCACGGAGGCGCTCCGGTCTGCGGAGTCACTCCCGCTGGGTTCTCCTCCTGGTTTGTGGATTCAGCTCAGACTGGAGGAGGACCGGAGCTCCTCACTCAGCTGATGATCGCTGCTCCTGCTCAGCAACAAGTGCTCCGCTTCTCCGGCCCTGACTCATAGATCAGCTGTGTTTGGCAGACACCTCCCAGGCCTCCTATTGGCTGCTGTTGCCTTCCTCGGACAGTTCTGGAATCCTATTGGCCTTGGCTGTGGTGACGCACACATTCCAGGTATTCTATTGGCTGCTGTGGCTGTCGATCTCCGCCCACACACCTGCTACGTCGACTTCCGGAAACGCTGCCGCTGTTTTTATGACCCGCAAAACCAACAATCACTGAATTTCGAGTTGCTTTTTTTTAAGCTTAAATTTATATTTTTTCTTCTTAAATTTGTTGCTGTTCCTCTCGTCATTATACAGTCATTTTCTAATAAATTTATCAGTGTTCACATATTAAGTTTAGCACTTTTTTCATACCTGTGCAGTTATTTTTCTCATGACTCTTCTCACTTTTTATAATGTAATCATTCCTTTCACGAATTTACATCTTTTAAATGTAAGTTTGTCTTTTTTTACTCCAAACAATGCAGTTACTCCCCCCCCCCCCCATAAATCAGTGATTTTTTTTTAAACAGATTTGTCTTTTTTTCTTAAATCAGAGCCTCTTTTCCTCCCAATGGTGCCAGTGTGGAGTGTGTAAATGAAGGGGCAGCTTCATGTCACACGATTTATTACACACTCACATCTCACAAGCACAGAACAGACTGACTGGTTACAGCAAGCACTCCTCTCTATATCCCAAGTCACCTTCACAAGCTTCAAGGCACTTCCTCATACACAGCATGATATTTACACTACACTTCATTCAACCCCCTCTCACCCTCTTGGGCATTGTTCTCCCATGTGTATTCATTGTCTCTGTCTGAGGTGCGAAATAACCTGACTTCCATACCGCCCCCCCAGCATCTTAGATAGAACAATAGAATATCAGTCCACATGCTGTTTCGGCTTCAGTCTCCTCCCATATCTGCTGTAACTGGGGTTTACTGCCTCCCTGGCGCTGCTGTTGCCGGTGGGAGGCTGCTGGGAGTGTGTCCGACTGCGGGTGAGCCGTGGTGGGGTGGGGTGGGGGGGAGTTTGCTCTGTCCGTGTGGCTGCTCTGATGAATCGTTCCCCTGGGGAGTTCTCCGTGGGGGTCTTCCACGCCAAGGGGCCCTCGCCAACAGCACTTGCTCATCCGCCACTACAAAGGCGGGTTTGAGTCTGTCTATGCCAATTTTCTCCCGTCTACCCCCCAAGTCTAGCACAAAATGCTTATCCCCTGTTTCCAACACTCTGAACGGTCCATCATAAGGTGGGCGCAATGGAGGGCGGTGGGCGTCATGTCTGACGAACACGAACTCCGCGTTCTTCAAAGTTTTAGGCACGAAAACACGTGGAAAACAGTGGTGGGCCGGGCCCGGCAGCGTGCCTGTGTTTGCGCTACGCTGCAAAAGCTGAGACGGGCAGCTGTCCGGCGCGGGATTATCTGGCAGAAATTCCCCGGGCAGCCGTAGGGGCTGCGCAAAAACCAGCTCTGCCGGGGAAGCTTCCAGATCCTCTTTTGGCGTGGAACGCAACCCCAATAAGACCCACGGCAACCTGTCCACCCAATTTGCATCCGTCAGTGAAGCCCTGAGTGCTGCTTTCAGTGATCTATGAAAACGCTCGCATAACCCATTGGCCTGTGGGTTGTACGCGGTTGTGCGATGAATTGTAACACCCAGGCCGCGGGCCATCGCAGACCAGAGTTCGGAAACAAATTGAGGGCCCCTGTCGGACGTAATGTCCGACGGGACTCCAAAACGCGCCACCCATGCTGTTAAAAAAGCGCGTGCTACGTCTGCAGACGTGGTTGCCGCCAGCGGGACTGCTTCAGGCCAGCGCGTGGTGCGGTCCACCACTGTCAGGAGGTGCGTGCACCCCTGTGATGGCTGGAGGGGGCCCATGAGGTCCACGTGAATATGATCAAACCTCTTAGCCAGTACCCGAAACGGCTCCAAGGGAGCCTTCGTGTGTCTGTGTACCTTGGCTGCAGCCCACTCTTTTACTTGTTTGCATAGGCTCGGCCACACAAACTTCTCTCCCACCATTTTGACTGACGCGCGCACTCCT
Source organism: Pholidichthys leucotaenia (assembly GCA_020510985.1). Lineage (NCBI taxonomy): Eukaryota > Metazoa > Chordata > Actinopteri > Cichliformes > Pholidichthyidae > Pholidichthys > Pholidichthys leucotaenia. The sequence continues at coordinate 292,032,209 of CM035847.1, forward strand.
GGGTGCGCCAGAGTGTGAACCGACTCAAACACGCGGCGGCGCCACGCAACCGGGACCACCGGACGCGGGCGTCCCGTGGAGACATCGCAGATTAGGGGGGGCTGCCATCTTGCAGCACCCTGCTCTCCAGCCTTAACCCTGTTGGTCCAGACTGGAGCACACGCACGTCTGCATCGCTAATCTGCTCCGCGGCCATGGCTGCATAATCTAACCCCACGTAGACCGGGGCCACCACGGCGCGTGAGAGGCAGTCCGTCACCACATTCAGTTTACCCGACACATGCTGAATATCGGTAGTAAACTCTGAGATCACGGCCAGCTGTCTCTGCTGCCGGCCTGACCACGGTTCTGAAACCTTGGCCATCGCAAACGTTAGTGGCTTGTGATCCACGGACGCGGTGAAGCTGCGCCCTTCCAGCCAGAACTGGAAGTGGCGTATGGCCAGGTGGAGAGCCAGCAACTCCCTGTTGAACGCGTTGTATTTACGTTCGCTGTCGCACAAAGTTCTGCTGAAAAAAGCGAGCGGCTGCCAAGCCCCGGCGACACGCTGCTCTACAACAGCCCCTATGGCCACGTCTGAAGCGTCGATGGTGAGCACTATCCGGGCCGCCGGGTCCAGATGCGCCAGCAGTGCGGCATTAGCCAAGGCTGCTTTAACCTCCGAGAACGCCCGCTCTCGCTCCGGGGTCCATTCGACCCTATCCGTGGGTTTCTGTCTCTTGAGCGCAGCGTACAATGGTTGCATGAGCTGCGCTGCGCGGGGAAGGAAACGGTTATAAAAGTTCACCATCCCCAAAAATTCCTGCAGCGCCCTGACCGTCTGAGGCCGGGGAAAATCCGCCACGGCGCGCACTTTGTCAGGCAGCGGGATCGCTCCTTCCGGAGAGACGCGGTGCCCCAAAAAATCAATCTGCGTCACGCCGAACTGGCATTTCGCCGGGTTGATTATTAACCCGTGCTCCTTCAACCTCCGGAAAACCGTCTTGAGGTGGGTTTCGTGTTCATCTTCGGATGCACTGGCTACCAGGATATCGTCCAGGTAGACAAACACGAACGGGAGATCGCGCAGCACTGCATCCATCATGCGCTGGAACGTCTGTGCCGCTCCTTTTAACCCGAATGGCATGCGCAGGAACTCGAATAAACCGAACGGAGTTATTACCGCTGTTTTGGGTACGTCCTCAGCGCACACTGGGACTTGATGGTAATCGCGGACCAGGTCTATTTTGGAAAAAGTGGGTGCTCTGGCAAGGTGGACGGAAAAATCCTGTATATGGGGAATCGGGTTGCGGTCGTGTTCTGTGGCGTTGTTCAACCTGCGGAAATCACTGCACGGTCGCCACGATCCCTCAGCCTTAGGGACCATGTGTAGCGGGGATGTCCATGGGCTGTTCGAACGCCTGATGATGCCCAACCTTTCCAGGTTGGCGAACTCCTCACGTGCTATGGCCAGTTTAGCTGCGTCCAAGCGCCATCAACCAGTAAACCATGTGCACACAGAAAATCAGCCCCCAGGATATGGTAATTCAGTGCTGCTACGACAAAAGTCCACTTGTATGTACAGCCGTGTAGAGATAAGATCAGTGTCCTCTCACCAAAGGTCTTAATTTCCGAGCCGTTTGCTGCCAACATCTCGGGGCCGCTTGGTCCTGCCAGCCGGTCGGCGTAGGTCGGCAGGATGAAGCTCTTCTGGGCTCCGGTGTCCATGAGGAAATGCCTCCCCTAGCGCGCGTCCGTCAAGTAGAGCAGCTTGTTTTCTTCACCGAGGGTCGCAGCTGCTACCGACTGCCGGCCTCGGCATTTTCCCGAGCGCTTGAATTGGCACGGTGGCGCACATCTGTGTGCGTTCTCTCCGAAGCGGCGGTGGTAGAAACAGAGCGTGTCTCTCTGGCGCTCCTTGGGCCCCGCTGCTGCTACCGTCGGTGACTCCTCGCCTCCTCTGGTCGTCTCTCTGGGCTCCGCCGCTGCCACGTTGACTGTGATCGCCCTGGTGGTGAGGATGATCCGGTCCGCCTCCTGGGCTAGCGCACGGTAGTCATGCACGGCCAGCAATGGCGAAATGGCCAGAACCGCTCTCGCCACTGTTGGAAGGTTCCGGAGGAAAAGGTGGGCAAACCGAAAGTGCCCGTCGTCCATGCCCATTAATGCCAGTGTAACGGATGCCAACTAGTACTGTTCGGCGTAGAACGTTAGTAAAACCTCCCTCCCGAAAAGCCTCATACAGTATCGGTAGCGCTGAGCTATCGGTCGGACCTTTAGCTCAGCGCGATCGTGCTGTGTCTCCCATGCTCGAACTGTGTAGTTGACTGAGAGGTCGCGGGTTCGTGTCTCCGAGTGGGCGAACTGCGCAGGATGATCTCTGTCACAATGGTGCCGTGACCCGGATGGGAGTGAGGTTTAAGGGGGAGAGTGTAACGGATGCCAACTAGTACTGTTCGGCGTAGAACGTTAGTAAAACCTCCCTCCCGAAAAGCCTCATACAGTATCGGTAGCGCTGAGCTATCGGTCGGACCTTTAGCTCAGCGCGATCGTGCTGTGTCTCCCATGCTCGAACTGTGTAGTTGACTGAGAGGTCGCGGGTTCGTGTCTCCGAGTGGGCGAACTGCGCAGGATGATCTCTGTCACACCAGCATCTTCTCCATCAGGTCTACGGCCGACCCATCTCCTAACTCGGTCTGCGCCAGGAGCCTCTCCGCTCCCTCACATTCCGAGAGCGTGTAGCGCCGGGTGAGCACAGCCTTGAGCGCCTCATATTTGTTGCTGGCTGGTGGCTGATCGAGCAGGCTCGCTACCTGCTGGGCTGTGCGGGAGTCCAGCGCTGCTACCACATGGTAGAACTTGGTGTCGTCTGCCGTTACTCCCCGGAGGGCGAACTGGGCCTCGGTGTGGTGGAACCAAGAGCGCGGGTTGTGCTGCCAGAAATACGGTAGCTTGACTGAAACTGCACACGCATTGCTGGGGGTTCCTGTCCGGGCCGTCTGTGGGATGCTTGCCGTGTTGCTGGGGCTTCCCGACCGGGCCGGCTCCAGGGTTCTTGCCTCGTGTTCCATAATATGTCTTGGGTCACCAGTGTGGAGTGTGTAAATGAAGAGGCAGCTTCATGTCAGACGATTTATTACACACTCACATCTCACAAGCACAGAACAGACTGACTGGTTACAGCAAGCACTCCTCTCTATATCCCAAGTCACACTTCACAAGCTTCAAGGCACTTCCTCATACACAGCATGATATCTACACTACACTTCATTCAACCCCCTCTCACCCTCTTGGGCATTGTTCTCCCATGTATATTCATTGTCTCTGTCTGAGGTGCGAAATAACCTGACTTCCATACCATTATTTTTTCTTCTGAAGTTGTGACTTTTTACATATAAATTTGTGACTTTTCTATGCACTTATTCTTCTTAAAAAAAAATGACTTTACTCTTAAATTTGACATAAATTTCTGACTTTTTTCCTTAACAATGCAGTTATTTTTCCTCATAAACCAGCAAAAAAAAAAAATAAATAAATAAAGTTTTTTAATTGGGCTTCTTTTCCTCCTAATTGTGCCGTTATTTTTCTTCTAAATTTGTGACTCTTGACATTTAAATTTGAGACTTTTTCTCCAAACAATTTTTATTTTTCTCAAAAAGTAACTTTTTAGATATAAATTTGTAACTTTTTCCATTTAATTGTGCTTTTATTTTTCTCAGACATTTGTCATGTCTTATATATAAATTTGTGACTTTTCTGTGCACTTATTTTTTTTTAATAAAACACTTTTCTCAAAAATTTGACTTTTTAGAAATAAATTTGTGACTTTATTCCTCTAACTGTACTTTCATTTTTCTCATAAATTTGTCATTTTTTTACATATAAAATTTTAGACTTCATCCTCATAAATTTTAAATGTTTAACCATTAAACACGATAATTTTGTTGATAAATTTGTTACTTCTTACAAATACAATTTTCTGTTTTTTCCTCACAAATTTGTGACTTTTTACCCCAAAATTTGAAGCATTTTACATATCAAATATTTAAAGTTCTTTCAATATATATGCAATTTTTCCTGCTACATTTGATAAAATGTCTCTTAAATCTGTGACACATCTGTTTTAAATTTGCAACTTTACACTAAATTTTGCAAAAATGAACTTTTCATAAATTTGCACTTTTTAACTCTTGAAGCTGGACTTTTTACAAATAATTTTGTGACTTTTCTCCTTCATAATTGTGCATCTTTTGCTCTTAAATGTCTGATTTTTTTTTGCACATAAAATTTGCTTAATTTTCCTCTTAATCATTTTCAGTTTATTTTAAAATTTCAAATTTTGACAAATAAATTTGCAACATCTCAGTCACACATTTTTACACCTGCCTGATGGATGACTGACAGACATCCCAGGGTATCTGTTGGCCGTTGCTGCTGTCAGTTACCGTCCACACAGCTGCTACGTCATCTCCAGGAAACGGGCTGCTGCAGTTTTTATGAGCCACAAAACCAACAGCAGCTGTCACAATGTCACCAGATAGTTCCTCTTCACATATATGATTAGGAAAAAGGAAACTGTGGTTCCAGAATAACAAAAGAGTCAGATTAACATCTGATCAAACTAAATTTGAAGTCTGCAGAATGGAAACCTGAGGATGTGCACCTACGCCCATTCATAAACAACTCAGTATACACATGTGGACAAAATTGTTGGTACCCCTCTGTTAATGAAAGAAAAACCCACAATGGTCACAGAAATAACTTGAATCTGACAAAAGCGGTAATAAATAAAAATTCTATGAAAATTAACCAATGAAAATCAGACAATACTTTTGAATTGTGATTCAACAGAATTACTTTTAAAAAACAAACTCATGAAACAGGCCCGGACAAAAATGATGGTACCCCTAGAAAAGATTGAAAATAATGTGACCATAGGGACATGTTCAACCAAGATGTGTCCTCTAATTAACATCACAGGTGTCTACAAACTTGTAATCAGTCAGTCGGCCTATTTAAAGGGTGACAAGTAGTCACTGTGCTGTTTGGTGACATGGTGTGTACCACACTAAACATGGACCAGAGGAAGCAAAGGAGAGAGTTGTCTCAGGAGATTAGAAAGAAAATTATCGACAAGCATGTTAAAGGTAAAGGCTATAAGACCATCTCCAAGCAGCTTGATGTTCCTGTGACTACAGTTGCACATATTATTCAGAAATTCAAGATCCACGGGACTGTAGCCAACCTCCCTGGACGTGGCCGCAGGAGGAAATTTGATGAAAAATGGAAGCGACGGATAATACGAATAGTAACTGTAATAAAAATTCACTGATTATGCATTTATCTGTTGAGATCACATGTTTTATAAGTGTGTGTTACAACATATGACTGTAACTTTTATCCATATATGAACTGTTTTGATGTGCTATATTAACAAGCTGTTTGATGATTTTATAATACTTTGTGTTCCAAGATGAAGTGTATGTCACAGTAACCAGCTTAGGTATTCATGCTTTCACTCCCTCTCCTCCATTGTTCATTTTTCCCGTGGGAAAACAGTTCGGTTAATTGGCATCAAATTGGGGATTCTAAATTGTCCTTAGGTATGACTGTGAGAGTGAATGGTTGTCTGTCTCTCTGTGTTGGCCCTGCCATGGACTGGCGATCTGTCCAGGGTGTACCCTGCCTCTCGCCCAAAGATGCTGGGATAGGCTCCAGCCCCCCCCCCCCCCCCCCCCGCGACCTGAAGAGGATTAAGCGGAAGAAGATGGATGGATGGCCCTGAAGGCTTCACCTGCGATGTCTCTCAGCTGCACAGTGTGTCTTATGTGGTTTTTTTTGTAACTTCAGTGTAGAGCTATAAAAGTGTGTGTTTCCCTCTCCCCTCAGGAGAGAGCAGAGCTGTATTGCGGATCTTACCTCTTTATTGTTGCAACAATAAAAGGAGGATTCACCTCACACATCCGATTGATTATTTTATTCCAGGACCTTTCAAAGTGTTTAGATAAAATTCGGCTACATCAGTGGTGTCAGAAGTGGGATAATCGATCACCGATTTCCAGCGGCTGACATGGATTCATCACCCGAATGGAGTTCGGCTCTTTCCGCCTTTCCTTTGAGCGCCTGGTCCTGTCTCACCTCAAGTCCATCACCACTCCCCTCCTGGACCTGCTGCAGTTTGCCTACCATGCCAACAGGTCTGTGGACGACGCAGTCAACCTGGCTCTCCACTCCATCCTGCAGCACCTGGACTCCCCGGGAACCTACGCCAGGATCCTGTTTGTGGACTTCAGCTCTGCATTCAACACCATCCGCCCCACTCTGCTCCAGGACAAGCTGTCCCTGCTCGGCGTGCCTGACTCCCTCTGCAGGTGGATCACCAACTTCCTGACGGACCGGAGGCAGCATGTGCGGCTGGGGAAGTCTGTCTCAGACTCTGTTAGCATCAGCATCGGATCACCCCAGGGCTGTGTACTTCCCCCCTACTCTTCTCCCTTTATACCAACTCCTGCACCTCCTCCCACCAGTCTGTTAAGCTGATCAAGTTTGCGGACGACACCACCCTCATCGGGCTCATCTCCAACGGCGACGAGTCCATCTACAGGAAAGAGGTGGCCCAGCTGGTGTCCTGGTGCAGCCACAACAACCTGCAGCTGAACGCTCTGAAGACAGCGGAGATGATTGTGGACTTAAGGAAAGTCACAACCCCCCTGCCCCCCCTCACCATCACAGGCTCTCCCATCACCATTGCAGATTCCTTCCGCTTCTTGGGCACCACCATCACCCGGGACCTCAAATGGGAGCCAACCATCAGCTCCCTCATCAAAAAGGCCCAGCAGAGGATGTTCTTTCTGCGGCAGCTGAGGAAGCTCAAGCTACCCACCAAGATGTTAGTGCAGTTCTACACGGCACATCATCGAGTCCATCCTCACCTCCTCCATAACCGTGTGGTACGCAGGAGCCACTGCCAGGGACAGACTAAGGCTGCAGCGCGTCGTGCACACTGCTGAGAAGGTGATCGGCTGCAAGCTCCCATCTCTCCGGGACCTGTACATCTCCAGGACCCGGAGGCGTGCAGGCCGGATCATAGCCGATCCTTCACACCCTGGTCATGTACTGTTTGCCCCCCTCCCCTCAGGTAGAAGACTTCGGTCCATTCAGACTAAAACCTCCCGGCACATGAACAGCTTTTTCCCCTCTGCCATCAGACTGCTGAACATTAAGTGACTTATTGACTCTCGTGCACTATATACAGCAGCTCATGTCGTTCATCACTGTTTTTCTGTTGCATTATCGACTGCACTGTGGTACCCCATATTATCTGCTACTTGCTAATTTATTTAAAACTGCCTTGACTAGTATTACTCATTATTATTATTATTATTATTATTATTACTTATTATTCTACACTTATTGCATGTTTTTTTTTTCCACAATATCTTTATTGAACCTTTTTTTTTTAACAAACATGATACAAACAATCAAACACTAACACTAAAGTACTACAAAAAAAATGCACTAAAAACACCAACAACCACCAACAAAATCAAATCTTCAACAATGCTCCTCTGTTTAGTGTAGACAATCCAATACATAAGTATACATATTATGTTCACCAGTTTGGAATTTACAAGGTCTACGTACATCATTCACCTTCTTCTTCAAGAGTTATGTTTAAATTTTTTACATAATCAATAAAAGGTCTCCATATATTCTCAAACACAATTTCCTTTGATTTCAGTATATATGTTATTCTTTCTAATGGAAGGTTTGTTAACATCTGTCTTAACCACTGAGTCACATCTGGTCTATGAGTCTTTTTCCATAATAGTGCAATACATTTTTTGGCATTAAGCAAACTGAGGTCTATGAATGTTCTTTCACTTTTATTAAAATTATGCTTTTCTGGGTACAGACCCAACAAAAACAGTTTAGGATTCAATATGATTTGTTTTGAGATTATTTTTTCAATTGTTACCCTCACCTCTTCCCAAAACATTCTTATTAATCTACATTCCCATACACAATGAAATAGGGTTCCTTTACTTTCCATGCATTTTGTGCATGTATCTGGTATATTTTTGTTATATCTGTTTAACTCCTCTGGTGTAACATACATCCGCATTAACCATTTGAAATGTATCAATTTAAGGCGTACATTTATTGATTTGGTTTGAGCTTCTGTACAAGCCAATTCCCATTGTTCCTCTGAAATTTTAGTTTGCAGATCTTCTTTCCAGTAATTTAATCTTTTCTGTGAATTTTCACTTGAAGATAGTGTCAATGAGTTATAAAACTCTGAAATAATACCCTTTCTTTTACTATCTTTCATCATCATTTTTTCCAAGGATGAATAAATAGGTCGAGTGAGAGCTTTATTTTGATTTGATCGAATAAAGTTTCTAAGTTGAAGATATTTAAAAAAATGTGTTCTATTGAGATTAAATTTGATCCTCAGCTCTTCAAAAGACATTATGTTATCTGCACATGGCAAATATAAATCCTGAATCTTTTGTATCCCTTTTAAATTCCATACTTTAAATACAGCGTCCGCTCTCCCTGGTTTAAAATATTGATTACCCCATATTGGACTAAATTGTGACAATAACTGTGGTTCTTTTAAATAGTTTTTAGCTTCACACCATATTTTGATCATATGCTTTACAAATGGATTTTTAACTTGTTTTTGTAATTTTTTTGCCGAATCTGAGTATATGAATATGGGAAGAGGTAAAGGTAAATTGTATGATTCCATTTCAGTCCAGTGAGGGAGATCATTTGATGAAAAATAATATGTCATAGACCTCAGTTGTGCCGACCAATAATACAACATAAAATTTGGACATTTCAGACCTCCACGATCAAATGGTAAATATAATAAAGACAGACATAATCTAGCCCTCCTGTTGTTCCATATAAATTCCACTAACTTTTTTTTTATTCTTGAGAATAAATCTAAAGGTGGTGATAAGGGAATGTATTGAAATAAATAAAGTATTTTAGGTAAAATATTACTTTTAAGTATATTGATTCTCCCGATCATCAACATTGGTAGTGACATCCATCTCTGAGTTAACTCATTGATATCTGACATTAAGGCTTCATAGTTGACACTGGCGACTGATTCTAGCTTAGGCACAATTTGGATTCCTAAATATTTAAACTGATTTACAACATTGAATTGATTTACCTCAGGGGCTGGGTAATTTCTCTGGGTCTCATTTAGCATTAATATTGAAGATTTAGTTTTATTTATTTTATATCCTGATATTTCCCCAAAATTCTTTATTAAATTCAACAAGGTTGGAATTGATTTTTTTAGATTCGACATACACAAAATTATGTCATCGGCGTACAGGGAGATTTTATGTTCTGTTGGTCCAACTTTAATTCCATATATTTGTGAATGTAAACGTATCGCTATCGCTAAAGGTTCAATTGCCATAGTAAACAGTAAAGGTGAAAGTGGACAGCCTTGTCGACATCCTCTATTGATTTTTATTGGTTTTGAAATATTGTTATTTGTTAGGATTTCTGCTGTAGCATTATTGTATATTATTTGAACCCATTTTATGAAATTATTTCCAAGTCCAAACCTTTGTAGGACTTCAAAAAGAAAGGGCCATTCAACTCTATCAAAGGCCTTTTCGGCGTCCAGTGATAGGAGAGCTGTATCCGGTGCTTCTTTATTAAAATAAATAATATTAAATAGTCTTCTTACATTATGGAAGCCTTGTCTACCCTTTATAAAGCCATTCTGATCTCGATTAATAATATTTGGTAAAATTTCTTGTATTCGTCTTGCTAAAATTTTACAGATTATCTTAAGGTCGGCGTTTAATAGGCTTATTGGTCTCATATTTTCACATTTATTAGAGGGCTTACCTGGTTTTGGCAGCAGTATAATTAAGGCATTATTTATGTATGATGGTAAATTATTATTTTGAAATGCTTCTAAAACCATTTCCAAAAAAGGTTTTATTAATTTATTCTTAAATTTTTTATAAAGGTCAACTGGAAGACCATCTGGTCCTGCACTTTTTCCTGATTTCATATTATCAATGGCTAGCCCAACTTCTTCTTGATTAATTTTAGACTCCAATATCTCCCTGTTTTCATTTGGAATACACGGTATAGATAGTTCGTTCAAAAACCCATTTAGTTTTGTTAAATCAAATTCATTTTTGGTATCATATAATTTTTCATAGTAATCTCTAAAGGCTCTGTTAATTTCTAAAGGATCTATAACTACCTGTCCATTACTTATAATACTGGTAATTGGTGTTTTAATTTCTAATTGTTTAATCCACCATGCCAATAATTTTCCTGATTTTTCACCTTGTTCATAAAAAGATTGTTTCAATCTTAGAAGACTCGAGGCAGCTCTATTCGCTGATTTTTTGTCGTATTCAGCTCTCAAAATCAGTAATTCATTCTCCAACCTTGGGTCACTTCCTGCATACACTTTTTCCTGAAGACTTTTTATTTTATGTTCCAATTTAGCTCTCTCCTCTCGAGTCTTCTTAGATTTTGATCCTGTATAACTAATAATATGTCCCCTAATAAAAGCTTTGAAAGCCTCCCACTTTACACATGCTGATGTTTGTGTAGTATTGATGTCAAAGAACTCGTCTATCTGTTTTTCTATATACTTGACAAATTCCTCATCCTGAAGCCATTTATGCTGAAATTGCCATCTACCTGATTCCTTTGTCAATTTTTTATCTACATATATTAGACAACAGGGTGCATGATCAGAGATCACGATGTTATCATAAAAGCTTATTGCATGTTTTTAGTCTTTTAGTTTTTTAGTTTATCTCTTTATCTCATCATGTTTTTAATGTTGCAGCATGGCACCGAGACAAATTCCTAGTTTGTGTACTACATGAACAATGGCAATAAATCTGATTCTGATTCTGATTCTGATTCTGATTAGGTGATGTGAGCGCATCACTTGATGGAATCATGACACATTATTCCAGGGAACCGTCTCAGAAGCCTCCAAATCTCAGTAAGTGAATTTTGCTGTGTTTTTAGAAGTTTACTGATAAAATATCAGTTGTGTAGTTCACCTTGATAGACCGATTTCTGTGCATGCCCAGTGGTTAAAAGTCCCCTGGACAAATTCTGGGTCCGGCGAGTTGATCTTGTGGCAGGATCAAATTGCACAATCAGATGCGTAGGGACACGCCTGGGGACCCCTGGGGTGACCGCGGTCTGGGAAAAGACGCGCTGGGACGTACGTAAGACGTATCGTAGTCACTGAGTGGTCATATCGGCTAAAATGGGGTCTTGCAAGTCCAAGCCCAGACAGGATCTGTCCGGCGTGACAGGACGGAAGGTGAAATACATGACTGATAACTATGGTCCTGAGAGTGTGGAGTTTTCGGAAAAATGGATCTGTGGGGCTAAATTTCCTTCTGGGGGGGTCACTTTCTGTAGAAATTATTACTACTTTGAGGGATAACATAAATGGTGAAATTCAGAAATTACAGACAAAAAAAAAAAGAAAGAGTAAGAAGGACGGGGAAAAGCTGACGCAGTTACAATTGGAAAAGGGTGAGGCCGACATGTGGCTGATGGAGGCAAAGGCACGTAGGGATAGACAGAAACAGAATAGAAGGGAGAATGAACGGAGGAGAAAATACACAAATTACACAAGAACAATTATTAAGATAAGAAAAGATGAGCCTTTAATAGTCCCACAATGGGGAAATTCCAGGATTGCAACAGCACAGGATAGGAACACTCAGAGTAATAATTTAGAAGATTAGAAAATAAGAGCAGTGAATATACATATGTACACATAAATATATAAATATATATACACAGTGCGGAGCATTGTGGCTAGATGGAATAAACAGCATAGCCGTCTATTTAGTTACCCTATATAGTATGAATATGTACCCATACATATCACCCTCCGTAGTGACTGATATTGTCCTGGTGGTATACTTTTACACTCTGCTGGGGATCCCATGCCACCTCAAACCCCACCCCACTAATCCTTCCAGCGCTATACCCAGCACTACCTGGCTCATATGCTCTCACACCAGAAGATGACAGTTTTAGAAGGGGGCCAGCACATCAAGATGCCCAAGAGGACCCAGCACTGCAGGAAGGGGTGGACGAGGAGCAGCAAGGAGCGGTAGGAGGAGGGGCTGCTGCCCAACCGCTGACTGACCAGAAACCCTCATCTCAGCACAAAGTGGCTCCAGAAGACATTCCCAAGTTCGCGGCTACACTGCCACAGCTGGAGAACAACCCTGCGTACTTCTATGAACAATTGTGGGTATTCTGTGAGCCCTACCGCCCCACCTTTTCTGAGTTGCGAAGAATCACAGCTCAGAAGTGCACACCCACCAATATGGCCAAGCTGATGCCAGCCTTTGTTGTGGATGTGCGCCCTGACAACTATGTCTGGGGGGATGATACCAACAATCACGACTACAAAGACGTAAAAAACGTAACGACCTAATAGTATTGAATGCAAAAGACGCAATAGACTTACACAATGGTCCCCTCCAGTATATACAACTAGGACAATGTCGGTCGCTACAGAGGGTGACAATATGTATGGGTACATATTCATACTATGTAGGATAACTAAGTAGACGGTTATGCTGTTTATTCCATCTTGCTACAATGCTCCGCACTTTGTATATATATTTATGTGTATGTATGTATATCCACTGCTCTTATTTATATCTTCCGTATCTTCTTAATTATTGCTCTGAGAGTTGCTATCCCTGTGCTGTTGCAATCCTGGAATTTCCCCATTGTGGGACTAATAAAGGCTTATCTTATCTTATAAAGGCACTTGTGTGGCTAATTGAGGATCAATGCTGTAAGACCTTACACGTCTCCAAGGTGGCTCAGTGCAAGCAGAAGGACGACGAAGCACCAGGAGACTACTTCCACAGGCTGCGCAAGGTCTTTAATGGTATTGCGGGCATTCCTCCCCCATCTGCCCCAAACGACTACATGAAGGATACGGGGCCGTACTGCACACATCTTAATATGTGGGTCATGGCAGGATTGCATCCTCACCTTGCGGCAGACAAAACGATGACCTGCATTGGCTGGGAGGAGGAAAATTGTGAGACTGTCCTCCGCCATGCCAACCATCACCACCGTCAATATGAATAAACCACAAAGAAGAAGACAAAAGCAAGGAGGACAACCTGGAAAAGGACCTGCTCACGACAGCGCAGTGAGCCCCCACTCTGGCACAGCCACACCCAGATTCCTCTGCTGGCCCTAACCAGCGTCGCTCCTGTGGCCAAGAAGGACACTGGATGACACAGTGCCTACAGCTGTCAACCTGCAGTTACTGCAAGCAAGCTGGACACTGGGCTACAGCATGCCCAGTAAGACCACAATCTGGACCCCGTGGAAGGGGGAGGGGCAGAGGTACCTTCCAGCAAGACAACAGTGCATCCTGGCCCGACAAAACCCTGGCCAACCCCCACACCCTTTCCCCCAGCCCCCACCACCTCAGCCTCAACCCCAACAGCCTCAGCAGTGACGCCAGGTGGATAAGACTGGACAATGCTCACTCACTCTTTACCTTCACCCCCAGCAGACGCCGTACATGTGCTTGCCAATAAAAAATCACGCTGCAGCCACACACACATACACTACCGTTCAAAAGTTTGGGGTCACCCAGACAATTTTTGTGTTTTCCATGAAAAGTCACACTTTTATTTACCACCATGAGTTGTAAAATGAATAGAAAATATAGTCAAGACATTGACAAGGTTAGAAATAATGATTTGTATTTGAAATAATAATTTTTTTCCTTCAAACTTTGCTTTTGTCAAAGAATCCTCCATTTGCAGCAATTACAGCATTGCAGACCTAACATGATTGCACAAGGGTTTTCTAATCATCCATTAGCCTTCTGACGCAATGAGCAAACACATTGTACCATTAGAACACTGGAGTGATAGTTGCTGGAAATGGGCCTCTATACACCTATGTAGATATTGCACCAAAAACCAGACATTTGCAGCTAGAATAGTCATTTACCACATTAGCAATGTATAGAGTGTATTTCTGATTAGTTTAAAGTTATCTTCATTGAAAAACAGTGCTTTTCTTTCAAAAATAAGGAAATTTCTAAGTGACCCCAAACTTTTGAACGGTAGTGTATCTCATACTAAATACACAGCATTGACACTTGAATCATACCTCCTCTCACCTCTCATTCACTCACATCACAGGTGGCGAGTTGAGGCTTCACACATAAGTTTTTCACAGAACTATTGTCATGTACAGTGGACGGGAAAACATTCATTCACAATTTCTTGTTTTCACCTCAGTGCCCTTTCAGCTCGTTAGACAAAGATGTGATGTGAAGTTTGTCACTCTCACTGTCCTGCACACCACAGGGAACCCAAATTGAAACTCCCAGCTCGACCTTTGCCAAAATTCCATCTCTGCTGTACATTTATGAGTGGGCACTGACAGATGAAGGGCAGAGCTTTCATTTGGTTGAAATGGGAAAGAAGATGTCGCAACAAGCTACAGTTTTCATGCCACCACACAGAACACATTGTACAACACATCTCTCACAGGGCCCTGACACAGAATATGAGAAAAAATGGTTACAAGATAAATCTGCCCCATTGCAAAGGACACACATTGTGTGGGCAGCAGATTTTGGCTTCTTGCTATTTGCACTGACGCCCTGCATGTCTGCAGTGTTCTCAGTTCCACACAGTTACAGACATGTTTCACTTACCAAAGCCCCCTCCTCAGCGTGGAGCGATATGGGTGCATGGGCCCTTGCCGCTCACCGTGCTGATGACTGGGTTTCATCTGCACCACTACACCATGTTGGCCTCAGTACAGTTTCAATCTCCCCTTCTCTGCAGATGTATCGTGCAGAGTACGCGGTGACGCTTTCCTGCGAGCATTTCATCCAAACTTTGGATGACACCAGGCAATACAGATGGATGAAACCTGTTATCATGCCATCTGTACAGAGTCAGGAAGACCACATGCTCTCATGTGTTCCACCATCTTTGTGGGCTGCACACAAATATGACGTGGGGCTTAAAAAAAAATTGCCCTCCAGTAGTGATACAGCCGAAATCTGATTTCTGACCGAAATGTATGTAGTACCCATTCAGGGCTGAGGCACATGACGGCATCACTCCTGTCTTTGAATCACTTTTAAAAGAAGGGATTATTGTTGAAGCACCCAACTCTCCAGTTTGTAAGCCAATTTTTCCCATAAAAAAGATCAGAGATAAGGGCCAACCTGCTGAATGGCGTTTTGTCCAAGACCTTCAGGCTGTCAGCGCTGCCGTCATCCAGTGTGCTCCCGTGGTCCCTAATCCTCATACCATTTTGACTCAAATTCCTCCAAATTCAACCCATTTTACAGTGGTGGATTTGTCAAACGCATTCTTCAGCGTCCCTGTCCACAAAGACTCACAGTTTTGGTTCACATTCCAATTCAATGGGGCTCTTTCACCAGATTGGCCCAGGGCTACTGTGAAAGTCTGACCATCTATATCGCGGCTCTCAAAAGCTCCTTGAGCTCTCTTCAACTGTCAGACGGCTCTGTCCTGATTCAATATGTCGATGACCTTTTGCTGTGCGTGCCAAATGAAGCACAATGCCAAGCAGATACTTTGAAGCTTTTGTGTCACCTTGCTGCAGAAGGCCACAAGGCTTCAAAGTCCAAATTGCAATTTTGCAAACCAGTGGTCACATTTTTGGGCCATCAAATCTCTAATCAAGCCAAATCTCTTTCTCCAAAGTGTGCACAAGCAATCTGTCACACGGACAAGCCTAAAACCAAGAAGGAACTTCTCTCCTTCCTTGGCATGACATCCTAATGCTGGTCTTTCATTCCTGATTTTTCATGCATTGAGAGACCAATGTGTGACATCATTCCATCAAAGGGTCCCTCACACTTCCTTCTTGAGTGGACACCCGCTGCTAATGATTCCTTTGACAACATGAGAAAAGCTCTCTTGGCTCCTCCAACTCTTTCACTTCCTGATTCATCTAAACCCTTTGTTCAGTATGTTGATGAAAAGTCTGGATGCATGACCTCCATCCTCCTGCAGCCCCATGGTGACAGACTTCGCCCAGTTGCGTATTACTCCTGCAAATTGGACGCTGTTGCGGCAGGGCTTCCGCTCTGTCTCCGGGCTGTGGCTGCGACAGAACATGCTGTAGAGGCATCTCGAGACATTGTTCTGTATTCTCCTCTCACTCTGTATGTTCCTCATGCTGTTGCACTGCTTCTGAATGAGAAGAAGTCGTCACACCTCTCCCACACAAGGTGGCTTAGATATCATTCTACCCTCCTTGAATCACCAAACCTTACTGTCAAACGCTGTGCAGAGTCAATTAACCCAGCCACCAATCTTCCCCCACCTTCTTGTGACGATGACACAGACTGTGACCATGACTGACCTGTCTGACACTCCACTTCCCAACCCAGATCTTGTCCTGTACGTTGACAGCTCTGCCTCTGTTGACCTCTCTGTAGGCCACAACAAAGTGGGTTGGGTATGTGATGACCACTATACATTGCTCTCTGGCTCCTTGCCATCTCATCTCTCTGCATAACTGGCTGCCTTGGCAGAGGCATGCACTTATGCTACGGGGCAATCGGTCACTATTTACACTGACTCTCTTTACGCTTTTGAAGTAGTGCATGATTTTGGTGCCCTTTGGCATGAACATCACTTCCTTACCTCTGCAAGCTCACCGGTAAGAATTCTATACATGTGTCACGCCTGCTGAAAGCTATTCTCCTTCCTTTATCTGTGGCGGTGTGCAAATGCACAACCCACACTTCATCTTCTGACCCTGCATCTAAGGGTAACGCACGTGCTGATGCTGCAGCTAAAGCTGCAGCCCTGTCTCTTGCTGCAGCCATGTCATGACCCCTTCTTCCCCTTCGTGTGTCTGCCCTCCTACTAACCAACCCTCCTCTCCTTTTGACCCACTTCTTACCATGCAGTCTTTTTCCTCCCCACAGAAATGTCAGAAATGGGCCAAGAAGGGATGTCACAAAGACCAGGCTGGTGTGGAGGGGTCACGAATGTCCTCCCCTGCTTACCAGCTCATTACTTCCATTATTACCTCCGCCAAGGAGGTTATGTTTTTGCCAGGGTTTGTTTGTTTGTTTGATAGAAACATAACTCAAAAGTTATGGATGGATTTTGATTTTGGTGATGATATGGGAGTGCACACCTCCACCAAGGGCTTTATTTGCATTTGTGCAGCAGGATTATACAGAAACTACTGGATGGATTTAGATGGGAGGGAAGGAAGGAGCCTTGGCGAAGGTATGAACTCTGTGCATGCTTTTCTAGTTTTGCTAAATTGACACATGGGAAAGACCATGTGTCAAGAGAAGGGATGATACAACCACTGCATGCAAATTGGTTTACTACTGGATTCACTGTTTATGCTGACAATTTTTGCAAAAAATGCTTAATCTATGCCACTAACAATGCCCACAGGGTCTCTAAACAGGTTCTAGCGGCACATCTGCCACCTGCAGGACCGTTTCAACATCTCATGATGGACGTTTTTGAACTAAGCCCAGCAGAGGGCAAAAATTACTGTTTGGTAATGGTTGACATGTGGTCCAAATGGGTAGAGGCCTTTCCAGCCAAACATCCAACGAGCACTGTTGTGGCCAGCGTATTATTGTCAGAAATCATTCCCAGATGGGGAATACCAGAGAAAATCTCCAGTGACAATGGTAAACATTTTGTAAATGAAGCATTGACTAATCTGAGTATTACATTGGGCTTTGATTTGAAGAAACATTGTGCCTACCACCCGCAATCAGGTGGTGCTATTGAGCGCGAAAATGGCACCCTAAAGAGCAAGCTTGCCAAGCTCGAAGATGATACTGGCCTACCCTGGGTAAAATGTCTGCCGTTGGCACTCATGTACATGCGTATGTGAGTCAGGAAGAAGTATAACATGTCACCCCTTGAAATCTTGTTTGCTCGTCCTCCCTTTTTAGGTTTCTCTGCGGAAAGGAAGACACCGCCTCCTCTAACCACTTCACATTTTGAAAATGCCATGTTATCCTATTGCTCTGCATTGTCCTGCCAACTTCAAAACATTTCACAGCAGGTAAAGGTTGCCCTGCCCAAGCCAACAGAGGGAATCCTCCACGACATAAGACTGGCGCCTAGCGGCTGCCCCGGCCTTGGATGCGCTCTGCAGAGCGTGCCCAAATGCCAAGTCACGTTTCGTTACCTTGTATTCATACATGTGTAATTACAATAAAGTTGAATCTCAATCTCAATAAGACCAGGTGACTGGGTGGTGGTCAAGAGTTTTCAAGCTGAAGAACTGGCACAGCAAACGATGGTTGGGTCCATACCAAGTCCTTCTGATGACATTCACGGCTGTAAAAATCGCTGAGAGGGCGACGTGGATCCATGCATCACACTGCAGAAAGGTCCCAGGGGTCAAGCCAGAAGAACCCAGACCAGACCAGGAGTAGAAGCAGATGGTGACTAGCCACAATCACCACCCCACATTGTAGACTAGGACGAGAAGAAGCAGACATCATATCGTATTGTTGCACTTGACAGTCGTCACAAAATAAACTGAGTGTACGCCGAACGCTGCTCAGTTGAAACATACAGCATGCATCTCACTTACACTAATACTAATATGACAAACAATTCAGACTCACAGCAGCGTCAGGCTGCTGAAGTGGAACATCGCCGAAGACACCAGTGGTGCCATCACTTCTGGACCAAAACGGACGTAGTGTGGGTGTGCTTTCTTATCACTTTCTTGCTTGGGGTAATCATATACCTATTGATAAGCTGTTCTGCCTCACCAAACAATCCTTTCCGGATAAGGCGTGAGGCAAGCCCCCTGGGCTATAACTTTGACAATCATTCCAGCAACACCTACGACAACAATGCATGGTATGAGGTGGTACGTTTGTCAGTTAGACAAGCGAATGTGTCTGGGTCTTGCTATGTTTGTACATACTTGCCACATCATGTTACTCACTCTGTGCCTATGATTCCTTATCCTCTAAACAGATCAGAAACAATGGGAGCATTGCTAACACAGACTACGGTTGAAAGGGTACACCACAATGACACCGTCTGTGATAAGGGGTTTACTGTCAAATTTGTAGGAAATACAAAGGAGTACTGTGAGTAGTTAAATGTCAGTGTAACAGATTTTGCTTTTCACCAAGTCAGAGTTCACAATGTATGTATAAGTCACCTTAATGACCTTCTTTCACAGCAGCTGCAGAGCATAGTACAATCTCCTCTGGCTGGGATATCTGGTCCTGGCTAACTAAACTAATGGTGGTTGGAAAGACTGGCTTGTAAGTATTGGACTGATGTTTTTAATGATTCTTTTAATTTTGCTTTTATGCGGCTGTTGCCTGATTCCAATAATTCGTCATGGGATGTCCAAAATGTTTGCTGTTAATATGATGCATTACACAGCTCTCCCCACGGCAGAACAGGATTCAGACACAATTAACCAGAAAACGTCTATTCACACTGCTTCAGATATATCACACCTTCCTTTCCCTGATGACTATGATAATGTTACAGGATAAATTTGAAAGTTGTCTGTGATTATTCACCTGTGTGTCATCCCATGTCATTGTTCATGATGCATCAGTTTAAACCTGACAGGCTGTACTCTTGCTGATTCTTTTACTTTGAGAGTCTTGTACGTATGGTCATATATGACCAAAAGGAGGGAATATTGTAATAGAAATTCACTGATTATGCATTTATCTGTTGAAATCACATGTTTTATAAGTGTGTGTTACAACATATGACTGTAACTTTTATCCATATATGAGCTGTTTTGATGTGCTATATTAACAAGCTGTTTGATGATTTTATAATACTTTTTGTTCCAAGATGAAGTGTATGTCACAGTAACCAGCTTAGGTATTCATGCTTTCACTCCCTCTCCTCCCTTGTTCCTTTTTCCCATAGGAAAACAGTTCGATGGCCTTGAAGCCTTCACCTGCAATGTCTCTCAGCTGCACCGTGTGTCTTATGTGTTTTTTTTTTTTTTGTAACCTCAGTGTAGAGCCCAGAACAACCGCTAAACACATTCATGGTGAACTCCAAGGTCAAGGTACATCAGTGTCAGATCGCATCATCCGTTGTTGTTTGAGCCAAAGTGGACTTCATGGGAGACGACCAAGGAGGACACCACTGTTGAAAACAAATCATAAAAAAGCCAGACTGGAATTTGCCAAACTGCATGTTGACAAGCCACAAAGCTTCTGGGAGAATGTCCTATGGACAGACGAGACAAAACTGGAACTTTTTGGCAAGGCACATCAGCTCTATGTTCACAGACGCAAAAATGAAGCATACCAAGAAAAGAACACTGACCCTACTGTGAAACATGGAGGAGGTTCTGTTATGTTCTGAGGTTGCTTTGCTGCATCTGGCACAGGGTGTCTTGAATCTGTGCAGGGTACAATGAAATCTCAAGACTATTAAGGTATTCTAGAGAGAAATGTGCTGCCCAGTGTCAGACAGCTTGGTCTCAGTCGCAGGTCATGGGTCTTGCAACAGGATAATGACCCAAAACACACAGCTAAAAACACCCAAGAACGGCTAAGAGCCAAACATTGGACTATTCTAAAGTGGCCTTCTTTGAGCCCTGATCTAAATCCTATTGAACATCTGTGGAAGGAGCTGAAACATGCCGTGTGGAGAAGGCACCCTTCAAACCTGAGACAACTGGAGCAGTTTGCTCATGAGGAGTGGGCCAAAATACCTGCTGAGGGGTGCAGAAGTCTCATTGACAGTTACAGAAATCGTTTGATTGCAGTGATTGCCTCAAAAGGTTGTGCAACAAAATATTAAGTTAAGGGTACCATCATTTTTGTCCAGGCCTGTTTCATGAGTTTGTTTTTTAAAATAATTCTGTTGAACCACAATTCAAAAGCATTGTCTGATTTTCATTGGTTAATTTTCATAGAATTTTTATTTATTACTGTAGAAGAGCTTGGAAATGAAGAGGCGATTTGATTTATAAACCAAGTTTAATAATCAGCATAATCAGCTCTTCTAACAAGTCTCATCTGGTGCAGAGAGTGGCAGAAGGGAAAAGAGGGAGAATGTCTCCAGCTCACTGACTTTATACTGGCATACAATAAAAGACATGCATAACAAAGGCTGACATCCCTCATTATCTTAATCCCCCCCATTGTCTTGGTATTTCCGCTCCTCGCCTTGGGGGGTGAGGGTGGCTCCTTCGGTCTCCTCCGCCGCGTCCGGGAACGTCTTTGTTCTTCACTCGGCGGTTGAGAGCCCTTTGTTCTTTCAGAGGTGTGAAGTCCTTTACATATGTAATTACCAAACATTTCCACATGCTTCAACATATGTAGGTTATGGAATATATGGTTAATATAGACCACAGGCCCCCCAAACAACTAAGAAAGGACAACAGAAAGGTTCACAGTCTAAGATAGTTATTATGACATACTAAGTGTTACATCTGTTGCCACGGAAGAAACTTTCCAGCAGCCATGCTCCTAAGAGAGTTCAATGGTAATCATAACAGCATAGTAAAATCATAAGTCAGTCCTAAACTGTTGCAGCACAATTAGTGAATAATTGTGGAGTGGTTTGTATCAGTCCCTGTGCTGTCTGGGTTTTAATCTTCTCCCAAAGCTGCTGTAGGTTGGTTTAGGCGCCCTGCTGGGACCTTCTTGTGAGGAATCTGCAGTGTGGGAAGGAGAGAGGTTAACTGTTCCCTGCTGGGGGGCTGAGTCTTTTCTCTTGGGGGGTCTACCCCGCCAACGTGCTCTCGCCAACTGTGCAGGCTCGTCTTTCAACAAGAAGGCAGGTTTAAGTCTGTCAATGCTGACTGTTTCTTTTCTATCCCCAAAATCAAGCACAAAGTGTTTATCACCATGTTCCAGCCCTCTGTATGGCCCATCGTATGCTGGGCGAAAGGTAGGTTTTAAAGCTTCATGCTTAACAAAAACGAACTCAGCGTTTTTTAAAGCCTGAGGGACAAAAACCCGTGGGAAGGAGTGATGAGCTGGACCGGGGAGAGAGTTCGGTCCGTTGTTGCCTAAAAACCTAGGGACTGGAAGGCGCCCTGGCTCTGGGTTCTCTGGTAAAAATTCACCTGGAAGCCTGAGAGGTTGTGCAAAGACTAATTCTGCGGGAGAGGCGTCTAGATCCTCTTTAGGTGCAGCACGCAACCCCAATAAAACCCAGGGAAGTTTATTTACCCAATTTGTGTCCGTTAGTGAGGCTCTGAGGGCGGCCTTTAAAGACCTGTGAAAACGCTCGCATAACCCATTAGCCTGAGGGTGATAAGCGGTGGTGCGATGAATTGTTGCCCCTAAGCTGTTGGACATCGCTGACCAGAGCTCTGAGACAAATTGAGGCCCCCTATCGGACGTGATGTCCGATGGGACGCCAAAACGTGCCACCCAGTTTGTCAAAAAAACGCGAGCGACTTCCTCCGCTGTGGTTGCCGCTAGAGGGACTGCCTCTGGCCAGCGTGTGGTGCGGTCTATCATTGTTAACAGGTGTGTGAAACCTTGGGAGGAAGGTAGTGGCCCCACGAGGTCGACATGAACGTGGTCGAACCTTCTAGCAGGGATTGGAAAAGGCTCCAGAGAGGCTTTTGTGTGTCTGTGTATTTTGGCGCGTTGACAAGAAATGCAAGTTTTTGCCCATTCTTTTACGTTTTTGCGCAGGCCTGGCCACACAAACTTTTCGGCGACCATTTTAACCGAGGCGCGCACACCTGGGTGCGCGAGGGAGTGAATTGCGTCGAAAATACGGCGGCGCCATGTAGCTGGTACTAACGGGCGAGGTCGGCCAGTTGAGACATCGCATATTAGGGGGGGCACGCCATCGCGTAAACCCTTTTTCTCCAGCCTTAACCCTGTTGGTCCAGACAGGAGTGCGTGCACGTCCGCGTCACTGCTTTGTTCCTCCGCCATGGCTGCATAATCTATCCCTGCATGGATAGGTGCTGCGTATGTGTGTGCGTTAGTGAAGAGTTCTGCTGCTGAGGCAGTATAATCTGTCTCCCCGCGCTCTGGTGGTGTCACAGCGTGAGAGAGACAGTCCGCTACTACGTTAAGTTTGCCTGCCACGTGTTGAATGTCTGTGGTGAACTCTGAAATCGCAGCTAGCTGTCTTTGTTGCCTGCCTGACCATGGTTCTGAAATTTTAGCCATAGCAAAGGTGAGCGGTTTATGGTCTACAAAAGCCGTGAGACTCCGCCCTTCTAACCAGAACTGGAAGTGGCGGATGGATAAATGAAGCGCCAGCAGCTCTCTGTCAAAAGTGCTGTATTTACGTTCAGTTTGGTTTAGCGATTTGCTAAAGAATGCTAAAGGTTGCCAGACCCCGCTGACAAGCTGTTCTACAACTGCCCCTATAGCTAGGTCTGAAGCATCTGTGGTTAGTGCGATGCGGGCCAAGGGATCTGGGTGAACTAACAATGTGGCGTTAGCTAGGGCGCTTTTTACTTCCGCGAAAGCGCGTTCGCGCTCCGGGGTCCATTCGACCGCGTTGGAAGCTTTCTTTTTTTTGAGCGCGTCATATAGGGGCTGCATGAGCTGAGCTGCGTGGGGGAGGAAGCGGTTGTAAAAATTAACCATCCCTAAAAATTCCTGTAGTGATTTGACCGTTTGTGGCCGTGGGAAACTTTCTATCGCGTGAACTTTGTCTGGAAGTGGAACTACCCCCTTCGGAGAGACTTTGTGTCCTAAAAAATCAATTTGTGACACGCCAAATTTGCATTTGGCTGGATTGATTATTAGCCCGTGCTCTTCTAGCCTCTGAAAAACCGTAGTGAGGTGCTGCTCGTGTTCTACCTCAGACGAGCTGGCTACCAGCATGTCGTCGAGGTAGACGAAGACAAAAGGAAGGTCGCGTAGGACCGCGTCCATCATTCGTTGAAAAGTTTGAGCAGCGCCTTTGAGGCCGAAAGGCATTCGCAGGAATTCAAAAAGGCCGAAAGGGGTTATTACCGCTGTTTTAGGAATGTCTTCTGCTCGGACTGGGACTTGGTGATAACCGCGGACTAAGTCTATTTTTGAAAAAATGCGCGCACCCACCAGATGTAGTGAAAAATCTTGAATGTGAGGGATTGGGTAACGGTCATGCGCTGTAGCGTTGTTTAATCTGCGGTAATCTCCACACGGTCTCCAAGAACCGTCGGATTTCGGAACCATGTGAAGTGGTGAGGCCCAGGGGCTCTTCGAGCGTCTAACAATGCCCAATTTTTCAAGAGTTGTAAACTCGTCCCGTGCTATGTTGAGCTTGGCCGCGTCTAAGTGGCGAGCTTTGGCAAAAACGAGAGGTCCCGTTGTGGGAATGAAGTGTTCAACCCCGTGTTTAGCCACAGTGGCTGAGAATTTGGGAATTGTGAGTGCTGGAAATTGGGTGAGGAGTTGATCAAACTTACCTCCTGCCGTGGTGACGTTGGCCTGCACAGGTGGTGGAGAAACTCGGGCTGAGCAGGGAATAGAAGCAAAGGACAGTGCATTAACCAGGCGCCTATTTGCTAGATCCACTAATAACCCATGTGCACACAAAAAATCTGCGCCTAATAAGTTAAAACTCACCACTGCTACAACAAATGTCCATCTGTAGCTGCGGCCGTGGATGAGGAGGTGCAGGCTCTTTTCGCCGAACGTGTCGATGCTAGAGCCGTTGGCTGCCACGGCTCCGTTGCCCCGGGTGCCCGTGGCTCGATCTGCGTGGGAGGGCATGACGAAACTCAGCTGGGCTCCTGTGTCGATGAGGAACTGCTTGCCTGTGTGTCCATCCGTCACGTACAACAGCTTATTCTTCTCGCCGAGAACTGCTGCCGTTAATGGCTCTCGGCTTTGGCGTTTTCCCGAAATCGCAAATTTGCAGGGGGGAACGCATTTGTGGGCCTTCTCGGCGAAGCGGTGGTGATAATAACAGGTGTCGCTCTGTCTGCTAAGTTTGGGCCGTGTCGCTGTCACCGTGGGCTGGGTCTGCTCAGTGGGTTGTGGCTCCCCGTGGCTCGGGGCGTCAGCTTTGAGGTCTGCGGATGCTGCTGTGGGTGTCAGCTCCTTGCAAGCGTTGACGAGCCGATGAGCTTCGTTGGCCAGTGCGCGGAAGTCTTGGTGGTTGTTGCATTTCATGCTGGCGAGTGTCCCTCTCATGTGTGGCGGCAGCGTGCTGAGGAATATAAACTGGAAGAGGAAGTTGTCATTGTCCTCTTCTTTGAGCTGTAGCAAATCCTCCATGAGGGCCTTCGGTTTGCACCCTCTGTGGCCGTAGACCGCCAGGATCTTCTCGGCTCTCTCTTCCGCTGATGGGACGTAGTTCACCACGATGGTTGCTTTGAGCGTCTCATATTTATCCCAGGCCGGTGGCCGCCGGATCATGCTCCGCACACACTTCGAAGTGGCGGCGTTGAGTTTGGAGACAATATGGTAAAATTTGGTATTGTCAGCCGTGATGCCCGCCAGAGTAAACTGGGCTTCAGCCTGCTGAAACCAAGAGGCGGGGTCTTCTTGCCAGAAGTCTGGCAGCTGGACAGCGACGGCATTCGTGCATACCATCACTGCTGTGCCTGCCGGGTGAGAGTGCCTTGCCTCGGCTCTCACGGCGGTGCTGGTGCTCGGTTGAGCCCTCTCAATCTCTTCTGCCGGGGGGAACAGTTGTCCATCTGTTCCCTCGTCTGCGTGGGTCGCCACGGATGAGTCGATTGCGGGGGTATGCCTCAGGACCATACTTGCGTCAGGGGTCACCAGTGTAGAAGAGCTTGGAAATGAAGAGGCGATTTGATTTATAAACCAAGTTTAATAATCAGCATAATCAGCTCTTCTAACAAGTCTCATCTGGTGCAGAGAGTGGCAGAAGGGAAAAGAGGGAGAATGTCTCCAGCTCACTGACTTTATACTGGCACACAATAAAAGACATGCATAACAAAGGCTGACATCCCTCATTATCTTAATCCCCCCATTGTCTTGGTATTTCCTCTCCTCGCCTTGGGGGGTGAGGGTGGCTCCTCCGGTCTCCTCCGCCGCGTCCGGGAACGTCTTTGTTCTTCACTCGGCGGTTGAGAGCCCTTTGTCCTTTCAGAGGTGTGAAGTCCTTTACATATGTAATCACCAAACATTTCCACATACTTCAGCATATGTAGGTTATGGAATATATGGTTAATATAGACCACAATTACCACTTTTGTCAGATTCAAGTTATTTCTGTGACCATTGTGGATTTTTCTTTCATTAACAGAGGGGTACCAACAATTTTGTCCACGGCTGTAGAAGTCCAGTACTGCTCCCATTGTTAACAAGTTGTTTTTTAAAAACATCTTTACTTTTATCTTGGATTTCCTTCAGAATCAACAAAGTCTATATGTTGAAGTATCAGGGCTGTTCCTAGCTTTGCGTAATGGAGAAGAGTTATAACCTTTTTAAAAAAAAAAAAAAAAAAAGTTAAAAATTTACGAGAAAAAAGTCACAAATTTACAAGAAAAAAAAGTCAAATTTATGGGGAAAAGTCACAAATTTATGGGAAAAATTTTCAAATTTTCAGGAAAAAAGTCACAAATTTATGAAAAAAGCAGCAAATTTATGAGAAAAAGTAGCAAATTTACAAGAAAAATAATTGAAGTTACAAGAAAAAAGAAGCAAATTTATGAAAGTCACAAATTCAAGAGAAAAAAGTTCCAAATTTATGAGAACAAAAGCAGCAAATTTATGAGAAAAAGCTGCAAATTTGCAAGAAATATATTTGAAAAGTTACAAGAAAAAAGAAGCAAATTTATGAGAGTCACAAATTCAAGAGAAAAAAGTTGCAAATTTACAAGAAAAAAATGTCAAAAAATTATGAGAAAAAAAGTCACAAATTTATGAGAACAAAAGCAGCACAATTATGGGAAAACGTAGCAAAATTACAAGAAAAAAATTCAAGAGAAAAAAGTTGCAAATTTACAAGAAAAAGTCACAAATTTATGAGAAAAAAGTTGCAAATTTACAAGAAAAAAGTTGCAAATTTGTGGAAAAAAATATCAAACATAGAAAAGTCACAAATTTACAAGAAAAAAATGTCAAATTTATGAGGAAAAAAAGAAGAAAATTTACAAGAAAATTCTCTTTTTTCCATGCCGCCGTGCCCATTTCTCTCTATGCACGACCCTCTTATTCGTCCTCATTAAAACGGTATTTGACACCTCTGTCCTAGAATAAATCGCCTTGTAGAGATCACGAAATGATGAGACTGGTTGCTTTTTAGTTCCAGTTTATTGCATCTTACATCTCCAGCCTTCTCTCTCTCTCAGACAGAAACAAAGAGGAAGTGCTGCAATAAACCCACACATATATATATCATGCACCCCCCACAGACAGTCACCCACTCAAGTCAAATCCCTCTATTCATCCCTCACACCAAAAGTCACACATTCACGTTATATCAAATCTTTCCATTCATAACGTACATCAAAGGCAAAGTCACACATCCATGTTACATCCTTCCATTCACGCTTAATCCGAAGTTCCTTCAGGCTCTCGTCCCTGAGCCTCTGTCCTTCTTCTAAGTCCGCAGGTGGCCCAGACTCATTGTCCATTTGAGGCGTGAGGTCAATCCACATTGCAAGCCCACAGTCCTTCTGTGTTTAAACCTAAGCATGCAAATATGTGAGCTGCATACAGTTATGAATATGGGCGCTACATCACCCCCCCCAAACGCCCAAGAATGGACAAGACAACCACATTATCTCAATGGGTAATACAGCGTATGTCGCCCCCCACCTGCAGAAACTACAGCACAGTCTGATCAAATCACACATCACCCCACACGTAGCCTAGGTTTCAACCTTCTCCCGAACCTGCTGTAAGCAAGCTTCACACTCCGTGTGGCGCCGTCCTGCGGCGAATCTGTGGAGTGAGGGGGAGAAAGGTTATTTGATCCTTGCGGGGGCGCCTGGGGCCGCTCCCTGGGGGGCCTGCCGCGTCGAGGTGCCTGCGCCAGTCGTACAGACTTGTCATGCAACACAAAGGCAGGCTTTAATCTATCAATACTGATTGTTTCTTTCCTGCCTCCCAAATCAAGCACAAAATATTTGTCCCCGGTTTCCAGCACTCGAAATGGACCGTCATATGGTGGGCGGAGACTGTGTCGCTGAGCATCGTGCCTAACAAAAACAAATTCGGCATTTTGTAGAGCTTTGGGAACAAAAACACGCGGAAAAGTGTGATGCACGGGGCCGGGGAGCGTCTCTGCCCCCACGCCACTCAGAGGTCCCCGTGCTGGGGGGCGCCCTGGCGCCGCATGGCTCGGTAGGAACTCATCGGGCAGCCTGAGAGGTTGAGCAAAAACTAATTCCGCAGGTGAGGCGTTTAAATCCTCTTTGGGTGCTGAACGCAACCCCAATAAAACCCAAGGTAGTCTGTTTACCCAATCTGTATCCGTGAGCGACGCTCTCAGGGCTGCCTTCAAAGACCTGTGAAAACGCTCGCATAACCCGTTAGCCTGGGGATGATACGTGGTAGTGCGGTGGATTGTCGCTCCTAAGCTGCTGGCCATCGCTGACCACAGTTCCGACACAAATTGAGGTCCCTTATTGGACGTAATGTCCGACGGGACGCCGAAACAAGCTACCCAGGCGAGCCACCTCTGCCGCTGTGGTCGTTGTTAGTGGGACCACTTCTGGCCAACGTGTGGTTCGGTCCACCATTGTCAAGAGGTGTGTGAAGCCTTGTGAAGGCGGTAGCGGGCCCACGAGGTCCACATGCACATGATCGAACCTCTTAGCCGGGATGTGAAAAGGCTCTAAGGGGGCTTTCGTGTGCCTGTGGATTTTGGCCCGCTGGCAAGCCATGCAGGCTGCCGCCCACTCTTTCACGTGCTTGCGCAGGCTCGGCCAAACAAACTTCTCCGCTACCATTTTTACAGAAGCGCGTACCCCTGGGTGTGCCAGGGAGTGAACCGCGTCAAAAACTCGACAGCGCCAAGCGGCCGGTACCACCGGGTGCAGCCGCCCGGTGGATACGTCGCAGATGAGGGGGGGGGCAAACCTGCTTGTAGAATCCTGCTCTCCAGCCTTAACCTTGTTGGTCCAGACTGGAGCACGCGCACGTCTGCATCTCCGCTCTGTTCCGACGCCATGGCTGCATAATCTATCCCCACGTGCACCGGAGCCGCGTGCGCATCCGCGCCGCTAACCGGTTCCGCGGCCGCGGCCGTGCAATCTGCATCCGCGCGGACTGGTGCTGTTACCGCGCGGGAGAGACAATCCGCTACACCATTAAGCTTACCGGCTACGTGCTGAATGTTAGTGGTAAATTCCGAAATTGCGGCCAGCTGCCTCTGCTGCCGTCCGGACCACGGTTCCGAAATTTTGGACATTGCGAAAGTAAGTGGTTTGTGGTCGACAAACGCGGTGAAACGCCGCCCTTCCAGCCAGAACTGGAAATGGCAAATGGCCAGGTGGAGCGCCAACAGCTCCCTGTCAAACGCGCTGTATTTCCGCTCGGCATCGCGTAAGGATCTGCTGAAAAAAGCGAGCGGCTGCCAGACCCCGGCGACCTGCTGCTCCACCACGGCCCTGATGGCCACGTCTGACGCGTCGGTGGTTAACGCTATGCGGGCTGATGGGTCTGGGTGTGCCAGCAGTGCCGCATCCGCCAGTGCTGTTTTACCTCCGTGAACGTGCGTTCCCGCTCCGGGGACCACTCGATCACATTGGAAGGCTTCTGCTTTTTAAGCGCGGCGTATAACGGCTGCATGAGCTGCGCTGAGTGGGGTATGAAATGGTTATAAAAATTTACCATTCCTAAAAATTCTTGCATCGCTTTAAAGTAGAACTGAACCCACATTTTTGCCGAAAAAGTAGAATAGCAGATTAATTCCTTATTACCTATTGTATTTTTCAACACATAAAAGAAATTTTTAGGCCGTGCGATGGCCAAGCTATAAGCCGATAAACTTTTGCATCTGGCTGGCAGTGCCAAACAAACCGGAAGTAGTGCAGACGACGCTGCGTGACGTCACGAGTGTGACCCTTATCAAAACAACAATGGCAGATGATAGCAGTTCCAGCAGTCAAGAACACCAGAGTTTTCAGATTGAAGAGGCATTCAGGATCGGTGACGAGACAGAGGAGGATGCAGGAGTGTGGCAGGTGGCAGGCGTGCACAAGGGCGAGCCCGGGAGACAGCGACCTGATGCACCTGTGACAGCAGCTGGCAGACGGCGATACAGAGGCGAGGTCCGCCGCCGGGGAATCCACCTGTGCACAGGGGAGAGACTGGAAAGGCAAAGGTAGGTATGCTTACGCTGTAGATCTTGCTGGGAGATGAGGGGGTTCCTCTGCAGCAAGAGGGCTGAAGAAATCAGACGGCTTCATGCCGAAGCCCAGGGCAGAGTGACTTATATCCCACGCTGCTGACGAGGCGCAGGTGTGCGCACAGCTGGCACCGCTAATGAGCGGTGAGTTGTAACATATCCAGCCTGTGTTGTGTTGTAGCTTAGTTTTCTTTTTTCTCTGTCACATTTTGTCTTAGTTTTGTTTTGAATTGTAATCGCTCTTGCCTGTTTTCTCTTTTTTCTCTTTTGAATTCTTAGATGGTATATGGGTGGGCAACATAAGCTGCGGCTTCAGCCATCACCCATTTCGGATAACTTACGTTGAATTGTATAATCAGATGAGTCATTGTTCAATTTGACCTTGTTGTTATATCATTCAGTTTCTTTCAACCTGTACTGTACTATCCGAAATAAATAAATTCATTCAAAAAATTGTCGGTGGATTCCGGCACCGACTCAGAGTCAGACCGCAGCAGTAATGGGGAGGAGAGTCGCTTATTGAATACAGAATGGTGAGTCTTTACTTCTCTACTTTGGCATGTTTGGGGTGTCAGGATAAGGAAAATTAACAATAAAAAAGAAAGAAAAAAAAAACCATCAGCATTTTTCCAACTTATTATTTATACATATTTATACATTCATACATAGTATATAGACCATGGGCTATGTATTACAATACTTCTACAGACTATAGTGGCAATACACATGAACAGAACTGGCCTCTGCATTTGACTGTGCTATTTATAAATAATATCTATATCTAGAAACGCATCGCTTCCCGGTCGCTTTTCCTCCCCCTTTCTTTTCTTTCGTCGCCATGACAGCTTTCCTTGGCCACTGAACAGATCTTCCCAGGTGTTGGAAGTGTTTTGTAGTTGACTATCAAGACAAAATGCACCAAAAACAACCAGTGTCGACGTGCTCGCAATGGTAAACATGAGGACTGGGTCACACTCATGACGTCACGCGGAACTCCGGCTGCACTTCCGGATAATCGGCGGATTCGTCTAATTTTTCAGGGCGGGAAATTCAAAATCGCGATTTTCTCCAAGATTCCGGGATTAGTGGAGGGGGTGCCAATGATAAATTATCTTTATAATTGTATGTACTATCACCCAGTGCCGTTCAATGCCGTTCAGTTCAGTTCACCTTTAACCGTTTGTAGCCGAGGGAACTCTGCCACTGCGCCACTGCGCGTACCTTGGCCGGTAGAGGGACTGCCCCCTCTGGGGAGACGCGGTGTCCCAAAAAATCGATTTGCGCCATGCCAAAATGGCACTTGGCTGGGTTAATTATCAACCCGTGTTCCTCCAACCTCTGAAAAACGGTCGTGAGGTGTTTTTCATGTTCCTTCTCGGAGGCACTGGCGACTAAAATATCATCCAGGTAGACAAAAACAAAAAGGAGATCGCGCAACACGGCATCCATCATTCGTTGGAAGGTTTGCGCAGCGCCTTTAAGGCCAAAAGGCATGCGTAAAAATTCGAAAAGACCGAACGGGGTTATTACCGCTGTTTTGGGGATGTCCTCTGCACGGACCGGGACTTGGTGATAGCCGCGAACCAGGTCTATTTTAGAAAAAAATGCGTGCCTTCGCTAAGTGCACCGAAAAATCCTGGATGTGCGGAATTGGGTAGCGGTCATGCGCCGTGGCATTGTTCAGCCTGCGGTAGTCACCACACGGTCTCCACGAGCCATCAGCCTTAGGGACCATATGGAGCAGGGAAGACCAGAGGCTCTTCGAGCGGCGAATTATGCCCAACCTTTCCAGGTTGGCGAACTCCTCGTGCGCAATGGAGAGCTTAGCTGCATCCAAGCGCCGAGCCTTCGCAAAAACAGGCGCGCCAACTGTGGTGATGAAGTGTTCCACCCCGTGTTTCGCAACCTTAGCTGAAAAAGTGGGAACTGTGAGTGCTGGGAACTGGGTGAGGAGAGTGTGAAACTTACCGCCTGCTGTGGCGACGTTAGTCTGTACTGGTGGCGGGGACACTCGAGCTGCACAAGGAATAGAATAAAAAGAGAGTGCATTAACCAGGCGTTTATTCCTCAGATCTACCAACAAGCCATGTGAGCACAAAAAATCAGCGCCTAACATGTTGAAACTCACCGCCGCTACAATGAAAGTCCATTCATAGTTGCGGCCGTGTAGGGACAGTTACAGAGTCCTTTCTCCGAACGTCTTGATGGACGAGCCGTTCGCCGCCATTGCCCCGTCCCCGCTGGGTCCAGCCAAGCGGTCCACATAGGTCGCGGTGATGAAACTCCTCTGGGCTCCGGTGTCCACGAGGAAATGCTGCCCAGAGCTCGCATCTGTTAGGTAAAGCAGCTTATTCTGCTCGCCGAGAGTCGAAGCTGCTAACGACCCCTGGCTTTGGCGTTTCCCTGCTTCTTGAAGCTGCACGGCGGAATGCATCTGTACGCCCTCTCCGCGAAGCATCGATGGTAGAAACAGAGGCCGTCCGCTCCTCTGCTTCGGGACCGCGCTGCTGCCGTTGTCGCTGGGGTGGCTTCTGCTGCCTCCGGCTCCTCCCTGCCCCCGGCCGCTGCGCCGAAGTCTGCTGCTGCCGCGGACATCGCCTGCTCGCCGCAGGCATCTAGGTGCCGCTGCGCTTCTGCGGCCAGCGCGCAGAAGTCCTGGTGGTTCACACCTTTCATGCTGGACAGGGTACCTCTCATGTGCGCCGGGAGGGTCCTCAAGAAAATGTGCTTAAACAAGAACTTGTCGTCTTCCATCCCGAGCAGCTGCAGCATGTCCTCCATCAGCTCGGCCGGCCTGCGTCCTCCACGGTCGCGCAGGTCTAGGAGCCTCCTGGCCCTCACCTCGGCTGAGGGCATGAAACTCGAAATGAGGGCGGCTTTCAGTGCTTCGTATTTGCCAGCAGCGGGCGGCTGCTGCACCAAGCTCCGCACGCACCGAGCCGCGCGGCTGTCAAGTCTTGCGATGACATGGTGAAATCTGGTGTCATCTGCTGTAACTCCCCCGAGCACGAACCACGATTCCGCGTGCTGGAACCATGAGTGCGGGTCTTCTTGCCAGAACTCGGGGAGCTTGAGTGAGACCGCACTCGTACGGACAGTCCCCGGTGAATCCGGGTCAGAGCGCTCGTCTCCTGACATCTCACGTCGGGGTCACCAATGTAGAGATCACGAAATGATGAGACTGGTTGCTTTTTAGTTCCAGTTTATTGCATCTTACATCTCTAGCCTTCTCTCTCTCTCAGACAGAAACAAAGAGGAAGTGCTGCAATAAACCCACACATATATATATCATGCACCCCCCACAGACAGTCACCCACTCAAGTCAAATCCCTCTATTCATCCCTCACACCAAAAGTCACACATTCACGTTACATCAAATCTTTCTATTCATAATGTACATCAAAGGCAAAGTCACACATCCATGTTACATCCTTCCATTCACGCTTAATCCGAAGTTCCTTCAGGCTCTCGTCCCTGAGCCTCTGTCCTTCTTCTAAGTCCACAGGTGGCCCAGACTCATTGTCCATTTGAGGCGTGAGGTCAATCCACATTGCAAGCCCACAGTCCTTCTGTGTTTAAACCTAAGCATGCAAATATGTGAGCTACATACAGTTACATACAGTTATGAATATGGGCGCTACAGCCTTGGTAAATGTTAACATATCCAGAGCTCGAGTTTCATGTGTGCTCCTAGTGTGAGAAATGTGCAGAAATGCTGTCTAATTCTGAAGTCTGATTCAGCCATGGCCACAGACTCAGCTGAAGCTGAACGCGCCCACCCTTCACTCCCCTGTTTACTGTAAAGGCTTTGCTGAAGAGTAGCAGCCTGCCCGCAGACCTCTGACTTCCACCGATTTACGGAAGTACTAAAAATACAGGCAGGCTCACTGAGGCTGCTGCTGCTGTGATGGAACACACAGAAACGCTGGTTCTGGGTTCGTACTGGTGCTTCCACCAGATCACCAGGAATCATATGGCAACGTGGGGTGTGTTTCTTACTCTGCTGGGTCAAAGTTCACTTTACATTCAGGGTTTAGATAAATATTGGAGCATTGATTAAATAAATCCTCATACTGCTGTATGAATTTAGAAAGTGTGAATCTTCTTAAACATGATGGAAGTCTGGACAGAAAAAAAAAACACTAAAAGAAACATAGTTCAGCCCTTTTTTTTACCATGTTGATACAGGTCACAGAGGTGTTGAGGAAAAGTCTGTGACATGCGTTGATCAGAATATCATGTTTTATCTTGGATCTCCTTCAGGATCAATACAATTTCTATCTTGAAGTATCATCAAGGCTGTTTCTAGCTTTGTGGGACCCTGTGCAAGATTGTTGGGGGGCAGCCCTATTTTTGTAACAGAGGAGAGTTCAAATCCTTTTTAAAAAAGTCACAAATTTACAAAAAGTCGCAAATTTCAGAGAAAAAAGTAACAAATTTACAGAAAAAAGCACAAATTTGAGAAAAAAAAGCAGAAATTTACTAGAAAAAAACCTGCTAATTTACAAGAAAAACGTAGCAAATTTATGAGAAAGTCACAAATTAACACCCACACACAAATTTATAAGAAAAAAAATCACAAATTTATGAGAAAAAAGTCACAAATTTATGTGAAAAAGTCAAGTTTATGGGGAAAAACTCCAAATTTATGAGAAAAGTCACAAATTTACAGGAAAAAGTCAAAATTTCTCTCATACCAAATGCATGAGAAAAAAGCCACAAATTTACAAGAAAAAAATCAGTAATTCGTGAGAAAAAAATAATGAATTTACAGAAAAAAAAATCACAAATTTTAGAAGAAAAAGTTGGAAATTCACTAGGAAAAACGATAATTTACAAGAAAAAATACCAAATTTATAAGCGAAACGTGACAAATGTAACACCTCAGGGATTAAATACTTAGCACCATTCAACCCAGATTAAACACCCTTCTTCACAGCGATTGTTTCAGTGTCTGCCTATGCTAATGAGCCCCAGTTCTCTCCACCCTCCCTCTTTCATTACTTCTGAGGTCTGTGGTTGACGCTAACATTAACTGGTGGTACGTTAGCACACACAGTCTTCTTGCATGCCTCCATGGTCCTGGAAGCAATGGTGGCGGGGACCTGGTGTCCAGGTCCCTGGCAGGTTCAACCATGCCGCACTGGTTTCAGGTGAGGGGCCAGACAAAAGACAACACCTGGTCCTCCAGGTTGGTGTCATAACCCGAGTGTCAGTTCTGGCCACACTCGGGTCTCATATCTTATTTCCCTGGCTTTGGCAGCAGAGGATTTCTTTCAGCTCCTCGGGCTTTTATTGTGAAGGCGCCCGGGGGAGCTCCCTGCTGTCAAAGTCAGCTGCTGCGGTGCTGTCACGGCGAGCAGCTGCGCTGCATTGGGGTCATTG
The DNA here is from genome assembly GCA_020510985.1 of Pholidichthys leucotaenia. NCBI lineage: Eukaryota > Metazoa > Chordata > Actinopteri > Cichliformes > Pholidichthyidae > Pholidichthys > Pholidichthys leucotaenia. The sequence goes on from CM035847.1 coordinate 292,067,887, forward strand.
GAGGAGAGGAGCAGGAGGCAGGGGAGAAAGCATCCACGCTCCCTGCGTCGTTGTTCCGTTCCCGTCCCGGAGAAGAACCAGGAGTTCACGCCGTCTGGGGGCTGACAACGACGTCGGCGTAACGACGTGGGCTCTCCTCAGCAGAATCCTCAGCTGAAACCCCGTCTGGATCCAGTTCCGGGTCGCCGCAAGGGCTCAACCCACCACACAGCTGTCACTTCTGCGCCTCGTCAGAGGGGAATCCCCGCAGCCTCGTCTTCTCCCGGGCCCTCGCCTGCTGTCCCGTCAGCGCTCCATGCCCGACTGACCCCGGCTGTCGCCCCCTCCTCCTCGTCGCCTATCCTGGCTGCTGTGTGTCGCGGGAGCTCCGTTTCGGCGAGCCCCATCCCGGAACCGTCTCGAGTGGCCTCACCTCGTCTTCCCAGAGGGCCCTCTGCCGCCATCCAGCGGGGAAAGGGAGGAACGACGTCCCCCACAGCGGGAACCATCTTACCCTCAGGAGAAAGGCAAGTGCATGATAATTTCTCTCATTTTGATATTGTTTTGCCTTGTCTGACTCCTGGGGGTGGAGTTCGGGGTATGCAGCCCCCCGAGCTCCCTCCACCTGCTGTGGACGAAAGTATTAACCCTGCTTCCTCTGTGTCTCCCTCCGCTGAGCGGTCCTCGACGCCAGGCCAACGTCGCTGGATGAGGAGGGGGCCTGCGGTTCTGGAGAGCCTGGTTCTGGTTCTGCAGCCACGCCGTGGGCGGAGGAAGAGAGCGGACTGCAGCGTGGAGCCTTCGCCGATGTGGAAGCGTCCCCGGGGTTCCACAGAGGAGCGGTCCGGTCCAGCGGGTCGAGGTTCTCCTGCCACCACGCCGTGCGGGCCATCGGCGTGGACATCGGTACCGGAGGACTCTCTAGCTGCGCGCACCATCATGCCAGCTGAGGAGCCCGACGCAGCTGAGTGGGAGCCTGAGGACGACCTCCTGACATCTGAGCCTGGATCGTCGCAGTCCTGGACGGTGTCAGAACCCGAGCTCAGGCAAGTGCTCTGTTTTACCTTTCTTCTTCACCTTTTAGAGCACTTTTGCCTGTCTCAAGGGGAGATGAGCCGGGTGCAGCTGCCCGCTGTGTCCGAGCTTATCTCACCGGGTTCTGGCGCTGCCGGTGATCCTGATCCCGGGTTTTCTCTCTTTTATGAGTCTTCTCCCAGGGTCGCCGGCGAGGGGCTGCTCTCGCCTGCTGCGTCAGAGGTTCCGGTTTCGGGGTTGGAGGTCGAGTCTGGTGCCACGCCAACCCAATCGGGGTCCACCGTGGGTTTGGTTCCGGAGACCCAATCGGGGTCCACCGTGGGTTCGGTTCCGGAGGCCCAATCGGGGTCCGACGTGGGTGCTGCACCAGCAGGTCCTAGATTCGGTGAGGGAGCTGCAGATCCCTGGCCACCGGATGCTGGACAGGCTCGTTTCCCTCGTCACCCTCATCTCCACCGTCATCCTCCTCGTCTCCCTGAGGAGCGCTACCCATCTCCACCTGGGGCCGTTGGGGTCCCGAACGCTCCGCCCGGTTCCCCCTCGTCTCTCCCCTTTTCAGCAGGACCGCCGGCTGCTTCTTCCCAACGGTTCTGGTGAGCTGGTGTTGCGGGGCGGCCGCCTGAAGGACTGTCTCGTCGGTTTGGTTCTCTGGGCCGGCCCCCAAACCTTTTTGTCTTCCTGTGTGGTGACCTGCTCCGGCCGCCTGAAACTCTCTACTCCCGAGCATGGGACTGGGGTAGGCCGCCCGAACTGTCCTCTTTTCCCCTCCCTGTTCTGTGGCCTTTTGATGCCGGACGACCCCCCGAACCTTTTGCCCCCATCCCTCCGGGTCAGGACTGCACCCTCCCCGGGTTTCTGATCTCGTCTGTGGGACTGTTGGGGTGTGCGGGGGGGGGGGGGGGATTGATTTGTGTTTTTGTGGCTCACTATGTTGTTTCTGGGTTTGGTGTTTTTTTTCCTCCACCTTATGTCGCTTTGTTTTTGCCAAAAGGTATACTGCCTATTTTGACTTTGTTCTGGTTACCCACATTTTAGGGATTATGGTTTTTTTCCCCTACCTCTATAGCCTTGTTGGTCTTATCACTTGCTTGCTCTCTGTTTGTCTCTCTCCCTCCTGCCAGCGCCCCATCCTCCCACCCTTGGGGGGGTGGGGGGGGCTGGGGTGTTACTCGGGCTGCTCAGAGCTCGGCCTCGAGGGGGAGGTACTGTCATAACCCGAGTGTCGGTTCTGGCCACACTCGGGTCTCATATCTTATTTCCCTGGCTTTGGCAGCAGAGGATTTCTTTCAGCTCCTCGGGCTTTTATTGTGAAGGCACCCGGGGGAGCTCCCTGCTGTCAAAGTCAGCTGCTGCGCTGCTGTCACGGCGAGCAGCTGCGCCGCATTGGGGTCATTAGCGGCCAGAGTTAAAAGCCGGTGCTGAATGTCCTCCAGTGCGGCAGTCTCTGTTATGTTCTGTTATGTCCTGTTGTATTCCTGTTGCTCTTCATGGTTAACGGACTTGGGAATCCCCTGTTACCCGCCTGTTAACGGTCCTGTTGTTAAGGTACGCTCTGTGTGACTTTACCCTTATTATTATCTCGTCTGGCGCATCGGGCACTCCCCGGCTCAGGCGTCACCTTGTATGTATCCTGTGCTTGTCCATCCCTCTCTGTTAATAAACATCACTGCAAACTCACTGGTGACTGTGGCGTCTTGTGATGGTCCGTGAGGGCCATCGTGACAGTTGGGGGTTGGGCGTGGGGCTAACAACCCCATCCTGTTACAGAAATTGCAAGGAAGACCAAAACCACTATACCTGGTCCTGGTGGAGGCTCCTGCCAAAATGATGGCAAAATGACCATGGCTGATGAAAGCCCACATAGGGAAGTCACACGTGTGAAAGGGAATCTACTTGGACCTAAAACTACCATCTATCTAGGTGCATGGAATGTAAGGACAATGTTTGAACCATCCAAGACAGCCCAGGTCCTAAAGGAGATACATAACTATCATCTTGACATCCTGGGCATCAGTGAGTGCAGGCAGATGGATATGCTCGGGTAAACAAGTGAGAAATGATGGAACAACCATCCTGTATTCTGGAAAGGAAAATCACCACTCTAACGGGGTTGCCCTCATCATATCAAAGGAGAAAGCCAACACTTTAATGGAATGGGAGCCAATCAGTGATAGAATGCTGCATGCACGCTTCAGTTCAAGACACTGTAATTTGACAACCATACAGAGCTATGCCCCAACCAATGATGCAGAGGACGACATCAAATAGGAGTTCTATAACCAACTACAGTGAACTGTCTCCAAAGTTCCTCAGGATGATATGACAGTAATCATGGGGGATCTGAATGCTAAAGTTGGACAGGACAACACAGACTGGGAACGCAGTGTCGGAAGACATGGCTGTGGTGACCCTAACAACAATGGAGAGAGGCTTGTTAACTTCTGTCTTGGTAATAACTATGTCATTGGAGGTACCATTTTCCCTCACAAATGTATACATAAGCTGATCTGGAACTCACCAGATGGTCAAACAGTCAATCAGATTGATCATATCATAGTCAACAGCAAGTGATGAAGATCATTACTTGACGTGAGAGTCAAGAGAGGAGCTGATGTAGGCAGTGACCACCATCTATTGATTGCTAAATTGAGACAAGCTCAGAAAGGTGCCAGCTGAGAAAGGAAGCAGAAAACATCTTGACATTGCTCAGCTCAAAAGACCTGAGGTGAAACAGAACTTCTTTCTGGAATTACAGAACCGTTTCCTGGCACTTACCATAGATGAAAAAGAGGACGTTAATCTGAAATGGGATGAGATCAAGACTACATATACCCGAACAGCAGAAAACACCATTGGTTTTAGAAAGAAGAAAAATGAAAAATGGATAAGACCTGGAACTTGGCAGAAGATAGAAGAGAGGAAGAATCTGAAGGAAAAGCTACTGAACGCCAGAACCCGAAGGATGCAAAAGCAAACCCTTGAACAGTACATGGATAAGAACAGAGAGGTGAAGCACAGTGCAAGAGCTGACAAACAAGCCTTGATTGAAAGTCTTGCCTCAGAAGCAGAACAAGCTACTGCCAGGGGAGAAATAAGCATGGTCTACAAAATCACCAGGCAGCTGTGTGGACAAAATTCAAACAAGTTAGCCCCTGTGAAAGACAAGAATGGTAATGTAATCACTACTGAAAGATAGCAAGCAGAGCGTTGGGTCCAACACTTCCAAGAAGTCCTTAATTGTCTTGAGCCTGATGAACAGGCAGATCCAAGTACTTGCCATTCTTTTCAAGACCATCTGGGCGACAGTAAGTATACCAGCGCAGTGGACCAAAGGCCTCATTGTGAAGTTGTCAACAAAAGGAGATCTTAGCAACTGTGATACCAGGAGGGGCATTACCTTGCTCTCCATTCCAAGCAAAGTATTCTGTCAAGTCCTGCTGAAAAGAATGGATAAAGCAATTGACACCAAGCTTCATAAAGAGCAAGCAGGGTTCAGGAATGGATGTGGATGCATTGATCAGATCTTTGCTCTTCGTAATATAATTGAACAGTGCATAGAATGGAATGCCCCCCTCTACATAAATTTTGTAGATTTCAAGAAGGCGTTTGACAGCGTACACAGGGAGAGCCTTTGGAAAATAGTACAGCACTATGGAGTCCCTCAGAAGATCATTACACTGATCAGCAGATTCTACAACAACTTTGAATGTAGCATAATAATGAACAGCACCCTGTCTGAAGCATTTCCTGTACAATCAGGTGTTCATCAGGGTTGTATATTGTCTCCTATACTATTCTTAGTCAGGATTGACTGGATACTGAGGTCAACAACAGTTGACAAACCAAGAGGCACACAGTGGACGCAAACAACACAACCAGAAGACCTTGATTTTGCAGACGATTTGGCCCTGGTGTCCTAAAACCAACATGACCTACAGGACAAGATTGACAGGCTAGACAGATATGCCAAATGTACTGGCCTATACATCAGTTCCACCAAGACTAATGTCATGTTTATCAACCCTCCAAAACCAGCACAAATCACAGTCAACCATCAACAGCTTGAGGAAGTGGATGAGGTTGTCTACCTGGGTAGCACCATAAGCAAAGACCAAGGAATCAGCAAAGACATTAGAGCCAGAATGGCTAAAGCTCAAAATGCCTTTTCCACACTCAAGAACATTTGGAAGTTCAAACAGTACTCAATCAGAACCAAGGTAAAGATCTACAATAGCACTGTTAAGACTGTGTTGCTGTATGGATCTGAATGTTGGAGTATTGTTAAGAGAGACCTTCAGTGAGTTTCTGCATTTCATAACTGCCTGAGAAGGACCTGTCAAATCTTTTGGCCAAACAAGATCACTAATGAGGCGCTGTACAAAAAGACTAAATGCAACACCATCATCCCAGAGATCAAAAGAAGATTCAAGTGGTTAGGCTATGTACTCCCAATGAACCATGGTCACATCCCGCGAATAGCTCTCCAAACCTCAAGAAAAGAGCAGACCTGGATGCCCAAGAAGAACATGGCGAAGGACTGTCACTGCAGTACTGGAAGAGGCGGGTTATTTATAGCCACAGGTCCATGCGATGGCAGATGACCAGGAGAGGTGGAGAAGGACCATTGCAGCCTTATTTCCCACTGGGGATCAATAGAGGACCCCCCACCCCCCCCCAAAAAAAGAAAGAAAAAAAAAAGCAAAAAAACAACAACAGGGAAACATGGGTTCAACATATTTGATTTAGCAAAGATCTGACGCCCCGCTTAGGTAACCAACTTTACTTTCCCCATTCTATTTATGCTGAGCACCAAGCTAGAAGGTGGAAAATACCATTTCTATATGGTCTTTGGCATGACTCAGCTGGGGCGTGAACCCACAATGGTAGAGCATCCGCTTGGCTGTGGGGCGGATGCTCTACCACAAGGACACCACTCTGGTTCTAAAAGTTCTATATTAAATCCCTCAAATCCATCAGTTTTACAGAAAACAGACTGCAGATGTTTTACAAAAACTGCATTTGCAAGAAAAAAAAGTACAATTTTCAAAGTCTATTTTTACAACACCAGTGAAATTTATTTTAAAACAACAACAACAACAACATTGTGCAGGTACAGTTATAACAAAATCAGTTTCTGAACAAAATGAAAGCACCAAGGTGCTGATGCCTCAGTGCCTGTAGCATGGGGGGCTGTAAAAAAGTCACAGTGCCACTTGTAGTGGCCCAGCATAGTCATTACAATACCATACCTGTCAAGTGATACGTTTCGCCGTATTTTATTACGGGGAAAATGCAATTTTAGCAAATACGGGCGTATTGCCATTTCTGTACGCCAAAAAGAAAAATATACGGGAAAAAAAAATTATTGAGAGTGTGGAGGAACACCTCGTGTGTGACCCCCATAGCGTATGGGGCTGGCAGTGCGCTCAGCGTCCGCCTGCACTTATTTCGATCCTCCACAAGCGCACCTAAGCAGTGTTTTTGTGATTTTCAAAATGGCTTCTTGCAGCGCGCCGTCGGCGAAGAAAACAAAGCTTGAAGAAAAGGGAAATCGAGGGACTGGACGTCACCGTTCTCCTTCACCGTCACCATTTATTTATTTATTTTAGATTGCACAATATTCCATGGGAGACTGTTGTGGGCTTTGGTTCGGAAAATTGCAACACGATGGTGGGTCGAGACAATTCTGTCCTTTCCAGACTGAAGGAAAGGACAGAAATGTTTGTCCAAATGTCCAAATGTTTTCAGGTATGGGCAGTATTATTCACCTTCAAATATTACCCATATATAACAAAAAAAAATGCTTTAAAATCTTAACAAACATGCTTAGAGGTAGCCCAAATCCCCTATAGTGTACTGTTATTTTGTATCTTGGAACTTTGCTTTACATTCAATTCAATTCAATTCAACTTTATTTATATAGCGCCATTTCACAACAACAGTCATCTCATAGCACTATCAACTGTAGGGGAAACCCCCACAGTTGAAAGACCCCAGCAATCAGGCGATCCCCTGTGAGCAAGCACTTGGCGACGGTGGAGAGGAAAAACTCCCTTTTAACAGGAAGAAACCCCCAGCAGAATGTACATCTGAATGTATAGCATTATATTGAAAGGGCTGAATAAGATTGATATTTTCATTGTTATTATTATTAACACAATTTCAAAGAGAATTATTTCTGATACTTAACTTATGAAACAAAAATCCATTCTGCTTTTGTTTCAGCACTGGCAGCATAAATGAATGAATTTGAAATAGTTCATGTTGCAGTTGTTGTTTGTTTGGTTTTTGTTTGTTTTTTTTGCTTCAGTTTTCTTTCATCTGCTGATAAATACAGTTTTTAAGTACTCAGTACAGGTGTGAAAGCCCCCCCCCCCCAATAAGGGAGGCATGAGGTATGCCTTGACAGGTATGCAATACCATTTTTTGCAGCTGCATTGATGGTAAAGGTGAGTTAAATTTGTGTTTATTTTGAAAACAAAGCCTTATCTGGAAATTGTGGCAAATTAAAAGTCAAGAAAATATGGTGATACAATGATACAAGCCTTTGCCGTATGCCTCCATTTTCACTGAGGCATAATAAAGGTCAACATGAGTCAGAATAGTTGATCGTTTTCTTCCATCTTAAATTTAATGGTGAATTCCAGTCGGCTGAGTGGTCAGGTAAAACCTGCAGTGGGTTTTTAAGAAGTAGTTGAAGCACGCACACACACACACACACACACACACACACACACACACACACACACCCTGAAACAGCACTGGGGATGCTACAGAATAACAGAGAAACAAGAAGGAACAAACATGGAGGGAAAACAAAAAACTAAACTTTGGACTTTAGCAGAAATGACCCCCATCAATCTAAAGTGGTCTCAGTGTTTTATTAAAAAAAAACTAGAAAAGCACTCAGAGAGCACATACCTCTGCCAAGGCTCCTTCCGTCCCTCATAGATCACCTCCAAAATGTGATGGGTTTGTGTGTAGGCCTAGAGCCACTTCTGGTGAAAATTGCATCAAAGTCTGTCCACTAGTTTTGGAATATTGTTGCTAACACTATGTGAGAAGATAAGAGCCTTGGCAGAGGTATGCATTCTCAGATCATCGCCAAAATGTAATGGATTCATCTCTAGGCCAAGGACCACCTCTGGTGAAAATTTCATCCAAATCCATCCAGTAGTTTTTGTGTAATCCTGCTGCACAAATACAAAGTCCTTGGTGAAGGTATGCACTCTCAGATCATCACCAAAATCTAGGCATCTGTTCCCAGTGCCATTACACACCTTTCCTGAAAATTTAATCAAAATCCATTCATAACTTTCTGAGTAATGTAACGCTGGCAAAAACATAACCTCTTTGGTGGAGGTAACAATAAGTGAGGGATGTTGGTGAGAGATAAGTCTGTAAACACGTCTGATTTGGTGGAGTTTTTTATTCAAAATATATGTGATGAGAAGAGAAAAATGTCCTCAAAGTTTCACTTCATTTCACCAAAATCAACAGAGATGTAACACTTTAAAATGGGGGGGGACCCCAAAACATTCAGTCAGCATCCATATGAATGTTGTAAATTTACAAGAAAAAGAAGCAAATTTCTGAGAAAAAAGTTGCAAATTTACAAAGTTTCAAATTTGTGAGAAAAAGTTGTGAATTTGAGAAAAAAGTTGAAAAATTATGAGAAAAAATTGCAGATTTACAAGAAAAAAAGTTGCAAATTTATGACACAATAGTTGCAACTTTATGAGAAAAAAGTTACAAATTCACAAGACAAAAGGTGCAAATTCATGATGAAAAAAACCCCTGCAATTTACAAACACAAAGTTGCAACTTTATGAGAAAAAAGTTACAAATTCACAAGACAAAAGGTGCAAATTCATGATGAAAAAAACCCTGCAATTTACAAACACAAAGTTGCAAATTTATGAGAAAAAGTTGCAAATTTGTGAGAAAAGTTTGCAAACTCACGAGAAAAAAACCCCTGCAAATTTACGAGAACAAAGTTGCAAATTCGGGAGACAAAGTTTCACATTCACAAAAAAAATGTTGAACAACTACTTGCAGCTTGGGGACCCCTAGTGGCTCTGTGTTTGTGTTGCAGTTGCGTACTCTGCTTTATGGGCAGAAACAGCCCTGCTCATTGTAAAGTCAGAGTTAGAGAACGTGAAGCAGTTAAAATAAACGTTAAGGACTGAACTCACACACAGAGCAGTATAATCTCGTGAATTAAGAAGTTTCTATGCACCGCACTAGATTTGAGATTTTTCACATTGACAAATTAAGCTTCAACTCAGCAGACAGTGCGTGAGTTTACGTCACGACAAGAGGCAGTAAAATCCAAAGCTTTGTCAGCAGATTTAAGGAAAAAAAATAATTGTTTTTTAAAATGTTAACAAAGATGAGCACAGGGTGTTTCAGATCTCAGTAAGTATTCTGTCTGCGGATAAGGAGGTGAAAAATGAAACCAGAGGGAGTGTGCTGTATGAGCTCAGTGTCATGTACTGTATGTACACAGGGTACAATATTGTAATCATAAATCTGGAGGTAAACCTGGACTGTGAGAATTAATGTATCAAAACACTGTTAAACAGCAGCACATCAACATGAAAATGACCCAAAAAAATTCCATTTCCACATCACCAGTACACAGTTCACTAATATGGACCACTTACTGCAATGTTTTTTAACTTGGTGTGGAGAACTTTTGCAACTGTAACGATTCGCTCATTAGCCTCCCTTTTAAATTTGCAACTTTTCTCCACCAAATTTCTCTTAAACCGCATTGCTTTTTCTTTTTTTGTGATAAATTTCATAATTTTCCTTGCAAATTTGAAACTCTAGTCTCATGAATTTATGAGGACTTTCTTTTTAATTTGCAGCTCATTTTAAAAACTTTTCATCAAAGTGACATGGAGTCACCGGATATCAGGTAAAGACTAGCTCGTGGCTCTGGAACCACAGGTTGCAGACCCCTGCCCGAGAACATTACTGCAACCACGTGAAACTGTCACAACAAAAGCACAGTTCAGCCTGAACTGAGGGAAGTGTGCTTTCAATCTGAAATTAAAGGTGCTGTATGGAACTTTTGAATACTCAGGTTTTAGTGACACTTTGTGGTCACTGAGGGCATTTTCACACCTGAAACAACTTAAAGTGTGGTCCCCAATTTGTCCAGAGCTGTAGGGAACACCTTGGAGGGTGGGAACACCTTGGAGGGTGAGTAGCATGTTTGTTAACTACCAGCCTGTGCTAACACCACAAACGTCGTCATGACAACAAGACATACAGTAGGTGCCGTCATGTAAAGTTGTTGAGTTTGCTTGGAAAAGAAGCAGTGCGAAACCAAACCTAACCAGACCAAATGTAGACAATGGAACAACAACAAAAACCTGAATCTTGGTCTGGACTTTCAGTTGTGAAAATGCCATTAGTGACCACCAGGGGTCACTAAAACCTTTGATTTTCCTAAAGTTCCACACAGGATCTTTAACTGTGAGCAATTTCTAGGTTCGTTGCAGGTGTCTTTCATTCCACAGAAACAACTCCCTAGAAAAAAACAAGTGAAAATTAATGTTTTAGGAGATGAAATCTGAAGGCAGAATAACTGAAAATCAGTCTATTTTCTGTGGTTTGGGTCTCAGAAATTTTCTCTCTCACATCAGGCTCCAGCTGCTCAGGAGACGTACAGACGAGTGCCCAAGACAGCCCAGAATGTTCTTTGCATGTTTAATATTTTTCTATAGTCAGTAGATGATTTGAGGGAGGCACTAACCTCCTTGTCAACACAACAACCCAAATCATCCCCCTTGTTAACTTGCCATCCACCCATCCCATCATCCTAAAAACTTTCCATTTTCAACCTTTTCTTGTAGATGTGCAACTTTTATCTTAAAAATTTGTCACTTTTCCTCAAGTTTGCAACTTTTTTCTCATGTATTTGGAACCTTTTTCCTCAAAAATGTATGACTTTTTTCTCATAAATTTGCATCACTTTTTTCCCTGTAAATTTTCAACGTTTCTCATAAATTTGCAGTTTTTTTCTGGTAGATTTGTGACTTTTTTTTCCTCAAATTTCTGACTTTATTCTCATAAATTTGCATTTTTACAAATTTGTGACTTTTTTCTCATAAATTTGTAAAGTTTTTCTTGTAGATTTGCAACTTTTTTCCTCATAAATTTGCAACTTTTTTCCCGTAGATTTATGTTTTCTTCCTCAAAAATGTCTTTTTTTCCTCATAAATTTGCAATTTTTTTCCTGTAAATTTTCAACTTGTTTAAAATAAATTTGCAACTTTTTTGCATAAATTGTGATTTTTTTTTTTCTGGATATTTTTGACATTTTTCAAAAAATTGAAACTTTTTCTCAAAAATTTGCAACTTTTTTCTTGTAAATTTGCAATTTTTACTGTAAATATTCAAACTCTCAAAAATTTGTGACTTTTTATGATAAATTTGCAAATTTATCTTGTAAATTTTCAACCTTTTTCCTCATAAATTTGCACCTTATTTAAAATCTGTGACCTTTTTCTCATAAATTTGCAATTTTTTCCTGTAAATTTAGAACTTTTTTGTAAATTTGCCACACTCATCTTGATACTGGTTAAATGTTTATTCTTAATTTGTACCTAATTAACATGTATGTGGGGAGACTTGAATAACGAAACCGAATTGTCTTCCATTCCAGTTTATTCAAGAAATCATTCCACTGTCTGCTCTTATTCTTGAGCAGCGAACAAAGAGGGTGAACACACCAAAGTTCTCTCATTTAAACATTCTCACATCAAACCATTTCCCTCGCGGGGGAAATCACACATCTATATCAAAGTCTCTTTATTCACATTCATTAGCCTTTTATTTACATAACTCCCCCTTCTCTCCTCTCGAGCCTCAGTGGTCAGGAAGTCTTCTGTCCCCTGTCCTCCGCAGGGGGTCCAGGCTCTGTGGCTCCGCACCGCAGGAGGCTGGCTCTCCTTCATCGTGAGGTTAAATCACATATGCAGTGTCCAACATATACATGTCTCACAACACAGCCATAATGTATACATTTGTACCTCATGCTAAATTGGTGAAATACCCCCACCTCCCTTAAAAAAATAATAACTGGCCTACTGCCTAAAGTACTGTACAGACCCTGATCCGATCAGGCAGTTTTAAACTACAAACATCAACTGTTTTTTCTTCACCCACAGACTTATTATGAAATAATGACTTGAAATATCTGGTAAAATCCACAGTGATGCAGCTCTTATCCTCGCCCTGTGTGATGAAACTCTGCAGTCTCAGTTTAAAAGACCCGATGCTTGGATTTTTTAAGGAAACGCCCCGTCATAAAAGAAAACAGGAAGGTTGTCTCATAGTGAAATAGTGGAAAAAGACGACGACATGATTGTGATTGTCATTCAGCTGTGACGTCACGTCCCAATACGTCCTGATCTCTCCGTCAGTCACTGTCGTCTTGTTCTACCTCTGACCATGAAAACATCCACAAACTGGCACGGATTAAAAAAGTACAGTGTGGAAAAATACCAAAATAATCAAAGCACAGAACGCCTACGAGACTTTTCTACTGAGAGAATGGCTGGTTTTATAAAATCAGTCTGAAGTGGCACCAAACAAACCTGCTGGAGGCGAGGTAAAGCCTTTCTTTTTGCTTTTTTTTTTTCCTTTTTAATAATCCATTCAAGAGACTCTAAAACTACAGGCACAGCTCAAAAATTAGAATAATGAGATTTTTGTCAAATTACAATTACTTACACTGAGAAATTTGTGACATTTTCTTTAGAACTTTAACACTTTTATCCCATAATTTTACATCTTTCCCCCCGGCAAATGTGACTTTTTACTCATAATTTTACCACTTTTTTCTTGCAAATTTCTGACTTTCTCTTGTACAAACCCCAATTCCAATGAAACTGGAACATTGTGTAAAATATAAATAAAAACGGAATACAATGACTCAAAAATACTTTTCAGAATATATTCAATTAAATGCACTACTGTGGAAATGTGAAAATGACGAGGCAGAGTTTATCTCACGAGTCAGGTTTATTCACATCTTCCAACATCAGCAAAGCAGAAAGAAAAAAAACACAGAAGCATTCGTCCTTTATATACCAGGACTCTCCCAGTTCACAGTCACATTGCATTTCAATCACAAGTAACAATGCATCTACTCTTTGATCTTATAACATCCTTTTCATAGTCTTCGGCACACCCGGAAATCCCCCAAGGCCGTCTCTTGCATACCAAAGGCTAAACTTTCACATCCTCCTGTTATCTCCAAGGAGACTCAGTTCTTTGTTCTAATCTGAGATATGAGGCCTAAAGTGATACATATGTGTCCCACATGACCCCCCCCCAAACATCTAAGATGGAACAACAGAATAACAGTCTGCATGTCATGATAAAATCATTACACATCAACCCACGTGCTGCTTGGGCCTCAGCCTCCTCCCGTATCTGCTGTAAGCGGGTTTCACCACTTCTGCGGCGCCATCATGCTGAGGGGCTGCTGTCTGGGGGTGAAAACTGTTTGTCAGTCCCTGTGGGTGCTCTGGGGAATTTCCCCGAGGGGGTCTGCCGCGCCGAGGAGCCCTGGCCAACAGCACATCCTCGTCCGCCACAACAAAGGCGGGTTTGAGCCTGTTAATGCCAATCTTTTCCTTCCTGCCCCCCAAATGTATGGTTGATGTCCAAGAGTGGCTCCTCAAGAACCATCTATTGCTGAACCTTCAGAAAACAGTCTCAATGTGCTTTTCAATCAAAAAATGTAACCTGCAACATTTTAAAGTTAATATACATGATCATGACATCAGTTTAGTTACAGAATTCAAATACCTTGGCATTGTACTAGATCCTCAACTCAAATTTAATCTTCATATAAAGAAAATTTCAAAAACAGTAAAAAAAAATCTGAACTGCTTTAAATTAATTAGATATTACATACCTTACGAAGCAGCTGCACTGTATATGCATTCTATGGTTTTTTCTCATATATCATACTGTTTGACAGTCTGGGCTCAAGCAGCCCCTTCCACAATAAGACATATAGGTTCATTATATAATCAAACCCTAAAAATCTTGGACAAAAAGCCCATTAGGTGGCATCACTGTAATGTTTTAAAAAAATACAACCTATTGAGTTTTGAGAGCTTCATTGACCTCTGTCTTCTGAAATTAACGTTCAAATGTTTTCATAAATCAGCACCCGAGCCACTTGCTGGTTTTGTCCAAAGACAGGACAGCAGCAGAGCCACCAGGAGTTCTGTTAACAATAACTGTAAAATATTCCACCGCAGAACCACATTTGGACAAACAGCTTTCTCTATAAAGGGCAGTCACATCTGGAACACAATGCCAAATGAAATTAAAATAATAACGGACTTTAAAACATTCACTAAAAATGTTAAAAACTGGCTGAAAAATAAACAAGAATGTACTCATGTATGAATTAATTGTCTGCAAAGTGAGAGTGAATGAAGGGAAGGAATAAATGTGTTTGTTTATAGTGAGTGACGGAGGGAGGAAGGCCTGAAATAGGCAAATGTGAGTTATGTTATATGTGTTAAATGTGAGTCAGGCTGTTATATTTGTGTATTTATAATATTTATAATATTTATGTTAAATGTGAGTCAGGCTGTTATATTTGTGTATTTATAATATTTATAATATTTATAATTGTGTATTTATAATTTTTCTGCATTGATGTATGTGGTTATTGTGTATATTTTTTATCTTGATTCTTTTTTCTAAAGCCCATCCAGGGACAAGAGTTGCAAATTAGCTAATAGCTATACACTCTATGTGCAACACATCAGATTGATTGTCTTTGATTAATTGTCTATGTTTATTGCACTGTCCCTGTCAAATAAACTAATCTACTACTACTACTACTACTAAATCTAGCAAAAAATGCTTGTCCCCTGTTTCCAGCACTCTAAATGGTCCATCATAAGGTGGCCGCAGCGGTGGGCGATGAGTATCGTGTGTGACAAAAACAAACTCCGCGTTTTTCAAAGTCTTAGGTACAAAAACGCGCGGAAAGCTGTGGTGAACGGGGCCAGGCAGCGTGCCCGATTCCGTGCCACGCTGCAACAGCTGAGACGGGGAGCTATCTGGCGCAGGATTATCTGGGAGAAACTCCCCAGGCAGCCAAAGTGGCTGCGCAAAAACTAGCTCAGCCGGGGAGGCTTCTAAGTCCTCTTTAGGTGCAGAACGCAACCCCAATAAAACCCACGGTAGCTTGTCTACCCAATTTGCATCCGTCAGTGACGCCCTGAGGGCCGCTTTCTATGACCTATGAAAATGCTCGCATAACCCATTAGCCTGCGGATTGTACGCGGTTGTGCGGTGAATTGTGACACCCAGGCGGCGGGCCATTGTTGACCAAAGTTCAGAAGCAAATTGAGGGCCTCTGTCAGACGTAATGTCCGACGGGACTCCAAAACGCGCCACCCACGCAGTTAAAAACGCGCGCGCCACCTCCTCGGCTGTGGTTGACGCCAGTGGAACCACTTCTGGCTAGCGCGTGGTGCGGTCCACCATTGTCAGAAGGTGTGTGCACCCCTGTGATGGCGGGAGGGGGCCTACGAGGTCCACGTGAACATGATCGAACCTCTTAGCCGGGATGTGAAACGGCTCCAAGGGAGCTCTCGTGTGTTTGTGTACCTTGGCTCGTTGACACGCCATGCAGGCTGCTGCCCACTCCTTAACTTGTTTGCGCAGGACTTCCGGTTATGGCGGCCGCCTAGAAGGACACGTATCACTCTGCTCTGCTCCTGGAAATAAAAATTCGGCAAATAACTCTCTCATTCGGAACAGAACTTTTCCCAGCGTTTGGGTGAGGATATGCCGGTGAAGACTAAGGCTGGGAAATCAGGAGGGGGAAAAATTGAATCGCCGAAGCAGTCCAAATTAACGGACTTTAAAGTTTGTGGCGCAGTAGAAAAAGCTGCGGATATGGCGGATGAAACTAGCGGTGATGCGGTAACTGCTGACGATGGCGGCACAGGTGCAGTGCTGGCTGCCATTAGCTCAATGAGAGCAGACTTTTCCGCTAAACTTGATGGGATTATGGCAGCGTTGGATGCAATGAGAAAGGAGTTGGGTGACTGCGTGGAGCGAGTGACGCAGGCGGAGCTTCGTGTTTCAAGTGCGGAGGATGAAATCAGCGGACTTCAAATAAAGGTGCGCACTTTGGAAAAAAAAAATAAAGATCTGGGAAATAGCGTTCTGGACTTGGAATCCCAGTCCAGACGGAACAACCTGAGGCTGGTGGGTTTACCGGAGGGAGCCGAAGGTCGTGATTCATGCTCCTTTTTGGAGGGGTGGATCCCGGAGGCGCTGAACAACGCGGAGCTAAAATCATCAGTCGTCTTGGAAAGCTCCCACCAAATTGGCCCACCGAGAGGTAACAAGGCAGCACCGAGGACGTTAATTATGAAGTTTCTCAGCTACAGAGACAGGATGACGATCTCCAACGCGGTGCGGGCCAAAGGAGAAATTAAATATCAAGATCAGCAGGTGCGGTTCTACCCAGATTTGGCCTCAGGAATCCAACAATTAAGGAAGCAGTTTGACCCCATCCGCAAAGAACTGCGCAACCTTGAGATTCGTCATGGAGTGATTCACCCTGCAAGACTTCTGGTCACATATGAGGGCAGAACACGCATCTTCAAGACCCCCGAGGAGGCGCAGGAGCTCATCAAGAAGATCCAGGAAGAGACTGGTGGGAGCTAAGCATGAACAGAATATAGGGTAGAATATTTGAGCATTAAACTGATTAGAAGCATATAACAAGATTACAAAATATAGATTGTATTACATATTAAAAAAAAAAAAAGTACAAAATTGCTAAAAAATTTTGGAGTTAAATTGGAAAATTACAGAAGAGAGTTAATGTTACGTTATTAAAAGCAGTAGAGTTAGGGTGATTGGGAGGATGAAGAAGGAGTGGCTTTGGCTGATCCTCGTGGGTGTGGAACGGTCGATGGCTATATCGGGAGACGGAATTTTTCTTTTGCTTTTGGGGGGATTGCCACAAATGTGGGAAGGGGGAATTTGTTTGTGTGTAGTTTGTAGGGTGAATGTTCAACCACTCATTTTTTTGCTTTTCTGTTTGAGCATGTTTACACTGCAAGGTAATCCCAAACTCCCTATTGATCATAAATCAAAGCGTTAATCTTAACTTAACTTCATGGAATTGCAGAGGTCTACAAAATTTAAAAAAACTTAAACAAGTTATGAATAAAATAAAAGACATGGGTTCAAAAATTGTGTTTTTACAAGAAACTCATCTAATAGAGGAAGATGTAAAAAGAATTAGGAGTAGATGGCAAGGAAATGTTTTCACCTCATCATTTTCATCCCGAGCCAGGGGAGTTATGACTCTCATACATAAATCAGTCCCATTTCAAGTGAAAAATGTAATTGGAGACAAATTTGGAAGATATGTAATCATTCAAGGATCTTTGCTATTAGAAAACATAAATTTGGTGAACTTATATGGTCCCAATATAGATGATCAAAAGTTCTTTGCTAATTTATTTCTTATCTTATCATCACTTACAGGGCAACATATAATAGCAGGGGATTTTAATTGTACATTGAATCCCTGTATAGATAGATCAACAGGACTGGACTGTACGCACAATGGATGTAGGATGACTATTAATCATTTTATGAAAGAATTGAAATTGATAGATATATGGAGAGAAATGAAACCACAAGTTAAAGCATACTCTTGTTATTCCAGTACCTACAAGACATTCTCACGTATAGATTATTTTTTGATCTCCACAGAATTAAGGTCCAAGATTCAAAACTGTTTTTATGATAACATCGTGATCTCTGATCATGCACCCTGCTGTCTAATATATGTAGATAAGAAATTGACAAAGGAACCAGGTAGATGGCAATTTCAGCATAAATGGCTTCAGGATGAGGAATTTGTTAAATACATAGAAAAACAGATAGATGAGTTCTTTGACATCAATACTACACAAACATCAGCATGTGTAAAGTGGGAGGCTTTCAAAGCTTTTATTAGGGGACACATTATTAGTTATACAGGTTCAAAATCTAAGAAGACTCGAGAGGAGAGAGTCCAACTGGAACATAAAATAAAAATTCTTCAAGAAAGAGTATATGCAGGAAGAGATCCAAGGTTGGAGAACGAATTACTGATTTTGAGAGCTGAATATGACAAAAAATCAGCGAATAGAGCTGCCTCGAGTCTTCTAAGATTGAAACAATCTTTTTATGAACAAGGTGGAAAATCAGGAAAGTTATTGGCATGGCAGATTAAACAATTAGAATCTAAAACACCAATTACCAGTATTATAAGTAATGGACAGGTAGTTATAGATCCTTTAGAAATTAATAGAGCCTTTAGAGATTACTATGAAAAATTATATGATACCAAAAATGAATCTGACTTAACAAAACTACATGGGTTTTTGAACGAACTATTTATACCGTGTATTCCAAATGAAAATAGGGAGATACTGGAGTCTAAAATTAGTCAAGAAGAAGTTGGACTAGCTATTGATAATATGAAATCAGGAAAAAGTGCAGGACCAGATGGTCTTCCAGTTGACCTTTATAAAAAATTTAAGAATAAATTAACAAAACCTTTTTTGGAAATGGTTTTAGAAGCATTTCAAAATAGTAATTTACCATCATATATGAATAATGCCTTAATTATACTGTTGCCAAAACCAGGTAAGCCCTCTAATAAATGTGAAAATATGAGACCAATAAGCCTATTAAATGCCGACCTTAAGATAATCTGTAAAATTTTAGCAAGACGAATACAAGAAATTTTACCAAATATTATTAATCGAGATCAGAATGGCTTTATAAAGGGAAGACAAGGCTTCCATAATGTAAGAAGACTTTTTAATATTATTTATTCTAATAAAGAAGCACCGGATACAGCTCTCTTATCACTGGATGCCGAAAAAGCCTTTGATAGAGTTGAATGGCCCTTTCTTTTTGAAGTCTTACAAAGGTTTGGACTTGGAAATAATTTCATAAAATGGGTTCAGATAATATATAATAATGCTACTGCAGAAATCCTAACAAATAACAATATTTCAAAATCAATAAAAATCAATAGAGGATGTCGACAAGGCTGTCCACTTTCACCTTTACTGTTTACTATGGCAATTGAACCTTTAGCGATGGCGATACGTCTACAGTCACAAATATATGGAATTAAAGTTGGACCAACAGAACATAAAATCTCCCTGTATGCCGATGACATAATTTTGTTTATGTCGAATCTTAAAAAATCAATTCCGACCTTGTTGAATTTAATAAAGAATTTTGGGGAAATATCAGGATATAAAATAAATAAAACTAAATCTTCAATATTAATGCTAAATGAGACCCAGAGAAATTACCCAGCCCCTGAGGTAAATCAATTCAATGTTGTAAATCAGTTTAAATATTTAGGAATCCAAATTGTGCCTAAGCTAGAATCAATCGCCAGTGTCAATTATGAAGCCTTAATGACAGATATTGATGAGTTACTTCAGAGATGGATGTCACTACCAATGTCGATGATCGGGAGAATTAATATACTTAAAAGTAATATCTTACCTAAAATACTTTATTTATTTCAATACATTCCCTTACCACCACCTTTAGATTTATTCTCAAGAATTAAAAAAAAGTTAGTGGAATTTATATGGAACAACAGGAGGGCTAGATTACGTCTGTCTTTATTATATTTACCATTTGATCGTGGAGGTCTGAAATGTCCAAATTTTATGTTGTATTATTGGTCGGCACAACTGAGGTCTATGACATATTATTTTTCATCAAATGATCTCCCTCACTGGACTGAAATGGAATCATACAATTTGCCTTTACCTCTTCCCATATTCATATACTCAGATTCGGCAAAAAAATTACAAAAACAAGTTAAAAATCCATTTGTAAAGCATATGATCAAAATATGGTGTGAAGCTAAAAACTATTTAAAAGAACCACAGTTATTGTCACAATTTAGTCCAATATGGGGTAATCAATATTTTAAACCAGGGAGAGCGGACGCTGTATTTAAAGTATGGAATTTAAAAGGGATACAAAAGATTCAGGATTTATATTTGCCATGTGCAGAAAACATAATGTCTTTTGAAGAGCTGAGGATCAAATTTAATCTCAATAGAACACATTTTTTTAAATATCTTCAACTTAGAAACTTTATTCGATCAAATCAAAATAAAGCTCTCACTCGACCTATCTATTCATCCTTGGAAAAAATGTTGATGAAAGATAGTAAAAGAAAGGGTATTATTTCAGAGTTTTATAACTCATTGACACTATTTTCAAGTGAAAATTCACTGAAAAGATTAAACTACTGGAAAGAAGATCTGCAAACTGAAATTTCAGAGGAACAATGGGAATTGGCTTGTACAGAAGCTCAAACCAAATCAATAAATGTACGCCTTAAATTGATACATTTCAAATGGTTAATGCGGATGTATGTTACACCGGAGGAGTTAAATAGATATAACAAAAATATACCAGATACATGCACAAAATGCATGGAAAGTAAAGGAACCCTATTTCATTGTGTATGGGAATGTAGATTAATAAGAATGTTTTGGGAAGAGGTGAGGGTAACAATTGAAAAAATAATCTCAAAACAAATCATATTGAATCCTAAACTGTTTTTGTTGGGTCTGTACCCAGAAAAGCATAATTTTAATAAAAGTGAAAGAACATTCATAGACCTCAGTTTGCTTAATGCCAAAAAATGTATTGCACTATTATGGAAAAAGACTCATAGACCAGATGTGACTCAGTGGTTAAGACAGATGTTAACAAACCTTCCATTAGAAAGAATAACATATATACTGAAATCAAAGGAAATTGTGTTTGAGAATATATGGAGACCTTTTATTGATTATGTAAAACATTTAAACATAACTCTTGAAGAAGAAGGTGAATGATGTGTGTGGACCTTGTAAATTCCAAACTGGTGAACATAATACAGTATGTATACTTATGTATTGGATTGTCTAGACTAAACAGAGGAGCATTGTTGAAGATTTGATTTTGTTGGTGGTTGTTGGTGTTTTTTAGTGCATTTTTTTTTTTGTAGTACTTTAGTGTTAGTGTTTGATTGTTTGTATCATGTTTGTTAAAAAAAAAAGGTTCAATAAAGATATTGTGGAAAAAAAAAAAACTTGTTTGCGCAGGCTCAGCCATACAAATTTCTCTCCTACCATTTTGACCGACGTGCGCACTCCTGGGTGAGCCAGAGAATGAATCGAGTCAAAAACGCGGCGGCGCCACGCGGCCGGTACCACAGGACGCGGTCGTCCAGTGGAGACGTCGCAGATTAGGGGGGGCATACCATCTTGCTGCACCCTGTTCTCCAGCCTTAACCCTGTTGGTCCAGACTGGAGCGCGCGCACTTCCGAGTCGCTAGCCTGATCCGCGGCCATGGCTGCATAATCTATCCCTACGCGGACTGGGGCTGCCACGGCGCGCGAGAGGCAGTCTGCCACTACATTAAGTTTACCCGCCACATGTTGAATATCGGTAGTAAACTCTGAGATCGCGGCCAGCTGTCTCTGCTGCCGGCCTGAACACGGTTCTGAAACCTTGGCCATTGCGAAAGTCAGCGGCTTGTGGTCAACGAACGCGGTGAAACGGCATCCTTCCAGCCAGAACTGGAAGTGGCGAATGGCCAAATGGAGAGCTAACAACTCCCTGTCAAACGCGCTGTATTTACGTTCACGATCGCACAAAGTCCTGCTGAAAAAGGCGAGCGGCTGCCAAGCCCCGGCTACACGCTGCTCCACGACCGCCCCTATAGCCACATCAGACGCGTCAGTAGTGAGCGCTATGCGTGCCGTTGGGTCCGGTTGCGCCAACAACGCAGCATTGGCCAGGGCTGCCTTGACTTCCGAGAACGCTCGCTCTCGCTCTGGGGACCATTCGATTTTATTCGCGGGTTTTTGTTTTTTGAGCGCGGCGTACAATGGTTGCATGAGCTGCGCTGCGTGGGGGAGGAAACGATTATAAAAATTCACCATTCCCAAAAACTTCTGTAACGCCCTGACCGTTTGTGGCTGGGGAAAATTTGTTACCGCGCGCACTTTGTCAGGTGGCGGAACCGCTCCTTCTGGAGAGACGTGATGCCCCAAAAAATCAATCTGCGCCACCCCGAACTGACACTTCGCTGGGTTGATTATTAAACCGTGCTCTCCCAACCTCTGGAAAACTGCCGTGAGGTGGTTTTCGTGTTCGTCTTTGGACGCGCTGGCTACTAAGATGTCGTCCAGGTAGACGAATACGAAAGGGAGATCGCGCAACACCGCGTCCATCATGCGTTGGAACGTCTGCGCAGCGCCTTTAAGCCCAAATGGCATGCGCAAAAACTCGAATAGACCAAACGGAGTTATTACCGCTGTTTTGGGTATGTCCTCAGCGCGCACTGGGACTTGGTGGAAACCGCGGACCAAGTCTATCTTAGAAAAAACGAGCGCTCCCGCCAAATGAACGGAAAAATCTTGGATATGGGGGATTGGGTAGCGGTCGTGCGCTGTGGCGTTGTTCAACCTGCGGAAATCTCCGCAAGGTCGCCACGAGCCGTCAGCTTTCTGGACCATGTGAAGCGGGGAAGCCCATGGGCTGTTAGAACGCCTGATGATGCCCAACCTTTCCAGGTTGGTGAACTCCTCGCGCGCTATGGTCAGTTTAGCTGCATCCAAGCGCCGAGCTTTTGCAAAAACGGGCGGGCCGGTGGTAGTAATAAAATGTTCCACCCCGTGTTTAGCGACGGCTGCTGAAAATGTGGGGACCGTGAGTGCTGGGAACTGAGTGAGCAGTGTGTGGAACTTACCGCTTGCAGCTGTGACGTTGGCTTGTGCTGTTGGTGGGGCCACTCGGGCCGTACAGGGAATAGAATCAAAAGAAAGTGCATTAACCAGGCGCCTGTTAGCGAGATCAACCAACAAACCATGTGAGCACAGAAAATCAGCCCCCAACATATTGAAATTCACTATTGCTATGACAAAAGTCCACTCGAATGTGCGGCCGTGTAAAGACAGAAGCAGAGTCCTCTCACCAAAGGTCTCAATCTCTGAGCCGTTCGCTGCTGCCACCCCGGGACCTCTGGAAACTGTCAGCGGAGGAAGGTGTGATGAAACTCAACTGGGAGCCTGTGTCCACGAGGAAATGCCTCCCCGAGCGTGCATTCTTCAAGTAGAGCAGCTTGTTCTCCTCCCCGAGGGTCGCAGCTGCTACCGACCCCCGGTCTTGGCGTTTCCCGAGCGCTTGAATTGGCACGGTGGTATACAGTGGGGCAAAAAAGTATTTAGTCAGCCACCAATTGTGCACGTTCTCCCACTTAAAAGACGAGAGAGGTCTCCAATTTTCATCATAGGTATACCTCAACTATGAGAGACAAAATGAGAAAAAAAAATGCAGAAAATCACATTGTCTGATTTTTAAAAAAATTATTTACAAATTATGGTGGAAAATAAGTATTTGGTCACCTACAAACAAGCAAGATTTCTGGCTTTCACAGACCTGTAACTTCTTTAAGAGGCTCCTCTGTCCTCCACTCGTTACCTGTATTAATGGCACCTGTTTGAACTCGTTATCAGTAGAAAAGACACCTGTCCACAACCTCAAACAGTCAGACTCCAAACTCCACTATGGCCAAGACCAAAGAGCTGTCAAAGGACACCAGAAACAAAATTGTAGACCTGCACCAGGCTGGGAAGACTGAATCTGCAATAGGTAAGCAGCTTGGTGTGAAGAAATCAACTGTGGGAGCAATTATTAGAAAATGGAAGACATACAAGACCACTGATAATCTCCCTCGATCTGGGGCTCCACGCAAGATCTCACCCCGTGGGGTCAAAATGATCATGAGAACGGTGAGCAAAAATCCCAGAACCACATGGGGGGACCTAGTGAATGACCTGCAGAGAGCTGGGACCAAAGTAACAAAGGCTACCATCAGTAACACACTACGCCGCCAGGGACTCAAATCCTACAGTGCCAGACGTGTCCCCCTGCTTAAGCCAGTACATGTCTAGGCCCATCTGAAGTTTGCTAGAGAGCATATGGATGATCCAGAAGAGGATTGGGAGAATGTCATGTGGTCAGATGAAACCAAAATAGAACTTTTTGGTAAAAACTCAATTTGTCGTGTTTGGAGGAGAAAGAATGCTGAGTTGCATCCAAAGAACACCATACCTACTGTGAAGCATGGGGGTGGAAACATCATGCTTTGGGGCTGTTTTTCTGCAAAGGGACCAGGACGACTGATCCGTGTAAAGGAAAGAATGAATGGGGCCATGTATCGTGAGATTTTGAGTGAAAACCTCCTTCCACCAGCAAGGGCATTGAAGATGAAACGTGGCTGGGTCTTTCAGCATGACAATAATCCCAAACACACCGCCCGGGCAACGAAGGAGTGGCTTCGTAAGAAGCATTTCAAGGTCCTGGAGTGGCCTAACCAGTCTCCAGATCTCAACCCCATAGAAAATCTTTGGAGGAAGTTGAAAGTCCGTGTTGCCCAGCGACAGCCCCAAAACATCACTGCTCTAGAGGAGATCTGCATGGAGGAATGGGCCAAAATACCAGCAACAGTGTGTGAAAACCTTGTGAAGACTTACAGAAAACGTTTGAACTCTGTCATTGCCAACAAAGGGTATATAACAAAGTATTGAGATGAACTTTTGTTATTGACCAAATACTTATTTTACCGAGGAATTTACCAATTAATTCATTAAAAATCCTTCAATATGATTTTCTGGATTTTTTTTTCTCATTTTGTCTCTCATAGTTGAGGTATACCTATGATGAAAATTGGAGACCTCTCTCATCTTTTAAGTGGGAGAATTTGCACAATTGGTGGCTGACTAAATACTTTTTTGCCCCACTGTACATTTGCGTGCCTTCTCTGCAAAGCGGCGATGGTAGAAACAGAGGGTGTCTCCTCCGCGATCCTTGGCCCCCGCCGCCGCCATCGTCGGTGATTCTGCTACCGCCGTCTCTGGCCCCCCGCCATCTCCGGCCACCGCGCCGAACTCCGTCGCTGCTGCGGTGGCCGCGCGCTGTTTGCTGGCGTTGAGAATCCGATGCGCCTCCTGGGTCAGCGCGCGGAAGTCCCGCTGGGCCAACAATGGCCAACTGGCCAGGGCCGCTCTCGTGGCTGACGGTAGGGTCCTGAGGAAAATGTGGGTGAAGATGAAGTCGTCGTCGTCTGAGCCCCTCAACCTCAGCATGTTCTCCATCAGGTCAATGGGCATGCCATCTCCCAAGTCGTTCAGAGCCAGGAGCCTCTCCGCTCTCTCCTCGACTGAGAGAGTGAAACGCTGGATGAGCGCAGCCTTCAACCCGCCGTATTTGTCGTTGGCCGGTGGCCGCTCCAATAGGCTCTCCACATGCCGAGCCGTGCGGTTGTCGAGCTTTGCAATCACATGGTAGAACTTTGTGTCATCTACCGTTATCCCCCGGAGGGTGAACTGTGCTCCGACCAAGTGGAACCAGGAGCGCGGGTTGTCCTGCCAAAAGTCCGGTAGCTGGACCGTAACGGCATACGCTTGACTGGGGGCTCCCGATGAGTCTGGCTCCGGGGAATTCTCTACGTGTTGCATGCTACATCTTAGGGTCACCAGTGTGGAAATGTGAAAATGACGAGGCAGAGTTTATCTCACAAGTCAGGTTTATTCACATCTTCCAACATCAGCAAAGCAGAAAGAAAAAAAACACAGAAGCATTCGTCCTTTATATACCAGGACTCTCCCAGTTCACAGTCACATTGCATTTCAATCACAAGTAACAATACATCTACTCTTTGATCTTATAACATCCTTTTCATAGTCTTCGGCACACCCGGAAATCCCCCAGGGCCGTCTCTTGCATACCAAAGGCTAAACTTTCACATCCTCCTGTTATCTCCAAGGAGACTCAGTTCTTTGTTCTAATCTGAGATGTGAGGCCTAAAGTGATACATATGTGTCCCACACTACAAAAATAAGATACTGTATTCATTGTTCAAACTGACAAACTTTACTGTTTTTTTTTGCAAATATTCATTCATTTTGAATTTGATGTCTGCAACACATTCCAAAAAAAAAGTGGGACAGGGGCAAGATAAGACTGGGAAAGTTGAGGAAAGCTGAAAAAAGACCTCTATGAAACATTCCACAGGTGCACAGGTTAATTGGAAGCAGGTGATTGTCATGCCTGGGTATAGAGGGAGCATCCACAAAAGGCTCAGTTGATCACAAGGATGGGGTGAGGTTCACCACTTTGTGAACAACTGCGTGGGCAAATAGTCCAGCAGTTTAAGAATAATGTTTCTCAATGTACAACTGTAAAAAATTTAGGGATTTCATCATCTGCAGCAAATAGTATCATTCAAAGATGGACTGGCGATCTGTCCAGGGTGTACCCTGCCTCTCACCCAAAGATGCCGAGATAGGCTCCAGTCCCCCCGCAACCCAAAAAGGATTAAGCCGTAGAAGATGGATGGATGAATGGATGGATGGATAGATTCAGAGAATCTGGAGAAATTTCTACAAGGCAGAAAACCAACACTAAATGCCCGTGACCTTCAATCCCTCAGGCGGCACTGCATTAAAAACAGACATCATTCTGCAAAGGATATCACCACATGGGCTCAGGAACACTTCAGAAAACCACCGTCAGTTCACACAGTTCGTCGCTACATCTACAAGTGCAATTTAAAACTCTACCATGCAAAGTGAAAGCCTCATATCAACAACACCCAGAAACACCGCTGGTTGCTCTGGGCCCTAGCTCATCTGAGTAAAAAAGTGTGCTGTGGTCTGACGAGTCCACATTTCAAAATGTCTCTGGAAATCATGGACATTGTGTCCTCCATACTAAAGAGGAAAAGGACTATTCAGATTGCTACCAGTGCAAAGTTCAAAAGTCAGCATCTGTGATGGTATGGGGGTGTGTTAGTGCCCATGGCATGGGTAGCCTGCACATCTGTGAAGGCACCATTAATGCTGAACAGTACATGCACGTTTTGGAGCAACATATGTTGCCATCCAAACAATGTCTTTTTCAGGGATGTCCCTGCTTATTTCAGCAAGACAATGCCAAGCCACATTCTGCATATACTACAACAATGTGGCTTTGCAGTAAAACAGTGTGGGTACTAGAGTGGCCTGCCTGCTGTCCAGACCTGTCTCCCATTGAAAATGTATTGCACATTATGAAGCACAAAATCACAATGGAGACCCGGACTGTTGAGCAAATGAAGTCATACATCAAGCAATGGGATGGGAATGGGAAAGAATTCCATCTACAAAGTTTCAACATTTAGTGCCCGCAGTTCTTAAACAATTAAGTGCTGTTAAAAGGAATGGTGATGTCAGGCCTAACTCTGGCAGACAAGGAATAATGGACTCTTAAATGCAGGCATCCTTCAGTTGAACATGATTTATTAATAAACACAAAGACAGCACGGGGACTGTGAAAACCAAAACTAGCCACAAAGGCAGCGTAACTCAGGAAGCACGATGGTAATCCAAAAATGTGAAATACACTAATAAAGGAAACTAATAATTACTAACACAAGACAGCTGAGTACAATAACCAAACCAAAAATGAAACAGAAGATCAAAACGGTAAGCAAGAAATGGGAAACTAACAGAGATACCAACCAGGAAATACTTCAAAATAAGAGCAAACATAGGAACTACAAACAGACCAGGAATGATATCAAAACATTAAATAATCAAGGACTGGGAGAATACTAGTGATGGCAAAATAATAATGACAAAATAATTCCAAAAACAACAGAGAGCATGGACATGGTCATGATCATGTCCAGATCATAACATAACAGATGATGTAACACAGTGGTAAACATGTCCCTGTCCCAGCTTTTTTGAAATGTGTTGCAGAAATCAAATTCAAAATGACTGAATGGTTGAAAAAAAAAAAAAATAAAGTTTCAGTTTGGACATTAAACCGGTAAACATTTACCGAAGTGGTGGCTCAGTTGGTACAGTATCTGCCCCACACCTGGGAGGCAGGGGTTCAAATCCCGGCCGGGTCATTCCAAAGACCATATAAAAACGGAACTTCCTGCCGTCCAGCTTGGTGCTCAGCAATAATGGAATGGAGGAGGGAAATCTGTGGCGGCGCCTTGCATGGCAGCGACCCCTCTGATTCTATACAGTATATGGGTGGGTGTGTGATTAACACTGTAGATAAGAGAAACACAATTTCATTCTACTGTACATGATTGGCTGTATGGATTGAATGACAATAAAGGGTGATTTAAATATCTTGTCTTTGTAGTGTCATCATCATCATCATAGCAGTCTGTTGTTAGTGTATTCAATTGAATATCGGTTTAAAAGGATTTGCAAATCATTGTATTCTGTTTTTATTTATGTTTTACACAATGTCCCATTGTCACTGGAATTGGGGTTGCACTTTTTTCCTTGAAAATTTGACTTCTCATAAATTTAACTATTTTATCCCATAATTTTACAATTTTTCCCCATAAATTTTTCTCTTTTTCTCATAAATTTACTACTTTTTTCTTGGGCAGCACAGTGGTACAGTGGTTAGCACTGCTGCCTAACAGCAAGAATGTTCCAGGTTCAAATCCCCAGGTTGGCAGGGGTGGGAACCTTTCTGTGTGGAGTTTGCATGCTCTCCCTGTGCTGCGTGGGTTTACTCCAGGAGTTCAGGTTTCCTCCCATAATCCAAAAACATGCATTTTAGGTTAATTGGTCATTCTAAATTGTCCCTAGATATCTGTCTCCAATAGGCCCTTAGAATAGAGGGTTGGTACTAGTGAAGCACTTTTGAGTGGTGTTTGAGACTAGAAAAAGTGCTATATAAGTTGTAAATTTAGGACTTTTTTGTTTTAACCCCTTAAAGCCTAAAAATATTAGCAATTATACACAAAAATAATTTTGTGTTTTTGCTGTCAAGCAGACACCAAATTAAATGGAAACTGTTAATGTGAATATAGCACATACAATAGATATAAATTCAGCTATGATGCAAAATAGCGACATTAGGCGTAACTGAGCATGACTGTAAATAAACAAAATTTCCAGTCTCAGGTATGTAGATTATTTTATTGAACCTGCTACTGCTGAAAACAAGGCTTTGAAATTCAATAATAACATGTTTATGAACAATCATCGCCGTTCCATCATCACAGTCACAAAAAAGTCACATGAGGAGAGACGGTGTTGCTCGTGGGCATGGGTGGAATACGCATCAAGCCATCATTAGTGGAACACATACACCACCTCGGCTGCTTCCACACAGGCAGCTGTCTGAGGCAAATTTGCAACAGCTGTCCTTTCAGTGATTATATGTTATCGTTTTTAGATTTCAGATTACAGATCAGGATATTGTCAATTTTTGTTAGATGAGGAAGAAGCAGCAGAAAATGTAGGAACGAAGGTGTTTTTATTCAGGTCAAAGTGCAGATTAAGGGAGTCAGAACAACGATCGAAACCACACACACGCATCACGCTGCGTTTTACTTAGAAATCCTCCAAATTGAGCTTGTGTTCTCTCCGAAGTGACTCAGTTGTGAAACCAACAGTTCTCGAAAACAAACGGGCAGCCTGATATTAAATCTACTTCCTGTTAACCTGGGTTTAAGGCCTCACAGACAGCAACAGCTCTGTTTACAAAGGAACTAATAAAGTTTGTCAGGGGCAGAGTTGCAGATCATGTGTCCTGTGTGGAATCTTAGAAAGCACATAGATGAAAAATAAAAATACACCAAGTCATTTTAACGTCTAGATCGTTAATCATCCCATCCCCTAGGTTTTTCTGAATATGCTGAAGTGGTCTGTGAAACTGTCTTCTATAAATTAAATAGCAAAAATATTTAGTGATATCATGAAAATTCTCAGAAATATTGTGATGTTAAGGGAATACCAACTATCATACATTGTACCCAGGATAAAGTAAAAGTACAGTCTGTATAGTACAGATTCATCCCAAAAATACATGGTGGAATTAGTGTATTTATCTGATGTTAATTAAGGCAATGATGATGAGGAGAAAATGATCTGAGTAGTGACTATTAATGAGTCCACTATAACTGTTTTTATCTGTATATAAAGTAGTGAAAGAGTGAATGACTGCTAATGGATCATCTCTATATCCAGGCCTAGAGATGGATTCTAGGTTTAGAATTAATAACCTGGCCGAGCTACAGTCTAATGAGCAGCGTCTGAAGTGGACGACAGAGAAGGAATGGAAACTGTGTTTGGGACAGAGGAACGAGTCTGTCTGTGAACATCTCAGTGTCCGGGGGAATAAATCCCAGCACCTCCTGTCCAAACCGCTGCTCACCGCTGCGGGGGTGGGGGGTGGGGGGCAGATGTTGAACTACAGACGTCTGCACTAACAATAACACGACCTGAGCTGCCGCAGATTCTCCGTGGTTCAGTTCAGCTTGGTTGTAATTACCGACTCCCGACCTCTGACCACATAAACACTCGTGCACCCTCTTAAAGACAAAGTAAAACAACGATGCTGCGGCGTGACGCAGTCCTGACTTTGTGTTTACAGAGCTGTTACCATCAGACATCTGTGCTGCCGGCGGTCCGCTGTCACGGCCCCCAGACGGGCTGCCAGAGAGGACGGCTCCAAAATAACACACACACACACACACGCAGTGGGAGGCCCAGCAGCACCAAACTGCCTTTCCTCCTGGTGCTAACGCTCCCCTCTGCGAGCCATACTGAACAGTGTAAGGAGGTTTGTTTGGAGGCGAAAAAGCAAACTCTGTAGACGACGTGTGTGTCATCTACTCATTCAGCAGCCAAGCATCACGCAAAGGCCAACCAGGGTCGCTGTTCAGTCATGTGAACCACAGTATAACAATTAATAAAAACAAATAACCAATTAGCAGAGGAAACTGGACTCGCATAAACGCAGTGTTAAATACTCACGTCCATGTTAGTCACCACAATAATTACTTGAGTAAAAGTACAAAAGCATCGGCTTAAAAACGGTTCCTTGTTCAGAGACTAATGCCTTCAGTCTGGCTAATCGGTGAGTTTGGTTTCTCTTTTTACTATTTTAAATTTCTGACTTTCTCATATTTTTTTTTTAATATAAATTTAGGACATGTTTTCCTGTAAAATTTCTGTCCAAGTTGTGAAGCTTTTTTCATAAATTTATGACATTTTTCTCCTAAATTTTGTGTCATTTTTCTCTTAAATTTGTCTCCTCCCCCCATAAATTCACAACTTTTTAAAATTAATTTTGCCA
Source organism: Pholidichthys leucotaenia (assembly GCA_020510985.1). Lineage (NCBI taxonomy): Eukaryota > Metazoa > Chordata > Actinopteri > Cichliformes > Pholidichthyidae > Pholidichthys > Pholidichthys leucotaenia. Next base: position 292,099,171 of record CM035847.1, read on the forward strand.
CTTTTTTCTAATAAACCTGGTTTTGTTCTATATATAATTTAAAAGCAAAAACTAAAATCTAAGATGACGTACTTTAAATCAAGGCAATCACGTCTTTTTGAAGACAAAATATTTCTTCTTCACAATCAGCTTTTACATAACAGCAGATGAACATAAATTTTGTTGTAATCTTGATAAATCAGTTTCTTGTTCTGTTGGCAGATAATTGTTGCTTAAATTCAAATTTTCAGACAAAATTTGTAGTTTACTCAAGCATTTTCTGCTTTTTTCTTGTAAATTTATGATTTGTGTGCGATTTCTCACCTAAATTTGTCACTCTTTCCCCCCCTAATTTTTGACTTTTTTTTTTCTCCTAAATTTTCTACAGCTTTCTATAAATTTGCAACTTTTTTCTCAAATTTTCCTGACATTTTGTGAAGGATTTCTGTTAAATCTGTGATTTTTGTCCCCCTCAAAAATTCACAACTTTTCCTCAAAAGTAGACTGCTTTTTTTTTTTTTTTAAATAAATTTGCCACTTTCTGTGATAAATTAGTGATTTTTATGCATACAAATTGTATAACTTTTTAAGTTAAATTAAATATCTTACATCAAGGCTACATTTGCTTGCAAGTTTACAAAAGGGGTAAACAAGAGCACTGCATTGTTTTCACTGAAGATCCCAATATGTCACTGAAGAAGAGCAGGTTTCAACGTTTCCATAATTACTGGGGCAGACAAATTATGATAAACCTACCATCTGTGAATATACAACAAAAATAGTTTGACAACATCTGGATTTCAACAAATCAAGTTATGGGGCAAAATTAGTAATGGAGGTAAAATTATAACACTGTAAGTCAGGGGCTGTAACTCCTGCAAAAATCATCCAATCAGAGCCAAAATGCAATATGTACATCATCAGTGTATATCAAATCCTGGCACCAAGTTTCGAAACATTTGGAACAAAACTGTAGGAGGACTTGATTTCACAAAACGGGTATCGTTTGTGGGCCAGGCGAACATCACCATAACATGACCCACCTTTGGTCGTTGACTGGCGGGGGGTAAAAAGTCAGAAATTTACGATACAAGGGGAAAACGTAAACATACAAGGCTGGGAAGTTTAGAAATTTATGAGACTAGGGAAAAAGTTGTAAACTTGCATGACTTGAAGAAGAAAGCCGCACATTTCAGAGATTGGGGAAAACATCAGGAATTTATGAGACTTGGTGGGGGGGGGTTTGCAAATTACTGAGACGGAGTAAAAAGAAGGACTGGGTGATAAAATGAATTAAAACCAAATCCGACCATCGTGACATAGAACATAATAATAATAATAATGCATCAGATTTATATACAGCGCTTTTTTTTAGCCACGCAAAGATGCTTTACAATGGATACATTACCCATTCACTCCACACTGATAGTGGCAAGCTACCCTGGGACAGACTGACAGAAATATGGCTGCCAATCTGCGCCAACGGCCTCTCCGACCACTACCGAACAATAACAATAATCTTGCTCGTGCTGGTTATTTCGGTTCTTCCCTTCTTCCTGTTCTGTGAACGTGTATACGACAGCTTTCATGTACTGAGCCCTTTAAGACACGTTGTGTGACTCCGCAACCCGGTAGCAGCAGCAGCACCGGCAGCGCTGTCTGGAAGCAGCAAAACACTTAAGAAAAAACAAGATGGCTTATACTGCAAATGCTGTGTCCATCCACACAGTATGAGACGAGAGACCCCGTTTCATCTGGGGATGCTGGGAGAGGCTGGCTGTAGTGTGCCGAGGACGGGTCCTGTTGGCCTCTCACAGCTGTCCCTGTTATCAACCATTTTGCAGTGGGGGTGGACAAGCTAAGCCTGTATTTAAGAACCCAGTTGGAGATTCGTAGTTGCTGTGAGGTGATGGCGTGGTCCTGGCTGTGTGAAGAGCTCCCCTGGAGCAGGTGGCTGGCCACTGGCATGAGGCACGTGGCCCACAGGCCCTCAACAGGTGGGTGTGGACACCGGCTTCCACAACAGACAGCGTTTAGCTTGGTTGTATGTGTGTGGGGTGACAATGATCCTATTCTTTATTATCCATTCATCTTCTACCGCTTTTCCGGAGGTCTGGGTCGCAGAGGCAGCAGTTCAAGCAGAGAAGCCCAGACTTTCCTCTCCCCAGCCACCTGCTCCAGCTCTTCAGAGAGGACACCAAGGCCTTCCCAGACCAGCTGAGAGACATAGTCTCTTCACCGAGTCCTGAGTCTGCCCCAGGGTCTCCTCCCAGTGGGACATGCCCGAAACACCTCAAGTGGGAGGTGTCCAGGAGGCATCCTGATCAGATGCCCATACCACCTCAACTGGCTCCTTTCAATGTGGAGGAGCAGCGGTTCTACTCTGAGCCTCTCTCAGATGACTGAGCTCCTCACCCCATCTCTACGGGTGAGTCCAGCAATCCTACAAAGGAAGCTCTATTTCAGCTGCTTGTATCCGTAATCTCATTCTTTCGGCCATTATCCAAAGCTCATGACCATAGGTGAGGGTAGGAACGCAGACTGACCGGTAAATCGACAGCTTTGCCTTAGAACTTATTCTTTATTATATTATGTTCATTTATTGTTGAATTGCTACAGTGTTATATTCATTGGTGCCACGCTCTTGTGGCTTAATTAAGAGCCTTGTCACTATAAGGGAGAAGAAAGTAGAGAGAACAAAAACTAAAAAAAGAAACTGACTTGAAAGCTTCAAATAACAGTGATGCTGATTTCAGTCCTAGTAAAAAGTCACAAATTTAACAGACATGGAAGTTCAGAAATTTACGAGACTGAAGGGAAGAGTCGCAAATTTATTAAGGGGTCAAAGAAAATATTCTGGAGAGCCAGACTGCTAAAAAATCCACAAGGCGGATTTTAGACTGACTCAGATTTATGGGGCTGTGTTCTGGGAGCGCAGCTTCCATTTCATCAACAGTGCTTCAAAAACCAACACTCTAAAACAAACCAGGCACAGCATCATTATAATTATTATTGCTATTATTATTATTAAAATAATCACAGAACAATCACAAAAAATAGAGATGTTAACTCCAAAACTCAGACACATCTCTGTGTTCACTGTACTTACACGACAAAACAAAAAAAAAGAACAAAAATCAGGAAATAAAAAAGAAAATTCATCTGATACCACGGCTCCAGTGTTTACCTTTTCACTTAGTGTACGCTTCTTCTTTACGTTAAAAATCTAGTGTTTTTTTCATATAAGGCTACAAAATACAGCCATTTGTGAGTGAAAAAATACCCTCTCTCAGTAGTAATCTCCAGGTGTGAGAGGAGTCTTTGTAGTGGAAAGAAAACTACACAGATTGTCCCAAAGTGAGATTAAAAAGTCTCTAAAATCAGCCAGTAAGGGGGTTCTTGGCTCCTTCAAAGCATCCGACTGGTGTGCAAAAACTCCACCCCATCGTCACTCCTGAAATCCACTTCACGTCCAAATGGAAAAATAATAAAATAATAAAAAGTTGGTCGTGTTTCCAGGCAAGTCGTGGCTCCTCTTGAAGCTTAAAAACCACCGTCAGAAACAGTGTTGGCAACATTTTTTTTTTTACACTCTCACCACAGTTCAGTGACTCATGGAGGATGAAGAGAATACTCCTGCACACTCCGGATGTTTTCATTTTTTTTTTTTTTTTTTGTGTTTCCAGCTGAGGTCCTTTGACCCGGCGTGCGCAGGAGTATTCTGGAACACCTGAACCTTCATGCCGTCTTCACAAGACAGATTTATCATCTCATCCGGTTCTGACGCATCAGAGGGACGATGCAGGACGGTGGGCCCGCCTTGGTGAGGAACTGGTGCTTGAGGAGCTCGCTGGCCGTGGCCCTCTGAGCCGGGTCCCGCACCAGCATCCGGTCCAGGAAGCCTTTGAGCAGAGGAGACACCTGAAGAGGAGAAGAATTAAGAGCTGGTCATTGTTTTACCAAGGGTCAGTCTGCCTGCCGCTTTAGTAGCGAAAGGGCGACAGATTAGGCCACCTAGCATTAGCATTGTACAGCAGGGACCGGTCACATGCTATCAACCACTCACACCCCTGCCCACAATAATGCTTTTGGTGCATTCCTATTCTTTCAGTGGTTTGAAGTCAGCTGATGTCACAGACTTCCTGTCAGAGTTTTTAGCAACACTGAAACCAAGATGGATGCTCCCAGAAAAGCTAGCTCCTACCTAGTGCTAGCGACTGCAGAATGTTAACATATACAGAATCAATCTGAGGAATGTCTTTTAAAATATAGTGAGTAAGAAATAAAGTGTCAGAGGTGCTTTTATTTTCCATGTGTACATATATCATTTTGACTGGATTAGACAGTCCTTCTGAACCAATGCTGGGGGGATTCTGACTTTAGGAACACCACAATATGATCTTCGGTTACAATACAACACTACCAAAGCAACACAAAATCAGACTTAATGGCCTGGAAGTACTTGTTGGGCACACCCTAATCACTGTTGTTATGAGGTTTAGGAACACACTATTTATTCTGGCTTTTACATGATAGCATCCCGCCATTAGCTATGTTAACTCAGTCTGTCTTTGACATCCAGAGCTAACAGCTAACCAGCTAACATTAGATTCAAAATGGCACTACCCCCGCCTCAACCAAACTTGATGAATACGCATGGGTTGGGTGACCAGGGGCTCATTTAAAGAAACATGCACTGAAATGAGTCATTCTGAGTAAGTCTGATAAAATGGGTGGGAAATGGTGCTGAAATAATTAAAGCCTGATGCATTTTGACAAAAGCACATCACAGACATTTCAGTAAGACCTCTGGGCACTGTGTCAACATGCGGAAAAAGGGACTTCCGGTTATGGCGGCCACGTAGGAAGATGCGTTTCACACTGCTCTGCTCCTAAAAATAAAAAGTAGGCTAAAACTCTCTCAATTGGAACAAAAACCTATCCCAGCGTTTAGGCGCGGATATGGTAAAGACCAAGGCTGGGATATTAGGCGGAGGAAAAAGTGATTCGTCAAAACAATCCAAGCTAACAGACTTCCACGCTCGTGACGAAGCAGGAAAATCTCCAAAGACAATGGTGGAGGAGACAGCTGGCGGCGGAGCGGTGACTGCTGAGGAGGGCACGAGTGTGGTACTTGCTGCCATCAGCTCCATGAGAGCAGACTTTTCGTCTAAATTTGATGGGATTATAGCAGCGATATAAGGAATGAGAAAAGAAATAAGCGACTGTATGGTGCGAGTATCACAGGTGGAGCTCCGAATCTCAAGCACTGAAGATGACGTCACCAGCCTACAATTAAAGGTGCAAACACTGGAATTAAAAAATAAACGTCTGGAAGATAGTGTCCTGGACTTAGAATCCCGGTCACGACCGAATAATTTGAGGCTGGTGGGCCTCCCGGAGGGAGCGGAGGGACGGGATACATGTTCCTTTTTGGAAAAGTGGATTCCAGAGGCGCTGGACAACGCGGATCTGCAGTCATCGGTCGTCTTAGCGCATGCTCACCGAATTGGCCCGCCGAGAGATAATAAGACACCACCGAGGACGCTGATTATGAAGTTCCTCAGCTACAGAGACAAGATGACGGTCACCAACGCGGCGCGAGCTAAAAGAGAAATTAAATACCAGGATCATCAGGTGCGGTTCTACCCAGATTTGGCCACAGGAATTCAACAATTAAGGAAACAGTTTGACCCCGCCCGTAAAGAGCTGCGCAACCTCGGGATTCGTCACGGAGTGATTCATCCGGCAAGACTGCTGGTCACATATAAAGGAAGAACCCATATCTTCAAGACCCCTCAGGAGGCGCAGGAGCTTATCAAGCAGTTCCAAGAAGAGACTGGTGGGAGCTAAGCATGAAGCATGAACAAGATATAAAGGTAGAATATTTAAGCATTTGCACAGGCATCTGATTGATCTGAAACATATAGCATGTCTACAAAATATAGATTGTATTATATATATAAAAAAAAGCTATGATGTACAAAGTTGCTATAAAATTTTGGAGTTATGTTGGAAAAACTACAGAAGAGAGTTAATGTCATGTCATTAAAAAGTAGTAGAGTCAGGGTGATTGAGAAAAGAAAGAGAGTGGTTTTGACTGATCCTCGCAGGTGTGGAACAGTCAGTAGCTATAACGGGAGACAGAATTTTTTTTTTGATTTTGGGGGGATTACCACGAATGTGGGGAAAGGGAATTTGTTTTTGTGTAGTTTGTGGGATGAATGTTCAACCATCCATGTTTTTGCTTCTCTGTATGAGCATGTTTATATTGCAAGGTAATCTCAAACTCCTTATTGATCATAGACCAAAGCGTTAATCTTAATTTAACTTCATAGAATTGCAGAGGTCTACAAAATCTAAAAAAACTTAAACAAGTTATGAATAAAATAAAAGACATAGGTTCAAAAATTGTGTTTTTACAAGAAACTCATCTAATAGAGGAGGATGTAAAAAGAATTAGGAGAAGATGGCAGGGAAATGTGTTCACCTCATCATTTTCATCCCGAGCCAGGGGAGTTATGACTCTCATACATAAAACAGTCCCATTTCAAGTGAAAAATGTAATTGGAGACAAATTAGGAAGATACAGTGGGGCAAAGAAGTATTTAGTCAGCCACCAATTGTGCAAGTTCTCCCACTTAAAAGATGAGAGAGGTCTCCAATTTTCATCATAGGTATACCTCAACTATGAGAGACAAAATAAGAAAAAAAAAAATCCAAAAAATCACATTGAAGGATTTTTAATGAATTAATTGGTAAATTCCTCGGTAAAATAAGTATTTGGTCAATAACATAAGTTCATCTCAATACTTTGTTATACACCCTTTGTTGGCAATGACAGAGGTCAAACGTTTTCAGTTTTCACAAGGTTTTCACACACTGTTGCTGGTATTTTGGCCCATTCCTCCACGCAGATCTCCTCTAGAGCAGTGATGTTTTGGGGCTGTCGCTGGGCAACACAGACTTTCAACTCCCTCCAAAGATTTTCTATGGGGTTGAGATCTGGAGATTGGCTAGGCCACTCCAGGACCTTGAAATGCTTCTTACGAAGCCACTCCTTCGTTGCCCGGGCGGTGTGTTTGGGATTATTGTCATGCTGAAAGACCCAGCCACGTTTCATCTTCAATGCCCTTGCTGGTGGAAGGAGGTTTTCACTCAAAATCTCACGATACATGGCCCCATTCATTCTTTCCTTTACACGGATCAGTCGTCCTGGTCCCTTTGCAGAAAAACAGCCCCAAAGTATGATGTTTCCACTCCCATGCTTCACAGTAGGTATGGTGTTCTTTCTCCTCCAAACACGACAAGTTGAGTTTTTAATAAAAAGTTCTATTTTGGGTTCATCTGACCATATGACATTCTCCCAGTCCTCTTCTGGATCATCCAAATGCTCTCTAGCAAACTTCAGACCGGTCTGGACATGTACTGGCTAAAGCAGGGGGACACGTCTGGCACTGCAGGATTTGAGTCCCTGGCGGCGTAGTGTGTTTCTGATGTAGCCTTTGTTACTTTGGTCCCAGCTCTCTGCAGGTCATTCACTAGGTCCCCTCATGTGGTTCTGGGATTTTTGCTCACCGTTCTCGTGATCATTTTGACCCCACGGGGAGAGACCTTGCGTGGAGCCCCAGATTGAGGGAGATTATCAGTGGTCTTGTATGTCTTCCATTTTCTAATAATTGCTCCCACAGTTGATTTCTTCACACCAAGCTGCTTACCTATTGCAGATTCAGTCTTCCCAGCCTGGTGCAGGTCTACAATTTTGTTTCTGGTGTCCTTTGACGGCTCTTTGGTCTTGGCCATAGTGGAGTTTGGAGTCTGACTGTTTGAGGTTGTGGACAGGTGTCTTTTCTACTGATAATGAGTTCAAACAGGTGCCATTAATACAGGTAACGAGTGGAGGACAGAGGAGCCTCTTAAAGAAGAAGTTACAGGTCTGTGAGAGCCAGAAATCTTGCTTGTTTGTAGGTGACAAAATACTTATTTTACTGAGGAATTTACCAATTAATTCATTAAAAATCCTTCAATGTGATTTTCTGGATTTTTTTTCTCATTTTGTCTCTCATAGCTGAGGTATACCTATGATGAAAATTGGAGACCTCTCTCATCTTTTAAGTGGGAGAACTTGCACAATTGGTGGCTGACTAAATACTTTTTTGTCCCACTGTATCTAATCCTCCAAGGATCTTTGTTATTAGAAAATATAAATCTGGTGAACTTATACGGTCCCAATATAGATGATCAAAACTTCTTCGCTAATTTATTTCTTACTTTATCATCACTTACAGGGCAACATATAATAGCAGGGGATTTTAATTGTACATTGAATCCCAGTATAGATAGATCAACAGGACTGGACTGTACGCACAATGGATGCAGGATGACCATTAATCATTTTATGAAAGAATTGAGATTGCTAGATATATGGAGAGAAATGAAACCACAAGTCAAAGCCTACTCTTGTTATTCCAATACCGACAAGACATTCTCACGTATTGACTATTTTTTGATCTCCACAGAATTAAGGTCCAAGATTCAAAACTATTTCTATGATAACATCGTGATATCTGATCATGCACCCTGCTGTCTAATATATGTAGATAAGAAATTGACAAAGGATCCAGGTAGGTGGCAATTTCAGCATAAATGGCTTCAGGATGAGGAATTTGTTAAGTACATAGAAAAACAGATGAGTTCTTTGATATCAATACTACACAAACATCAGTATGTATAAAGTGGGAGGCTTTCAAAGCTTTTATTAGGGGGCATATTATTAGCTATACAGGTTCAAAATCTAAGAAGACTCGAGAGGAGAGAGTCCAATTGGAACATAAAATAAAAATTCTTCAAGAAAAAGTGTATGCAGGAAGTAACCCAAAGTTAGAGAACGAATTACTGATTCTGAGAGCTGAATATGACAAAAAAAATCAGCGAATAGAGCTGCCTCGAGTCTTCTAAGATTGAAGCAAACTTTTTATGAACAAGGTGAAAAATCAGGGAAATTATTGGCATGGCAGATTAAACAATTAGAATTTAAAACACCAATTACCAGTATTATAACTAACTAACTAACTAACCTGCACTTATATAGCGCTTTTCTAGTCACAAGGACCACTCAAAGCGCTTTCATTAATACTAACCCTCTATTCTAAGGGCCTATAGGAAACAGATATCTAGGGACAATTTAGAACAGCCAATTAACCTAACATGCATGTTTTTTTGGCATGTGGGAGGAAACCGGAGAAATCCCGGAGTAAACCCACGCAACACGGGGAGAACATGCAAACTCCACACAGATCACTGTTGGTCGGGGTCTGGGATCGAACCTACGATCCCCACAATCCCCCGGCCAAGGGTAAACTGTGCTGCCGCAGTGCTAACCACTGCGCCACCGTGCAGCATTATAAGTAACGGACAGGCAGTTGTAGATCCTTTAGAAATTAATAGTGCCTTTAGAGATTATTATGAAAAACTATATGATATAAAAAATGAAATTGACTAAACAAAACTAAATGGATTTTTGGACGGATTATCTATACCGTGTATTCCAAATGAAAATAGGGAGATACTGGAGTCTAAAATTAGTCAAGAAGAAGTTGGGCTAGCCATTGATAATATGAAATCAGGAAAAAGTGCAGGACCAGAGAGTCTTCCAGTTGACCTCTATAAAAAATTTAAGAATAAATTAATAAAACCACTTTTGGAAATGGTTTTAGAAGCATTTCAAAATAGTAATTTACCACCATACATGAATAATGCCTTAATTATACTGTTGCCAAAACCAGGTAAACCCTCTAATAAATGTGAAAACATGAGACCAATAAGCCTATTAAATGCTGACCTTAAGATAATCTGTAAAATTTTAGCAAGACGAATACAAGAAATATTACCAAATATTATTAACCGAGATCAGAATGGCTTTATAATGGGAAGACAAGGCTTCCATAATGTAAGAAGACTATTTAATATTATTTATTCTAATAAAGAAGCACCGGATACAGCTCTCCTATCATTGGACGCCGAAAAGGCCTTTGATAGGGTCGAATGGCCCTTTCTTTTTGAAGTCCTACAAAGGTTTGGACTTGGAAATAATTTCATAAAATGGGTTCAGATAATATACAATAATGCTACAGCAGAAATCCTAACAAACAGCAATATCTCACAATCAATAAAAATCAATAGAGGATGTCGACAGGGCTGTCCAGTTTCACCTTTACTGTTTACTATGGCAATTGAACCTTTAGCAATGGCAGTACGTTTACATCCACAAATATATGGAATTAAAGTAGGACCAACAGAACATAAAATCTCCCTGTATGCCGATGACATAATTTTGTTTATGTCGAATTTTAAAAAACCTATTCCGACCTTGTTAAATTTAATAAAGAACTTTGGGGAAATATCAGGATATAAAATAGATAAAACTAAATCTTCAATATTAATGCTAAATGAGACCCAGAGAAATCACCCAGCTCCTGAGGTAAATCAATTCAATGTTGTAAATCAGTTTAAATATTTAGGAATTCAAATTTTGCCTAAGCTAGAATCAGTCGCCAGTGCCAACTATGAAGCCTTAATGACAGATATTAATGAGTTACTTCAGAGATGGATGTCACTACCAATGTCGATGATCGGGAGAATTAATATACTTAAAAGTAATATCTTACCCAAAATATTTATTTCAATACATTCCTTTACCACCACCTTCAGATCTATTCTCAAGAATTAAAAAAAAGTTAGTGGAATTTATATGGAACAATAGGAAGGCTAGATTACGTCTGTCCTTACTATATTTACCATTTGATCGTGGAGGTCTGAAATGTCCAAACTTTATGTTGTATTACTGGTCAGCACAACTGAGGTCTATGACATATTATTTTTCATTAAATGATCTCCCTCACTGGACTAAAATGGAATCATACAATTTACCTTTACCTCTTCCCTTATTCATATACTCAAACTCGGCTAAAAAATTACAGAAACAAGTTAAAAATCCATTTGTAAAGCATATGATCAAAATTTGGTGTGAAACCAAAAAATATTTAAAAGAACCACACTTATTGTCACAATTTAGCCCAGTATGGGGTAATCAATATTTTACACCAGGGAGAGCGGATGCTGTATTTAAAGTATGGAATTTAAAAGGGATTCAAAAGATTCAAGACTTATATTTGTCACGTTCAGATAACATAATGTCTTTTGAAGAACTGAGGATCAAATTTAATCTTAATAGAACACATTTTTTTTAAATATCTTCAGCTTAGGAATTTTATTCGATCAAATCAAAATAATGCTCTCACCCGACCTACTTATTCATCCTTGGAAAAAATTTTGACGAAAGATAGTAAGAGAAAGGGTATTATTTCAGAGTTTTATAACTCATTGACACTATCCTCAAGTGAAAACTCAGAGAAAAGACTGAATTATTGGAAAGAAGACCTGCAAACTGAAATTTCAGAGAAACAATGGGAATTGGCTTGTACAGAAGCTCAAACCAAATCAATAAATGTACGTCTTAAATTGATACATTTTAAATGGTTAATGGGGATGTATGTTACACCGGTGGAGTTAAATAGATATAACAAAAACATACCAGATACATGCACAAAATGTATGGAAAGTAAAGGAACCCTATTTCATTGTTTATGGGAATGTAGAAAAATTAGAATGTTTTGGGAAGAGGTGAGGGTAACAATTGAAAAAATAATTTCAAAACAATTCATATTGAACCCTAAACTGTTTTTGTTGGGTCTGTATCCAGAAAAGCATAACTTTAATAAGAGTGAAAGAGCATTCATAGACCTCAGTTTTCTTTAAGTAGAACTAAACCCACCTTTTGGCGCAAAAAGTAGAATAGCAGATTAATTCCTTATTACCTATTGTATTTTTCAACACATAAAAGAAATTTTTAGGCCGTGCGATGGCCAAGCTATAAGCCGATAAACTTTTGCCTCTGGCTGGCAGTGCCAAACAAACCGGAAGTAGTGCAGACGACGCTGCGTGACGTCACGAGTGTGATCCCTAAACAAAACAACAATGGCAGATGATAGCAGTTCCAGCAGTCAAGAACACCAGAGTTTTAAGAGTGAAGAGGCATTCAGGATCGGTGACGAGACAGAGGAGGATGCAGGAGTGTGGCAGGTGGCAGGCGTGCACGCGAGCCTGGAAGACAGCGACCTAATGCACCTGTGACAGCAGCTGGCAGACGGCGATGCAAAGGCGAGGTCCGCCGCCGGGGAATACACCTGTGCACAGGGGAGAGACTGGAAAGGCAAAGATAGGTATGCTTACGCTGTAGATCTTGCTGGGAGATGAGGGGGTTCCTCTGCAGCAAGAGGGCTGAAGGAATCAGACGGCTTCATGCCGAAGCCCAGGGCAGAGTGGCTTATATCCCACGCTGCTGACGAGGCACAAGTGTGTGCGCAGCTGGCGCCGCTAATGAGCGGCGAGTTGTAACATATCCAGCCTGTGTTGTGTTGTAGCTTAGTTTTCTTTTTTCTCTGTCATATTTTGTCTTAGTTTTGTTTTGAATTGTAATCGCTCTTGCCTGTTTTCTCTTTTGAATTCTTGGATGGAATATGGGTGGGCAATATAAGCTGCGGCTTCAGCCATCACCCATTTCGGATAACTTATGTTGAATTGTATAATCAGATGAGTCATTGTTCAATTTGACCTTGTTGTTATATCATTCAGTTTCTTTCAACCTGTACTGTACTATCCGAAATAAATAAATTCATTCATTCATTCAAAAAATTGGGCTATGTATTACAATACTTCTACAGACTATAGTGGCAATACACATGAACAGAACTGGCCTCTGCATTTGACTGTGCTATTTATAAATACAGTGATCCCTCGCTACTTCGCGTTTCACCTTTCGCGCCCTCAGTGCATTGCAGATTTTTCAAAAATATTCATCAAAAATTCAAAATTGAGAAAAAATGGCACGAAAGTTGCCCGGACACTAGCAGAAGGCAGGGAGAGTACATTAGATCATCAGGTATCAACACGGAGAGCCCGCACAACTCAAAATCCACCTCTCTGACCACCGCTCCACTCCTCTCCGCCCACCTCTTCACCGCTCGGGAATCTCGCAAGCTGATTGGCCGAGACGTTTTACCTTGCAAGCTGATTGGCCGAGACGTTTTACCCAGCTTCTCTCCCTGCAGAGCGCACATACCCAGCGAAGGAAGACCGCATTCATTGTTCTTTATCGCTCGTGTTGCTTAGTGGCACTTTTCGCTGTTCTCTTGTGCCTTTTTGTGCAAAATAGTGCTTGTGACGCCCTTGGGGGGGGGGGTGACGCTACTTCGCGGTCGGTTCTGGTCCCCATTAAACGCGATAAGTGAGGGATCACTAATATCTATATCTAGAAACACATCGCTTCCCGGTCGCTTTTCCTCCCCCTTTCTTTTCTTTCATCGCCATGACAGCTTTCCTTGGCCACTGAACAGATCTTCCCAGGTGCTGGAAGTGTTTTGTAGTCGACTATCACGACAAAATGCACCAAAAACAACCAGTGTCGACGTGCTCGCAATGGTAAAAATGGAGGACTGTGTCACACTCGTGACGTCACGCGGAACTCCAGCTGCACTTCCGGTTAATCGGCGGATTTGTCTGATTTTTCAGGGCGGGAAATTCAAAATCGCGATTTTCTCCAAGATTCCGGGATTTGTGGAGGGGGTGCCAATGATAAATTATCTTTATAATTGTATGTACTATCACCCAGTGCCGTTCAGTTCAGTTCTACTTTAATGCCAAAAAATGTATTGCACTACTGTGGAAAAAGACTCATAGACCAGATGTGACTCAGTGGTTAAGACAGATGTTAACAAACCTTCCACTACAAAGAATAACATACATACTGAAATCAAAGGAAAATGTGTTTGAGAATATATGGAGACCTTTCATTGATTATGTAAAGAAATTAAACATAACTTCTGAAGAAGAAGGTGAATGATGTGTGTGGACCTTGTAAATTCCAAATTGGTGAATGTATAATATGTATACTTATGTAATGGATTGCCTAGACTAAACAGAGGAGCACTGTTGATGACTTGCCTTTGTTAGTGGTTGCTGGTGTTTTTAGTACATTTTTTTTTCTTTTCTTGTAGTTAGTGGTTTTTTTTTTATTATTTTTAAATTACTTTAGTGTTAATGTTTGATTGTTTGTGTCATGTTTGTAAAAAAAGGTTCAATAAAAAATATTGTGGAAAAAAAAACATGCGGAAAAAGTGCATCATTTGAACCTTTTAAATTTGATAATCAAAACATGCTACAATATACAGTGGTGTGAAGTAGTGTGTCATGAATGGCTCCTCGGGGCAGAGAGACAGATGCACGCGCTTAACTGTGAGTTGTGAGATTTACTGAAAATAAAAACCATAAAGTCCAAAATGGTACTCAAACACAAAATTCCAACAAGAGAGAATAACTTATAAATTACCACCAGAGCGAGGACAGGGCTCTGGTGGAGTCGAGGAGAAACCCAGGCGAGACTTACTCAGGCTTACTCAAGACAGCGGCGACATGAAATGAAAAATGCTGTCCTTAAATAGGGTCAGAACAAATAACACAAGTAATGCCAGGTGTGGGGTCACATAAGTGGGCAGACGGAAACAATGATTAATAATTTGGATCAGCGGGAAGTAATGAGAGGAGAGCGACCGGCTGACAGCTGACAGGGCTACGCCCACATGGAACACCAACCAGGAAATGCCCTGACAACTGTCAACCACAACAACAAGGGATTAGAAGAATAAAATATGAGCAAGTACAAACTGAAAAATAGACACCAATTGATACAGAATCAGAACATAGTAAAACTAAGACATAAACAGAAAAATAAAAAACATTGCAGGGATAACAAAAACCAAAAGGCACAAAAATACAACAAATATATAAATACAGAGAAAAAGCCACGAGACTGAGCATGGTGGAAACATCTAGTGCTCACCTTGTGACAAAGTGTTTGCCCCTTTCTTGATTTCTCATTTTTTTTTGTATGGCTGTCACATGTAAACGTTTCAGATCATCAAACAAATTTAACTATTAGACAAAGATAACACAAGAAAACAGAAAATACAGTTTTTAAATGGAGGTGTTTATTATTATGGGGGAAAAAAATCCAAACCTACATGGCCCTGTGTGAAAAAGTGATTGTCCCCCCCCAAAACATAAATTAACTGTGGTTTATCACATCTTTAGAAAGCTGAGTTCAATTTTACTGCCACACCTGTTCTCAATCAAGAAATCACTTAAATAGGACCTGCCTGACAAAGTGAAGTAGACCAAAAGACCCTCAAAAGCTAGACATTATGCTGCGTTCCAAAGAAATTCAGGAACAAATAAGAAACAAAGTAATTGAGATCTATCAGTCTGAAAAAAGTTATAAAGCCATTTCTAAAGCTTTGGGACTCCAGCGAACCACAGTGAGAGCCATTATCCACAAATGATGAAAACATGGAACAGTGGTGAACCTTCCCAGGACTGGCTGGCTGACCAAAGTTACCCCAAGAACGCAGCAACGACTCATGCAATAGGTCACAAAAGACCCAGCAACAGCATCCAAAGAACTGCAGGCCTCACCTGCCTCAGTTAAGGTCAGTGTTCATGACTCCACCATAAGAAACAGACTGGGTAAAAAATGGCCTGCATGGCAGAGTTCCAAGACGAAAACCACTGCTGAGCAAAAAGAACATAAAGGCTTGTCTCAGTTTTGCCAGAAAACTTTTGGGAAAATACTCTGTGGACTAATGAGACAGAAGTTGAACTTTTTGGAAGGTGTGTGTCCCATTACATCCGGCATAAATGTAACACAGCATTTCAGAAAAGGAAAATCATACCAACAGTAAAATATGGTGGTGGTAGTGTGATGGTGTGGGGCTGTTTTGCTGCTTCAGGACCTGGAAGACTTGCTGTGGTAAATGGAACCATGAATTCTGCTGTCTACCAAAAAATCCTGAAGGAGAATGTCTGGCCATCTATTCGTGACCTCAAGCTGAAGCACACTTGGGTTCCTGCAGCAGAACAATGATCCAAAACACACCAGCAAGTCCACCTCTGAATGGCTTAAGAAAAACAAAATGAAGACTTTGGAGTGGCCTAGTCAAAGTCCTGATCTGAATCCAATTGAGATGCTGTGGCATGACCTTAAAAAGGCGGTTCATGCTGCAAAACTCTCCAATGTGGCTGAATTACAAAAATTCTGCAATGATGAGTGGGCCAAAATTCCTCCACAGCACTGTAAAAGACTCATTGCCAGTTATCGCAAATGCTTGTTTGCAGTTGTTGCTGCTAAGGGTGGCCCAACCAGTTATTAGGTTTAGGGGGCAATCACTTTTTCACACAGGGCCATGTAGGTTTGGATTTTTTTTTCCCTTATTAATAAACACCTTCATTTAGAAACTGCATTTTTAGTTTACTTGTGCTTTCTTTGTCTCATTTTTAAATTTGTTTGATGATCTGAAACTTTTAAGTGTGACAAACTTACAAAAAATGAGAACTCAGGAAGGGGCAAACACTTTTTCACACCACTGTATCTTAAAAAGTTATGTCCAGCTGATGGCCACTAGATTCACTAATGTATCCCTATCATCAATTCATACAGTAAAATCAATTTTGATATTTGAAGTTTGATATAATATATACTGTATTTACTTCAAAATAAATGTTGGTAATTACTTTTTAACAATTTTAACGTTCACTAAGACAGTATGTCCATTAAACTGAATTGAACTTCTGTGTGCTTCTGTTTTTAATTTGTGGGAAAACAAAACCATTACATGTGAACACATTTTGAATTCCAGTTCCTGTTTGAATTCTGGTCTATATATATATATATATATACAGTATATATACTACTCAAAAAAAATAAAGGGAACACTAAAATAACACATCCTAGATCTGAATGAATGAAATATTCTTATTAAATACTTTGTTCTTTACATAGTTGAATGTGCTGACAACAAAATCACACAAAAATTATCAATGGAAATCAAATTTATTAACCTATGGAGGTCTGGATTTGGAGTCACACTCAAAATTAAAGTGGAAAAACATACTACAGGCTGATCCAACTTTGATGCAATGTCCTTAAAACAAGTCAAAATGAGGCTCAGTAGTGTGTGTGGCCTCCACGTGCCTGTATGACCTCCCTACAACGCCTGGGCATGCTCCTGATGAGGTGGCGGATGGTCTCCTGAGGGATCTCATCCCAGACCTGGACTAAAGCATCCGCCAACTCCTGGACAGTCTGTGGTGTTGGTGGATGGAGCGAGACATGATGTCCCAGATGTGCTCAATTGGATTCAGGTCTGGGGAACGGGCGGGCCAGTCCATAGCATCAATGCCTTCGTCTTGCAGGAACTGCTGACACACTCCAGCCATATGAGGTCTAGCATTGTCTTGCATTAGGAGGAACCCAGGGCCAACCGCACCAGCACATGGTCTCACAAAGGGTCTGAGGCTCTCATCTCTGTACCTAATGGCAGTCAGGCTACCTCTGGCGAGCACATGGAGGGCTGTGCGGCCCCCCAAAGAAATGCCACCCCACACTATTGCTGACCCACTGCCAAACCGGTCATGCTGGAGGATGTTGCAGGCAGCAGAACGTTCTCCACGGCGTCTCCAGACTTTGTCACGTCTGTCACATGTGCTCAGTCAATCAGTGTTGCTTCCTAAGTGGACAGTTTGATTTCACAGAAGTGTGACTGACTTGGAGTTACATTGTGTTGTTTAGTGTTCCCTTTATTTTTTTGAGCAGCATATAATGTAAGACATGTTGAAACTGAAGAAACATTTTTGTAGCTAATTTAATTGTTGCAGGAAGTCCACACCTTTTTGATCAAACCGCACTGCAGGAACTAATAACATACATAGTACTTCTTAGAGCACAGTTAACTAACTAACTAACTAACCTGCACTTATATAGCGCTTTTCTAGTCACAAAGACCACTCAAAGCTGTCACTGTCTTTGTGCCTGTTTTGGGGTAGGTACTGTCCAGCGGATGTGTGAAGAACATATGCGTAAAACAGTTGCTATCCAGCAGAGTTTTGATGTAGAAAATGAACAGTTGTACGTAGGTCACTGCAGAATAAGCTGACACATTATATCACCACATTCAGAGGAGACAGGTGGACGCTGACCTATAAAGACAGAAGTCCGCTGGTGTGGAGTTCACTGTTAAGACTAGAGTTCGGTATAAAAGCTGCTTTCACACCAAAATTAGAGAATGTACCTGGGGTTTTTAACCCCTTGCACTCAGGTCAATTTCCCTAAAAATGCCAAAAAATAACGTGCCCAAAGTAAATTGAAAGCTGTTCTTCAACCCTTTGCAGCATCTTCATGGGGTTGGTCTCATTTAAAAGAAAACACTTTGAATTTTTTGGCAAAACAGTCATAATCTCTCTAAGTGCTTCGGCCACTGAGTAACAGTCATCTAAACATACTGAACTTGAAGAAAATAAATTTGGCCTGGGTGTTTTTTTTTGGATACAAATGCTTGCAAATAACACACAGCTTCAGATCTGGGCTGGAAAATGCAACAGAAATGTAGAACCAAGTGTTATCTGCTGAGGTCAAAATTTTGTAACAATACCACAAAAAATGAATATATTACACAGCTTTTTCCTCAGGTAGTTCCCAGGCGTTTTTGAACTGTGCCAAATTGTGCCAAATGGCACAGTTTGGAAAAACGTCTGTAACTTTTGAATGATTCAATATAGAAGCTTCATCTTGGGCTCTAATGAAAGGTGACACTCAGGGCTGTGTGTGTGTGTGTGTGTGGGGGGGGGGGGGGGGTTGTTTATTCATTCATGAATAAATGAATGAACAAACAAGCCCCCACACACAAAGAAGCATGCCACGTAAAAAATGTGTGGCTTTTTTTTTTTTTACAAGAAAAAATAGCCTACAGTGCACTAAAAATTATTCTAAAATATTTGTAATGTAGAAGATAACAACTCCCACCCCCCCACCCCCCCCGCTACAGAGGACGGACATCGGCCATCGCTACATGACAGAACAGTCATGTGGCGATGTGGCGACCGCGGCGCACAGTCCCCCCCCCCCCACCCCGCTCAAAAGTCATTTTTGATTACAATTTTCAGGGATAAAGAATAATTTAGCTTCTAACACTTACCTGTCCACAACAGCATGTGGACGGTCTATGATGACCATGGAAGAGAATCCTAAACGTCTTCTCTGCTGGGACAGCACCGCCTGTGGCTGAACAGGCTGATGCGCGAATGGCAGTCCCTGTCACACGGGTCGCACTTGTGGGTGGTCTCCGTGCTGCTGGGTCTGTGGCGGTTCTTCCTGCAGGTCCTTTTTTCATCTGCTGCAGCAGTCAGTCTCTCTTCACTCAGCCTTACACAAAACAGCTTTCGAACTTCTGTGCTTCAATTGGCTCGCTGCATTCGCAGCCGTTGGTAGGCGGGTCCTTCTTGCTAGGTTTTCAGTCATTGGTTCTTCAAGGTTTCAGAAACCCAATTCAAGGCTCTTATTAGTCGAATGAGAGGTCAATCACATCTAAACCAATCAAAGCACTCCTTTGGCTTTCTGTTCGCGGCTGTGTCTGTAGTGGAAGAACGGAAATGCAACTTTATTTTTCAGTGCCTCCTAGGATGCAGCGCCCTCGTGCGCACTCGTGCACCCTCGTGCGCTCTAGGACGCAGAGACGTGCCCGCCCGCGGTACACCGGAGTGCAAGAGGTTAAGAAAAAATAAAACCCAACCATGCCACTCATTTCCCAGTGTGAGCAGACACTAATAACTTTTAATGATTAGTATAGTTTCAATTAATTATTGATAAGAATTCAGTCGACTAAATTAAATTGTCAATTAATTGATACCTCAGCAGTCCTTTTGAACTGGAGTTTAATCTACGAAATGCAGTGGTATCACCAGGCAGGGGCGCACACAGTCACCTATGCCCCCCCCCCAAAAAAAAAGCACATGCCTGGTGCAGACCAGACTCCCTCGACTTTCTGGGGTATGTCAGACAGCCAAAACAAGAATGGCCAGTTCAGATGATGCTCAAGAGTTTGAAGATCCCCCTGCCTGCTTCAAGTTAGCAACGTGGGGAAATAAACAAGCGGCAGCCGAGGTGAAGTCAGTGTGTTGGTGCTGCAAGTAGGGCTGACACGATTAGTCAACTAATTGAAAAAATAGTTGTTAGATTAATTGACTACCAAAATAATTGTTAGTTGCAGCCCTAGCTGCAAGGCAGCTGTCTTCTCCAAGACAGAGGCACAGCTAAAGGACTGACGAGTAGAAACACCCACCGACTGTCAAGCATATTTTGAACAGTTATCAACTAGGCCACAGTTGACAGAGCATCCGCCCCACAACCGGGAGGTCGTGGGTTCAAATCCCGGCCGGGTCATACCAAAGACCATATAAAAATGGTACTTCCCACCTTCTGGCTTGGTGATCAGCGTAACAGAATGGGGGAAGGAGAAGTTGTTTGTGGCGGTGCCTTGCATAGTAGTGACCCCTCTGATTCTACATGCGACTAACACTGTAGATAGGAGAAACGTAATTTCGTTCTACTGTATTGGCTATATGGATTGAATAACAACAGAGATGGGTTCTTCTTCTACATAGACATAGGTCTGCAAAGCCCTCCACAACACCAACACACAACCTTCTATGACCCTTAAAGTACTTTATACTGCTGTGCAAATTAAGAACTATGCTAAAACTCTCTAAAACTGTCAGAAAGTTGTGAAAAATTAACACAAATGAGGTAAAGTCTCTACATTCAGGAACAAACTTTGCCAGGTAAAGTTAGCATGTTGCAACTACGAATAGTCAAATAGTTCCCATAGATATCAGATCAAATTTTTGCTTGAAGCACTAAGTAAAGACATTTTACTTCACTAGTGGGAGTTGGGTATTTGTTTTTTTTTTTTACAGCAAACAGAGCCTACCTACCACCTACCAAAAGCAGAAACTACACCGAGGTGGTATTACTGTGCAGTGTCCGATCAGTTTAATAGATGGTAATACACCAAACTGCACCACTTGGTTAAAAACACCATGATTAAAATGGATTTTCATCTTTAAGATTTACTTTGCATCCCACTCCTCTAAACTAACATATAAACTCACACAGTTTACCCAAGCTGCCGTTCCAGCTGGAGGGCAAACATGAACAGTTGGGACCAGTTACAAACCTGTCTAATCACTCCTCCATCACCCATACCAGACATCTGTGCTTTAGTTAGCCTGTTTACTGCTGTTGCTGTGCATGTACAGTACTGCCTTGGGCTGAACACAATCATAAACTTGATCTTGTTCTTCTGTTCAGACAAAATAGAGAGATGCTTCATATCTTGACATGTTTCCACTGTCTCCTGCAGTCTTCTTCAGAAAACATCATCTGACATCCATGATGTGTGACATCAGCTGACACAACACATCAACGATGAAGACTGTCTCCTGCAGACTTCTTAAGAAAACATCATCTGACGTCTGTGATGTGTGACATCAGCTGATGAACACACATCTCTCTATTTTGTCTAAATAGAAGAACAAGATCAATTTTGTCACTGAGAAGACAAAATGAACTTGTTTTAAATATGAACAGAATCATCATTAGTGAGGGTGGCGCTCGGACTTGAGCCAAACCTCTACAATCGTTGCTGAATGAAGACGTCAAAGCAGAACTCAATAAAAAGGTCACAGATTAGAAAGACAATGTTTTGACCCAGTGCATCACATCCTGTGGTTTATGGAGGAAGTGATAAAATTGTCAGACCTTATCTGTCGGTGTGTCTACATAAAAAAAATAACACCAGGCTTTATTTACCTTCATTTAGTGGCTGGAAAGTTTAAAGTGTACTATATTGCAGCTTAAATTTTTAAAACATTTGTTAATAATATGTATTGCAAGTATAACTTTTAAATATCAGTACATGTTTAATTTTGATTTACAACACCTAAAGGCAAAAATTTTGTATTCAAGTGTCAAGTTTTCAGCTCTGCTCCTAAAATGTCTCTTTCTTCCTAAATGTGTCATGTTATACGACATCAGGGAAATGTTGGCGTCAGCGCTCTGTGTAACAGTGGTGGCAGTGACAGCGGTCAGTAGTGATTTACTCGGTAGAAGTAATAACTACTGTGTTTGTACAGGTCGCACAAATCATTGGGTCATCAGGATATCTGCGTTTCGATTTTTCAAAACAGAAACTTTTTTTTAAAGGCGAGGACATTAGGGGAAAAAAGTGAGCGCAGCGGCTAACGATGCTAACGGCTACCAGATTTTATACAATTTCACCCACGAGCAGAAAGAACACTGAAGTTGGGTAAGAGAACAGGAGAGATTGTGTGTTTGTAAATGACAGATAATGCAACTGTTAGCATGTTATCAGGAGTTTAGCTCAGCTCAGTAATACCACGTTTAATGTTAGCTAAAAACTAACATGATAATCACCAGCCTCATTAAAAATGGAGTAAACAACAATCTGACTACAGATAAAATCTAACCACAATTTTTGAGTAAAGTTGTCACCTATGTGACAGATAAATTTACCGGATTTTTCCACAGTATTAACAATCATAAGCCAACAATAATCATAAGCTAAACAACTGAGCTGTTATTCTCCTAATCCTCCGCTGCTCCTGCTCTCTATGATGTCTAACAGGTTCATAATTATAAGGCTGTGGTCCCTTACATTAATGCAGACTTATATTTTCCTCCTCTGCAGAGGCTCGCTCACGGCATTTTCATTTCAGACAATTACGGGATGTCTGTAGTAGCCTCCGGTGATGTCATGGCCAGGCTGCTGTTTCTGAGGAGGGGATAACCCTCTACTGCAAAACAGCTTTAAACTATGTTCTAAGGCATAAACCACCATACAGTATTTTTTAATTTTCTATGCAGGTGATCATGCTTTTGCTAAGACCAAACAATATTAAACTTGATGACAGGATGTCATTTAAGGCTTTGTCAGATTCTGATGTACCTTGTGCAGGTTCTTCAGTTTTGGAGGAAGGTTGTCTCGAATCATTTTCATGGCCTTGAGCGGCGGCTCGTTGAAGTATGGCGGTTCGCCATCCACCATCTCTATGACCATGATACCCAGAGACCAAATATCCACCTGGACACAGAAAAGTGAGACAGTCAGCTAATGGAGGAGAGGACGAACAGTAAAACCCTGAGAGAAAACGAGTTACCTCTGGTCCATAAGGTAGTCTGGATATGAGCTCAGGTGCCATCCAGTATGGTGTTCCAACCAGAGATTTCCTTCTCTGCACTTCTTGGGACACCTGGGCACAGAAGCCAAAGTCTGACAGCTTCACCTGGAGAAAACAAACAGGAAATGATTACACTGGTCAACACCAAATTTAATGTCTAAGTTTTTTTATAGCCTATTTAGGACAATTTTGATGTGCTGAATCCAAAAGTCACATTGATTTTGCTCAATCAGGCCAACTTTTTGAATTATGGCCACATGTTGTTTTATATGTTTTTGTTTACATGTACAGGTATTTTCGCTTTATATGATGCAAAATTCTTTTTTATGTCTTGAAATTCTCTGAATTTTGAACAATGATGATGTAACATTCAATTTACATGTACTTGAAGTACATGCACAGTACTAAGTAAGTACAGGTTTTTACTTCGCACCTGATCGAGAGAAACGGATGTCAGTTTCAGATTCAGCGGTGCAAAATTGTCTTAAATCAGTTGAAAAAACACAGAAAACTTACAAAAAATTATTTTTGTAACCCTGTGTTATTTTTCATCAAAAGTGTAGAACTCAGAGTGGCAAAGCAGGTTATGTTGTTCCTGATCAAGGGGAAGTAATTCAACAGTTTGCAGCAACAATTTTGTTTTATTCCAAAGGAACAATGAATTCAGTGCAGATAAACAAGCCAAAACATACAAACCACCATCAGCAGAAGTCAGAGCTTGAAGAGTCCCAAAACGTGGGACAAGAAACTTTGATGGGGAAATTGAAACATCTGTTGGACTGATACACCAGTAACCTGACAAGTTTGTCCCTGAATTACCACTGAACTTTCCCAATAAGAGGAGAGGATGTCTGATGTTAAAATAGTTCCAGCATTCTCTCTAACAGCAGAAAAGATAAATCGTTTTGTTAACAACACTTAATAAGCATTTAGGAACCGAGCACACCAATTGTTAAAGCTCTGTAGGTGGAATTCTTTCTCAGTCTTGCTTGATGTACGGCTTCAGTTGCTCAACAGTCCGGGGTCTCCGTTGTCGTATTTTGTGCTTCATAATGTGCCACACATTTTCAACGCAAGACACACCAGGGGCCTCATGTATAAACGGTGTGCATGCACAAAAACACGGCGTACGCTGATTTTCATGCAGACAGTGGGACGTATAAAAACAAACGTGACGTGAGAATCTGTGGGCCGAGCCGCAAAGTTTCCACCTGCTGTGAGAAGTTGCGGGCTCTCCACAAAATTCTGTTTCACTCTATCAGGTGGGTCTGTTAAACTACAAAACAACTGAAACTCACAAAATGTGTTAAAATAACGTTTCTACTTCAGTTAAAAAGATTTGTTTATGAATTAGTGGTTGAAAAACATTATTATTATTATTATTATTACAAGATTTATCTCCACAAATCGGCATACTGAGCGCAGTGAAACCCTGATGAATAATAACTAATTTCCCTCACATATAACCTGCCTCATTCATGGCCCAAAACCAGTGCCACTGGAAACTGGATCCCGTCTCTGGTAATTTTTTTTTTATCTCTCTGTCACATTTACAGAGACTACACAGTTGACTCACGAGGCAACGCACACACATCCATCTCTCCTGGGAGGAATTCTGTTGGGCAAAATGCCCTCTAATGAGCCCCAGCTCCAGCACAATACGTGCCGAGGCAACGAGAACCCCTGACTGCAGACTACTTGGTGCCAACTGGATTGTGGATCCCTGCAGGTGAACCCCGGTAGCTGCAGCGGTGACATTTGCAGCTGTGTCGGAGTGAAGAGATGTTTCCATAGTCTAAAATATCTCTGTTTGGAGATTACAATCTGGAAATTAAAGGCTTCTCCCTGGCTGTTGTGCGTAATTTGGATTCTGACAGATTTGGTTTGTAACTATAAATTCAGTTGTAAGATTGGAGTGATATTCAGTGGTGTTTATTTACTTTATTTTAGTTACTTATTTTACTTTGTAACATCACGTCTGTCAGCTCCATAAAGCTTGTCAGCAGAGGGAAGAATGAAGTGCTCTAAAATTTCCTGGTAGACGACTACGCTGACTTTGGTCTTGATAAAACACGGTGGACAAACACCAGCAGATGACCTCTGTTCAAATAAAAGTAAATTTTGCATTTCATTTGGAAATCAAAGTCCCAGAGTCTGGAGAAAGAGTGGAGAGGCACAGAATCTAAGTTGCTTGAGGTTTAGTGTGACGTTTCCACAGTCAGTGATGATTTGAGGAACCACCTCATCTTCTGGTGTTGGTCCACTGTGCTTTATCAAGACCAAAGTCAGCGCAGTCGTCTACCAGAAAATTTTAGAGCACTTCATGCTTCCCTCTGCTGACAAGCTTTATGGAGAAGCTGATTTCATTTTCCAGCAGGACTTGCCCCCCCCCCCAACACACACACACACACACACACACACACACACACACACACACACACACACACACTGCCAAAAGTATCAAAACCTGGTTTAATGACCATGGCATCACTGTGTTTGATTGGCCAGCAAACTTTATTGACCTAAACCCCATAGAGAATCTATGGAGGATTGTCAAGAGGAAGATGAGACACACCAGACCCAACAATGCAGGCAAACTGAAAGCTGCCATCAAAGCAACCTGGACCTTCATAACACCTCAGCAGTGCCACAGGCTGATCACCTCCATGCCACGCCACATTGACACAGTAATTAATCCAAAAGGAGCCCCGACCAAGTATTGAGTGTGTACATGGACATACTTTTCAGTTGGCCAACATTTCTATTAAAAAACTATTTTTTAAAATTAATTTTATGTAATATTCTAATTTTTTGAGAAATTGAATTTGGGGTTTTCATGGGCTGTAAGCCATAATCATCAAAACTAAAATAAATAAACACTTGAAATATATCACTCTCTGTGTAATGAATCTATTTAATATATGGGTTTCACTTTCTGAAATGAGTGACAAAAAATATTGAACTTTTTCATGGTATTCAAATTTTTTGAGATGCATCTGTATTATACTTCAATATTTGAGTAGCGTAGTAGATAGACCTGGCTCCGGGAAAATATACCGGACAGCGCGCTGCGCCTCGAAGGCTTCCAGCTCTTCCGTGCTGATCGTGACACAGAGCTTTCCGGCAAGACCACAGGAGGCGGAGTCTGCTTCTACATCAACTGCATCTGGTGCTCTGATGTAACGGTAATTTCCAAACACTGTTCTCCTGCCTTGGAATTTCTTGTTATCAATTGCAAGCCCTTCTATTCCCCGCGGGAGTTTGCTTCTTTCATAATGATCGCTGTGTACGCCCCTCCCGACGCGGACACGCGCGAAGCTCAGCGCGTGCTCGCGGATCACATTCAACACACAGAGCGGAGTTTTCCAGACTCGCTGATTATTGTGGCTGGCGACTTTAATCAGTGCAATCTGAGCCACGATCTCCCCCGCTACAAACAGTTTATTAAATGCCCCACCAGAGGATTAAACACACTGGATCACTGTTACACCACAGTGAAAGATGCATATCGCGCTGTCCCTCGAGCTGCGCTGGGATTATCTGATCACGTGATGGTTCACCTCATTCCCACATACAGACAGAGATTGAAGCTCACTAAACCTGTTGTGAGCACTACGAAGATACGGACCAGTGATGCTGAGGAGAAGCTGGAAACGTGCATGGAAATATCTGACTGGGGCATGCTTAAAGGAGCCACGCATGATCTGGATGAGTACACGGACACTGTGAACTCATATATCCACTTTTGTGAAGAGAACATTCTTCCATCACGCACCAGGGTGAGTTACTCTAATGACAAACCCTGGTTCACAGCTAAGCTCAGACAGATCAGGAAGGAGAAGGAAGCAGCGCTGAAAAGTGGAGACAGGGACTGCTACAGGGAGGTTAAATACCGGTTTAACAGAGAGCTGAAGAGGGCTAAATCTGTGTACTCAGAGAGACTCCAGCAGCAGTTCACTGCTAATGATTCGGCTTCCGTGTGGAGAGGACTGAGGCAAATCACCAACTATCGACCTAAGGCTCCTAAAGGTCAGGATGACAAAGCCCTTTGTCAGAGACTGTCCCAACACTATGCCCGTTTTGACACCTCGTCATCTGTGTCCAACTCCCCCCCTCCCTCCAGCTCCACAGCCTCCACATTCCCTACTTCATTTAAGGCACCCCCCCCTCCTCCCCCCCTCCCCTTATCATCAGTGAGCAGGATGTGCTCAAACAGTTCTCCAGACTGAACCCGCGCAAGGCCCCCGGCCCAGACGGCGTGTCTCCCTCCACCCTGAGACTCTGTGCGAAACAGCTGGCTCCTGTATTCACAGACATTTTTAACACCTCCCTTAAGTTATGCCACGTGCCATCCTGCCTCAAATCCTCCACCATCATCCCTGTCCCCAAGAAGCCATGGATCACTGGACTTAATGACTACAGACCTGTAGCGCTCACCTCTGTAGTCATGAAGTCCTTTGAGCGCCTGGTCCTGTCCCACCTCAAGTCCATCACCACCCCTCTCCTGGACCCGCTGCAGTTTGCCTACCGAGCCAACAGGTCTGTAGACGATGCAGTCAACCTGGCCCTCCACTCCATCCTGCAGCACCTGGACTCCCCGGGAACCTACGCCAGGATCCTGTTTGTGGACTTCAGCTCCGCATTCAACACCATCCGCCCCGCTCTGCTCCGGGACAAGCTGTCCCTGCTCAACGTGCCTGACTCCCTCTGCAGGTGGATCATCGACTTCCTGACGGACCGGAGGCAGCATGTGCGGCTGGGAAAGACTGTCTCAGACTATACTAGCATCAGCACCGGATCACCCCAGGGCTGTGTACTTTCCCCCCTACTCTTCTCCCTTTACACCAACTCCTGCACCTCCAGCCACCAGTCTGTCAAGTTGATCAAGTTTGCGGACGACACCACCCTCATCGGGCTCATCTCCAACGGCGACGAGTCCGCCTACAGGAGAGAGGTGGCCCAGCTGGCGTCCTGGTGCAGCAATAACAACCTGCAGCTGAACGCTCTGAAGACAGTGGAGATGATTGTAGACTTCAGGAAAGTCACTACTCCTCTGCCCCCCCTCACCCTCTCAGGCTCTCCCATCACCACTGCTGATTCCTTCCGCTTCCTAGGCACTACCATCACCAGGGACCTCAAATGGGAGCTGACCATCAGCTCACTCATCAAAAAAGCCCAGCAGAGGATGTTCTTCCTGCGGCAGCTGAGGAAGCTCAAGCTACCCACCAAGATGTTAGTGCAGTTCTACACAGCCATCATCGAGTCCATCCTCACCACCTCCATAACCGTATGGTACGCAGGAGCCACTGCCAGGGACAGACTAAGGCTGCAGCGCGTCGTGCGCACTGCTGAGAAGGTGATCGGCTGCAAGCTCCCATCTCTCCAGGATCTGTACATCTCCAGGACCCGGAGGCGTGCTGGCCGGATCATAGCCGATCCCTCACACCCTGGTCACGTACTGTTTGCCCCCCTCCCCTCTGGTAGAAGACTTCGGTCCATCCAGACTAAAACCTCCCGTCACATGAACAGCTTCTTCCCCTCTGCCATTAGACTGCTGAACACTAAGTGACTCTCGTGCACCATGTACAGCAGCTCAACCAGACTCATGTCAATCATCACTGTTTTCTTCCTGCATTACCGACTGCACTATATAGTTCTCCACAGTATCTGCTGCTGGCTAATATATATTTTAACTGTTGACCAGTATCACTTAATCTTATCCTACACTTTATTACATGTATAGTTTATTTCTCTTATCTTATCATGTTTAATGTTGCAGCATTGTACCGAGACAAATTCCTAGTTTGTGTACTACATGAACAATGGCAATAAACCTGATTCTGATTCTGATTAAATCTTGAACACAGTCAGGCCTCATTGCCATCCACACCTCTTTCTGAGAAAGTCTGTGCATGGCTGGCTATGTGGAGATAAAACAGGACTTAATGCTGACCACAAGGCTCTCTGTAAGGTTGATGTTACTCAGAAAGAGAAATGAAACAAGCTTGTTGCGACTCGGCAATGGTAAACACATGTCTAAACACTTCTATACAAACAGCCACACAAATGACACCTGGAACACCAAAATTCAAAATTTATTAATGACCTGGGGCTTTTGCACAAAGAAAAAACACAAACACAACATCTGACACGGTTTCTAAAAGGTGAAACACTGCCTTGAACACAGTGATCAGCACACAGATGCATTCAGACAACACCCAAAAACACTAATCCTCCTACCGAGAAATGCTTCAGGCTTGGCTGGGTCTGTGTCGACTGACAGGCCTCGCCACACACAACAGCTCGAGCCCTGCCCAGCACCAAAACACGGCAGCCACCAGCAGGAAGCTCTCTGTGAGAACGATCAACCACACTGAGGTCTGACTGAAATAAAACTGCCATCATCCACACAGCAGTGAAGCTCAGCTATCTTAGATAAAACCAGAACACTCATGTTTGTGAAATGACCATCAGCACACAAACACCTGCAGATGAGCTGTTCCCAATTTTTACTGGACTGCAAACAGACCAATTTCATCTCATTAAAACAACATGCAGTAAAAATGTCAGAGCATAACTCTTCTGCACAATAACTTCAGCATTTAAAATTGGTCTGCTGCAAAAGAAAATTATTTGTTTTAACAAGAATTTCCATTGCATTTATTAGTCCGATAAATGGAAGCTAGAAATAAAACAGTCAAACTGCACTGTTTCAAAGTGTAAAAATTCAAGCCCCTACAATTTCAAATCATAAACATCAGACATGTTCGATTTTTATGATTCTTAGCCCTAGCAAAGTACCCACACAGTCAACAGAGTTTGGGAACCGACGCCACGGTGAATAATTCTATGAACTCACACTTCTCTTTCTCAGCACAATGTACAGCAACAACAGGTCCAGCAACAAAATCTATCCAGGAGTTCTGATCAGTGCAGCGCAATGTGCAACTGGTGGCGGTGCTTGTTATTGCTGTTCATTAGTGTGGAGCATAATGACAGCAATGTCTGTGTCTTGGTTCTTTTTGTACCTAAGGTTTCACAGACCTGTGATATAAAGTGGTACGCTGCGCAGCACTGTCAAACCGACACATGTCTATAGCCCCTTTTGCACTGTAGGGACTTTTTGCAGTTCCTGTAACTTCTTCAGGAACTAGACCGTTTTTTTTTGTGCATTTGGATAGCATAGGAACGACGAACAGAAAGTTGTGGCATTACTTGTGATTGTAGATTTATTACAGTTATACACATTATTATTTATACACCCCATTTGAGCAGTTATCATCTGCTTGACTCGACTCAGCAGTACAGTGTTTGTTTATGTCTGCCAATCATAGAGAACACGCCCCTCGATGCAATGTTCAGTTCAGTTCACTTTACAAAATCCTCTTGTGTGTGGCCAAACTAAGAAACCAACCAGACCAGTCACACCGTTTACTTAGTGCAGGTAATAAAACAAGAAACTTATTTTTGTCATCACAGTACAAAGTTAATCACATCAACCAAAACACTATAAACAATTGTCTCTTTTCATATTAACAAAGCTCTGCTCCTGGTGTTTCATCCCAGGTGTGCACAGAGTGTCCACTCAGAAAATCATTAGCAGCAGCGACGGTGCCTGCAGGTACCTTTTTTCAGGCTCACCGAACACTGAGAAGACAGAGCCCTATGGAAGAATGCTTAGGCATGCACACAGCTGGAGACGAAATGAGGGGTGAAACTGCGGCTCATAAAGACATCAAACCACAGACACTTCAGCTGTCATCCAGGGCGCTGTGGTTTACACATTAGCTCATCCTAGCATCACATCTGTGAACTGCACATCAAGCTGTTGTACAGACTCAGCAAAAACCTACGTCAGGGCTTTTGACTTTGGCCCAGTTAATTACGCTTTGAATTTCTTTTTTTAGTCTCAAAAAAGAAAACAAAAGAGTCTAAACCAAATCATGAATAAAGACGTGTACTGATATCTGCTGAGAACATCTGTGTTAATCATTAGCACGATACGGTACACTTCACTGAAAATGTGTTATTTTGTCTGCTTCAGCTCATCCAATCATTTACAGAAATGATTTTTGGGGGGATGTGACCCATGTGATTCACCAAAGAACCATGCCACTTAGAGAAATGACTATGTTGGCATATTGTCTGCACTGAAATGTCACTTAACGGAGCGACTGAAGGATCAACCCACGTCTGTGGTTTCTACACAGTGACAAAGCAAACATCATCTGGCTCACAACTGCTGCTGTATTATATCACCTTAGCTGTCACTCATCTCACATGGACTTAAGGTGAAATGTGACAGAACAAATGCGTTTTAACAGCATGGAGCACATATGGTCATGGCACCCTGCATTTCTGTCAGATAACACACCACTTCTCCCTTAAAATGGCAATTACATACAGTGCGTTCCAAATTATTATACAAATAGGATTTTAGTGCTATAAACATTCAATTTTTTGTTTTTCAGTTAAACTCATGGATGGTATTGTGTCTCAGGGCTCTTTGGATCACTGATATCAATCTCAGACAACTGTCATAATTAGTTTGTCAGGTGAACCCAATTAAAGGAAAACTACTTAAGAAGGATGTTCCACATTATTAAGCATGCCACAGGTTTCAAGCAATAAAGGAAAGAAAAAGGATCTCGCTGCTGAAAAGCATCAAATAGTGCAATGCCTTTGACAAGGTATGAAAACATTAGATATTTCATGAAAACTTAAGCGTGATCATTGTACTATGAAGAAATTCATGGCTGATTCAGAGCACAGACAGGTTTGTGCAGATAAAGGCATAATGACGAAGGTTTCTGCCAGACAAATTCACCAGATTAAGAGAGTAGCTGCTAAAATGCCATTACAAAGCAGCAAACAGGTATTTGAAGCTGCTGGTGCCTCTGGAGTCCCACAAATCCAAAGGTGTAGAATCCTCAAGAGGCTTGCAGTTGTGTATAAACCTACTATTCGGCCACCCCTAACCAATGCTCACAAGTGGAAATGGTTGCAGTGGGCCCAGAAATACATGAAGACTAATTTTCTAACAGTCTTGTTTACTGATGAGTGCCGTGCAACCCTGGATGGTCCAGATGAATGGAGTCGTGGATAGCTGGTGAATCGCCACCATGTCCTAACAAGGCTGCAATGTTAGCAAAGAGGTGGTGGAGTTCATGTTTTTGGCCAGAATCATGGGGAGAGAGCTGGTAGGCCCCTTTAGGGTCCCTGAACCTGTGAAAATGACCTCGGCAAAGTATATATAGTTTCTGACTGACCACTTTCTTCCATGATACAAAAAGAAGAACCGTGCCTTCCGTAGCAAAATTATCTTCATGCATGACAACACACCATCTCATGCTGCCATAGGCATTAAAGGAGAGAAACTCATGGTGTGGCCTCCATCCTTCCCTGACCTCAACCCTATTGAGAACCTTTGGAGCATCCTCACACAAAAGATCTATGAGGGTGGGAGGCAGTTCACATCAACAGAACAGGTGTGGGAGGCTATTCTGACATCTTGCAAAGAAATTCAAGCAGAAACTCTCCAAAAACTCACAAGTTCAATGGATGCAAGATTTGTGAAGGTTATATCAAAGAAGGGATCCTATGTTAACATGTAACTTAGCCTGTTAAGATGTTTTTGATTGAAATAGTTTTTGATTTCAGTAAATATGACCTCCTAATGCCATAAATTCAACAAATGACCATTTTCAGTTCTTTACAACCAATACAATGTTTTGAAACTCTGTTGTGCATAATATTTGTAGCAGTGCATTTTGAGTTCTTTTTTTTATTTTTGCAAAAAAAAAAAAGTTATTATTGGGAGGTTTGCTAAATAAAATTTGAATTATGCTCTAACAGTTAATGACTTGAAAATTATACTGACTGTCATTTGCATCGACTATTTAGGAAAATCAGAGACAAATACCATTTGCATAATGATTTGGAACGCGGTGTAGAGTGGAAATAAAAAGTGTCTACATGCCTATTGAAATTTCAGGTTTTTATGATTTCAATGTGACTTATAACCTGTATAATTCAACTGAAAAGCAAATGTGAAAATATATAAAAAAATGCAAACTAAGCTGGTTGCATGAGTTTGCACACACTTAATACTACTTTACTGAAGCGCCTTTTGATTACAGCAGTGAATTTCAACCGGGGTTGCTTGGGAACCCTGGGTGTGCTGAAAGAAATTGTCCAATTCAGAAAAATTGTCCAAGTGCACCTGATTGCCCCCCCCAAAAAAAAGACCCCCCCCCCCAACCAATCAGGTGAAGTTGGCCAACCCTCCCGAACCAGACAATTTTTCAAGGCACACTGGGCACAAAGGTTGAAAATTACTGCATTAAAGAATTCAGTCTTTTTAGGTCTCTGGTGCAGAATCCTCTTCTTCAGTTCATCTCACACATTTTTCACTGGATTCAGGTCTAGGCTCTGACTGGGTCATTCCAAAACTTTAATTTTCTGCTGGGTAGAGCCGATCTTTTGTTGATGTGTACGTGAAATTATTCGTCTTTATCATCTGCAGCTTTCTAGCAGGGACTTGAAGGTTTTGGGCCAAAACTGCCTGATATTTGGAACTGTTCAATAATTCCCTCTACTTTTAACTAATGCCCCAGTTCCAACTGAAGAAAAGCAACCCCAAAGCATGATGCTGCCACCACCATGCTTCACCCTGGGTATGGTGTTCATTTGGTTATGTATAGTCTAGGGATGGGAATTGAGAACCAGTTCCTTTTGGGAACCGGTTCTAAATTTTTCAAGCCCCTGGAATTGTACGTTGTTGATATCAATTCTTCTTATCGATACTGCAGGTTTAAACACTTCTGTGTTTTTTCTAAAAACAGCATGCCCTTGACGTCACACGCTGCCGTTACCAAGCAACGCCATGACACCGTCACTATCTCTTGACGCAGCAGCATGGGATAAAATGAAAGACTGAAATGTGTTTGACAATCTACAAAGTGTGCCCCCACCTGATTCCCAGACTGCAGCACCTCCGTTAGTGATGGTAATATTAGCTTATTATTATTAGTGGAATATTAGCACAATGCTAGAAGCCTTGCACGCTAATTTTAATCCATTTTTTAACTCACAAAACCCAGCTAAAAATGTCTGATATTTAAATATGAGCTCATTCTTTTTAAGACAATGACCGCAACCGGTAGCTCTGAGGATTCACCAACCTACTCGCTCTCCGCTCCTTGCCAGGAAAACCCACTAGCATGTTTACATGGACACAAGTAACCGGATTAAAAACCTGATCAGAATAAAAATGTTTCATGCAAACACGCCAATCTGAATATTCTGACCCGACCACACTCATTCAGATCAAAATTTCATTCCGATTGAGACAGGTGGGTTACGCCAATTGTTATTCCGATTGGTGCGCATATAAACACTTATTCGGAAGCTTGGGTATAAAGTATGTTTACTGCGCATGTCTGTACGTCAGCCACACGTCGACATGACGTATTTCCGCCTTTACAACAGCTAGCGGAAAACATGGCAGGAGTAAAACAAAACTGGTCTGTATCGTCCTGCTGTCTCCCTCTGTTCGTCATATGCAGAAGAATGTACTTGTAGCTTCATTACGGAGACCAGCAGAAGCAAAAGTACATTCTGAATAACACAATACAGGTCCATTTCAAAAACAGAAAGACACGAAGCGGGGTTTGTTTACATCGGAAGTTGCTTCTTCTTCTACTGTTTCCAGAATGTCGGCTAATTGTGTGAATGCCAAAATGATTTAGTCCGTTCAAACGTGTGACACATGGAAACGCACCTCCTGAAAAAGATTAACTTTTTCAGGATCCATGTAAACAGTAAAGTTCTAATCTGAATTGTAATCAGATTGAAGAAATTTTGCCCATGTAACCGTGGCTACTGACACCAGCTGCACACAGAGCTGTAATGAAGTTTGTATTTAAAGGCTTACATCCATTCATGATCATAGAGCAGCTGGGGTTTGGGTAGGTGGTACATATAATGTAGGTTACAGATTAATCTGAGCAATGTCTTGAGGTTTTTTCATTATGTAATATACAATTGAGTATTTTATGCATGTGTGTATATACACTATGCATATACAGTATATTGTGTATATTAAAAAAACATGCAAAAATTACACCTAAGTACAGCATGTATACTTTTGTGCAGTTGTTTCTAATCACTTCAGTATTCCATTTATACTGCTTTTTTATGTTGCTTTTCAGCATTTAAACAAATGCTACAAGGCATAAATGACCATTTTTCTAAGGAAAGCATGTTTACAGTCTTATATTTGATTTTATTATATCTTTTTTAACCACTTGCACTCCGTTGTTCCGCGGGCGGGCAAGTCTCTGCGTCCTAGGGCGTACGAGGGCGCACGAGAGCGCACTCGTGCGCGCTTGGACGCATGACGCATGATGGTGATGATGTAGGTGGTGTGGCCTCCAAGCGCCACTGAAAAAAAAAGCTGCAGTCACAGCCGCGAACAGATTAGTTCATATGATTGACCTCTCATTCGACTAATAAGAGCCTTGAATTGGGTTTCTGAAACCTTGAAGAGCCAATGAATGAAAACCTAGGAAGGAGGACCCGCCTACTTTGAATGCACGAGCCAATTGAAGCACAGAAATTCGGGCTGGTGAAGAGAGATTTATTGCTGCAGCAGATGAAAACAAAGGAAGCTGGACAAACCTGCTACAGACCCAGGCTCACCCAGCAGCATGGAGACCACCCACAAGTGGAACCTGCACTCATTCCAGCAGAATAGACGTTTAGGATTCTCTTCCGTCATCATAGACCGACGGAGGCCGACGACAAAAGTCGTAAATCATTCGCCAAAACGGCAATAATGGAATTATGTTTTGATCGGGATCCACGAGCGGGGCAGCGTCGCGTTCGTCTGACAATGGGGAAGAGATGTTCGCCACAACTCTGCTGCTTTGAAGAGGTAAGGTGTTATAAGCTAAATTATTATTTATCCCTGAAAACTGTAATCCAAAAATGACTTTTGACCGATCGGTAAATTACAACTGTACTGCACACAAAGTACGAAGTGCGTGCGCCGCGATAAACGGTTCATTTGCCGTGTTCGGACCGTGAACGCCCCCCCCCCCGCTGCAGGGGGGGGGGGGCGTTCACGGTCTGAACGCCCCCCGGTCTGCGGGGGGAAGCATACGAGTCTATTCCATCATGTAGCGATGGCCCTCTTCTGTAGCGAGGGGGGGGGGGCGTTCACGGTCTCCCCCCCCCCACACACACACAGTAGCGAGGGCGAGGGGGGGGGGGGCCGCTGTGAAAACATGCAAGGAGTGTAATCCGTCATGTAGCGAGGGCCGAACTCGGTCCTTGGTAGCGGGGGGGGGGGGTGACCCCCCCCCCACCCACACACACACACACACAGAGATACAGCCCTGAGTGTGACCTTTCATTAGAGCCTAAAATGAAGATTCTACATTGAATTATTCAAAAGTTACAGATGTTTTTCCAAACTGTGCCATTTGGCACAATTTGGCACAGTTCCAAAACGCCTGGGAACTACCTGAGAACAAAGCTGTGTAAAGTATTCATTTTTTGTGGTATTGTTACCAAATTTGGATCTCAGCTGGATAACACTTGGTTCTACATTTCTGTTGCATTTTCCAGCCGGATCAGACAGCTGTGTGTTATTTACAAGCATGTGTATCCAAAAAAACACTGTGTCCAATTTTTTTTTCTTCAAGTTCAGTACGTTTAGATGACTGTAACTCAGTGGCCGGAGCACGTAGAGAGATTATGTTTTTTTTGCCAAAAAATTCAAAGTGTTTTCTTTTAAATGAGACCAACCCCATGAAGATGCTGCAAAGGGTTGAAGAACAGCTTTCGATTTACTTTGGGCACGTTATTTTTTGGCATTTTTAGGAAAATTGCCCGGAGTGCAAGAGATTAAGAGAAGAATCATTGTTTAAAGTCAGAATAATAAAACTCCTGCATTGATGCTGAAATCCTGTGAAGGCCTGCTTTTTCTCCACACGGAAAACTGATCAAGAATTGATAAGCGAATCGATAAAGAATCGTACCCATAAGCAAAATCGACAATGCCATTGATACTGATAAAATCTTATCAATTTCCATCCCTAGTACAGTGTTGTGTTTAGACTAAATATACCTTTTGGAACTGTGGCCAAAAAGTTCAACCTTGATTTCAGCAGAGCATAATATACAGTATTTTCCCACACAGTTTTGGGAGATTTGATGTACTTTTTTTTTTTTTGTATTTTTCTTTGTAAGAAAAGACTTTCATCTTGTGATCCAACCTCACAGTCCAGACATATAGAGAATATGGGAGATTGTTGTCACATGTTGGCCTCTTGGCAGCCTCCCTGACCAGTTTTATTTATTTATTGAATTAGGACAGTACACATTAATCAACATACTGTATTAAGGGATAAGGACCTGTACTTATATAGCGCTTTTCTAGTCTCAAAGACCACTCAAAGCGCTTCACTAGTACTAACCCTCTATTCTAAGGGCCTATAGGAGACAGATATCTAGGGACAATTTAGAACAACCAATTAACCTAACCTATTAGCATTATGCTTCAATGTAAACGTGCCGGAATTAGCACAATAGCTAAATTTCATCCGTAGTCCTAAAACAGGTTTTACACACACACAAATAGTTCACAAGACATGTTTGCAGATATGTCACAACTAACAAGACAATGCATGAGACAGAATACACAACACATCACAGCTAACAGGACAATCCATGGACAAAATACACTAAACATAAGACAAAAATGGACACATTTTACACGATAACACCAATAAATCCACAAACAGAATCGTTAAAAGTCAGGATTTCCCAGAAGCCTGTAGCTATGGACATCTATAATGGAGACATTTTATAAATGAGTGCAGTGTGGCACATATGTTGGGTACATATTTTCCACAAATGTATTGCTGTATGTTTATTGTGTGCTTCACGTCTCGAGGGACAAAAGGACTGAGTCTGCAGGAGATATTGAGAAGGTGTGAGATTTGGCCTTTGTCTCAGAGAGAAGCCCTGGAGGGACTTCTGGGCCATCGGAGGCTAAGAGACAATGGTGGAAGATCAAAAGGGTTACAGCGTGACTGGGATTAAGTACCATGTGACTGTATGTTTGCTTAGACACCATGTGACTTGAGTTTCCATGTTCCGGAGTATAAAAGAGCGATGTGATATTGATCTGTCTCTTTTTCTTGCTTGGAGATTGTTAGAGAATGTGTTCTGTTAATAAAGCTGAACCTAAGAAATAAACTAACTAACTAACTAACTAACCTGCACTTATATAGCGCTTTTCTAGTCTCAAAGACCACTCAAAGCGCTTTCACTAGTACTAACCCTCTATTCTAAGGGCCTATAGGAAACAGATATCTAGGGACAATTTAGAACAGCCAATTAACCTAACATAAGATAAGATAAGATAAGCCTTTATTAGTCCCACAACGGGGAAATTCCAGGATTGCAACAGCACAGGGATAGCAACACTCAGAGCAACAATCAGAAGGCAAGAAAAAAAAAAAAAAAAAAAAAAAACAAGCAAGCAAGAGCAGCTAATATACATATGTACATATTACTATAAAATATATATATATACACACACACACACAGACACACAGTGCAGAGCATTGTAGCTGGATGGAATAAATATATGAATATATGAACACAGTGCAGAGCATTGTAGCTAGATGGAATAAATATGTAAATACGTATATAAACACCCACAGTACAGAGCATTGCAGCTAGGTGGAATAAATATGCAAGTATATAAACACACACAGTGCGGAGCAATGTAGCTAGATGGAATAATATGTAGATATATAAAAACACAGTGCGGAGCATTGTAGCTAGATGGAATAAATATATAGATATATAAATATAAACACACCCAGTGCTGAGCATTGTAGCTAGATGGAATAAATATATAGATATATAAATATAAACACACCCAGTGCAGAGCATTGTAGCTAGATGGAATAAATATGTAAATATATAAACACACAGTGCAGAGCATTGTTGCTAGGTGGGATGAAACAGCATAACCGTCTATTTAGTTATCCTACATGGTATGATTATGTGCCCATACATATTCTCACCCTCCATAGCGACCGGTATGTTCCTAGTTGTATGCCGGAGAGGACCATTGTGTAAGTCTATTGCATCTTTTGCATTCAAAAAAAAAACTATTAGTTTGTTACGTCTTTTTGCTATCTCTGCGAGCAGCCCTGCTTAGGTTGTACAGTCTGACAGCCGTTGGTAGGAAGGACCTACGAAACCTCTCGGTTGTGCACCTGGGATGATGTAGTCTGCTGCTAAATGAGCTCCTCAGTGCATCCAGTATGTCCTGCATAGGGTGGAACTCGGACTCCAGCAGAGATGACAGTTTAGCCACCGTCCTTCTCTCTCCTATCTCCTCCATCGGATCAAGGCATTGCCCCAGGACAGAGCTAGCTTTCTTAATCAGTTTGTTCAGTCTCTTCCTATCGGCTGCAGTAATGCCACTGCCCCAGCAGACCACTCCAAAAGTGATGGCTGATGCCACCACCGTGCATGTCTTTGGATTGTGGGAGGAAACCGGAGCCCCCGGAGTAAACCCACGCAGCACAGGGAGAACATGCAAACTCCACACAGAAAGGTTCCAACCCCTGCCAACCTGGGGATTCGAACCAGGAACCTTCTAGCTGTAAGGCAACAGTGCTAACCACTGCACCACCGTGCTGCCACTCAGCCTCATCCTTGAGCACATCCTCTACACTGGTGACCCTAAGACGAATTATGGCCGGTGACGACCTTTCCGCACTGGACTCATCAGGAGCCAGCCAGGCTAATGCAGCTACCACAGTCCATCTACCTGATTTCTGGCAGCATAGCCCGCGCTCCTGGTTTAACACAGTCGAGGCACAGTTCCATCTTCGGGGAATTTCGGTGGACGCCACGAAATTCTACCATGTGGTTGCAAAGCTGGACAGCCACACAGCCCAGCGGGTGGAGAGCCTGACTAACCACCTGCCAGACGACGACAAGTATGGCGCATTGAAAGCTGCTCTCATCCGTGCTTTCACCCCCTCGCTGGGAGAGCGAGCAGAGAAGCTCCTGGTGTTGACTGAGGGCGAGGCAGACAGACCTGCAGACCTGATGGCAAAGATGCTGAGTTTGAGAGACGCTGAAGATGATGGCTTTATCTTCGCCCATCTTTTCCTCAGGACACTACCGTCAGTGGTGAGAGTTACCCTGGCCAGTTCACAGCTGCTGGCCCACCAAGATTACCACGAGCTGGGCCAGGAGGCGCAGCGACTCGTCGACGCCCATAGGTGACACACGACCACAACCGCAGCAGCGGAGCTGAGCGCAACACCCGGAGACGGCAGGGGGCCAGAGGCTGCAGCACCAGACTCGCTGACGACAGCAGCGGCGGAGGCCAGGAGACGCGGAGCGGGCGACGTCCTCTGTTTTTACCAACGCCGTTTCGCCGAGAGGGCACGCAAGTGCATTCCACCGTGCCATTTCAAGCGCTCGGGAAATGCCAAGACCGGGAGTCGGTAGCAGCTGCGGCTCTCGGTGAAAAGAGCAAGCTGCTCTACCTGACGGACGCGCGATCAGGGAGGCAGTTCCTTGTGGACACAGGCTCCCAGCTGAGTTTCATCACACCTTCCTACGCTGACCAGCTGGCGCCTTCCAGTGGACCCCTGGTGTCGGCGGCGAACGGCTCGACGATCAAGACCTTCGGGGAGAAGACTCTGCCCGTCTTTTCACGGCCGGGCATTCGAGTGGACTTTCATCATAGCGGCAGTCAGTTTTAACATGTTAGGTGCTGATTTTTTGTGCTCGCATGGTTTATTGGTTGATCTTGCTAACAGACGTCTGGTTAATGCACTGTCTTTTCACTCTATTTCCTGCACAGCCCGGGTGGTCCCGCCTACTGCACAGGCCAACGTCACAGCTGCGGGTGGTAAGTTCCACGCACTACTCACTCAGTTCCCAGCGTTCACAGTCCCAACGTTTTCGGCGACAGTGGCTAAACACGGGGTGGAACATTTTATTACTACCACCGGGCCCCCCGTTTTTGCAAAAGCTCGGCGCTTGGACTCAGCTAAACTGGCCATAGCGCACGAGGAGTTCGCCAACTTGGAAAAACTGGGCATCATTAGACGTTCTAAAAGCCCCTGGGCTTCACCGTTACACATGGTCCCAAAGGCTGATGGTTCGTGGCGACCTTGCGGTGATTTCCGCAGGTTGAATAACGCCTCAGCACATGACCGCTACCCGATTCCGCACATCCAAGATTTTTCGGTTCATTTGGCGGGGGCGCGCATTTTTTCTAAAATAGACTTGGTACGTGGTTACCATCAGGTCCCAGTGCGCACTCAGGATATACCCAAAACAGCGGTAATAACTCCTTTCGGGCTTTTTGAGTTTTTGCGCATGCCTTTTGGACTCAAGGGTGCCGCGCAGACGTTCCAGCGTATGATGGACGCGGTTCTACGCGACCTCCCTTTCGTGTTCGTCTATTTGGATGACATTTTGGTAGCCAGCACGTCCGAAGACGAACACGAAAGCCACCTCACAGAGGTTTTTCGGAGGCTGGCAGAGCATGGGTTAATAATTAACCCAGCGAAGTGCCAGTTTGGGGTGGTGCAAATTGATTTTTTGGGGCATCGCGTTTCGCCAGAAGGAGCGGTCCCTCTACCCGATAAAGTACGCGCAATAACAGATTTTCCCCGACCTCAAAAACGGTTAAAGCGTTACAGGAGTTTTTGGGAATGGTTAATTTTTATAACCGTTTCCTCCCAAGCGCAGCGCAGCTCATGCAACCATTGTATGCTGCACTAAAGAAGCAAAAACCCACAAATAAAATCGAATGGTCTCCTGAGTGGGAGCGCGCATTCTCCCAAGTCAAATCAGCCCTGGCAAACGCGGTTTTGTTGGCACACCCAGTCCCAACGGCCCGCATGGCGCTCATCACTGACACTTCCGATTTAGCGGTGGGGGCGGTCGTCGAACAATTTGTGGCGGGGACCTGGCAGCCGCTCGCGTTTTTCAGCAAAACCTTGCCCGATAGCGAGCGAAAATACAGCGCGTTCGACAGGGAGCTGTTGGCCCTACACTTGGCCAGCCGCCATTTCCAGTTCTGGCTGGAAGGGCGCCGTTTCACCGCGTTTGTGGACCACAAGCCGCTAACGTTTGCGATGGCCAAGATTTCAGAACCTTGGTCGGGCCGGCAGCAAAGACAGCTGGCCGCGATATCGGAGTTCACCACCGATATCCAGCATGTCGCAGGTAAACATAATGTAGTGGCAGACTGTCTCT
This sequence comes from Pholidichthys leucotaenia, assembly GCA_020510985.1. Lineage (NCBI taxonomy): Eukaryota > Metazoa > Chordata > Actinopteri > Cichliformes > Pholidichthyidae > Pholidichthys > Pholidichthys leucotaenia. The sequence continues at coordinate 292,141,669 of CM035847.1, forward strand.
CACATGCAGTGGCGGCGCCAGGCCCCGTGGGGGCAGACTCGGCAGCCGTGGCCGCGGGCCAGGGTAGCGGCGCGGAAGCGCACGCAGCCCCGGTCCGCGTAGGTTTAGATTATGCAGCCATGGCCGCGGAGCAGGTTAGTGATGCGGATGTGCGCGCGCTCCAGTCTGGACCAACAGGGTTAAGGCTGGAGCACAGGGTGCAGCAAATCGGTATGCCCCCCCTAATCTGCGATGTCTCCACGGGATGGCCGCGCCCCGTGGTACCAGCTGCGTGGCGCCGCCGCGTTTTTGACTCGGTCCATTCCCTGGCGCACCCGGGAGTGCTCGCATCGATCAAGATGGTGGGGGAGAAATTTGTTTGGCCGGGGTTGCGCAAACAGGTCAAGGAATGGGCAGCAGCCTGCGTAGCGTGTCAGCGAGCCAAAATACACAAGCACACTAGGGCTCCTTTGGAGCCTTTTCACATCCCGGCTAAGCGCTTTGATCATGTGCATGTCGACTTGGTGGGCCCCCTTCCGTTGTCACAGGGGCACACACACTTTTTGACGATGGTGGACCGCACCACGCGTTGGCCAGAAGCAGTTCCTCTGGCATCAACCACAGCGGAGGAAGTTTCGCGCGCGTTTTTAACATCTTGGGTTGCGCGTTTTGGAGTCCCGTCGGACATAACGTCAGACAGAGGTCCTCAATTTGTCTCCGAACTCTGGTCATCGATGGCCCGCAGCCTAGGGTGAAGATCCACCGCACTACCGTGTATAACCCCCCAGGCTAACGGTTTATGCAAACGTTTTCATAGGTCATTGAAAGCAGCCCTCAGAGCGTCGCTTACGGATACAAATTGGGTTGACAAACTTCCATGGGTTTTATTGGGGTTGCGTTCTGCACCTAAGGAGGATTTGCATGCCTCCCCAGCTGAGTTAGTTTTTGCACAACCTCTCCGTTTACCCGGTGAATTTCTCCCCGACAATCCTGCGCCGAATTGCCCCCCCGCTCAGCTGTTGCAGAGCGACACAGGATCAAACACGCTTCCTGGCCTCGTTCATCACAGTTTCCCACGCGTTTTTGTGCCGAAGGCTTTAAAAAATGCGGAGTTTGTTTTTGTTAGACATGATGCTCATCGCCCAAATTTGCGGCCACCTTATGATGGACCTTTCAGAGTGCTGGAAACAGGTGAGAAGCATTTTTTGCTAGATTTGGGAGACAGGAAAGAGTTGATTTGTATAAACAGACTCAAACCTGCTTTTGTTTTGGCGGACGAACAAGTGCAGTTGGCGAGGGCCCCCCGTCGCGGCAGACCTCCGAGAAGGCATTCTCCAGAACCCCCACAGAGATTGGCTAACAGTTCTAATCCACAGGTGCAGGAAGACACTGCAGAAGCAGCAAGACCGGCTTACAGCAGATTCGGCAGGAGGTTTAGACCTAGGCAACTGGTGGATTAATATTTGATATGTGGTAATGTTTTTATGTCATGCATCTCTGATTATGTTTGTCCCATATTAGACGTTTGGGGGGGGGGGTTATGTGGCATATATGTTGGGTACATATTTTCCACAAATGTATTGCTGTATGTTTATTGTGTGCTTCACGTCTCGAGGGACAAAAGGATCGAGTCTGCAGGAGATATCGAGGTGGTGTGAGATTTGGCCTTTGTCTCAGAGAGAAGCCCTGGAGGGACTTCCGGGCCATCGGAGGCTAAGAGACAATGGTGGAAGATCAAAAGGGTTACAGCGTGACTGGGATTAAGTACCATGTGACTGTATGTTTGCTTAGACACCATGTGACTTGAGTTTCCATGTTCCGGAGTATAAAAGAGCGATGTGATATTGATCTGTCTCTTTTTCTTGCTTGGAGATTGTTAGAGAATGTGTTCTGTTAATAAAGCTGAACCTGAGAAATAAACTCAGCCTCATCCTTGAGCACATCCTCTACAGCAGGACTGATTTGTCTTTAACCAAAACCCATCTTGTCTTTGACTTTTCAGGGATATCCAGTCCTCGGCAACATCACGGTTGTCCCATATTTTCTCCACTTCTTGGTAAATAATGCAGTGCAAATGTTTTTGTAGCCTTTTCCTGACTGATACCATTCAAAAATCTGATCAGTTTGATGTCTGTAAGCATACATTAAACTGCAAACCATAGCTTTTGCATTAAGATTAAAATGAATGAATTATTTATTGTGGTGTATTTTTCTTACATCACTAAACCCTGCCATTTTAACAGGGGTGTGTACCTTATTTATAGCCACTGTATTCATCTGTTTATTTCTTTTTGGCATTGGAATAATACAAAAAAAAAAACGGGGAAAAAAGCAAAATCTGAGACATACCAAAGCATTTGTAACTGCAATAATGTTATGATAGAAGTGGTGCATTATCTGACAGAAATGCAGGGGGCCATGACTGTATGTGCCAAATGCGGCACACCAGAGACTGGGTTCCTTTTTTATTGTGCTGCCTATGGTTTCATTTTCTACAAAAAGCAGAAGCATACCCACCACCAGGCAGGAAGCATTGAGCATCTGTCTCAGCTCTACAGCAGCAGCATGCAGTTCCCGTTTCCCCCAGACATAATCATCCTTTCATTCTTGCCCAATTCATTTGGGTTTCATTGGTCACTGCTGAACATCCTGTAGAGTCACATGAGACAAACCAGCAAGGAGGACCGATGCAAACCAAAATACTTCCTCACAGCACATGTCTGTATTGATACAGTGCTCACCAACCACTGAAAGCTGCAGCTACTGTAATTAATCTAATGTGCATCTTTTTGGACTGTGGGAGGAAGCCAGAGTACCCAGAGGAAAGCCAGACAGGCCATGCAATCTTTACATAGAGATGATTCTGTCTAGCAGTTAGCACTAAACCACCATGCCATTGTTTTACACAGCACAGGTATTAAAGCAAAAAAATTCTTTTGACCGAAAACGTTTTTGCCCAGGCCAAATCACATCCCCCGGTTTAGTGTCAAGGACCGTTTTGCTGCCAGCTGCGTTCCTCCTCCAGCTCTGCCTGCTCATAGTTCTGCAATGACTAGTCGATAAATCAACTAGTCAATCGACAACATTTACCAGCAGTAAATTTGATAATCAACTATATGCTCATGCACCCTTTTCCATAAAAAAAAAAAAAAAATTCTAAAAAATATTACCGTTTCAGCTTCTTACACCATAAAATTTGCCAGTTTCCTTGTTTTTACATTACAAGCTGAAAATGTTTCAGTTTTGTGATTTTTTTTTAACACACCCACACAGTTGATGACCTTGAGTGCTGGGATATTGCAATGTGGATTTTTTTTACTTGAAAAATTATAGATCAAATAAAAAGTCAAATAATTTGAAAGCATTAACAGATTAATCTATAACAAAAATATTTGTTAGTTGCAGCCCTGCTTGCTCACCATAAACTCATTCCTGACATCCTGGACCTTACCACAGAGTCTGAAGGCAAAAATAACTTATCTGTATATTATACATGTTAAATGCAGTTTTCATGACTGTATACTTCAAAAACAAGTTAGAAAGAACTTTATGTATCTCATCTATCTATAAATTCAAGACATCTGTGTCTGTATGTCTGTGTGTGTGTGTTCCTTAGATATCGCTCAAACTGTTTGTCACACTGACCTAAGATTTTAAACGTGCTTTGCTGATGCTATGACGGTGTGTGTCCCCAAATATGGAGTCACTCAGTCAAAATATGTAATTTTTATCAATAAAAGTTTAGCCACCGCTGTGTGACCGCTCTACGTCTTCATCACCTGGCTTCAAGACGTGTGGGTGGGGTTTCGGATCGACTCCGTGCTCATTGGAGAAAGCGCCGCATTACGGCCATGCTGATTGGACAATACGCAGCATCACAACCATGCTGATTGAATAGCACAGCATCACGACCTGTCAGTCACCACAACGCTTCGCAAACAAAGATTTTAGAAGTGCTTTGCTGCTGAGGTGTGCATCCATGACCACTGGTCCATGGCCGCTCAGTCAAAATATAGACCATAAAGTTACTGTGATTGCATAGGTCTAATGGATATATTCACCACAGAGAACACGAGGTGGGGGAGGGGGGCACTGCCGGGGACCCATGATGCTGCAAATGACAACACTGGCACATGGGTAAAGCAGCAGCCGAGACTTCCGTCCCACCAGGTGCTCCACGAACGTTGAGGGGGAGGCACGCTCAGCCTGCCCGGTCAGTGGTAGACGAAAGTCCCACTGCTGCTTCATTGTGGAGCAGAATGACCACATCAACTGCATATTACATGCAGACACATATGCATGCTTTCACTAAACGTCAAGAAGATGCAAAAATGTCCAAATAACAAAATAAATCATTTTTACTTAAATATTTACAGACAAATGGGCAACACTGATGCAAAGGCTGCAGCCAGATGGCTCATTCTGCTGAGTGAGTGAGTGAGTGAGTGAGTGAGTGAGTGAGTGAGTGAGTGAGTGAGTGAGTGAGTGAGTGAGAGAGAGACTGGTGAAGGGATCGGCGCTGTACATGGATGCTCTGAATTTCCCTCTGGGGATCAATAAAGTATACAAGATACAAATACAAATAATAATAATGTTCTGTGTTTTGTATTTATAATATTGCTATAATATAAAAGGATGCACTCCAATGGGTCTCAAATATCTATAATGTGTCCTGTTATAGTACTGCATTAGATTATTGATGACAGACTATAAACTACACATATAAACTAAATTATAATGGTGACTGAACTCCCATTCCCCAAAGTGCAACACACAACATTTATGAATATAACTCATAAAAGATCACACAAATAAGTGATCTGACAAAAAATAAACAAGCAGTTCTTAAACAGTGGCTAATATTGGATGTCCCATTCATTTTCATTTATTCTGTAATTAATATTCACACAATCAAATCAATCTCGGCTCAGTCCCTTTCATATTTGTCTAACATGTGATTGCCTACATAGAGGCTACACTTCTGTTCCACTTTCAAACACAGCCTACGTTTGGGCCTGGAAAGCCTGTTTGGGCTACCTGTTTCAGACAGCAAGACTTGCTTTCTACGGGCGTGCACGAGTATAAAGTGCTGATTTGGCAGTAATAGATAATTAACCAGCTGGCGCAGCTGAAAAATTTGGATTATCATGAAAAATTTTTCTTCATAACTGAACACATTATCTATGCATCACACATGAAGTGAAATATGTCAAGCCTTTTAGGTTTGAATGTTAACGATTATGAATTGTGACCTTGATTATCTTAAGTTACTGTTTAATACATCTGGATATCATGCAAAAAAATGCATGACAGAAAATATTTTTGAGGCACAACAGAAAAACAACAATTTGAAGAAAATAAAAACTATAAATTCACAGAATCACAAAAGATGCAGTAATTTCTTTTAAATATATTTAAGCCCTTACAGTCACAAAATGGTAAAAAGTGTATATGACCATATTACACATTGATATACTCAAATATTTGGACTAAAAGTGCTGAAAAATAAAGGCTGTATCTAAATGTCTAACTATGATTGTGTTTATTCAGTGTGTAAAATGGTAAATGGCGTTCACTTATATAGCGCTTTTTCCTCATCTCTGGATGACCAAAGCGCTTCACAGATCCTGCTATCCACACACTCACGCACTGATGGTGGCGGAGCAGCCGTGCACAGGCACTGGCCTGACCCACCAGCAGCAACTGGGGGTTCAGTGTCTTGCTCAAGGACACTTCGACGTGCAGACTGCAGACAGAGCGGGAATCGAACCCCTGACCCTCCGTTCAGTAGTTGGCCACACTACACCTGCGCCACAGCTGCCCAGATATATAGTATATGGTGACAATTCCGCAAGTTGTTCTTATTTTAATTTATTTTTGGTGTATAGTTTTCATTTGTCAGCACCACATTCAATGACCTTTTTAAATCTGAAAATATTATCCGCTCTTCACTTTCAGCAGTGATCACAAACCTCTAGTTCACCACATCTTAATACAGACTAAAGTTTAACTTCTTTTAGAAGATACTTTTCATAGCAATAAATGTTTTCTTCCAAAATCTCCTTTATATCCAGATATACATTTATGTTCCTTGCCTAATCTCAAGGCTAAGTATTTAATTGGAAAAAAAATATTAGCTTGATTGAATAACAACTTACTGTTTATTTTCACTCCAAAGCATATTTATATTAACCTGTAATTAATTAATGTGATTAAACATTCCCACCATTAGACAGTGAAATAAACATAAAAAAAAATAAAAGTCACTTCTTTTGGGCTGCAGCAGCACTAGCTGCTGACCGAACAATCTGTGGCAAAAATACTTTGGAAACGGAGTTTGAACAAGTGGAAGGAAAGAAGAGTAGGGGTTGGGGATCGGACTGATGCTGAGGGCAGCGCTATAGTTTTGAGGATGTTGTCAACATTTTCTGTGCTTTCACTGGTAGCTGCTAGCTTGGTAGTTCATGCACCACGTCTCTGTCAAGCGATATACATTCTCTTATTCTTGACTTATCTGTGACTGTATATAATGTTAGAAAAGCCTTTAGTTGTAAAATTACCATTGAGCCCTTTCATAATAAAAGCACAAACTAATCCATTCTGATCACTGAAATGCTACCGAGCTTTTATTTTTGAATAATTTTAGGAAGTGTTAAGTTCTGTGGTAGAAAACAATACATTAACCTCAGCTTTTTATGTCTTTTTTTCTTCTCCTTTTTCTAACTGATAGAAATCCATCGTAGCGATGGAGAACTTTAATCCCTACAGAGCACAGCAGAAACAGCGCAGGAGCCTGAGTGCGATCTGCTCAGTGTTTAAAAATCTCTTTCCCCACCCAGAAATGACTCCCAGGATTAAGTTCTTCCTAGCTTTTAAAGATCTACATGCACATAAGGAATGGATGCTTTTACAGTGTTATGCAACTCACTTTTCACAGGTCTCAGCAGGACTCGCATTATATAACGGCAACTGGTCCAAAATGTTGCAGCACACTCTTAGTTTAGCACCAGTTCAGTGTTCATCTTAAAATAGGCTCAAGTTTCATTGATTGTGTGGAAATCCTTAAACACTCAAGCTCCAACAGGTAACTCTACTATGAAAAGCAAAACTCTGAGCAATTTCAGACCAAAATAATCTGCCTGAGGCTGTAAAACATATTTGATCCTTAGAAGGTAAAACAGCAAAGTCCTAAGTATAACTCGGCCTGTGAACGTTGGTGACAGGACAGTTTTCCTTCTTAAAGGTCAAACTGATGACGCTTTCATGAAAACAATTACAACAAAACTGAGACCACTTTAAGTGTTTTTTAACACCGTCTGACTTGATACATTCATCTTTTCAAGCTTTTGTCAGCAATTGTCCAGAAGACCAGATCACAGGGACAACTGTTTAAACACAGATGCCAAAACCTCTTCATCACCAGAAACGACCTCAAGCTCTTCTACTGGCAAACGTCTGAGATACTCTGGGAAAGACCCAGGCGGTGTCCAGCAGGCATTCAGACCCAAAGCCTGATGCAGTTCTACAATGACCCTCCACCACACAACTGTGCTCCTCACCCTACCCCTGAGGATGGGCACAGACTCAGCGTTTTGTATGTGAGCTCATGTTACTGTGGTCTCTAATCACAGTTTGTGTCCAATGGGGTATCACACTCTCAGGATTTATTTTTCTGGGCAATTCACAGGCACTCTTAAAAAAAAAGGTTTCAGCCCTGTGCTCTGGCAACCGCCTGACCTGTCACTTACAGCGCTCTGTCACCATTTCACACATTTTACTTTGAAAGTACTAATCATACTAAACAACATAAAGCTGATAAGAAAACAGGGTGCATCCCTCCAAGAGTTTGCTGTTAAACATTGATGGTGGTGTACTTTTAGTCTAATTCTGGTCAGCTGGTTAGAGAGGTGTGCCGCTGATGAGCAATGTGGTGCTCCAATGGTTTAACTTTTTTCAACTTTAGGCACCCTGTGCTTAAATGCTGGACTACATAGAAGATGAACAGAAAATAGAGGCTCCCAGCAAAAAAAAAAAAAAAAATGCTCTCAGTGGGCACGCAACTTTAATATTTATTTTTAAGGAAGTGGGAGTTGTATCCTCAGTTCAGTTGAATTCACTTTGATGCAACTTTATTCATCTGTCTAGGGGCAAATGGATGAACATAGCACAGCACATGATAAAAACCAAACAACTGCAACAGCTAACCTCTCCAACTCTGGAGACCACTGTTACCTTAAGGGGCATGAATAATGAAAATAGATTGTGTGTAAACAGTTTGAAGGGCCATGACAAACACCACTACATCATCCAGAGGGACTCCGTTCCAGAACAGGACAGTGCAAGAGTCAGGCTCTTGTTACAGAAGTTTCTGACAAGAACAAAAATTTTAGTTTTTAACTTTCCGTTAACACAGTAAAGATAGAATTGCATTATATTACTACATTACTGTCAGTTGGATTCACTTCGAGATTAGAATTAGATAATACACTTTCAGTCTGGTTCTGGAGAAAACAGACCTACAACCATCCAAAGATGAAGACCAGCACAACTTATCTTTACTTCCTAGTAAATCAGTAGTTTGCACCGGAGTGGTGGCCTAGTTGGTAGAGCCCCATAACCAGGAGGCCGTGGGTTCAAATCCCGGCCGGGTCATACCAAAGACCTTATAAAAATGGTATTTTCTGCCTTCTCGCTTGGTGCTCAACATAACAGAATGGGGAAAGGAAAGTTAATGCACAGAGCTATCAGCGGATTGACCCCCCACAGTAGTACTGCAGCTTTCACTACTTGCAGTAGCTGTGTGGCCGAGGGTCAGAGAAATGGAGATAAGCACCACCTGGTGTCACGCATGCTGTGGAAGGGAATTAACTAAATCACTAGTTTAGTTCACACCTATTTACCACTGCTTTCACTTGAAGTGTACCAGTAGAGAGCTCATATGTTTACGTACGCAGAGAAAAACCTCTAAAAGCGTCATGACCGATGTTATCACTGATATCAGTGTTTGTCCTGTTGGAACTCTGCTGCTAAAAAGGTTTATTCTGTTAATAAGTGAATAAAGCGCTGTCTCAGCCCCTGTGTGGTAGTGTCAAATATAAAAAGCACAGACTAATATTCCTTTAAAAGACAACATTATTCCCCTCGTATCTGTGAAAGGCCAAATGCTAAGACATGGCCCTTCATTAACAGCTTTTCTCTGTATTGAAAGAATGGCAGTGCTGCAATTTAACTGAGTGTTAATATCACAGAGAGGAGTGTGGAGGGGTCCCACATACCCGGCCATCATGGGCGAGGAGGATGGAGTCGCTCTTTATGTCTCTGTGGATCACGCCCTGGGTGTGGAGGACTGACAGCGCCTTCAGGACGGACAGACATACGGTGGCAATCTGCTCCTCGTTCATCCTGAAGGAGAGGAAATATCAGCACTGAGACTCTTCAGCTGACAGCTGAATTAGATGTTTATTTTCTGCTTTAATCTACAGACAGGTGAGATATGACAGGAGGGGAAAAATATGATTTGACTTATGTTTTTTTTTACTTGTGTTTACGTTTTTTTACTTATGTTACAGTGTGAAAGGGTTTACGAAAAGAAAAAAAATATGACTGAGAACTACAGAAATTAAATCATCAAACTGATGGAAATTAGCCACTGGCTACAATCTGGCAAGTTTATATATATATATATATATATATACATATATATATATATATATATATATATATATATATATATATATATTGATAATACAAGGGTTAACCTGCACTGTCCTTAAAAAAGAAAAAGAAACTGCACTGAGACACAGGTTATGTGTAGAATAATTAGAGCAACACTGCCCTCTTTTGGAAGAAACAGGCACTGACTGTCATAAACCACAGAAGAATGGAGTAAATAGGTTCAGGTTCAGGTTCCTTTATTTGTACCCGTAGGTAGATTTGTTTTGCAGTCTGGTGACAACCATATTTACAAGCCACTAATTACATTCAACATAAACACAAACACAGGCACACATGAAGCTGACTATAAACATGATAAAAATACTCAAGGCTCCATCAAACAGGGTATAAAAAGACAAAGAGATGAGGGAGAAACCAGAGGTAAGAGAGAGGGGTCATATTGAAGTTAAAAGTTAAAAACTAGTCAGAAGTTAAAAAACTCAAAGGTCTAAAACCCAATAAAGCATTTAGAACCCAAGTGACATCATACAAAATAAGTAAATATAAAATATGTACAATATATTTTTATAGCTTGTTCAACTCTTTGACAGCAGCAGGGACAAAGCTGTTTTTGTAGCACTGGGTTTTACTTTTTGGTACAGCAAACCTCCGTCTGGAGGGAAGAAGCTGAAAGTTGCAGTGCAAAGGGTGGGAGTCATCATTTAAAATGGAGGCAGCCATCCTCTGTACTTGTCTGGTGTACAGGGATGTCAGGCTCAGCTGTGACTCACCAAGCAAACGACTGGACCATCTAACTACCTGATCCAAGGATTTCCTCTGTTTCAGTTTTATCTGACCAAACCATGACACTAAAGAAAAGGATAAAACAGATTCAATAAAAGCCCAATAAAACATTGTCATTATGGTTCGGTCAATTTGGAAGCATGCAAGTTTCCTCAAACAATGCAAATGTTGCTGACCCTTTTTGCACACCCTTTCACAGTTCACTTCAAAGTTTAAATTACTATCAATAATTGTCCCAAGATATTTGTACAATTGTACACATTCGGTGGTCTGGCCTTTTAGTATGGTGACTTTGTGCCTGGGAGTTTTCCTCCTAAAGTCAATAATCATATCTTTCTTTTTTGTTGTATTCAGCTGCAGGTAGGAATCCTCACACCAGTGAACAAAATCATCAACTACTGGGCCGTGGCCACTCTCACCATCCTGGAGGAGACTGACAATAACTGAATCATCAGCATACTTTATAATGTGTCTGTTGTCATGACTGCTCCGGCACATGTTTGTGTACAGGATGAAGAGTAGTGGTGACAACACACACCCCTGAGGAGAGCCAGTAGAAGAGCACTTTAGGTCAGACAATGTACCATTGACCCTTACTCTCTGCGTTCTGTTGGTTAAGAAATCCAGAATCCAACCCACCAGATTATTGCTCAAATCAAATTGTTGCAGGAGCCTTTCAACTAAAATATGAGGTTGGATTGTATTAAAGGCGGAAGAAAAGTCCACAAATAAAAGCCTGGCGTGTGTCCCATTAAAATCCAGATGTTTAAAAAGCATGTTAAACATAGTGACAGTGGCATCCTCCACTCCTCTGTGAGGCCTATAGGCAAACTGCAGAGGATCCAATGCATGTTCAGTCTGCCTTAGGATCTCACGTCTGACCAGTTTTTCAAAAATTTTCATTAAAATTGAAGTCAAAGCAACTGGTCGTTTACCGTTTTAGGACAGCTGGATTTTGGAACGGGAACAACCACGGCATCTTTCCAGATCTTAGGCACATGTTGTGTCTGTAAGGACTTATTGAAAATGTAATGAAATATAGGACTCAGTTCATGTGCACAGGACTTTACCAAGCGCCCACATATATTATCAGGGCCCTGACTTTTGTTCACTTTTACAGCGCAGATCTCCCTTTTAACATCCTGCACCTCAATATTAAAGTGCTGATTGTCTTTGAGTTTCTGTTTCAAATCTTGGATTTCTGTACTGAAATCAAAGGAGTCAAAACAACCATAGAAACAATTAAGAGCATTAGCCAGCTCTGTGTCTGAATTAAAACCATCTAAAAACACATGATTACTGCACTCTGTGCTCTGAAGGCCTGCAAAAGTTTTCATACTGGCCCAGGCCGAACCAAGTTTATTTGCTGCCATCTTGCTTTCCAATTCTGATTTATAATTCTGTTTTGCTCTTAAAATTTCGGACTTCAGCTCCTTAGTGGCAACCTGTAGCTCAGAAACAGACCCCTGTTTAAAGGCAAGTGCTTTCCTCTGTAAGCAGGATTTAACTGATTTAGTAACCCATGGCACCCGATGGCAGGGGAGGAAGCCATTCAGACCTGGTAGACCCAAACGTATAGTGAGGGTGTGCTGGGAGCGTCTGGCTGAGGCCCCTGTCCGGGAGGTCTTCAACTCCCACCTCCGGAAGAACTTCAACCACATTCCGAGGGAGTCTGGAGACATGGAGTCTGAATGGGCCATGTTCTCCACCTCTGTTGTTGAAACGGCGGCCCAGAGCTGCGGCTGCAAGGTGGTCGGTGCATCTCGTGGTGGCAACCCCCGAACCAGGTGGTGGACACCAGTGGTGAGGGGGGCCATTAAGCTGAAGAAGGAGTCCTATCAAGCTTGGTTGGCTTGTGGGACTCCCGAAGCAGCTGAGGTGTACCGGCAGGCCAAGCGGAGTGCAGCTCGGGTGGTTGCTGAAGCAAAAACCCGGGTATGGGAGGAGTTCGGTGAGGCCATGGAACAAGACTTTCGGTCAGCTTCAAAGAGATTCTGGCAAACTGTTCGGTGGCTCAGGAGGGGAAAGCAGCTCCCCATCCACACTGTGTATGGTGCGGATGGGACACTGTTGACTTCAACTGGGGATATCGTTGGGCGGTGGAAGGAATACTTCGAGGATCTCCTCAATCCCACTGATACGCCTTCCACAGAGGAAGCAGGGTTTGGGGACGAGGGGGATGACTCGCCTATCACAGGGGCTGAGGTCGCCAAGGTGGTTAAAAATCTCCTTGGTGGCCGGGCCCCGGGGGTGGACGAGATTCGCCCTGAGTACCTCAAGGCCCTGGATGTTGTTGGGTTGTCATGGTTGACACGCCTCTGCAACATTGCGTGGAGGTCGGGGGCAGTGCCTTTGGCATGGCAAACCGGGGTGGTGGTTCCTCTCTTCAAAAAAGGGGACCGGAGGGTGTGCTCCAACTTTAGAGGGATCACACTCCTCAGCCTCCCTGGGAAGGTCTATGCCAAGGTACTGGAGAGGAGAGTCCGGCCGTTGGTCGAACCTCGGATTCAGGAGGAGCAATGTGGTTTTCGTCCTGACCGTGGCACATCGGACCAGCTCTTTACTCTCTCGAGAATTCTTGAGGGTTCGTGGGAGTTTGCCCAACCAGTTTACATGTGCTTTGTGGACTTGGAGAAGGCATTTGACCGCGTCCCTCATGGATTTTTGTGGGGGGTGCTTCGGGAGTATGGGGTATCGGGCTTGTTGTTACGAGCTATTCGGTCTCTGTACGACCGTTGTGAGAGTTTAGTTCGTATTGCCAACACTCGGTCGGAGTCATTCCCAGTGAGAGTCGGACTCCGCCAGGGCTGCCCTTTGTCACCGATCCTGTTCATAATTTTTATGGACAGGATTTCTAGGCGCAGCCAGGGAATGGAGGGTGTCATGCTTGGTGACCACAGGATCTCATCTCTGTTGTTTGCAGATGATGTTGTCCTGTTGGCTTCATCCAGCAATGACCTACAGCTGTTGCTGGGACGGTTTGCCGCTGAGTGTGAAGCGGCTGGGATGAGAATCAGCACCTCCAAGTCTGAGTCCATGGTCCTCAGCCGGAAAAAGGTGCATTGTCCTCTCCGGGTTGGGGACAGGCTCCTGCCCCAAGTGGAGGAGTTTAAGTATCTTGGGGTCTTGTTCACGAGTGAGGGGAAAATGGAGCGAGAGATTGACAGACAGATCGGAGCAGCATCTGCAGTGATGCGGACGTTGTACCGGTCTGTTGTGGTGAAGAGGGAGCTTAGTTCTAAGGCAAAGCTGTCGATTTACCAGTCAATCTACGTTCCTACTCTCACCTATGGTCACGAGCTTTGGGTAATGACCGAAAGAACGAGATCGCGGATACAAGCGGCTGAAATGAGCTTTCTCCGTAGGACTGCTGGACTCACCCTCAGAGATAGGGTGAGGAGCTCAGTTATCCGGGAGAGGCTCAGAGTAGAACCGCTGCTCCTCCACATTGAAAGGAGTCAGTTGAGGTGGTATGGGCATCTGATTAGGATGCCTCCTGGACGCCTCCCACTTGAGGTGTTTCAGGCACGTCCCACTGGGAGGAGACCCCGGGGCAGACCCAGGACTCGGTGGAGAGACTATGTCTCCCAGCTGGTCTGGGAACGCCTTGATATCCCCTCTGAAGAGCTGGAGCAGGTGGCTGGGGAGAGGGAAGTCTGGGCTTCTCTGCTTGAACTGCTGCCTCCGCGACCCGGACCTCCGGAAAAGCGGTAGAAGATGGATGGATGGATGGGTAGTAACCCATGGCTTGTTGTTGGGATACATTTTGACACGTTTACGTGGAACAATCTTATTTTGACAGTAAGCCATGTATGAGCATGTGAGCTCAGCCAGAGAGTCCAAATCATCCCCGCAGGCCATTATGAACATCTCCCAGTCTGTACAGTCAAAGCATTCCTGGAGGCTGTGCTCTGAATCTTCTGTCCACACATCTATGTCTCTGGTCTCCACCTTGCCTCTTCTGAGAGCAGTTTTATATGTAGGCAGCAAATGTACACAGTTGTGATCTGAGGATCCTAAAGGAGGAAGGGGGAGTGATTTATAGGCCCTCTCTATGGATCCATAGCACAGGTCCAATGTCTTTTTTCGCCTGGTTGGGCAGGAGACATACTGATAAAAGTTTTTAAGTGTCTTCTTTAAAGAAACATGGTTAAAATCCCCAAGAATGAAGTTTGGCGCCTCTGGAGAAATTGACTGCAACCGCTGTACCACATCAAAGACTGTTCTGGAGGCGGAGTCAGCGTCTGCCCTCGGATGAATGTACACAGTCGTGATGAAAAGTTGGGGAAACTCGCGAGGCAAATAAAAGGGGCGTAGTGACACAGACAGCAGCTCCACATCGGGAGTACAGATGCGCTCTCTGACCGTGACAGATGTGCAGTACTGCTTATTAATGTATAAACATACTCCACCCCCCTGACGCTTCCTCGTTACCTCTTCCTGCCGATCCGACCGCAGTGGGGCTCCAAAGCCGTCAAGCCACAGGTCTGCATCTCGATCATGCGCAGTAAGCCAAGATTCAGTGAAAGCCATGACGCAGCAGTTCTTAAAATCCTTCTGGTAGCGTACGTTCCCTTGAATTTCATCCACCTTGTTTCTCACAGACTATGCATTCCCAAAAATTATCGAAGGAAGAGGAATGTTACCAAACTGACGTCTCCTAAGGCGCAATTTCACACCTCCACGCCTTCCACGCTTCCTTCTGCTGCCTCTCCCGTCTCTCTTTTCACCGCTGTGTCCGTCTCTCAAAATAAAGTCCGGCAGTTGCAGCTTAGGCTCAATCACAGCCGTTGAATCAGCCGTATTTAAATGCAGCAACACGTCCCTGGAATATTGTATTCTATACTGGTTAGATGAAATTAGTTCTGTATCTATGAAATTAGTTCTGTATCTAACAATTGCTTTTGCTACCAATTAATTGATTATTTTTTCAGTTAGTGGACTAATCATTTAGACATTTGTACTTCATTTCTTCTCACAACTACAGTGGTGTGACAAAGTTTTTGCACCCTTCCTGATTTCTCATTTATTTGTGTTTGTCACACTTAAATACAACACAAGTAAACACAAAATGCAGTTTTTAAATAAAGATGATTATTATTAAGGGTAAAAAATCCAAACCTACATGGTCCTGTGTGAAAAAGTGACACCCACCCCACACCGTTAAAACATACAAACTGTGGTTTATCACATCATTGAAAAGCTGAGTTCAATCTCTCTCGCCACACCCAGGCCTGATTACTGCCACACCTGTATCTCAATCAAGAAATAACTTAAATAGGACCTGCCCCACAAAGTGAAGTAGACCAAAAGATCCTCAAACACTAGACATTATGCTGTGATACAAAGTAATTCAGGAACAAATGAGAAACAAAGTAATTATCAGTAATCAGTCTGGAAAAGGTTATAAAGCCCTTTCTAAAGCTTTGGGACTCCAGCAAACCACAGTGAGAGCCATTATCCACAAATGATGAAAACATGGAACAGTGGTGAACCTTCCCAGGAGTGGCCGGCCGACCAAAATTACCCCAAGAGCACAGCGACGACTCATGCAAGAGGTCGCAAAAGCCCCCACATCATCATCCAAAGAACTGCAGGCCTCACTTGCCTCAGTTGAGGTCAGTGTTCATGACTCCACCATAAGAAAGACACTGGGCAAAAATGGCCAGCATGGCAGACTTCCAAGACAAAAACCACTGCTGAGCAAAAAAGAACATAAAAGGCATGTCTCAGTTTTGCCAGAAAATATCTTGATGATCCCCAAGACTTTTGGGAAAATACTCTGTGGACTGACGAGACAAAAGTTGAACTTTTTGGAAGGTGTGTGTCCCATTACATCTGGCGTAAAAGTAACACAGCATTTCAGAAAAGGAACATCATACCAACAGTAAAATATGGTGGTGGTAGTGTGATGGTCTGGGGCTGTTTTGCTGCTTCAGGACCTGGAAGACTTGCTGTGGTAAATGGAACCATGAATTCTGCTGTCTACCAAAAAATCCTAAAGGAGAATGTCTGACCATCTGTTCATGACCTCAAGCTGAAGCGCACTTGGGTTCTGCAGCAGGACAATGATCCAAAACACATCAGCAAGTCTACCTCTGAATGGCATAAGAAAAACAAAATGAAGACTTTGGAGTGGCCTAGTCAAAGTCCTGACCTGAATCCCATTGAGATGCTGTGGCCATGACCTTAAAAAGGTGGTTCATGCTCGAAAACCCTCCAATGTGGCTGAATTACAACAATTCTGCAAAGATGAGTGGGCCAAAATTTCTCCACAGCGCTGTAAAAGACTCATTGCCAGTTATCGCAAACGCTTGGTTGCAGTTGTTGCTGCTAAGGGTGGCCCAACCAGTTATTAGGTTTAGGGGGCAATCACTTTTTCACACAGGGCCATGTAGGTTTGGATTTTTTTTCCCCTTAATAATAAACACCTTCATTTAAAAACTGCATTTTATGTTTACTTGTGTTATCTTTGTCTAATATTTAAATTTGTTTGATGATCTGAAACATGTAAGCGTGACAAACATACAAAAAATGAGAAATCAGGAAGGGGGCAAACACTTTTTCAAACCACTGTATATATTTAAGAGCTGGAAAGTTCCTCCAGCAAGAGCAGAGATACAGACACACCAAGCTATATCAAAACAATTAATATATCTGAATGGAATACAACTGATAAAATTATATACTGAAATATACAACTTTGACCTAACTGATGAGCTATGACATTTAAAACATAAAACTCAAATGCTGATTTTAACTCGTGCACATACAACAATTAGTTGCTGGGCAACGATCAAAATGCTTGATTATGATTAATAGTTTCTATTTATTTGCAATTAATCGCAATTAAAAGCAACCTTTTCTTCAATATAATGTACCCCGAACTTGTCATTTCTCAAGGTTTTCATACTCATTAATATGGGAGTGAACAAATATGCTTGCTTTCTGCAACCGTGGGCCCATTTACAGCCGTGGACAAAATTGCTGATACCCCCCTGTTAATGAAAGAAAAACCCACAATGGTCACAGAAATAACTTGAATCTGACGAAAGTGGTAATAAATAAAAATTCTATGAAAATTAACCAATGAAAATCAGACAATGCTTTTGAATTGTGGTTCAACAGAATTATTTTAAAAAGCAAACTCATGAAACAGGCCTGGACAAAAATGATGGTACCCCTAGAAAAAATTGAAAATAATGTGACCATAGGGACATGTTCAACCAAGATGTGTCCTCTAATTAACATCACAGGTGTCTACAAACTTGTAATCAGTCAGTCGGCCTATTTAAAGGGTGACAAGTAGTCACTGTGCTGTTTGGTGACATGGTGTGTACCACACTAAACATGGACCAGAGAAAGCAAAGGAGAGAGTTGTCTCAGGAGATTAGAAAGAAAATTATAGACAAGCATGTTAAAGGTAAAGGCTATAAGACTATCTCCAAGCAGCTTGATGTTCCTGTGACTACAGTTGCACATATAAGATAAGATAAGATAAGATAAGCCTTTATTAGTCCCACAACGGGGAAATTCCAGGATTGCAACAGCACAGGGATAGCAACACTCAGAGCAACAATCAGAAGGCAAGAAAAAAAACAAAACAAAAAAAAAACAAGCAAGCAAGAGCAGCTAATATACATATGTACATATTACTATAAAATATACAGTATACACACACACACACACACACACACACACACAGTGCAGAGCATTGTAGCTGGATGGAATAAATATATGAATATATGAACACACAGTGCAGAGCATTGTAGCTAGATGGAATAAATATGTAAATATATAAACACCCACAGTACGGAGCATTGCAGCTAGGTGGAATAAATATGCAAGTATATAAACACACACAGTGCGGAGCAATGTAGCTAGATGGAATAATATGTAGATATATAAAAACACAGTGCGGAGCATTGTAGCTAGATGGAATAAATATATAGATATATAAATATAAACACACCCAGTGCTGAGCATTGTAGCTAGATGGAATAAATATATAGATATATAAATATAAACACACCCAGTGCAGAGCATTGTAGCTAGATGGAATAAATATGTAAATATATAAACACACACAGTGCAGAGCATTGTTGCTAGGTGGGATGAAACAGCATAACCGTCTATTTAGTTATCCTACATGGTATGAATATGTGCCCATACATATTCTCACCCTCCATAGCGACCGGTATATTATTAAGAAATTTAAGATCCACGGGACTGTAGCCAACCTCCCTGGATGTGGCCACAGGAGGAGACGGATAATACGAATTAGGGATGGGCATAATTTACCGATTAACCGATAATTGATCATTAAGAATTTCACCGAGGAAGTTCATTTTCGTCGACAAACCGTTTTTTTTTTTTTTAAACAATCCGAGGTTATTAGGCCTAGTGCACGGCCGTCCTCAAACAATGCAATGGCAAAATTTGGGCACCAGGGGGCAACATTACACCATCGCCATACCCTGGCGTGCCTCAGTTGATACATGCACGCTTCCGTAGGGCAATCGCCAAATTATGACGCGGTTACGGCGAAGTGTTGCGTGGGACCATTTTAGTTTAAAAAATGACCAGGTGTACTGCAATCACTGCAATGCAGCATACAAATATACCTCATCGACAGGGTCCATGGAACACCCTTATTACGCGAAGAAACCGCCAACAGTGGTTGCGCGCTGAGTAATGGCGGTCGTGAAGATTCTTTTTTTTTTTTTTTCAGAAACTTTATTGAGAAGGTCATGAAGATTCGGTAGAAGACACACACACGTGTGTGTGTGTGTGTGTGTGTGTGTGTGTGTGTGTGTGTGTGTGTGTGTACACATACATACGTAGATGTAAATAAAGTGTACATAAATATGTTTTTAGAACTCTTTTATTCTTATAACAAGATACGTAACTCAAGATGAAAATGATTTACTGCACAGGTTAATGAGAGCTTTACTGCTCCTCAGGTGCTAGAGGCGCAGAATCGTCGAGAGAAGCAGCAGGAGGCGGCGTAGTGGCTCGACGGGAAGACTATTTCGCACAAAATGGCACAAGAGAACAGCAAAAAGTTCCGCGTGGCTAGACTAAGTAACACGAGCGATAGAGCAATGAATGCGGTCTTTGTTTGTTGGGTGGCGAGCGGCACAGAAGCTGGGTAAAACGTCTCGGCCAATCAGCTTGCGGGGTGAAACGTCTCGGCCAATCAGCTTGCGAGATTCCCGAGCGAGCCAACACGAGAACAGCGAACAGAGAGAGAGAGATTTGAGAGAGAGAGGTGGATTTGAGTTGTGCGGCTCTCCGTGCACCTGATGTTCTAATGTAGTCTACCTGCCTTGTTACGTACCTAAAAATGTTAATGATTAACCGATTATTAATCATTAATTCTCCCCACGATCGGTGAAGAAAATTTCACCGAATGCCCATCCCTAATACGAATGGTAACAAAAGAGCCCAGAACAACCTCTAAACACATTCATGGTGAACTCCAAGGTCAAGGTACATCAGTGTCAGATCGCATCATCCGTCGTTGTTTGAGCCAAAGTGGACTTCATGGGAGACGACCAAGGAGGACACCACTGTTGAAAACAAATCATAAAAAAACCAGACTGGAATTTGCCAAACTGCATGTTGACAAGCCACAAAGCTTCTGGGAGAATGTCCTATGGACAGATGAGACAAAACTGCAACTTTTTGGCAAGGCACATCTGCTCTATGTTCACAGACGCAAAAATGAAGCATACCAAGAAAACAACACTGTCCCTACTGTGAAACATGGAGGAGGTTCTGTTATGTTCTGGGGCTGCTTTGCTGCATCTGGCACAGGGTGTCTTGAATCTGTGCAAGGTACAATGAAATATCAAGACTATCAAGGTATTCTAGAGAGAAATGTGCTGCCCAGTGTCAGACAGCTTGGTCTCAGTCGCAGGTCATGGGTCTTGCAACAGGATAATGACCCAAAACACACAGTTAAAAACACCCAAGAATGGCTAAGAGCAAAACACTGGACTATTCTAAAGTGGCCTTCTATGAGCCCTGATCTAAATCCTATTGAACATCTGTGGAAGGAGCTGAAACATGCCGTCTGGAGAAGGCACCCTTCAAACCTGAGACAACTGGAGCAGTTTGCTCATGAGGAGTGGGCCAAAATACCTGCTGAGAGGTGCAGAAGTCTCACTGACAGTTACAGAAATCATTTGATTGCAGTGATTGCCTCAGAAGGTTGTGCAACAAAATATTAAGTTAAGGGTACCATCATTTTTGTCCAGGCCTGTTTCATGAGTTTGTTTTTTAAAATAATTCTGTTGAACCACAATTCAAAAGCATTGTCTGATTTTCATTGGTTAATTTTCATAGAATTTTTATTTATTACCACTTTTGTCAGATTCAAGTTATTTCTGTGACCATTGTGGGTTTTTCTTTCATTAACAGAGGGGTACCAACAATTTTGTCCACGTGTGTAAAACCTTTAACATGTCAAAATGACAACAACCATCCGGAAAATTCTCAAAAAATACAACAACTCATAAGTACTATAGAAATACCATATACGTATGTGAAAACAACCAGCGACCACTTGAGGCACCTGTATGGCTGCCACGTCATTAGGGAGCGCTTAACAATGAGCGCACCTTAGTGATAAGTAAAATTCCTTGTTTGTGTAAGCATACTTGGCAATAAAGTTGATTCTGATTCTGACCACTTCAGCAAAATCAAACCAGCCATCATCCCACCAGTTGCATCTCTTCAATGTGAACTCCATTAACTGAGGGAAGCAGTGCTCGCCCAGAGCCAGCCAGCCCCAAGCTGTCAGCCCCTTTTATGGCAGATGTGCCCTTCTTGGCTTCGCTGCTTGGATCGTGGAGCAGCTCCCACCTTCAAAGAGACAAACCACTGGACCAGCGCCATCCACAAGCGGGTCCCGAACTCCAGAACCTCCACAAGTTGGATCCTGCAGCATCGGAGAACTGCACCACCCAGGGCCCACATACTCTGTCTCCTCTTGCAGCGGTTGACCAGAAACAGCAACACGTTTTGAGAGTTGGATTGCACAATGATGTGGTCCATATATCCACATATTGGTGGTAACGTATCGTCACTTCCTTGTGGTAACGTATCGTCACTTCCTGTTTTGCTGTCTGCCTGTGTGGTTTGCTCTCCAGCCACTAGCTAGCCACTAGCTATGGCTACTAGCTCTCTTTCCTCTCCTCCTCTGGTGTGCTCTCTCTGTCAGATGTTTAGCTACACCTCTGCCTCTTTTAGTGATAACGGTAAATGTAATAAATGTTGTCTTTTTGAGGCGCTCGAGGCGAGGTTGTCTGATTTGGAATCCCGGCTCCGCTGCATTGAAACACCGTCTGCGCCAGTTAATCTCGACGGACGCCCCTTAGCTGCAGCCGAGCTAGCTAGCTTAGGCCCCCCTGTCAGCGGTTCCCCGGCTCTCCTCAGCAGCGAGGAGACTGGGTGGGTGATGGTGAGAAGGAAGCCTAGTCACAAAGCCCCGGTACACCACCAACCTGTTCACGTTTCTAATCGTTTTTCCCCACTCAGCGACACACCCGCTGAGGAAAAAACTCTGATCATTGGCGACTCTGTAGTCAGAAACGTGAACCTAGAGACTCCAGCGGCCATAGTCAAATGCATTCCTGGGGCCAGAGCAGGCGACATCGAGTCAAATTTGAAAATGCTGGCTAATAACTGTAAATATTCCACAATTGTTATCCACGCCGGCATTAATAACATCCGTCTCCGGCAGTCGGAAGTCACGAAACTTAATATAGAATCGGTGTGTGACTTTGCAAAAACGATGTCTGCCACTGTAGTATTCTCTGGGCCCCTCCCCAATCTGACCAGTGATGACATGTTTAGTCGCTCGTCATCCTTGAACCGCTGGCTGTCTGTGTGGTGTCCTAAAAATGACGTGGGCTACATTGACAATTGGAGCTCTTTTTGGGGAAAACCTGGTCTTATGAGACGAGACAGCATTCATCCCACTTTGGATGGTGCTTCTCATTTATCTAACAATCTGGCATCTTTTTTATCCAAATTTCCAAAACCCTGACTACTCAGAGTTGGGACCAGGAAGCACAGTTGCAGTCTTACACGCCTCTCTGCAGCTCCTCTTCATCCGCCACCCCTCAGCTTAGCCCCTGTCTTCCCCATCA
The DNA here is from genome assembly GCA_020510985.1 of Pholidichthys leucotaenia. Lineage (NCBI taxonomy): Eukaryota > Metazoa > Chordata > Actinopteri > Cichliformes > Pholidichthyidae > Pholidichthys > Pholidichthys leucotaenia. The sequence goes on from CM035847.1 coordinate 292,164,264, forward strand.
GAGAATCGTTGTCCGCTCCCTCCAAAGTAAATAAAAATATAATGCATAAGCATCCCAAAGTGATAAAGCAAAATATTGGTAAAACTCAAATTAAACATAAAGCCTCTAAATTGAATGAATTGGCCTCTGTTCCTCCTCATAATTCAAAAATTAAATGTGGTTTATTAAATATTAGGTCTCTAACTCCCAAGTCTCTGTTAGTCCATGATTTGTTAATTGATCATCAGATTGATTTAATTTCCCTTACAGAGACTTGGTTAGGGCAAGAGGATCATGTTGGTTTAAATGAATCAACTCCCTCTGGTTATTTAAACTGTCAAAATCCCAGAAGTTCTGGTCGTGGAGGAGGAGTAGCAACAATTTACCATTCCAAATTACTAGTTAATGTAAAGCAAAAATCATGTTATAATTCCTTTGAGGGCCTGGTCCTCAGTATTGGGCACTTAAGCAATTTTAGGTTAAACCCAATTTTATTTGCCATAGTTTATCATCCCCCATCAACCTACTCAGAATTTTTATCCGAATTTGCTGATTTCTTAGCTGATTTAGTGCTGAAATCTGATAGAATAATTATAGTAGGGGACTTTAAAGTAGAACTGAACCCACCTTTTGGCGCAAAAAGTAGAATAGCAGATTAATTCCTTATTACCTATTGTATTTTTCAACACATAAAAGAAATTTTTAGGCCGTGCGATGGCCAAGCTATAAGCCGATAAACTTTTGCCTCTGGCTGGCAGTGCCAAACAAACCGGAAGTAGTGCAGACGACGCTGCGTGACGTCACAAGTGTGATCCCTAAACAAAACAACAATGGCAGATGATAGCCGTTCCAGCAGTCAAGAAAACCAGAGTTTTCAGAGTGAAGAGGCATTCAGGATCGGTGACGAGACAGAGGAGGATGCAGGAGTGTGGCAGGTGGCAGGCGTGCACAAGGGCGAGCCTGTGAGACAGAGACCTGATGCACCTGTGACAGCAGCTGGCAGACGGCGACGCAGAGGCGAGGTCCGCCACCGGGGAATACAGTGATCCCTTACTTATCGCGTTTAATGGGGACCAGAACCGACCGCGAAAAGTGAAAAACTGCGAAGTAGCGTCACCCCCCCCTCCCCAAGGGCATCACAAGCACTATTTTGCACAAAGAGGCACAAGAGAACAGCGAAAAGTGCCACTAAGCAACACGAGCGATAAAGAACAATGAATGCGGTCTTCCTTCGCTGGGTATGGGCGCTCTTCAGGGAGAGAAGCTGGGTAAAACGTCTCGGCCAATCAGCTTGCGAGGTAAAACGTCTCGGCCAATCAGCTTGCGAGATTCCCGAGCGGTGAAGAGGTGGGCAGAGAGGAGTGGAGCGGTGGTCAGAGAGGTGGATTTTGAGTTGTGCGGGCTCTCCGTGTTGATACCTGATGTTCTATTAGAACATCAGGTATCAACACGGAGAGCCCGCACAACTCAAAATCCACCTCTCTGACCACCGCTCCACTCCTCTCCGCCCACCTCTTCACCGCTCGGGAATCTCGCAAGCTGATTGGCCGAGACGTTTTACCTTGCAAGCTGATTGGCCGAGACGTTTTACCCAGCTTCTCTCCCTGCTCGTGTTGCTTAGTGGCACTTTTCGCTGTTCTCTTGTGCCTTTTTGTGCAAAATAGTGTTTGTGATGCCCTTGGGGGGGGGGGGGACGCTACTTCGCGGTTTTTCACTTTTCACTTCACTTTTCGCGGTCGGTTCTGGTCCCCATTAAACGCGATAAGTGAGGGATCACTGTAATATCTATATCTAGAAAAACAGCGCTTCCCGGTCGCTTTACCTCCCCCTTTCTTTTCTTTCGTCACCATGACAGCTTTCCTTGGCCACTGAACAGATCTTCCCAGGTGTTGGAAGTGTTTTGTAGTCGACTATCACAACAAAATGCAGCAACAACAACCAGTGTCGACGTGCTCGCAATGGTAAACATGGAGGACTGTGTCACACTCGTGACGTCACGCGGAACTCCGGCTGCACTTCCGGTTAATCGGCGGATTTGTCTGATTTTTCAGGGCGGGAAATTCAAAATCGTGATTTTCTCCAAGATTCCGGGATTTGTGGAGGGGGTGCCAATGATAAATTATCTTTATAATTGTATGTACTATCACCCAGTGCCGTTCAATGCCGTTCAGTTCAGTTCTACTTTAATATACATGTGGATGTAGATAGTGACTGCCTTAATGTGGCATTTAATTCAATATTAGACTCGATTGGGTTTTCTCAGAAAGTAGGAAATTCTACTCATTACCTCCACCATACATTGGACCTTGTTCTGACATATGGCATAGAAATAGAAAATCTTGTAGTATCTCCTCATAACCCTGTACTGTCAGACCATTGTCTGTTAACCTTTGATTTTACCATTTCTGATTATTTGGCTCCTAAAGAAAAATATTATTACAGTAGATGCCTCTCAGATGATGCTGTTACCAAATTTATGCAGATTGTTTCCTCTATGCCATGTGTCAACACAACGAAAATAAGCTATAGACAGCTTGCAACTTCTGTAATTGATAACATGGTGGATAGTGTTTCAGCTTCTCTGCATCAGACTCTAGACTTGGTGGCCCCCTTAAAAAAGAAAAAGTCTAATCAGAGATTTCTAACTCCTTGGTTCAACACAGAAACTCGTAGCTTAAAACAGAAGACTCGTCAATTAGAAAGAAATGGCGCTCTACTAATTTAGATGAAATCTATTTAGCTTGGAGAAATCATCTTTTAATTTATAAAAAATCTCTTAGAAAAGCTAGAACGAGTTATTACTCTGCATTAATAGAAGAGAACAAGAATAATCCCAGGTTTCTTTTCAGTACTGTAGCCAGGTTGACAAAGAGTCAGGACTCTGTCAATCCTAGCATTCCCTTAGAGCTTACTAGTCAGGACTTTATGAACTTTTTCAATAATAAAATTTCATCCATCAGAGATAAAATCAATCAGATTCTTCCCACAGTTAACTTAAATACTGTAACTACTACAACTTCTATTGATGTCTGTCTTGATGAGTTTACTCCAATCGACCTTTGTGAGTTAGACAAAATAGTTTCCTCATCCAAACCTTCAACTTGTCTTTTAGACCCTATTCCTACCAGGTTATTTAAAGAAGTCTTCCCACTTATTGGTAGCTTTACTCTTCATATAATCAATTCTTCATTAACTTTAGGCCATGTACCGCAGGCTTTTAAAACGGCTGTAATTAAACCCTTACTCAAAAAGCCAACGCTAGATCCAGGAGCTTTAGCTAACTATAGACCAATCTCTAATCTCTCTTTCATTTCAAAAATCTTAGAAAGAGTTGTTGCTACGCAATTATTTGACCACCTGCAGGGAAATGGTTTACTTGAAGAGTTTCAGTCTGGGTTTCGAATCCATCATAGTACTGAAACAGCCTTAGCGAAGGTCACTAACGACCTCCTCATTGCATCTGATAATGGACTAGTTTCTGTACTTGTCCTTTTAGACCTTAGTGCAGCTTTTGATACTATCGATCATAATATTCTACTTGATAGATTAGAACACTATGTTGGACTTAATGGAACTTCGTTGCAGTGGTTTAGATCTTATTTATCTGATAGGTTCCAGTTTGTTCATGTAAATAATGAGTTTTCTTTCAACTCAAAGCTCAGTCATGGAGTTCCACAGGGATCTGTGCTAGGCCCTACTCTTTTTAGTTTATATATGCTTCCGTTAGGCAACATTATTAGAAAGCACTGTATACATTTTCATTGTTATGCTGATGACACACAATTATACCTGTCAATGAAGCCAGATGATAGTAATCAATTAGCCAAGTTAGAAGCCTGTCTTAAGGAAATTAAAGCTTGGATGACTTGTAATTTCCTGCTATTAAATTCAGATAAGACTGAAGTCATTCTTGTTGGTCCAAAAAACCTTAGAAATTCCTTTCCAAATCAAACTTTCAGTTTGGATGCGGTTACTCTTTCTCTTAATAGCTCTGTGAGGAACCTTGGAGTTATTTCTGATCAGGATTTGTCCTTCAATTCACATATTAAATTTGTTTCTAAGACTGCCTTCTATCATTTGCATAATATTGCCAAGATTAGGAGCATCTTATCTCAGAGTGATGCTGAGAAACTGATCCACGCTTTTGTTAGCTCGAGATTAGATTATTGTAATTCTTTATTATCAGGCTGTCCTAAAACATCTTTAAAAAGTCTTCAGCTGATCCAAAATGCTGCAGCAAGAGTTTTAACAGGTACTAGAAAGAGAGATCATATCTCTCCGGTTCTGGCCTCCCTTCATTGGCTTCCCATAGAGTTTAGAATTAAGTTTAAAATCCTTCTTCTTACTTACAAAGCTCTAAACAATCAGGCTCCTTTTTATTTAAAAGATCTGATACTACCGTATTATCCTAACAGAGCACTACGCTCCCAAAATGCAGGATTACTTGTAATACCTAGAATCTCCAAAAGTACAATGGGAGGCAGAGCCTTCAGTTATCAAGCTCCTCTCCTGTGGAATCAGCTGCCAATCTGGATTTGGGAGTCAGACTCGATCTCTGTTTTTAAGAATAGGGCTAAAACCTACCTTTTTGATATAGCCTACAATTAGGGAGGGATTATGTGTTTCTGAACCCTCCCTTAGTTATGCTGCTAATAGGTTTAGTCAGCCGGGGGACCTCCAGTAATGCACTGGGCCTCACTCCTTTCCTCACTCTCAATGAAATATTTTTTTTGGTGGTCATTAACATTTGTTTGTTCTCTCCCATAGATTGAGTTCCCATCGTGCTGTTTGCTCTCTACATGTCTGTTCTTTTCTTCTTCTCTATCCCCTCACCCCCCAGCCAGTCGCAGCAGATGACTGCCCCTCCCTGAGCCTGGTTCTGCTGGAGGTTTCTTCCTGTTAAAAGGGAGTTTTTCCTCTCCACCGTCGCCAAGTGCTTGCTCACAGGGGATCGCCTGATTGCTGGGTTCTTTCTGCAACTGTGGGGGTTCCCCCTACAGTTGATAGTGCTATGAGATGACTGTTGTTGTGAAATGGCGCTACATAAATAAAGTTGAATTGAATTGAATATCCACATAGTATGACAGCAGTACTCCAGCAAATTGATTTGAACACCCAAAATTAAATAAAATGAGGAGTACGTGAAATGAAATGTGCTTTACGTCTTCATTTTGAGGCGGACCATAGACGAAACGGTACCCAAGTTTCCAAAGCTCCACTACTTTTGTTCCATTGCAATTTTAAAAAATAGTTTGCGAACAACAGGGGCATAGCATGGTGTTCATGAGCATTACTGCCCAACACTAACAGTAATATTATAAAACTTTTTTAAAAGTCCCTATAAATTCAACCACTTTTATTCAAATACATTCTATATGTTCTAAATGTATTGTGCATAGTGAGAAGGCTCTCAATTGTGTTAAACAGCTTTCACAGATTCATTCCTCAGGTCTGAATTTTCGGTGCCGTGCCGGTGTACGGATCTCACCTGGTGTGTGTCACGATGTCAGTGAGAGCCCCTCCCTCCAGAAACTCCATGACGACCCAGAGCTCGTCTCCCACCAGGTAACTGTTGAACATCTCCACCACGTTCTCGTGGTGATAGTCCCGCATGATCACCACCTGAAGAATAAAAACAGACAAGAATGACTTTACTATGGTTACTGCAGTTTAATCAGGAGATTCAAGGATGCAAACAATTAAAAATCAGCAATCCAAGTACCTTAAAGAAAGGGATTATGTTCAACATCATCAGTCCTTTTTGGAGAATTTAATTAAGTTGTTTGTCAACAAGCTTAATTATTATAAAATGCACTGCTCAGATATGTGACAGTGTCTCCACAACAAGGAGCCTTTCTGTAGCTGGGGTTGGATGCTAATTGAGGATTATCTATTCCCTCTTGGTAAGATCATTTCTGCTCTAAAAGCAAAATGAAGGCTCAGGCTCCAAAGAAGGGCTGCACAATATATTGAATGTTTTTAGTTATTGCGATGTCCACCTGCACAACATGCAAATCACAAAAGACTGCTTGAACAGTGGAAATAGCATATTTTTCATGTGCTTATCCACAAACCCATCCGGGATGTGCTTAATGACCTGGGAGGAGTAATGTTTTTGTGAAATCCTAAATGACCAGATCTCCTGACCTTTGCAAAGACCTTCACCTCAACCTGAATGCAGACCTACCTGAAGGTCACTGTGCGTAAGGCCGGTAAGAATCGAGGTCACTGACTAGGAGGAGTAGTGATTTTTCTAAAATCATGCAAGTGCCCAGATCTTGTGATCTTTGACCTTGACATTGACCTTGAGCACAACCTGGGTGCAGACCCAGCTGAAGATCATTGTGAGTGAGTTTGGTGAACATCGGGGAAAATGCCTAGGAGTAGAGATTCCCGTAAAATGTGGACGAACGGACGCATGCAGCTTTGCCGGAATGAGCTAAAAGTTTAAAGTTTATGATAAGAAGGTTTATAAATTAAGAAGAAAAAAGTTGCAACATCATGTGAATGTTACAAATGAATGTAAATAAATTGCAAATTTAAAAGGAACAGTCACAAATATAAAAGAAAAAAAATTTCAAGAAAAAAGATGCAAATTTATGTGAAAAGGGTCACAAATTTACAAGTGCTATGTAAATTTATTCAAAAAGCTGCAAACTGAAAAAAAAATAGTGTGGTGATCATGGTAACAGACACAGAGGAGGAAAGCATGGGCTGAAGCAGGGAAACCTTAACACAGTATATTTCAGAATTCATTTAAACATCACAAGCCATATCACTATCACAATATTCACCAGCAGCATCATGTTTCCCTGACATCGTGCAGCCCTACTCTGAAGACAAGTCGGTGATCCCACAGTATTTTTGTGACTCTCTTACAGAAACTCATACTTCACCTCGTTGAAGAGGAGTTCTCTGCGCTGCTGCTTCCTCAGGTCCATCTTCTTCACAGCCACCAGTTTCCCTGTGGTCTTCACCGTGGCGATGCACACGATCCCCGTGGACCCTTCACCGATTTTTATGTAGTGGTCCAGGTAGGTCCGTGGGTCACTGGGATCCACCACCATCTGTAGCGCCGCTCTGAACTGCTCGTGGGAGACCCTCTGGGGCTCCCTCTGCGGCGAGCGGCCCTGGGCGGGAGCGCCCGACGACGGGGGTCCGGAAGGCACGGGGGGTCGTGGGGCGGGGGCGTTGGGGTGAGGGGTGTGCGGGTGCTGGGAGGAGTCTGGGGTGAGGATGGGGTGGGAGGAATGATGAGGGTGGGCTACGGGAGCTTTGGAGCCGGAGGATCCTCGGGTGGAGCTGCTCGAGGGGCCGTTCTGAGGGGAGGATTCATGGTGTCGGACAGGCTGGAAAAAAGGCACATACAATAAAAAATAAAAAAAAGATTATTGGGGTTCTCTAACTACAGTGGCCTAGAGAGCTCAGTGCTCTGCACCTTGAAATTTTTTGATTGTGGGAGGAAACCGGAGCCCTCAAAGTAAACTCACACAGCACAGGGAGAACAAAGACAGGCTCCCACCCCACCAGCCTCGAAATTCGATCCAGAAACCTAGCTGTGGGGAATCAGTGCTATTCCCTCTCCCACTGTGCTGCCACAAAGATCAATCAATTCTGCACTCAAAAGCTGTCTGACTTCAAAAGGGGCAGTCGAGGCACAACTTTCATGTTTCAACAGATGATGGATTTATAGGCTAACAGCAAACATCTAAGGTGAGGCTAACATGCTAACTATGTGATCTATCAGTTTATTGTCCATGGAGTCACTTTCACTGTATTTGCATTTGTTTCATTACTTACAGCAATGAAACAGTCTGTTTCATTAAAAAAAAAGCTCTACAATCCATGAGCCAGTGGACTGGGTCACATCTGACCCCTTGACGGTTGTGAAACATCTCCCGACAGTTCCTATCCCTACCTGTCCTGTTGGACTCCGTCCTCCGTCACTCTCCGTCCTTGGGTACGTGTTGAATGGCCGTGGGTTCTGCTGGGCCGTCTTCATCACGCCTTCCGTTACTGGAAGGTTGGGGGTGCGGATGTTGGGTCCTGACAGGGGCCTCTTGTCTCGGGGAGACTGAGGACTGCCATCCCGAGCCACGTAGCTGGACTTGGGTCTGTGGTCAGTTTGATCTTTGTGACCCCCATGTTCCTGAAGAAAGGATGGAAGGGTAAAAGATGCAGGATTTGGCGGAAAGTATGCACCGTAAGGACAGGAATCATTAAAAACATAAGATGGCCTGTCTTTACCTGTTCCCGATGTCGTCTGTCTCTGTGAGGAGGGGGAGGAGGGCCCGGTCTGTCTTTTTGGGCCCTGCTGGGCTCTTGACCTTGGGGATGCTGCTGAGGCCGACCTTGGACCCCCTCATCTCTCTGAGAAGGAGTACGTACTGCATGCTGACCCTGGCGGGATTCACTGCCGCCCTGGAAGTCTTGTCTGGACCGATCTCTGAGAAACACACAGGTGAAAAGGTTAGGACAGAGATTTAGGAGAGCTTATTATTGTGATCGTCATATCAACAGCCGTTTTTCTCACCACAGGAACATTTAGTGCCTCTCTTACGTTGTCTCCAAACCGCTCGACCTGAGCGGTCCCTCATTTGTAATCCCGTCCCTCCTAGTCACTCCCAATGAGAATCTCAGCATCTTCAACTCTGCTACCTCCAGCTCTGCCTCCTGTCTTTTTTGTCAGTACCACCGTTTCCAAACCATACATCATAGCAGGTCATTCTACCATCTTGTAAATCTCTTTCACTCTAGCTACAATCCTTCTGTCACACATCACCCCTGACACTCGTCTCCACCCACGCCACCCTGCTTGCGCTCTCTTCTTCACCTCTCTTGAGCACTGTCCATTGCTCTGGATAGTCAACCCCAGGTATTTAAACTCATCTAGTTTCACTACCTCTACTCCTTCCATCTTCACCGTTACACCTACCTACCTCTCATTCACACACACGTATTCCATCTTGCTTCTACTGACTTTCATTCCTCTCCTCTCCAGTGCATACCTCCACCTCTCCAGGCTCTCCACCATCTGCTCCCTACTTCCACTACAGATCATAATATCACCTGTGAACATCATGGTCTACAGAGACTCCTGGCTGACTTTGTATTTCAGCCTGCCCATCAATATAACAAATAAGAAGGGGACCCACAGAGAGTGCTAATTCTAGTTTTAGACTCTGAAAAACCCTTTTCAGGAATGGTTTTAGCTCCCAAATGAGAGGAGAGACTCCTCAAAAGTACTGGAATCTTTCTGAATACAAATGACTTATTAAAATAAATTAAACAAATAGGCAAATAGCATTAAATATCAATAAGTAATCCAAGAAAACTCCATTCAGAGTTTGTAACTCTAATTTATATTTTTCCTTTTGAATATTTCAGGGACTTTGTGTATGAATTTTTTTTTTCTGTTTGCATTTGGTGTGTACGGATGGGAAAAGAGACTTTGGTGGACTAAAAAATTACGTTTACTAGTGCATACCTATAAAAATCCAAGTATAAGCAGGTATTTCTGCATGCCCATAGAAAGCAGGTGTAAGCAAGCACGTCAGCACTCATTCAGTGATGACTGCCACTGACCTTTGATGATGTCATGGCGAATCCTATGATCGTGAGGGATGACTGCCTTTGACCAAACACAGACAGATTTTCTTAAATCACTCTATACTATGGTGTCTATATGACATCATACAGACATCATAGGAACATCACAGGCGATCCTGTGATCTTTTAGCGAGTCCTATGGTCGTGACACACAGACAGAGACTTCTTGAATTATATATAGAGTGAAGTGATGATTTACCTGTGTTAAAATAACCTGTAGATAATTTACCTTGCACCTCACTGGAGGATTGTTTAAAGGGCAGAAATGGCTGTATGTTTTTTTTGGCGTAATCACAACATAATCCTATATGCTTATGATTAACCGATGATTCTCCTGAATGTGTGACTCCTTACCTGTTGTGTCTCTCTGAGTGGTGTCTGTGTTGAGGGTCTCCATTCTCCTGCCCTCCTCCTCCCGAGGAGCCGGAGTCCCTGCGAGGCTGCGTGGGTGGGCTGCCTCGTCGCAGGGAGTTGGAGCGAGTCACAGACATGGTGTCAAACTCATCCAGCAGCCATGTCAGGGACCCGTCCGCACCCATCTTAGTGCCACGAACAATGGTCTGAGAACACAAATGAAAACAAACACAAACATATAAATATGGACGAGTGGAAAGGGTCATTAAAAATTCTGAAGGAATTTAATAACGCAGGTACCAACAAATCTCATTTACTGTTTATTAATCCTTTTAAATCCAGTGTTTAAAAATGTTTTAATACCATACATAAGCCTTGGCACTTAAAAGAAAAGTCACCAACCTGCAGACGTATGTAGAGCAGCCAGAAATGTACTCAAGTAAAAGCAGTGTTCCTTCATGACTTTAAATACTCAACTACAAGTAAAAGTAGTCATAAAAAATTACTTGAGTGTGAGTAAGAAAGCATCTACTCAAAAAGTTACCCGAGTTGTAACTGGAGTGGTCACCAGTAAGTCTTTTTCTCAGTTTAATAATAAGCGTTTCGTGACAGTTCTTTTAAACTTAAGGAATATTTTGAATGTTTTTTGCATATATACAGTGGGGTAAAAAAGTATTTAGTCAGCCACCAATTGTGCAAGTTCTCCCACTTAAAAGATGAGAGAAGTCTCCAATTTTCATCATAGGTATACCTCAACTATGAGAGACAAAATGAGAAAAAAAAAATCCAGAAAATCACATTGAAGGATTTTTAATGAATTAATTGGTAAATTCCTCGGTAAAATAAGTATTTGGTCAATAACAAAAGTTCATCTCAATACTTTGTTATATACCCTTCGTTGGCAATGACAGAGGTCAAATGTTTTCTGTAAGTTTTCACAAGGTTTTCACACACTGTTGCTGGTATTTTGGCCCATTCCTCCATGCAGATCTCCTCTAGAGCAGTGATGTTTTGGGGCTGTCGCTGGGCAACACAGACTTTCAACTCCCTTCAAAGATTTTCTATGGGGTTGAGATCTGGAGATTGGCTAGGCCACTCCAGGACCTTGAAATGCTTCTTACGAAGCCACTCCTTCGTTGCCCGGGCAGTGTGTTTGGGATCATTGTCATGCTGAAAGACCCAGCCACGTTTCATCTTCAATGCCCTTGCTGGTGAAAGGAGGTTTTCACTCAAAATCTCACTATACATGGCCCCATTCATTCTTTCCTTTACACGGATCAGTCGTCCTGGTCCCTTTGCAGAAAAACAGCCCTAAAGTATGATGTTTCCACCCCCATGCTTCACAGTAGGTATGGTGTTCTTTCTCCTCCAAACACGACAAGTTGAGTTTTTACCAAAAAGTTCTATTTTGGTTTCATCTGACCATATGACATTCTCCCAATCCTCTTCTGGATCATCCAAATGCTCTCTAGCAAACTTCAGACGGGCCTGGACATGTACTGGCTTAAGCAGGGGGACACATCTGGCACTGCAGGATTTGAGTCCCTGGCGGCGTAGTGTGTTTCTGATGTAGCCTTTGTTACTTTGGTCCCAGCTCTCTGCAGGTCATTCACTAGGTTCCCCCATGTGGTTCTGGGAATTTTGCTCACCGTTCTCGTGATCATTTTGACCCCACAGGGTGAGATCTTGCGTGGAGCCCCAGATCGAGGGAGATTATCAGTGGTCTTGTATGTCTTCCATTTTCTAATAATTGTTCCCACAGTTGATTTCTTCACACCAAGCTGCTTACCTATTGCAGATTCAGTCTTCCCAGCCTGGTGCAGGTCTACAATTTTGTTTTTGGTGTCCTTTGACAGCTCTTTGGTCTTGGCCATAGTGGAGTTTGGAGTCTGACTGTTTGAGGTTGTGGACAGGTGTCTTTTATACTGATAACGAGTTCAAACAGGTGCCATTAATACAGGTAACGAGTGGAGGACAGAGGAGTCTCTTAAAGAAGAAGTTACAGGTCTGTGAGAGCCAGAAATCTTGCTTGTTTGTAGGTGACAAAATACTTATTTTACTGAGGAATTTACCAATTAATTCATTAAAAATCCTTCAATGTGATTTTCTGGATTTTTTTTTCTCATTTTGTCTCTCATAGTTGAGGTATACCTATGATGAAAATTGGAGACCTCTCTCATCTTTTAAGTGGGAGAACTTGCACAATTGGTGGCTGACTAAATACTTTTTTGCCCCACTGTATGTGAGCTTTTCTCTTAAATTTTTATGAGAAATTTTCAACTTTTTTTCCTAGTAAATATGACAATTCTCTCATAAATGTGTTTTTTTTCCTTGTGAATCTGTGATATTTTCTCTCATAAATTTACAACTTTTTTTTCATGTAAATGTTGCACCCACTTTTCTTGCACATTTGTAAGATAAGATAAGCCTTTATTAGTCCCACAACGGGGAAATTCCATTTGTGGCTTTGCATCTCAGAAATTTGCAACATTTTCATAAATTTGCAATTCACAAGTATCTTCCTCTTAGATGTGTTGGACTAAAACAAAGCAGTCATGTGTTCTTGAATATAAATCCTATATAGAAACAGTACTAAATCAAATATTGAATCAGTGAAATCTAAAGTAACTCAAAGGGCATAACCAAATATATAAGAGGAAATGTGCAGGTTTTCCTTCAAAATTTTTTACCCAAGTAAGAGTAAAAAGTATCCTGGAATAAAACTACTGATTAAAGTACAATTCTGGGAAAAAACTGAATGAGTACTTTTAGTGCTTAAGACACATTGCAGGTACATCTCAAAAAATTAGAATGTCATGAAAAAGTTCAATATTTTTTGTCACTCATTTCAGAAAGTGAAACCTATATATTATATAGATTCATTACACAGAGAGTGATATATTTCAAGTGTTTATTTATTTTAATTTTGATGATTATGGCTTACAGCCCATGAAAACCCCAAATTCAGTTTCTCAAAAAATTATAATATTACATAAATTTAATTTTAAAAAAATAGTTTTTTTAATGGAAATGTTGGCCGACTGAAAAGTATATCTATGTACACACTCAATACTTGGTCGGGGCTCCTTTTGGATTAATTACTGTATCAATGTGGCGTGGCATGGAGGTGATCAGCCTGTGGCACTGCTGAGGTGTTATGGAGGTCCAGGTTGCTTTGATAGTGACCTTCAGCTCGTCTGCATTGTTGGGTCTGGTGTCTCTCATCTTCCTCTTGACAATCCTCCATAGATTCTCTGTGGGGTTTAGATCAGGAGAGTTTGCTGGCCAATCAAACACAGTGATGCCATGGTCATTAAACCAGGTTTTGATACTTTTGGCAGTGTGTGTGTGTGTGTGTGCGTGGGGGGGGTGGTGCCAAGTCCTGCTCGAAAATGAAATCAGCTTCTCCATAAAGCTTGTCAGCAGAGGGAAGCATGAAGTGCTCTAAAATTTCCTGGTAGACGGCTGCACTGACTTTGGTCTTGATAAAACACAGTGGACAAACACCAGTAGATGACCTCTGTTCAGATAAAAGTAAATTTTGCATTTCATTTGGAAATCAAAGTCCCAGAGTCTGGAGAAAGAGTGGAGAGGCACAGAATCTAAGTTGCTTGAGGTTTAATGTGAAGTTTCCACAGTCAGCAATGATTTGAGGAACCATGTCATCAGCTGGTGTTGGTCCATTGTGTTTTATCAAGACCAAAGTCAGCGCAGTCGTCTACCAGGAAATTTTAAAGCACTTCATGCTTCTCTCTGCTGACAAGCTTTATGGAGAAGCTGATTTCATTTTCCAGCAGGACTTGACACCCACACACTACCAAAAGTATCAAAACCTGGTTTAATGACCATGGCATCACTGTGTTTGATTGGCCAGCAAACTCTCCTGACCTAAACCCCATAGAGAATCTATGGAGTATTGTCAAGAGGAAGATGAGCGACACCAGACCCAACAATGCAGATGAGCTGAAGGTCACTATCAAAGCAACCTGGACCTCCATAACACCTCAGCAGTGCCACAGGCTGATCACCATCATGCCACGCCACGTTGATACAGTAATTAATCCAAAAGGAGCCCCGACCAAGTATTGAGTGTGTACATGGGCATACTTTTCAGTCGGCCAACATCTTTATTAAAAAACTACACTACCGTTCAAAAGTTTGGGGTCACCCAGACAATTATTTTGTGTTTTCCATGAAAAGTCACACTTATTTACCACCATGAGTTGTAAAATGAATAGAAAATATAGTCAAGACATTGACAAGGTTAGAAATAATGATTTGTATTTGAAATAATAATTTTTTCCAGATACTCAACCTGCTCAAAGGAAGGTCAGTTTTATAGCTTTTCTAACCAGCTAAACTGTTTTCAGCTGTGCTAACGTGATTGCACAAGGGTTTTCTAATCATCCATTAGCCTTCTGACGCAATGAGCAAACACGTTGTACCATTAGAACACTGGAGTGATAGTTGCTGGAAATGGGCCTCTATACACCTATGTAGATATTGCACCAAAAACCAGACATTTGCAGCTAGAATAGTCATTTACCACATTAGCAATGTATATTAGATATTAGAGTGTATTTCTGATTAGTTTAAAGTTATCTTCATTGAAAAAAACAGTGCTTTTCTTTCAAAAATAAGGAAATTTCTAAGTGACCCCAAACTTTTGAACTGTAGTGTATATTTTAAAATTAATTTTATATAATATTCTAATTTTTTGAGAAACTGAATTTGGGGTTTTCATGGGCTGTAAGCCATAATCATCAAAATTAAAATAAATAAACACTTGAAATATATCACTCTCTGTGTAATGAATCTATTTAATATATGGGTTTCACTTTCTGAAATGAGTGACAAAAAATACTGAACTTTTTCATGACATTCTAATTTTTTGAGATGTACCTTGTATGTATTATTTTATTTGACAAAGCCAGAAAATAATGTTAGTTGAGTTAAGCTTGATGTTGCAGAACAAATTCAGGAAAGTTATTTAACTCTTGTATCAGGTTAGTACTTTCTATTGGTCCTCTTCCTAAGAATTTTGTACTTAAAACCATGTCAAAATATTCACGTATGTCTTATAATACAGCTTCCATAACACTAGTGACAGTAGACAATGCCAATTTTGAAAGAATCTTAAGAGATTTTGATTTGTTGGGGCAAAATTTGATCAAAAAGATTAAAGACCTTAACAGTTCCTGAACATAACCAGTTACTAGGTTGTACTAGTCACATCTGACAGAGGAACTGAATAATAAAAACAACATTTAAACAAACATCTATGACAATTTTCTCTCATGAATATCTAAACATCTAAACAATCAAAACAGCATCTTTGACTGTTCTTTGGACTTTTACTCTCCTGACCTTTTGTGGCTCTACAGTAGTGATGACGGTGGCGTCGATGTAGGGTTTGGGCCTCTTGGCCGTGTCTTCGATGAGGGACTGCCATTGCCGCGGCAGACCAACAAATTTCTGCTCCTGCTCATCAAAGTCGGTGTGCACGCGGTGCTCAAAGTTAGACGGGGCAGAGATCTGGATACGGGACTTTTTCTTTTTGTTGAACATGATGGCGTCTGAGAGAGCTGCAGCCAAGCATCAGACCTGCATTGAAGAAAGAGGAAGAATTAATGCAATTTAAAAAAAAAAATCAAAGTATATGACAGAAAATTCTTGATAAGATCTGGGACAAAACAGGACATTTATCAGACTTTACAACTGGAACAAAATTTAAGGTTAGGTGTAAAATCCAAAATCAATAGGGGAGAAAACACGTTGATTAACTGGAAAGCACACAAAGAGGGCAAGGCAGCTCATTTTCTGCCTCATGTTTTAAACCACCATTGAGGAGTTTTCGCCACCACAGGATGTTACTCTCGGGCTCTGCCGCTCTCAAACCAAAACCAAAACCAAAACAAAGCTAAAGCTTGGCCACATCTCCCAACAACGGCCAAGTCATGGTCATAATCATGTTCACCTGGCAAACACAGACGCACGTGCGCGCATGCACACACACGTGCGCGCACGGACAAAAAACGTCAGCTCCCCCTTGGTGGAGTCAATGATAAGTGGGGACATAAAATAACATCCAAGTGGCTCATTTCAGCCCACTGAGCATTTAGAAAGCCAATGCCATTTAGCTTTGACCTTTAGCTGAAGGTCATCAGTGGCTCAATAGCGAGTTTGCCACTGCAACGACACTGCTAACAATAAATGGGCATAACATCAGAACCACAGCAGCATCTTCAGCCAACCATCTACTCCCCGGTGTTTGCTGCAGTTCTTATAGCATCAATACAGCTCAGGTGTTTAAACTGCGCACAATTTTTTTTTTTTTTTCCCTATTAAACTGAATGACTTCAGTCCAGCAGAGCTGCTGATAGCCCACTTTCAGTCGCATTAAACAGACACATGCCTCCTTTATAAATAATTGTGACATGAACTGTTCAGATGGTCAAAGTCAGATGACACTTTTGAAAAAGTTTCCCAAGCAGCTTATCTGTGCTAATCACAGAAATGAGATATGAGGTGTGGTGCTCAGAAAAGGTGCAGCATTACTGATGTTACCGTTCTACTATGCACAACTGTAAATGACAACTGACCAAATGACAGAACCAGAGTGAGCAAGTTCACATACCCACACATCTGAGAACTGTGACCAACATAAAATGAATGAAAAATATTCCCCCTAACCCAAAAATGGAACCCTTCATTAGATGTATGTGAAAATCAAACTCGTCCAAGGTATTGATGAGTTAAAGGGTCGGTATAAATTTGAAATCAATCTGACAAGAAATGTAGAAGCTAGAGTGGCGACAACATAAAATGTCAAACAGGCAAACAAACGAGCAGATGGACAAATGGACGGATGGGTCTAAAACATCATACCTTTCACAACTTTAGTTGTGTGGGGTATAAAAAAATGCACCAAGGAAGACTTCCTGATACATCTAACAGTCATTCTGCAAAAGGACCCAGAGCAGCTGACAGAGACCTAGAGCCTCATTAAAATGATGTAAACCATTAATTTGCACCACACTTTGGTCATTCCTGGCACTGCATTGCTCATTTTCCTAATTAATAAATTACTTTGCATGTATTTTACAATCACAGGAATTGAGTCTTACAAGGGGAGTGAATGGGCACAAAGTTTTTAGTTTATGACATCCCAATTTTGACTATCAAAACAAGCTTTGATGTCAGCGCTGCATTATTAAAATTGAACAGTGTATTTTAAAAACGCGCAAGTGCACTTTATACTGTTTTTAGCTCTGAGCAGGTGTGTCCTCCTTTTCTGGCATCAGAAAAGGAGGACACATTTATCATAGCTTTGTTCTAGACCTGCTTTACCTCAAAAGGAATAATGGCATTCCCGTAAATGATGTTCTTGTGTAAGGCTGCGCGATATGACGATATATATCGGATGACAATATAAAAATGTCTATCGTTTCAAAGAATACTCTATTGTTTATATCGTATTTAAAATGCACATACGCCCGTTTATTCAGTAAAGCTCCTACCTCACCACTACTTGTCAGTGCCCCGTCTCCTCCCTGCAGTGCGGGACTGCGGCAGCAGAACAGGTGTGGTGTGGTGGCTGGCTAGGCTTCAGTCCAGTGGATGCTAATGCTAACTCCAAACTACCGGTTCAGATAGCTGCTACTCCTGTCTGCCAGGGATGTGGGACCATTTTCCATCATGCTGCATCAGAGAGGATAGTTCGCAAACCTCATTTTAAAAGGAGGTTAATGCTAAATGGTTAATGCTAAATGACGATGCTAAGTTGTACTAACTGGAAACCGTAGCAGAACATCGATTTTCCATCCATCCATCCATCTTCTACCGCTTTTCCGGAGGTCCGGGTCGCGGAGGCAGCAGTTCAAGCAGAGAAGCCCAGACTTCCCTCTCCCCAGCCACCTGCTCCAGTTCTTCAGAGGGGATACCAAGGCGTTCCCAGACCAGCTGGGAGACATAGTCTCTCCACCGAGTCCTGGGTCTGCCCCGGGGTCTCCTCCCAGTGGGACGTACCTGAAACACCTCAAGTGGGAGGCGTCCAGGAGGCATCCTAATCAGATGCCCATACCACCTCAACTGACTCCTTTCAATGTGAAGGAGCAGCGGTTCTACTCTGAGCCTCTCCCGGATGACTGAGCTCCTCACCCTATCTCTGAGGATGAGGCCAGCAATCCTACGGAGAAAGCTCATTTCAGCCGCTTGTATCCGCGATCTCGTTCTTTCGGTCATTACCCAAAGCTCGTGACCATAAGTGAGAGTAGGAACGTATATTGACTGGTAAATCGACAGCTTTGTCTTAGAACTAAGCTCCTTCTTCAACACAACAGACCGGTACAACGTCCGCATCACTGCAGATGCTGCTCCAATCCGTCTGTCGATCTCTCGCTCCATTTTCCCCTCACTCGTGAACAAGACCCCAAGATACTTAAACTCCTCCACTTGGGGCAGGAGCCTGTCCCCAACCCGGAGAGGACAATCCACCTTTTTCCGACTGAGGACCATGGACTCGGACTTGGAGGTGCTGATTCTCATCCCAGCCGCTTCACACTCAGTGGCAAACCGTCCCAGCAAGAGCTGTAGGTCATTGCTGGATGAAGCCAACAGGACAACATCATCTGCAAACAACAGAGATGAGATCCTGTGGTCACCAAGCATGACACCCTCCATTCCCTGGCTGCGCCTAGAAATCCTGTCCACAAAAATTATGAACAGGATCGGTGACAAAGGGCAGCCCTGGCGGAGTCCGACTCTCACTGGGAATGACTCCGACCGAGTGTTGGCAATACGAACCAAACTCTCACAACGGTCGTACAGAGACCGAATAGCTCGTAACAACAAGCCCGATACCCCATACTCCCGAAGCACCCCCCACAAAAATCCACGAGGGACGCGGTCAAATGCCTTCTCCAAGTCCACAAAACACATGTAAACTGGTTGGGCAAACTCCCACGAACCCTCAAGAATTCTCGAGAGGGTAAAGAGCTGGTCCGATGTGCCACGGCCAGGACGAAAACCACATTGCTCCTCCTGAATCCGAGGTTCGACCAACGGCCGGACTCTCCTCTCCAGTACCTTGGCATAGACCTTCCCAGGGAGGCTGAGGAGTGTGATCCCTCTAAAGTTGGAGCACACCCTCCGGTCCCCTTTTTTGAAGAGAGGAACCACCACCCCGGTTTGCCATGCCAAAGGCACTGCCCCCGACCTCCACGCAATGTTGCAGAGGCGTGTCAACCATGACAACCCAACAACATCCAGGGCCTTGAGGTACTCAGGGCGAATCTCGTCCACCCCTGGGGCCCGGCCACCAAGGAGATTTTTAACCACCTTGGCGACCTCAGCCCCTGTGATAGGCGAGTCATCCCCCTCGTCCCCAAACCCTGCTTCCTCTGTGGAAGGCGTATCAGTGGGATTGAGGAGATCCTCGAAGTATTCCTTCCACTGCCCGACGATATCCCCAGTTGAAGTCAACAGTGTCCCATCCGCACCATACACAGTGTGGACGGGGAGCTGCTTTCCCCTCCTGAGCCGCCGAACAGTTTGCCAGAATCTTTTTGAAGCCGACCGAAAGTCTTGTTCCATGGCCTCACCGAACTCCTCCCATACCCGCGTTTTTGCTTCAGCAACCACCCGAGCTGCACTCCGCTTGGCCTGCCGGTACACCTCAGCTGCTTTGGGAGTCCCACAAGCCAACCAAGCTTGATAGGACTCCTTCTTCAGCTTAATGGCCCCCCTCACCACTGGTGTCCACCACTTGGTTCGGGGGTTGCCACCACGAGATGCACCGACCACCTTGCGGCCGCAGCTCTGGGCCGCTGCTTCAACAACAGAGGTGGAGAACATGGCCCATTCAGACTCCATGTCTCCAGACTCCCTCGGAATGTGGATGAAGTTCTTCCGGAGGTGGGAGTTGAAGACCTCCCGGACAGGGGCCTCAGCCAGACGCTCCCAGCACACCCTCACTATACGTTTGGGTCTACCAGGTCTGAATGGCTTCCTCCCCTGCCATCGGATCCAACTCACCACCAGGTGGTGATCAGTTGACAGCTCTGCACCTCTCTTTACTCGGGTGTCCAAGACATACGGTCGCAGGTCTGATGATACGATAACAAAATCGATCATCGACCTGCGACCTAGGGTGTCCTGGTGCCAGGTGCACATATGGACACCCTTATGCTTGAACATGGTGTTCGTTATAGACAGACTGTGGTTAGCACAGAAGTCCAATAACTGAACACCACTCGGGTTCAGATCGGGCAGGCCATTCCTCCCAATCACCCCCCTCCAGGTTTCACTGTCGTTGCCCACGTGCGCATTGAAGTCCCCCAGTAGGACAGTAGTAGAACATCGATTTTTTTGGTTTAAATTACTGCTGAGTTTCTTAGTTTTGTCTGAAAAACTTTTATTAAAGCTGCAAAAGTGCATGATAGTGGCACACACACGCAAAATAAATAATAAATACATTAAAACGGGTCGGAGGAGCAAGTTGGCTCTGAATGTAATTTATTTGATTTCTAATCATTTTAATTAGTCAAGTAGTGATAATGAATAAAGTTAAAGTCATCACATGTATTTTATTACTTTATCTTTTGTATCTTTGAGTTTCAGATCATGACTAATCTGAAATATTTTTACGAAGAAGCCAACAGGTGAAATCAGGCCAGAATGGCAGGCTGTGGATCTACACTTAAATTTTCATTGATTTAAACTAACAGCTAATTCCTATCTGTAGATGGCAGCCATGGGTAATTTTCTCATTTTCAGACATTTTTTTATGTTATGGGTTTTTTGTTGGTTTTTTGTTGTTGTTGTTGCTGTTTTTGCTATTCTCCTCTGTCTCAGGAAATATTTAACTTATTTATGTTTACTTTTTATTCATATATGATTTAGAAGAAAAACCTGAAATTTATGAGAATCAAGTCTCAAATGCACATTACAAAACTATTTTATAATGTTGCAAAATTATGAGGGAAAACTGTGCATGTAAAAAAAAAGAAATGGTCCTTTTTATGATTATCTAAACTGTAGAATTTACAGAAAATGTATATCATGATATATATCACAATATATACAGTTCATCACTATATATACACACACTATATATACTGTGTATATCACTGTATAGGGCTTAAAGTGCAGACTCTCAGCTGTAATTTGAGAGTATTCACATCCAAATTGGAGCAAGGGTTTAGGAATTACAGCTCTTTAATATATAGCCGCCTCTTTTTCAAGGGACCAAAAGTAATTGGACAACTGACTCAGAAGGCTGCAAAAAAAAAAATAACAAGGCTGCATGGGCTCTTCCCTCGTTAACCTGTCATCAATTAAGCAGTTAAAAGGTCTGGAGTTGATTCCAGGTGTGGCGTTTGCATTTGGAAGCTGTTGCTGTGAACACACAACATGCGGTCAAAGGAGCTCTCAATGGAGGTGAAACAGACCATCCTGAGGCTGAAAAAAAAGAAGAAATCCATCAGAGAGATAGCAGAAATGTTAGGAGTGGCCAAATCAACAGTTTGGTACATTCTGAGAAAAAAAGAGTGCACTGGTGAGCTTGGGAACTCAAAAAGGCCTGGACGTCCACAGAAGATAACAGTGGTGGATGATCGCAGAATCCTTTCCATGGTGAAGAACAACCCCTTCACAACATCCACTCAAGTGAAGAACACTCTCCAGGAAGTAGGTGTATCAGTTTCTAAGTCTACCATAAAGAGAAGACTTCATGAGAGTAAATACAAAGGATTCACCACAAGGTGCAAACCATTAATCAGCCTTAAAAATAGAAAGGCCAGAATTGACGTTGCCAAAAAACACCAGCCCAGTTCTGGAACAGCATTCTTTGAACAGATGAGACTAAGATCAACCTGTACCAGAATGATGGGAAGAAGAAAGTTTGGAGAAGAATTGGAACAGCTCATGATCCAAAGCACACCACATCTTCTGTAAAACATGGTGGAGGCAGTGTGATGGCATGGGCATGCATGGCTTCCAATGGCACTGGGTCACTTGTGTTTATTGATAATGTGACAAAAGACAGAAGCAGCCGGATGAATTCTGAAGTGTATAGGGATATACTTTCTGCTCAGATTCAGCCAAATGCAGCAAAGTTGATTGGACGGTGCTTCACCAATGATCCAAAACATACTGCAAAAGCAACCCAGGAGTTTTTTTAAAGCAAAGAAGTGGAATATTCTGCAATGGCCGAGTCAATCACCAGATCTCAACCCAATCGAGCATGCATTTCACTTGCTCAAGACAAAACTTAAAGCAGGAAGACCCACAAACAAGCAACAACTGAAGACAGCTGCAGAAAAGGCCTGGCAAAGCATCACAAAGGAGGAAACCCAGCGTTTGGTGATGTCCATGGGTTCCAGACTTCAGGCAGTCATTGCCTGCAAAGGATTCTCAACAAAATATTGAAAAGTAACATTTTACTTAGGGTTATGTTTATTTGTCCAACTACTTTTGAGCCCCTGAAATGAGGAGTGTTTGTATAAAAATAGCTACAATTCCTACATGTTTAATCATATATTTTTGTTCAACCCCTTGAATTAAACCTTAAAGTCTGCACTTCAATTCCATTGTAGTTGTTTCATTTCAAATCCAATGTGGTGGCATGCAGAGCCCAAATCATGAAGATTGTGTCACTGTCCAAATATTTCTGGGCCTAACTGTATATACTGCTCAAAAAAATAAAGGGAACACTTTGAAAACACATCAGATTTTAATGGGAAAAAATATGCTGGATATCAAAATTGTGACAGGCTACTCCAGCTTACTCAGATTAAAGGAACACTTTTTAATCTGAGTAAGCTGGACTAGCCTGCCACAATTTCGATATCCAGCTTATTTTTTCCCATTAAAATCTGATGTGTTTTCAAAGTGTTCCCTTTATTTTTTTGAGCAGTATATATACAGTATATATATATATATATATATATATATATATATATGACTTATTGTGGTGATATGAATTTTTCTGGCCATATCGTACAGCCCTATTCTTGTGTATTTTCATTTTGCGCAAGCGCATGTTCATTACATCAGTGGAAAACTGATTTTCCTTCCCATTTAAACACCATTATAATGACATCAGCCATAGATCATCACTCCAGCCTGGTAAAGGTGACGTGAAGAGCCATTTAAATTGGTTTACTACACTGAATGTTACGCCTGAATAATTAAGAGCTAGGACAACATTTTTGTGATTTTTGCCTGTTCAAAACCTGTTTTTTTTTTTTTTTTTGCCGTCATAACATTAAAATGGACTTGAACACACCCATATTTGGGGGCATTTGTGCTTCTAACATCACATTTTTGACTCAACTGTTGTAAGAGGAACCAAATCGCTAAAGTCTTGAAATTTATTCACACAGACTTTATACCAGCATGCAAATAATGGTACCAGCAGCTATAAGGAACTTCAGTTTAACTTGCAAAAACTATGCAACCACACTACAGCCTTGTCCAATTATTTACCAGCACTGAAATTACTGCAAACTTGGGGTCATCAGTCTAGCTCACATTAAATTTGGAATTCAACAGGATCAATGTTTCCTCCAGATAATCAAGTTATTTTAGCAAAACTCCTAAAACTTGGCACTACCAACACAAAAGTCAGAGAGGAAAAAAGTCACAAACTCGCAAGAAAAAAAGTTCACAAATTTCTGGGGAAAATGTCACAAACTGATGAAGACAAATGCATCGTTTCATTGAGATAATCTCTTTATCAATGCAGTGTTATTTAATATTGGCCAGTGCTAAATTTAGAAGATGTGAAAAAATACCAGCCACTAGCACATGAAAACGTCGTGGGTTTTTTGCTGATACTGATCAAAATAGATGCATATCTTCTTTTTTAGTAATACAATCTGAAGCTCATATTTACTGATATAAAAATGCACTGTTATCACAGACTTCAGTGCCAAACTTGTGAGTTAATGAAAATCATCTGCTTCTGTGGATTGTAAAATAATCTACAGATGGAGGAAAACAACAGCTCCCCTCTGCAGCTCTGTGCTGTGTTTGGTGGCTATTAAAAGAGACACTCCCAGCAGTCAAACAGAGGAATGTTGGTGCTCAGTCAGGAGCAGCAGATGCGGGTTAAAAACAGCTGATCAGAGGGGTCAGCAGTTGTGGAGAAGTCAACCCCCTCTCCTCGATTTCTATAAAACGCCGCCTTAAACACTCTGTTCTCTCACACCTTAAAAAGACGAAAACACAAGAGAAAGTTGGAAACAAAGTGGTGAAGGAGAAGCTGGGACTCGGGGGTTTAGTGGGTGTTATCTGGGCGGATCAGAAGTTTAGGGGCCATGAGTCATGCTGCTGAGCTTACTGACTGCTGTGGTAATAAAGTCTTTCACAGCAGGAGCGTTTGAAGTGGAGCAGGATCCGCCCAGGAACACAGAGAAAAGTGAGGTTCATGGGCAAAAAAAAAAAAAAGTGGTGCAGAAACCAAAAAAAGAAGTCGTAAAAGGGTAAAACAGAACTTCATGGAAAAGTGACAAACACCAACGCAGACGGGGAGGTGGTTATGAAGGAAAAAAAACAGCAGTACTGCTAATGCTCCCAGACATGATGTGCTCATTGTATTGATTTACTAGTTCAATTCATAAACATCGATGTAATTGTTTTAATGAAAATCAAAAATTAGAATATAAATCTTCCACATTTAAAAGCATAAATATATCAGATGCTGCAGTCATTACCAGCTGTGTCACATGCACTGCAGCCCTGACATTTTCAAACATCAGCGATTCCCAACACAATCTGAGTACTTAAAATCTGTCAGTAGTCTGGTCAGAGGTTTAAACCAGAGCCACTTAAAAATACCAGCAATGAAATACAGTGATCCCTCGCTACTTCGCGCCTCACCTTTCGCGCCCTCAGTGCATTGCGGATTTTTCAAAAATATTCATCAAAAATTCAAAATTGAGAAAAAATGGCGCGAAAGTTGCCCGGGCGCTAGCAGAAGGCAGGGAGACTACATTAGAACATCAGGTATCAACACGGAGAGCCCGCACAACTCAAAATCCACCTCTCTGATTCGCTGGCCAGCATCCCCCCCCCCCCCCCCCCAAGAGATCGCTCCCGACTCTAGATCTTGTTCTCGTGTTGGCTCGGGAATCTCGCAAGCTGATTGGCCGAGACGTTTTACCCAGCTTCTCTCCCTGCCGAGCGCCTATACCCAGCGAAGGAAGACCGCATTCATTGTTCTTTATTGCTCGTGTTGCTTAGTCTCGCCGCGTGGAACTTTTCGCTGTTCTCTTGTGCCTTTTTGTGCGAAATACGTAGTGCTTGTGACGCCCTTGAAAATGGCTCCTAAACGTCCTCCACCCTCTAAATCCTCTAGTGAACCCAAGAGGAAGAGAAAAATGATGACGGTGGACGAGAAAGTTAAATTATTGGACATGCTTAAGGCAGGCCGTAGCTATGCGTCTGTCGCACGCCATTACGGACTGAACGAATCAACGGTTCACTACATGAATGAATGAATGAATTTATTTATTTCGGATAGTATATTACAGGTTAAAAGAAACTGTATAATATAACAACAAGGTCAAATTAGACAAAGACTCCTTCTACTATACAATTCCACGTGAGTTATCCGAAATGGGTGATGGCTGAAGCTGCAGGAGAAAAAAGAGAGAAGAAGACAAGAGCGATTACAATTTAAAACAAGGCTAAGACAAAATATGACTGAGAGAAAAGAAAACTGAGCTAGTCTAAGTTAAGCGGTTACTATTCAAAAACAAATCTAAGACATAGTGTCACAGAGAAAAAAGAAAAAAAGAAAAACTAAGCTACAACACAACACAGGCTGGAAATGTCAATCCTTATGTGAGTTTACATGTCGTCTTGTAAATATGTTTGGAGTATTTCTTCCTTTAGTTTTTGTTTAAATTGTCCAGAATCAGAATCAGAATAAACTTTATTGCCAAGCATGTAAAAAAACACACGAGGAACTTGACTTGACATTGGTGCGCATGCGCGCGACACAACGACACGGCAGCCATAAAGGCGCCTCATCAAACAGAGATAGATAAGAAAGGGAGGGGAAGGGAGGGAACGACACAAGGGGGGAGGAGAAAAAAAACTTCGTTATCAAAATACAGCTTATTTTTAAGCAGATTGTGATTACAATGAAAAAAAATCTCTCAATAGCACAGAGCAACAACTCAGAATTCACGAGACACAAGAGAGCAGTGTACAGTATATCTTTAATCAGTTCATGAATCAATGTGTGTGCGGTGTTGAGCAGTGTTGATGATAATAAGAGAGACCCAAGGACCCTTGGCAGAAGATGTTTTGTCTGTCTGGCGCCCAGTCTTATCTGGCGCTGCAGCTGGCTGTCCAAGGCCTTGTGCTCATGATTTTGAAAAAAAACACAGTCTGCAGACAGCCAGGAGGAATTTTCATGGGGAATAATAATGCCAAATAGGACTGATCACAGAGAAGACTTGTATTTCTTCTGTAGATTCAGTACATTAATCCTTCATTGCGCAGCTTTGAACTCGTCGTGGAAAGACCTGAGCGAACCCATGATGTAATCCACCTTACGAGACAGTTCTCCAGTAGTCGCTATCAGGGTCTTCTCCAGTTTCTCAATTTGTTGGATGCACCTCGCCTGGCCAGCATTTTGATAGGTTGAATCCATCTTCAGCAATTTGCGGTAAACCAAGACAATTCCCGTCCCAATCAGAATTATCCCAATCACCAAGATTACGAAGATAAACAAATCTTCAATATCTTCGATAGAGAGATTAGAGAGACACAGCATTTTCCAAATACCTGTGTCACATAGATAGCCCACTGGAGCCGTTCCAGCGGGGCAAACAGCTTCCCCCGGAGCACTTTTCCTTGTTGAAAAAATAGTGTCAATTGTGTTCAAAGCCCAGCTTATTAACTCCATAATTTCTTTTCGGCGGTCGCAGTCAGACGCAGACAGACAACAGCAAGCTGGGATCCAGTAGGAGGGGAGGAAAAAATCAGCAGGAGAGAAGAAAAAAGCGTCTGCTCTCTTGGGAGGGCGGAAGTGAATGTCCAAGCGTTGTACATGATTTTAATTCAGGTCCAAAATCGTTCCATAATCTGACACCTTGCACTGAAATACAGTGTTGCTTGGTAGTTGTTCTCACTGTAGGCTTTTGAAATATACATGTTCCTCTGAAGTGATATCGTTTCTCCCTTGTTTGGAACAACTTTTGGATATTTGCGGGCAGTGATAGATTCTTCACTTTGAACATTATTATTGCGGTTTTAAAGTCGATCAGATCTTTCAACTTGAGAGTTTTTTGTTTAAAAAAAAAGTGGGTTTGTTGGTTCCCTGTAAGCTGCTTTGTTGATTATTCTAATAGCTCTCTTTTGAAGCATAAAGAGTGGATATATGTTTGTTTTATATGTATTTCCCCATACTTCATTACAATATGTCATGTATGGGAGTATTAATGAATGATACAAGGTGTATAGTGTGGGTTGATTCAGCAAATTTTTCACTCTGTGTAATATTGCAATTGATTTGGATACTTTACCTTTTATATAATTAATATGTGGCTTCCAACACAGTTTGTTATCAATTATTACTCCAAGGAATTTAGTTTCGGATACCCTTTCAATCTCTACACCATTTACACTGAGTTTGGGTACTGGGTAGTTGTGATGGTTGTTAAAGACTATAAATTTTGTCTTGCTTAAATTGAGCGTTAATTTGTTTGAATCAAACCACAGTTTCAGCTTTCCTAATTCCTTTCCGAGTGTATCCAGAAGTTGTTCCAAATTGTTTCCACTGCATAGCAGGTTAGTGTCATCAGCAAACAATATTAAGTCCATTTTTTCTGAAACTTTACATATATCATTTATATACATATTGAATAATAATGGTCCCAAAACTGAACCCTGTGGGACTCCACAGGTGACCTTCAGTAGCTCTGAGTTTTTGTTGTTAACACATGCAAACTGATATCTATTCTTTAAGTAACTTCTTAACCAGGACAGTGCTACCCCTCTAATACCACAATTTTGTAGTTTCTTTAATAATAGATTGTGATCTACTGTATCAAATGCTTTTTTAAGATCCAGGAATACTCCAACTGAATACTCTTTATTTTCAATGGCTGTTGATATTTTTTCTGTAAATTCCATTAAGGCATATGCTGTTGTCCTTTTGTGTCTGAACCCATATTGCTGCTCACACAATAAATCATTCTTCAGTATGAAGTTGTCAATTCTCTCATAGAATATTTTTTCAAGTATCTTGGAAAATTGCGGTAATAGTGAAATTGGTCTGTAGTTGGAGAGTTCCCCTCTGTCGCCTGTCTTGTAAATCGGAATTACTTTAGCTATTTTCATTGCATTGGGAAATATACCTGATTGGAGAGACAGGTTACAGATATACGTCAGTGGTTTCACTATGCATTCGATAACAGTTTTGACTAGTAGCATATCAATACCATCGCAGTCAGTAGATGTTTTACTTTTGAACGATTTAACAATTTCAATGACCTCTCTTTCGTCTGTGTTCTTTATGAAGATGGTGTCTTTTACAGCAGTGTTATTGCATATTGAATCACCTGTAGGCACCGTAGTGGGTATTTCTTGGGCCAGTTTAGGTCCAATGTTAACAAAAAAATTATTAAATTCATCTGCAGGTGAAGCTATATTCACATTCGGAGTCGATTTATTATTTTTTGGAATGTTAGTTGGGTAGCTGGTATTTCTGCTTTTATTTCCAAGGATACTGTTGATTATTGTCCATGTATTTTTAATATTGTCTTTGTTTTTTTCCAGTTCTTTACTGTAATAGTCTCTTTTACTACATCTTATTATATATGTTAACTTATTTTTGTATGTTTTATACCGCTGCTCTGCTTCTTTTGTCCTTTTCTTTATGAAAGCTTTATATAATAAATTTTTCTTTTTACACACCTTTTATAGTCCTTTGGTTAACCATGGTTTGTCAGTAAATTTGTGTTTAAGCTTTTTTTTAACTAATGGGCAGTTTTTTTCATAAAGAGTGGTTACAATGTTTATAAATGTGTCATAGGCTTCATTTACATCTGATACATAGACTTCTGTCCAGTCTTGCTTCAGCAAGTCCTCTTTAAAAGAACTGATTGCGTTTGGTGATTTGTGTCTGAACGATTTTGAGATTTTTTCTGGGTTGGGCCCCGTGTGGCCATGGATAAGTGCAAAGATTGGCAAGTGGTCGCTTATATCATTTATCAATAATCCACTTTCTATTTTCTTGTCGAGAACATTGACAAACAGGTTGTCAATAAGTGTAGCAGAGTGAGCTGTGATTCTACTGGGATGTGTTATTGTGGGATATAGACTCATGCTGTA
This sequence comes from Pholidichthys leucotaenia, assembly GCA_020510985.1. Classification (NCBI taxonomy): domain Eukaryota; kingdom Metazoa; phylum Chordata; class Actinopteri; order Cichliformes; family Pholidichthyidae; genus Pholidichthys; species Pholidichthys leucotaenia. Next base: position 292,193,556 of record CM035847.1, read on the forward strand.
CATAGAGTTCATGAACTCTGTAACTACATTTTGTTGATGTGGATTAAGTAGATCAATATTGAAATCTCCACAAATTGCTACCATTTTCTTACTAGTAATATTATTGTACAGCTCGACTAATTTATCTCTGAATGTCTCAATGCAAGTTCCCGGCGTTCTGTATATGCAGCTTATGATTAGATTTTTTGTTTTGTCTAGGTCAATCTCAACAGTAACACATTCCAGAATCCCTGGTAGTGCTGAGGACATTTCAGAATCAGAATCAGAATCAGAATCAGAATCAGCTTTATTGGCCAAGTATGCACAACACATACAAGGAATTTGACTTTGGCTAAAAACTTGCTCTCGTTGTTCAGGTGAAGGATTTAAATAAGGATTCAATGACAACCAGAGTATGTACAGTAAATTACAGTCTGTCCACGTTTCTATAAAAGGATGCAAATATATACAGGAATATATGCAGTTATTTACTCGGACTAACCACACTTTGCAGAAATGTATGAAAAAATATACAATCACACAGTATTTCAATGTGGACTCAGATTCAGTGATATAATGTGAATTAAGTAAAAAGCAGTGTGAGAGTTATGTGCAATGTAATAATGGATGAAAAGTCATGAGTACAGCAACAGGTAGGACTAGGTGAATGTTAGGAGTTCATCAGAGTGATGGCTTGAGGAAAGAAACTGTTCCTGTGACGGGTGGTTTTGACCTTCAGTGATCTGTAACGACGACCAAAAGATAGAAGTTCAAACAGTTTGTGGCCGGGGTGTGATGGGTCAGCACAGATGTTTCCCGCCCGTTTCCTGGTTATGGACCGATATAAGTTCTCAATGGGGGGTAGGTCGGTACCAATGATCCTCTCCGCAGACTTAATGATCCGCTGCAGTCTGGTCTTGTCCTGTTTAGTGGCAGATCCAAACCAGACAGTGATGGAAAAGCAGAGGACAGATTGGATGATGGCGGTGTAGAAGACAACCAGCAGCTCCTGAGGCAAATCAAACTTCTTGAGCTGACGCAGAAAAAACAACCTCTGCTGGGCCTTTTTCCGGACAGTGTCAATATGGGAGGACCACTTCAGGTTCCGGGAGATTGTGGTACCCAGAAACTTGAAGGAGTCCACAGTGGACACTGTGCTGTTGAGGATGGTGAGTGGGGGGAATGAAGGGGGGTGTCGCCTGAAATCCACAGTCATCTCCACCGTTTTGGCTGGGTTAAGTTCAAGATGGTTCTGGCTGCACCAGAGGATCAGCTGCTCCACCTCCCGCCTGTATGCAGACTCATCATCATCCCGGATCAAACCGATGACTGTGGTGTCGTCCGCAAACTTCAGGAGCTTCACCGAAGGGTCCTCTGAGGTGCAGTCGTTGGAGTAGAGGGAGAAGAGCAGTGGGGAAAGGACACATCCTTGGGGGGCGCCAGTACTAATTTTTCGGGAGCTGGATGTAAATCTCCCTAGCTTCACCTGTTGCCACCTGTCAGTCAGAAAGCTGGAGATCCACTGGCAGGTGGAGGGGGGCACCTTGAGCTGGAGGAGTTTCTGATGAAGAATGCCTGGGATGATGGTGTTGAACGCTGAGCTGAAGTCGACAAACAGGATCCTGGCGTACGTCCCTGGGGAGTCGAGGTGTTGCAGGATGTAATGTAGTCCCATATTCACTGCATCATCCACTGACCTGTTTGACCGGTAGGCAAACTGCAGTGGGTCCATCAGGGGGCCTGTGATGACCTTCAGGTGGTTCAGCACCAATCTCTCCAAGGATTTCATGACCACAGAGGTCAGGGCAACAGGTCTGTAGTCGTTTAATCCTGTAATAGAGGGTTTCTTGGGAACTGGAATGATGATGGAGCGTTTGAAGCAGGAAGGCACTTCATGCAGCTCCAGTGATCTGTTAAAGATCCGGGTGAAGATGGGGGCCAACTCGTTGGAGCAGACTCTCAGGCAGGACGGAGACACACCATCAGGTCCTGCAGCCTTCTTGATCTTTTGTCTCTGAAAGACCCGGCGCACCTCCTCTTCACAGATCATTAGTGCTGGTGGGAGGTCAGAGTGGAGGAGGGATGGAGTTCCTGGGGCTGCAGATAATCCTTTTTTGTGGGTGGGAGGTGAGAACTGTAGGTTCTTTTCAAACCTGCAGTAAAAGCTGTTTAGGTCATTAGCCAGCTGGAGGTTTCATTTCATTTCATTTCATTTCATTCATTTCATTTCATTTACAAGCTTACATCTATATAGGTCATCAATATACAGTGCAACACCACCACCCTTTTTTTGAGATCTGTTAATGTTAAACATCTGATATCCCTCTATTGCCATCAGGGGAGCCTGGTCTTCATTAAGCCAGGTTTCAGAGACTGCTATAGCTGTGAATTTTCTGTTTAGCTGTTTTAAATAGTCCTGAATCTGTGAGAAGTTTTTGTTAAGACTTCTGCTATTGAAGTGTATTATTGACAGTTTACCATCTAATTGCACTTGACTTTTGAATTGCTTTTCAGTGTAATATTCACAGTGGTTATGAATATTATTGAAAAAGTGGTTATCAGATGAAGTGAAAATCCGTAAAACTGCCTCGATAACGTTTTCCATCGTACTGCACAGGTGTTTCATCGTCATTTATCAAGATCATCGTCAGTCAAGCGGAGAGGAGCTATTGTCAGAGGTGAGTTAAGTATCTTGTTATAAGAATAAAAGAGTTCTAAAAACATATTTATGTACACTTTATTTACATCTACGTATGTATGTACACTTACACTTACACTTACACTTACACACACACGTATCATATGAGAGAGAGAGTGAGAGAATGAATGTACGTATTATTTATATTATACACAAAAAAAATGTATGTAAAAAATGGGGGGGGGGGGGTGACGCTACTTCGCGGTTTTTCACTTTTCGCGGTCAGTTCTGGACCCCATTAACCGCGATAAGTGAGGGATCACTGTATATCATTCTTACTGTTTCTTCTGTTCATCCTTCAGTAAATTTCATTTGCACAAAACTTTACAACAGTTAGTTGTGTCAAAGCAATGATTGAGAATGCAAACAAAAGCAGAGATGATTGACTAGCTTAGCTAGCTAGTTAGCTAGTCTCTTGGTGTACTGGTGGACAACAGTAAATTCTGTTGAACATGAGTATACAATGAAATTAAAAGCTATTATTATCAAAGTTATGTACAGTATTTGCACTGGTTAGCAACATCCTCGAGTAGTGGTAACAACCTATTTTTCACATAATTTCACAATCAGCAGTCTGTCGGGAGCGACAATGACTGTTTCATTTAGGTCTGATCAGATTCCTCCACGCAGCTCTGTCCTTCCCCTTCTGCTGCCAGGAACTCCTGACCTTGTTAACCCGGGCGATGTCCGAGCCGGTATGAGTTGCTTTCTAACTGACCATTTCATGAAACTGCTTGAAAAGTATTTGAGTACCACTAGCTTTTGCTGGACTAGCGACACATTCTTGGCAGATAGAGGTATTATCAATGGTAAAGACAGGCCAAGACAAACTGACTCCAGTATCTGTTGCAGTGACTGACCAGATGATAGGTTTGTTTATCTCTGCTCTTTGTGTAGTGCATGTCACAATGCACCGACTGGCAAAAGTCCACCACAGACCTTGTGACAGATGTGCTTATCTGCCAGGATGTCCAGTCTCACCCCGTGTAACTGGGAGTGGTCCACCACAGACCTGTGACAGATAGTGTTTTTAGTTCTGCCAGGATGCCCAGGTGTTACCCTCCAAGCCCTCAGAAGGGCGGGGTTGCCGGTCATTAAATTAAACAAATACATCATAATCTACTGTTACAACCTAAAAATTGCCTTTGTGGAACTGGCTATGCAAAATCATGGTCTATGAATGAATCACTGAGGTGCTACATTTACTGCTACCACACTCCTCCTTGTGTAATGTTGCTTAACCTCTTGCACTCCTGTGTACCCCGGACGGGCACGTCTCTGCGTCCCAGAGCGCACGAGGGCGCACGAGAGCGCTGCATCCAAGCGCGCACTGAAAAAAAAAAAAAATGTTCTTCCACTACAGACACAGCCACGAACAGATCAGATATGATTGACCTCTCATTCGACTAACAAGAGCCTTGAATTGGGTTTCTGAAACCTTGAAGAACCAATGACTGAAAACCTAGCAAGAAGGACCCGCCTACCAACGCTGTGAATGCAGCGAGCCAATTGAAGCAAAGAAGTTCGCAAGCTGTTTTGTGTAAGGTTGGGTGAAGAGAGACTGACTGCTGCAGCAGATGAAAAAAAGGACCCGCAGGAAGAACCTGCTACAGACCCAGCAGCACGGAGACCACCCACAAGTGCGACCTGCACTTATTCCAGCAGAACAGACGTTTAGGATTCTCTTCCATGGTCATCGTAGACCGACGGAGGCCGACGACGAAGGTCGTAAATCATTCGCCAAAACTGCAATCATGGAAGCGCAAAACCGCAATAATGGAATTATGTTTTGACCGGGAACCACGAGCGGACCAGCGTCGTGTTCGTCTGACAATGAGGAAGAGAAGTTTGCCAGGACACTGCTGCTGTGAAGAGGTAAGTGTTATAAGCTAAATTATTCTTTATCCCTGAAAATTGTAATCAAAAATGACTTTTGACAGATCGGTAAATTACAACTGTGCGGCGCACGAAGTCCGAAGTGCGTGCGCCGCGGTACACGGTTTGTGCGCCGCGTCCGGACTGTGAACGCCCCCCACCCCCCCGCTACTCTTCTGTAGCGAGGGGGGGGGGGAGCCGCGGTGACTGTGCCGCGGTCGCCACATGAGTCTATTCCGTCATGTAGCGATGGCCGATGTCCGTCCTCTGTAGCGAGGGGGGGGGACAACCCCCCCCCCCCCAACACACACACACACACAGCCCTAAGTGTCACCTTTCATTAGAGCCCAAGATGAAGCTTCTATATTGAATCATTCAAAAGTTACAGACGTTTTTCCAAACTGTGCCATTTGGCACAATTTGACACAGTTCAAAAATGCCTGGGAACTACCTGAGGAAAAAGCTGTGTAATATATTCATTTTTTGTGGTATTGTAACAAAATTTTGACCTCAGCTGGATAACACTTGGTTCTACATTTCTGTTGCATTTTCCAGCCCGGATCTGAAGCTGTGTGTTATTTGCAAGCATTTGTATCCAAAAAAACACCCAGGCCAAATTTATTTTCTTCAAGTTCAGTATGTTTAGATGACTGTTACTCAGTGGCAGGAGCACTTAGAGAGATTATGACTGTTTTGCCAAAAAATTCAAAGTGTTTTCTTTTAAATGAGACCAACCCCATGAAGATGCTGCAAAGGGTTGAAGAACAGCTTTCGATTTACTTTGGGCACGTTATTTTTTGGCGTTTTTAGGGAAATTGACAGGAGTGCAAGGGGTTGAATAAGACATATTTTTTTTTTGTTTTTAAAATCATATGGATTTCAACCAAATAAGGTAATACAGACTCATTCTATTGGTACTGGGAGGGCGTTAGGACCCCATTTCCCTTAATTTATCAAAGACTGCAACTGTAGATAAAATACTGTCCTTATTCTTTGGCTTGGAACTCATCTTAGAAAGGACTGGGATGAATAGGGATATAGTGCACATTGTGGACAAAAAGTGTTAACATTTCCAGTAGTTTCATAGTAGTTTAAAGGTAGTGTACCTAATTTCCCACAGAGAGGATAAATGGTTTTGTTTCAAAATCTCACAGCCCACAGAGACCCTTTCCCCACAGGCTGGATGGATGATCAATCACTTGGAACAATCCATGTTGGACAAATGGTCAGACGTTAATCAAAATCCTGCCCTCCCAAGACCAATAAAGTTAGCAGTTTTCTGTCATGATTTGCCCCTCGGGGCAGGAACAGAGACCCAAGCGCTGGACTGCTAGTTGTGAGATTTATTAGGGAAAACAAAAAGTCCAAACAGTGGGCAAAAACAAACTTACAGCGACTGAGGCGTGCAGGGAAACGGCGAGGATAGCAAACAAGAATGCACATCGTAACAGGGTAGGGGTTCCAATGTGTTTAGAAACAATGGAGACAACCATGAGACACTGACAAGTGAGTAAGCGGGAAAGTGGTCTTAACCTTTTGTGTCTGTCCCTGAATTGCGAAATAACCCCTAGTGGTCAAGAGTGGTAAATATTTTTTGTCAATAAAATAGTTCAGATTTCCAAGGCTATAACTTGAAAGTGGTAAGAGAAAACAGCTTACTGTCAATTAGAAGGATGTAAAATATGATCCAAAGTTTCAGACAGGAATAAATTTACGCATCTAATTTGCATAATGTCGCGGCACCTCTTTAAATTCCATAACTCAGTCAAAACTGGACTTTGGACTATTTAAACAAAGAATGGTTCAGTCTTTTTTTTTTTTTTTTATTTAAGTTTTTGTAAAGGGTATACAGGTCGTTACAGCCATGCAGTGTTTACATTTTCATCACATGTTCCCTTATTTTCTGATATCTGACAACATTGGAAGATTAATTCTTACAACACCCCTTTTTTTTTTTTTTTTTTGAAGTGAAAGAAAAAGTGAAATTAAAGAGAAAAAAAAACAAGAAACAAATAACAAAAAAAAAAAAAAAACAAACCAGTAAAAAACAAACAAAAAGAAAAAGTAAGTAAATAAAGATAAAAGAGCATCTGAGTAGCTTTGGAACAAAGAGCGGAACCATTATTGAAATGGTATTTGTCAAAGATTAGATCTAATGGAAGACACATATGCGGTCCAGGGTTGCCAAAAGTTCATGAACACATCCATGTCCTGTCTCAGTGCGAATGTCAACTTTTCCATCGAGTAAATGTCTTGGATCACGTTAGTCCAATCTTCAGGTGTAGGACAGTCCTTCAACATCCATTTTTTAGTTAGAGCTTTTTTGCTTGCCAATATTAAAACATTGAATAAGTATTTTTCTCCTCGTCTTTCCAGTGAGTCCGGTAGTAAACCCAAATACAAAGTTACAAAAGAAAAGGGAACTGTAATTTTGAATATTTTCCCCAATATTGTCTGTACCTTGGTCCAATATTGGTGGATAACTGGGCATGACCAAAACACATGAAAATGATTTGCAGTCTTTTCACCACACAAGCGCCAACAGTTCAATCCCTTATGGGTAAATTTGTTTTGTGCAGGTGTTCTGAAAAATCTTGCCAAGTTTTTCCATCCAAATTCTCTCCACTGCAGGGATGAGGTACTTTTCCATTGCTGTTTATTTAGCTTTTCCCATATTTCCAGTTGTAAAGCGAAATTCCCCTCTTTTTCCCATCTCTCTTTTATATAAGATGTGTTGTCTCCTTTTAAGTCTTGAAGACCTTGGTATATTTTAGAAATGTATCTGATCCCTGGGATCCCTTTATATGCCATTAAGAAGACCTTCAGAACACCTGACTGGGCCCTTTCCAAAACCTCCTTTTTAAGTATATTGTTTATGTGGTGTCTAAGCTGGAAGAACCTGTAAAGGTCTTGATTTATTAGGCCTTGTTTTTTCAAATCTTCAAAACTTCTTAAGATTTGCCCTTTAAAAAAATCTTAATATTTTATCAGCCCTTTCTCCTTCCACTTTTTAAATCTGGTGTCTGTTTTATTAGGAGTAAAGTCCTGATCATAGGCGATCCATTGCAGAAGTCGATAGGGCTCTTTAGTTTGATTCTCTCTGACTATCTTAAACCAAATTTTTAGCGGGGTCTCTATCCACGGGTTAGTGTTATTCAAAAGCTTAGGTAAGACATTGTTCCCTATTATCGCCTGTAGGGGGATGTCACTTGTTATTTGGCATTCGATCTCCTTCCATTGTGCAGTGTAGACTGGGTTACATATCTCTACTAAAGTTTTAATTTGTGCGGCTTTAAAGTAGTCCCTGATATTTGGCAGCGCGAGCCCACCTTTGTCTTTGTTTAGCTGTAGGGTTCTATATCTGATTCTAGGTCTCTTGCCCTGCCATATGAATCTTGAGATCCTTCTGTCCAGCTCCTGCCATGTTTTTTTGGGAGGTTCTACCGGTATTGTTTGGAAAAGGTATAGAAGACGTGGAAGTATATTCATTTTGACTGCTTCAATTCTTTGTGCAGTACCCAAGAATGGTATCATATTCCATCTTGCTAGGTCAGATTTTATTTTTGTCACCAGTGGATCATAGTTTAGTGATATAATTTTGTTGAGTTGTTTCGGGATATTGACCCCCAGATATTTCATAGATTCCGACTCCCAGTTAGTTTTGAGTTTGCTTAGTGAATAATGATTTGGGTCATAGTTGAATGTTAAAACTTGGGTTTTATGCATATTTAATTTGTACCCCGATAAATCTCCATACTCTGAAAAAACTGAGGTTAGTTCTGGTAAAGAAGTGTCCGGCTGCCCTAGGTATATTAAAATGTCATCAGCAAAGAGTGCTATTTTATGTTCCTTCTGACCAAGTGTAATACCTTGAATTTTTTGGTTTTGTCTTATCCATTGGCTCAGAGGTTCTATGAAGATTGCAAAGAGCAGTGGAGACAGGGGGCAGCCCTGACGACATCCTCTTTCCAGTTCAAAAGATGATGATAAATTACCGTTAATCCTTATTTTAGCTGTTGGTTTTTTATATAATGCCTGTATAGTTCTAATGAAGTTGTTATGAAAATTGAAACTGGATAAGATTCTATATAGAAAAGACCAGTCAACCGAATCGAATGCTTTTTCAGCATCTAATCCCAATATGACTGCATTTAAGTTATATTTTTTTATATGATGAATTATGTGTAAAGTGCGTCGAATGTTGTCTTGTGTCTGTCTTTGTCTTATAAAACCTGTTTGGTCTAAATGAATTAGGTCTGTCAGCATATTTTCTAACCTTTTGGCAAGGATAATGGTAAAAAGCTTATAGTCCTGATTTAGTACACTGATTGGTCTGTAGTTGGAGCACTCTAGTTTATCCTTTTCAGGTTTAGGTATAACTGCAATGACCCCTTCTCTCCAGGAGGGGGGGATTTCCCCTGTGTGGAGGACATAATTAAATGTTTTCAGGAGGAGAGGAGATAGTTGCTGTTTAAAGGTTTTGTACCACTCTGCTGTATAGCCATCAGCTCCTGGGGATTTGTTAGCTTTAAGTTTCATAATTGCTTTTTCCAATTCTTTAGGATGTATTTCTGACAGTAGTGTTTTATTTTGTGACTCCGTAAGTTGGGGAAGGTTTAATGTGTTTAGGAATGCCTCGGATGCGTTTTTATGTTTTTTGTGGGAGTATAAGTTCTTATAGTAATTCTCGAAGTTTTTAAGAATATCCTGAATTCTGAATTTTATTTCCTTTGATACTGGGTCTCTGATTTTGTAGATTGCTCTTTCTGTTTGATGTTTCCTCAATTTATAGGCTAGCAATTTTGCCGATTTACTGCCTGCTTCATAGTATTTTTGTTTCAGAAATGTAAGTTTCTTCTGGATTTCTATTGTGTAGATCTCATTTATTTGGTTTTTAATTTCCTTAATCTTGAGCGAGTCAGTAGAATGAGTGTTGCCTTTGTGTTCTTTTTCTAGGTTCCTAAGTTCTGACTCTAATGTGGATAGTTTTTCTTGTCTTAGTTTCTTTTGGGTTGCCAGTTTTGCAATAATCTTTCCTCTTATTACAGCTTTACATGCATCCCACAGTATTAAAGGGGATACTTCTCCATTATCGTTATCTTCCAAATATCTGAGAATATCTGATTCCAATTCATCTTTCAATGGTCCTTTCAGGACATTTGAATTTAACCTCCAAGAAAATGTATTATTTGTGTATTTTTGGATATTTAAGTCCATGTAGATCGGACTGTGGTCGGAGAGATCCATCAGTCCTATTTTACATGTTTTTACTCTTCCAATGTCTCTATTAAACATAAAAAAATAGTCAATCCTTGAGTAAGATGAATGTGGAGTTGAGTAAAATGTATAGTCTTTTACACTGGGGTTGAGTTCCCTCCACACGTCACAGATTCCCAATTCTTTTAGTAGCATCCGAGTCTTCCTGTTTTGGGTGTTATTTTGATGTGGGGAATTACCAGAAGCATCCCAGTATGGATTCAGTCTAAGATTGAAGTCCCCACCACATATCACTAAACCTTGAGCTTTAGTTATCATTAGGTCGAATACATTTTTATAAAATTTCCAGTTAGCCCCTGGGGGAGCATACACATTCAGCAGGGTGATATCTTCTCCCTCTAGCCGCCCAGTTACCAAACTGTATCTCCCTTCTTTATCTTTGTGTTCTGATTTTTTTTCAAATGTAATTTTGGTTGATATCAATGTCGCTACTCCCCTCCTCCTCCCTGATTTATATGAAGATGAAGAGATCATTTTAAACCCTTGTCTACTGAGTTTATTGTGTTCCACGTCTGTTAGGTGGGTTTCTTGTAAAAGTATTATTCCTGCTTTGTCTTTTTTCATTTTGCCTAGAATCTTGGATCTTTTAACTGGATTCAGGATTCCTTTTACATTATATGAAATTATTTTGGTTACACCCTGTTTCTCCATTGTGTTGTTTTGTTTAGTATAACTGTGTGGTGGCCCTCTTTTGTGCTACTCAGAAACTGAAAGAACATTAAAAACAAGAAAAACATTAAGAACATAGTGTAAAAAACTTTAAAACAAAAAGCTGTCATAAGAACTTCCTGAGCTGAGGTCTTTTTAAAGACCCTGTAAGAGCCTTGATGGAGTGAAGGCTCTGAGGGAAATTCCTCAAACTCTGTTACGTGTTGAGGGCCCTCTCTTACCACTGAAAGTAGTCCCATGCTTTTAACGTGAGTTTCAGAACCCAATCCAAACTTGTAATGATTTTTTTTTTTTTTTCCCTTTTATGCCTAAACCCTGTGAAATTGTGTGAACCCTCCCACCCCCATCACATCAAACATTCACGCAAAAACAGTATTTGTTAGTATGAGGAGAACATGTGGATTATTGTCACATTTCTATTTTAACAAGTTTTTTTTTTTTTTTTTTTTTTATTACAAAGACTTATTTGTTTCAAATAATATGATTGTTCCATGAAATGTTTTACCACATGCTGAATATACATCTCCTTTAATGTTTGTTACCTTGTATGAGGGGGGTTGGATGTGCGGATTGATTCAAGAGAAAAAAAAAAAGAAAAAAAAAAAGGTCGCTATTCCAACCTGAAAACGGATAGTTTATCCGCGACGCTCTGGTGCTGGGTTTCCCGCTGCTGGTCCGTGGATTTTGAAGGTCTTTGTGTTGTCCATGTTTGAGCTCTGATCTTCGCACTCGGGTCTGCTGGGGGTTTAAATACCGTTACCGGGAGGCCTCTTTTCGCCATGTCAGCTGTTGCTTCTTCCGCCGAATTATAGAGACACGTTTCATCGCCGTAGAAGACCCTTAACTTCGCAGGAAATGGTGTCTGAAAGCGCAATTTCTTCTCTCTTAACAGCTTTTTCGCGTCATTGTATTCCCTGCGCTTTTTAAGGACCTCCGGGGCGTAATCGTGTTCCACGTAGACTTTTCTCTCCTGGTGCATAAATCCTTTTTTCTGCCAGGCCAGTCTTACAACCTCTTGTTTTATTTTGAAATTGGAAAATCTTACCAACACCGAACGTGGGGGCGCTTCCGCCGCCGGCCTAGCGGCTAATGAACGATGTGCCTTTTCTATCTTCAAGTCGGTGGTTTGTGGAATATCCAATTTCTCTCTTAGTAAGGATTCCACGCATTCTGCCATTGAGTTAAAACCATTTTCGGTTCCTTCTATCAGACCATGAATTCTTATGTTGTCTCTTCTTTGTTTTCCTTCTTGGTCGGTTAGCTTAGCCTCTATAGCTGCTTGTCTTTTGCGTAGGTCTAGCACAGAATCTTCGAGCACTTTTATTCGATCCTCTGTTTCCAAGATTCGGTTCTCGGCCTGGTCCACTCTGCTGTTTGTCCTTTTCAATTCTTCTCTGAATTCCCGAAATTCGGCCGTAACATCTCGGCGAAATCGTCGTAGCTCCTCAAATAGTGATTTCAGGCTAACCCTTTTGTTAGCTATCACCAGTTCCTCGTCTTCTGAACGGAGATCTTCCAGTTCGGATTCTCCGGCCGATACGTGTCCTGGCCTGGAGAATTTCAGTTTCTTCTGTTTTCCTTTAGACATGATGATTTTGTCTTTTGATTTTCACTCCTCCAAAAATCCGTTAAGTTTGATTTTCAAGGTGTTATCCTGAATTGGGTCTGAGAACTTCAGTGTTAAGCTGCAGTCGCCATGGCGTCCAGACCGGAAGTCCGGTTCAGTCTTTTGATACCGTTTTTTGTACTGAGGTACCTCATCATCTTATCTTCAAAGTATATGAACAAGAAATTAATACATTTAAAAAAAAAACAGAAATAAGTCATTTACTGTTGACAAAGGGGGGCTGGCTGGCTGGCTGGTTGGCGTGGTCGCTGCGTTTTCACCAATCATGGTCCATATTTTGCGTTCTGTTGGTCATTTAAAGTCTGTACCACATCTACAAAGTCTTATGATTATCCCACATAAATTTCGCTTGTATCCTGCAGCTATTTTCTGCGTACAAAGCCGAAAAAGTGACGGTGACTGATCGTGGCCATATTAGCTTTCTGGGCTAAATGCTAAAAACAGGAAAAGGAAATGAGGAGTTCTTCCTTCTTTGGTATATTAAGTGTCATCCACTGAGTCATCCAACGAATGTCTGCCACCTTTTGAAACTGGCAAATCAGTACAATTCAGTACAAATCTCCAATGCAAGCGATCATGTCAGAGTGAGAAGACAGGCGCAGTGCCGCGCTCTGCCACTAGGGGCACGAAAAATTCTCACACTCAAAGGGTTAAATAAGGCAGGCAATCAAACACAGCAAGTGCCATCAGGTGTAGATCACATGAGCAGGCAGGCAGACCTAATTACTAGGCATGAACGATTGAGCAACACACACAGGGTGATAACAAGGTTGGAGTGTCTGGAAACCGAGGTAGAGAACTCCTGCTACGAAGAAACAAAATGTAAACGCTAGGAATTAAATGCCAGGATAATAAGAATAATCACAATAAGGGCATTAATGCATAACAGAACGACTGACAGCTAGGAACACGTCCTAAACCAACATACAGTAAAATAAACACACACAACACTGGGAAAATACAGGAAATAATCAGAAATAAATTAAGAGCCTGAGCACGGTGACACACCGTGCTCAGCCTCGAGACACAGCCCCTTCCCCCCTTAAGGGGTGGATTCCAGACACCCCAGGGTAACATCAAAGAAAAAGAAAGAACCTCCCCCCCACCCCCACCCCGAACAGGAGAAGAACAATGAACCAACCTGGGAGGGCGGTGGGGGAACCAGGCTAAGAGGGACCGGAAAAACAAAACCTGCTCAGGACCCACACCAGGCAAAAACCGAACTTCTTAAGCCCCCTGGACCGAAGAGCTGGACAGTTCAGGTGGGTGGCCAGAGTCCCAGGCCTGCCAGATGGCATGATAAAAAAGAGTTGGGTGGCCTCCCAGAGAATGTGGGCCACCCAACCCCACGGCACAGTCTGTCGGGTGGTCTGTCAGAGTTCTTTAACCACTTGAACAGAAGGGGTGGTCCAGGAGGTGGCTGCCCACTGGGAAGAACTAATGGTGAGCAAGACAGAGGAGTCGGGGAAACCATGTCGATGTCAGGTGGAGGAGAGGGAACCACGACAACCTCTGGCAGAGGAGAGGGAACCACAACAGCTTTGGGCAGAGGAGAGAAAACAACGACGACCTTGGGCAGAGGAGAGGGAACCACGATGACCTCGGGAAGAGGAGGGGGAACCATGACGACCTCGGGCAGAGGAGAGAGAACCACAACGACCTCGGGCAGAGGAGAGGGAAACACGATGACCTCGGGCAGAGGAGAGGGAAACACGACGATCTCAAGCAGAGGAGAGGGAACCATGATGATCTCGGGCAGAGGAGAGGGAACCGCGATGATCTCGGGCAGAGGAGAGGGAACCACGACAACCTCGGGAAGAGGAGAGGGAACCACGACGACCTCGGGCAGAGGAGAGAGAACCACGACAACCTCGGGCAGAGGAGAGAGAACCACGACAACCTCGGGCAGAGGAGAGGGAACCACGACGACCTTGGGAAGAAGAGAGGGAACCACGACGGCCTCGGGCAGAGGGGAGGGAACCACGACGGCCTCGGGCAGAGGGGAGGGAATCCTAATGCCTTCGGACTGCTCTGCCGCACCCTTGGTGGTCCCGGAATGGGACATGGCAGAACCAGCGGTGGGTCCGGTCTGGAGCAAAGCTGCATCCGTGGGGGCTCCGGGCTGGAGTGTAACAGCACCCACGGTGGCTCCAGACCGGAGCATAGCTGCACCCACAGTGGACCTGGACTGGGCCAGAGCTGCATCCACAGTGGCCCCCGGGCTGGAGCTAACGCCCACGGTGGATCCACACTAGAGCACAGCACCCACGTAGGTTTCAGGCTGGGGCACAGCACGGAGCACATGCGAAGACCTCATCTGGAGGGGAAGCAGCAACCATGGAGGTCCCAGGCTGGGACGGAGCACCCGCGACAACCTCAGCTGATGGGGGAGCTGCACTCACTGCGGCCTCGGGAAGTTGGGGGGGTGGACCCACGGAGACCTCTGGCGAAGTTGGAACATCCTCAGTGACCCTGGGGAAAGACGCTGACAGGAGAGGCAAGGAAACAGGGTCAGGGTCACCAGCAGCAGTGGAACCCGGCGAGGTGAGCCCAGGTGCAGCTGACGGCTGCACCTGGTTCTTCCCACCAAAAGCCAGGCAAGACCTCTCCAACATAGAAACAACAAAGACAAAGGAGAGCACTTGCCTGATCTCAAGCTCCACCACCGTCCAGGACTCCATCAATCCACACAATGGTTTCTCAGGCTCGGCCCTCTGGAGGTCTGGCTCGAACTCTGCTGTGACGGCTCCAGCAGCAGGCATGGTGGTCGATGCAGTCCCGAGACCCCCCCAGCGAAGTGGCTCACTCAGGTGGCTCACCCAGCGTGGACACAGGAGGCCGGCTTCCTGTTGGCGCTGGATCCTGATCAGGTGAGGCCAGGAGATGCTCCATTGTCAGCACAGGCCTCAGCTCAGTCACAGCACTCTCCCTTCGTCCAGACCATGGCTGTGGGGCTGGAACCAGGTCCTCCAGGGCCGCAGGCTCCTCCATCGTCCGGCAGCTTAATTCTGGGGCCGGCGGGCACTCAGGGGGCAAAGGAGGAGACATGGAGACAGCAGGTAAAAGGTGTGCAACTGCAGCAGGCGGTGAAGACTCAGAGGACTGCACAGGCTGAGCCTCACCACCGGGAATCAGGCAAGATAATTCATGCGTCAAAGATGGAGAATGGAAAAACACTTGCCTGTGTTCCTGGTGCATGATGTTTTCTGCTGTAGCTGGTCTACAGTCATCCTTCTCCATGGCTACGGTGGTCGTCGGCCCCTCAGAGGATCGTGGAGGAGCCGCTCCTGCAGACACGGAGATGGGCGGAGCCGGGAAAGAAATGGCCGGACCCTCAACGGCGGGAAAGAACACCGAGGAGTAGAAGGAGGCAGCCGCTGTGGCAGAGGATGAAGCTGAAGAGACAGCCAGACAGGAAAATTGCAAAGAAGGCACTGCTGCAGAAGTCTTCTCCCTCGGTGAAGGAGGAGCTACTGACAGGGAGGTAGAGGCATTCTTCCAGCAGTCCGGAGCTGGAGAGCTGGCGACGTGGGAGCTGGAGCCGGAGCTGGCAAACAGGGAGAGGAGAAGGATGTCTGCCATGGAGAGCACCTCCATGTTGGCTTCGGTTCTACTGGAGGCGGCCCCATCGTCAGCCCAGGGAACGACCGCTTAAGTGAGGAGACCGTGGACAGTGGTTCCGCAAATTGGGGATACTTCCACAAGCCAGGATGTGCCTCCATAATCACCACTGCTCCATTTACGCATTCCCAAGTCTTCTTTGGTCCGCGGGCAGCAACAGCTTCATCCACAAAACTTTGGATAAATTCAGCAGCCCACTCTTCCTCCAGGCTCGGGGACCCGGCAGCCAATCTTCCTTTGCTTGCTGAAGGCCGGCGTGCTGGGGACATGGTGATGCTCCAGACAAAACGTGAGCGAAAAACAAAAGGCACAAACTAGCAGCAGCTGGGTCTCAACTGGTCAGTGCCTACTGTCATGATTTGCCCTTCAGGGCAGGAACAAAGACCCAAGCGCTGGACTGCTGGTTGTGAGATTTTTAGGAAAAACAAAGTCCCAAAAGTGAGCAAAAATAAACTTACAGCAACTGAGGAGTGCAGGGAAACGGAGAGGATAGCAAACAGGAATGTACGTCGGAACAGGGTAGGGGTTCTGATGGGGTTGAGAAACAATGGAGACAACCATGAGGCACTGACAAGTGAGTAAGCAGAAAAGCGGTCTTAAAAAAGGCAGGCAATCAAACACAGCAAGTGCCATCAGGTGTGGATCACACAAGCAGGCAGGTAGACCTAATTACTAGGCATGAATGATTGAGCAACACTTACAGGGTGATAACAAGGTGGGAGTGTCTGGAAACCGAGGTAGAGAGCTCCTGCTACAAAGAAACAAAAAATAAATGCTAGGAACTAAATGCAAGGATAATAATAATAATCACAGTAAGGGTATGAATGCATAGCAGAACGACTGACAGCTAGGAACACGTCCTAAACCAACATACAGTTAAAAAAAAACAAAAAAAACCACAACTCTGGGAAAATACAGGAAATAATCAGAAATAAATTAACCCTTTGAGTGTGAAAATTTTGCGTGCCGATAGTGGCAGAGGTGGCACTGCGCCTGCCTTCTCACTCTGACATGATCGCCTGCATTGGGAATTTGTACTGACTGTACTGATTTACCAGTTTCAAAAGGTGGCAGACATCCGTTGGAGGACTCAGTGGATGACACTTAATACGCCAAAGAAGAAGAACTCCTCATTTCCTTTTCCTGTTTGTAGCAGTTAGCCCAGAATGCTAATATTGCCACGATCATCACCGTCAGTTTTTCGGCTTTGTACGCAGAAAATAGCGGTGGGATACAAGCGAAATTTATGTGGGATAATCATAAGACTTTGTAGATGTGGTAGAGATTTTAAATTACCGGCAGAACGCAAAATATGGACCATGATGGGTGAAAACGCAGCGGCCTCGCCAGCCAGCCAGCCCCCCTTTTGTCAAAAGTAAGTGAGAAATTTCTGTTTTTTTTTTTTTAAATATACTGATTTCTTGTTCATATCCTTTGAAGATAAGATGATGAGGTACCTCTGTACAAAAAACTGTGTCAAAAGACTGAACCATTTTTTGTGTAAATACTTCCAAAGTCCAGTTTTGACTGAGTTATGGAATTTAAAGAGGTGCTGTAACATTATGCAAATTAGATGCATAAATTTATTCCTATCTTAAACTTTGGATCATATTTTACATCTTTCTAATTGACAGTACGCCATTATCTCTTACTACTTTCAAGTTATAGCCTTGGAAATCTGAACTATTTTATTGACAAAAAATATTTACCACTCTTGACCACTAGGGGTTATGTTGCAGTTTGGCAACAAACAACACACTCACAGGGTTAAGCGCCTGAGCACGGTGACACACCGCGCTCAGCCTTGTGACAGTTTTCTATGTGTTTTAATAGAAAAGGGGTCTACAGGACCATCGAGACATTTTATGAGTACACAGAAAAATGAATTTCAAAAATCTTAGGCACCCTATCTTTAGCACTGAAGGGTTAGTGAACAAAGCCAGGGTACATGATCAAAAACAAATGTTAATTTACTTACACAATCTATAAGTAAGTGCTTCAATCAAACCCAAAGAAAAAAACTGAATTATAAACAGTTTTGATTATCAGACATAAGAAAACTCAAGAAGAAGATGCACTCATTTCAGTCAAAGGTGATGCAGACTATTTCTCTCAAATGATTGTGATTATACAATGCATCCGGAAAGTATTCACAGCGCTTCATTTTTTCCACATTTTGTTATGTTACAGCCTTATTCCAAAATGGATTAAATTCATTTTTTCCTCAAAATTCTATACACAATACCCCATAATGACCCTGTGAGAAAAGTTTTATTGAGATTTTTGCAAATTTATTAAAAATAAAAAACTAAGAAATCACAGGTACAAAAGTACTCATCGCCTTTGCCTTGAAGCTCAGAATTGAGCTCAGGTGTATCCTGTTTGCAATGATCATCTTTGAGATGTTTCGACAGCTTACTTGGAGTCCACCTGTGGTAAAGTCAGTTGATTGGACATGATTTGGAAAGGCACACACCTGTCTGTATAAGGTCCCACAGTTGACAGTGCACGTCAGAGCACAAACCAAGCATGAAGTCAAAGGAATTGTCTGTAGACCTCCAAGACAGGATTGTCTTGAGGCACAAATCTGGGGAAGCGTACAGAAAAATTTCTGCTGCTTTGAAGGTCCCAATGAGCACAGTGGCCTCCATCATCCGTAAATGGACTTAGTTCAGAACCACCAGGACTCTTCCTAGAGCTGTCTGGCCATCAAAACTGAGCAATCAGGGGAGAAGGGCCTTAGTCAGGGAGGTGACCAAGATGGTCACTCTGTCAGAGCTCCAGCGATCCTCTGTGGAAAGAGGAGAACCTTCCAGAAGGACAAAAACATCTCGGCAGCAATCCACCAATCAGGCCTGTATGGTAGTGTCCAGACGGAAGCCACTCCTTAGTAAAAGGCAGATGGCAGCCCACCTGGAGTCTGCCAAAAGGCACCTGAAGGACTCTCAGACCATGACAAACAAAATTCTCTGGTCTGATGAGACAAAGATTGAACTCTTTGGCGTGAATGCCAGGCGTCATGTTTGGAGGAAACCAGGGATTGCTAATCACCAGGCCAATACCAACCCTACAGTGAAGCATGGTGGTGGCAGCATCATGCTGCAGGGATGTTTTTCAGCAGCAGGAACTGGGAGACTAGTCAGGATAGACGGAAAGATGAATGCAGCAATGTACAGAGACATGCTGGATGCAAACCTGCTCCAAAGTGCTCTTGACCTCAGACTGAGGCGACTGTTCATCTTTCAGCAGGACAACAACCCTGAGCACACAGCCAAGATATCAAAGGAGTGGCTTCAGGACAACTCTGTGAATGTTCTTGAGTGGCCCAGCCAGAGCCCAGACTTGAATCCAATTGACCATCTCTGGAGAGATCTGAAAATGGCTGTGCACCGACACTTCCCATCCAACATGATGGCGCTTGAGAGGTGCTGCAAAGAAGAGTGGGAGAAACTGTCCAAAGATAGGTGTGCCAAGCTTGTGGCAACATATTCAAAAAGACTTGAGGCTGTAATTGCTGCCAAAGGTGCATCAACAAGGTATGTGAATACTTATGTACATGTGATTTCTTAGGTTTTTTTCATTTTTAATAAATTTGCAAAAATCTCAAAACAATTTTTTTTAAATTGTCATTACTGGGTATTATGTGTAGAATTTTGAGGAAGAAAAATGAAGTTAATCCATTTTGGAACAAGGTTGAAACATAAAATGTGGAAAAAGTGAAGCACTGTGAATACTTTCCAGATGCACTGTATGCGTACTCGCTCCCCTCTGAAGGTAAATTCTGAGAACGGGGATTTTTTTTTTCCTAATCTCAGACTGCCCAGAACAAATAAAACAGATACATGTTGAGTAATATCTCCTGGGGAAAGAAAAAAAAGTCTTGGAACAGCATGGTGACAACACTGCAATACTGATGGCAAATGCCTCTTTGCAGCTATAATGAGGGTGGTGACAACAGAGTAGAGGCACCACCCTGTGGTGGCCTATTGTCAGTGATTAGATGAGATGCCAAAACAGTCAATCAATTAATCAGCGCTGCGGGGCACAGACAGAAACGAACGCCTGAAGGGGAGATTGACTTTCTGATGAAATTAACAGAGAAGAAACTGGATAGAGTCTGCATACAGGACAAATCCATACATGCATGTGGATCATATAATTAAATGGTCATTAAGCTAATGGTAACAGTCATTATGTTACTGAAAGCACAAAGAATGTACGCACGCATTAAATCAGTACAAAAAAATATGATGTGAAGATTAAGCATGAGATGGACTATCTCATATTCTGAGACAGCCGTCTGGACTTGAATCAAAGAGCATTGCGGCTTTCAAATCTTGAACAAACTCTTTACTGCGTTTAGAAACATGTGGGACTCTAAGCCAAAAGGCTGCGGGTTAAAAACAAGATTTTACAGCCTCTGCCAGGAGCCAAGAAATGATAAGACTTACAGAGAGTGAAGACAAACAGCAAATCTATTAGACTTCCCACAGTAAGTCAGTGTATGAGATCCAGAGAAACTCGGTCGATGGGCGATTAATTAAAAAAAAAAAAAGTTCAGGACACAACTGTCTAAAATAAGCTGTTTTAACTCATCTACCAAGGCCACCTTCACTCTGACAGGCAGTTAACTGCAAACATGAGGTTTAAACAGCAGGTGGGTGGGGCTTAAAGGCTGAATTATATCGGCATTAGAGCCTACCAGTGTGCCTATGCCACTGCCAGCATTTACACTTGTGCGCTAGTTAAGCATAAAACGTGTCAAAAATAAATAAATTGCCAGTACTTTTTTCCCCATTCTTAGTAGCCAGTCTTGCCCAGAGTACTTGTTCCTCAAGTTTTTTAGGTTTTTTTAACGCACTCAATGACGTACAAACTAGGGATGTTAATGAGTAATTCACTTTTGATTAATTGTCAATAAGAATTTGGTTGACAAAATTAAATTAGTTGTCAGTGAATTGATAACTCCAGTCCTTTTCAATGGGAGCTTATTCTATGAAATGTAGTGGCGTCGCGGTCCAGGCAAGGGCCCATGCGGTCACTCATTGCCGCCTTTCAACTGAAACTAAAGACAACAGCACTCTGAGGCAAGTGCAATATCCCCTTTCTTTGAAGATCCCAATACTTACTGACGGAGAGTCAGATCTCCAGTGTTGTCCCATGAAAAGATAATAAAATATTTACAAAAATGTGAGGGGTGTACTCACTTTTGTGAGATACTGTACATGGACTTTATGGTCAGGGTTGCTCGTCATGAAGTGGAGGGGCTATATCCCGAAAAAGGTTTCAAAATCAAGTACTGTATTCCAAACAAGGTGTCACTAAGGGAACTTCGGAGAAACACTTGAGCAAGAGGGGAGAATAGAATAACGGAGCTTTTATATGCAGATGATCAAGCCATTTTCGGAGTCTATTAAGGAACTGCAAACCATACTCCGGATCTACGATAACACCTATGCTCAGTTTGGGCTAAAAATGTTGTACACCAAAATGAAAATGATGGCTTTTAATGTTGACAAAGACGTCAAAAACCAAGAAAGCCTCATCTACATAAATGGCAACCAAATAAAGAATGCGAGAAGCTTGTGATATCTAGGTTACACCATCACGAGCTCCAGCGAGGAAACACAGACTCTTAACTTGAGAATCGGATCTGCATTTGAAAAATGGAACGAACTTAAACACATGCAGTTGCCAAATATGTGTTTACTTTTTACTAACAACCAGTCCCCTGTCTGCCGGCGACTGAGCAGGGAGGGGGTGGGGGGGGGACCCAATTTGAATGTGGCTGCTCTCAGCTCACAGTGCGGTGCCCCGTCCGCTGGCGAAGTGAGCCGAGAGCAGCTCAATTTGAAAGTGGTCTTGCACAGCCACATTCAGATCACCCCCCCGCCTCTCTGCGCTCTCTCTCTCTCTCTGTGCTGCTACCCCACCCGCTCTCCCTCAATCCTGCTGCTCCATGGCTCCTCCGTCTTCCCCTGAGGTAGCCAAGAGTATCTGTCTGATTGGTTAATGCTATAACCAACCAGGCTAAGCAGAAATAGTTATGTAGCTACTAACAGTCCCAAGACCCTTAGTAGCTTGGAAGTTTGGAATGATTTGGGGAGTTTGGAATGATTTTGCTCTTGATATGTCTTGTAAATCACAAGAAGCATGTTACAGACATGTTAACAGAAAAAACTTGATTTTTGCTGGAGTGTCATTTTAAGACAAAACTTAAGGCAGAAAGATCCACAAACAAGCAATAACTGAAGACAGCTGCAGTAAAGACCTGGCAAAGCATCACAAAGGAGGAAACCCAGTGTTTGGTGATGTCCATCGCTTCCAGACTTCAGGCAGTCCTTGCTTGCAAAGGATTCTCAATAAAGTATTAACAAGAGCACTCTGAGGCTAGTGCAATATCCCCCGCCTCCATTTACTTTGAGGATCCTAATATTTGCTGACAGAGCGCAGTTTTCAACTTTTCAATATAATTATTATGGCAGAACCAAATTATGATAAGCCCATCATCCACAAATATACAGCAAAGTATACAACCCATAGTTGTAGGACAGGATCCCAAGGTGAACCTGTGTAGCAAGTGTGGTGACCCTCGAGAGTTTACACATTCTATAGTAAGAGAGCATAGGGAGTGCCAACCTTGACCTTTGATCTTTTGACCCCAAACCTGTAGTCAGAGGTCATGGTCTCAGAGTGAACCTGTGTACCAGGTTTGGTGACTCTAGCTTTCTTTGTTGTTGAGATATAGTTTATAAGCCATTTTGATGTTTACCTTGAAACCCTGTGATCCCAAAACCAGAGTCACACTTCAGGGTCACAGGGTGAACCTGTGTACCAAGTTTGGTAGCCCTAGCTTTAGTCGTTGTACAGCAATAAGGCATAGGGAATGTTAATGTTTACCTTTGATCTTTTGAGTGCAAACCCATAGTCTGAGGTCAGGACCCCAAGGTGAACCCGTGTACCAGGAATTGGTGGCCCTAGCTTTACTCGTTTTATAGTAATAGTAAATGTGGCATTTACCATTTACCATCGTGCAACTGCAATGTTACCTTTGAACTTTGACCTTTGACTCCTTGATCCCAAACCCAAAGTTAGGTCAGGGTGTAACTCATCCAAGAAGTGTATTAGATACAACTACTGTATCTATTTGAAAAACCTTCATAATTTCTTTCAGTAGTTATTGTGTTTAGAAGATTTAGGGAAAATCTGACCTCTGACCTTTGATATGAAGGTCACACTACAGCGTTTCCTCTACCATTATATTAGGGGGCACCCTGCCCCCCAATGAACCCCCCCACCCCCCAGAGTGTCAAGTTAATTTTATTTTTCTATATAGCGCCAGATCACAACAGAAGTCATTTTAAGATGCATTCACTATGGAGAACAAATCTTTACCTTGTCCTTTTATTAAACAAACTAAATATCCTTGTTATTTATCTAATTTACACGACAGCAGCTCATATCTGGCCCTTCTCCCCTCCGCTCTGTATCATGCAGCGGGGGGGGGGGGGCTGCACTGCACGTAAACATAGACACATGCGCTTGCACACACACAGACACATGCGCACATACAGGTGAACATGCAGTAACGGAGAGAGAGAGAGCGCGTAGGAAAGCATGTTGCATCAGCCAACTGAGAATCAGAAAAAAAATCTGTGTTTTTTTAAACGCATCCGGGATGATGAAGGTTGCAACACTAGCTCTCCTGATAGAAGCAGCCAAAGTAGCTTTCCTGCTCCGGGTCCAAGTGTAGAAAAAAGCCCAAGTGCTGCATGCCCTGCTCCCAACAAGCAGCAAAAGTCCGGTCATCACTAGATGACAGGCTTTGACCCAGAACATCTTGCAGTCTGCATGCCAATATCAATAAATGGGACAGATGTGTCAGACTTCCCATATCAAGAGGCTCTTGCTCTTCCAGAAGCCCAGAAAAATACACTGCTGTGACAAAAGCTGCACACTTTGTGGATAACTGTCATATAAACAAATGTTCAGCTATCTTGTTTAATGTCATTCAAATATTCTGATGTTTTGTTCAATAATTGTTTGTTTTGTATAGTTTTTGTTTATACTGATTGCTGTTATTAAAAGAAACTGTTAATAAAAGAACTGTTGTTATCAAACAAAACTGTTGTTATTAAAACAAACTTATGAACACCAATTTGAACAAAACTGTAGGAGCTGATTTCACAAAAGTGAGACAGACGGACGGACTGACCCATAACATAATTCCCCTTTGGTCTTCAAAGGGGGTTAAAGAGCCCTTTGGGCTTTGACCGGCGGGGAATAAAAAATTAAAAAAAAATTAAAAAGTATCCGATTACTCAATTAATCAATCGATTAGAGAGGTCGATTATTCAAGTCGTAAAATAATCGATAGCTGCAGTCCTACTATGAACTTTAACCTTTGACCCTTTGACCCCAAACTCATAGTTAGGTCAGAGTGTAAGTTGTCCAAAATGTGTATTAGATACAACTACTGTACAGATTTGAAAAGTCTACATCACTTCTTTTAGTAGTTATTGTGTTTAGAAGATTTAGGGAAAATCTGACCTCTGACCTTTGACCTCAAGGTCATCTGATGAGAGTGAAATTGCAATATGCGCATCATCAGAGTATATCAAACGCTGGTAACAAGTTTCAAAACAACTTGAACAAAACTGTAGGAGGAGTTGATTTCACAAGACAGTTACTGTCAAAAAGTGAGGTGAAATAAGAAGTCATACGTCACGGGCTACAACTCCTCCAAAAATCATCCAATCAGAACCAAATTGCAATATGCATATCATCAGAGTATATCAAACCATCGTACGTTTCAAAATAAATTTCATCGTAAGGTTCAAAATAAAACAAAACTGTAGGAGTTGATTTCACAAACGTGGGACAGACAGACGGACAGACTGACCTATAACATAATCCCCCTTCAGCTTTACCCAAAGGGCTCTTCGACCCCTTTGGGCTTCGACGGCGAGGGATAAAAAACTAGACGCCAAAACAACAAACTCACACAGCTGATGTCGACAGTTTCTTTACATCTGTGGGAAATGAAGCCCACATAGAAATACAAAAACATGCCCACTGACCTCAATCCAAAGTATAAATCACGGTCGGTTTAAGGGACAGGACTTCAGACAGACTAATCTTAAACTTAGCCTTCAACTACCGACTTAAACACTGTTAGTGGTGCTCCTTCACACAGAGTAAACCAGAACAGAGCAACAAAAGGGCCTCTCCCCATACAGAACAAAACAATCACATCCCTCCTTAAACACAACAATCATGGCTGTTTTAGTTTCCCTGTTTTAACCTTCACTCCTACTAAACATCTAGCTTTAATCTTCTCCCCCCTCAAATCTAGATCTATCTACCCCCACTATTTCGCTCAATTTCTCTATCTCTCGGCTTCTTTTTTCCTGTTAACAGTTTCACCCTCCTCCCTCCTAAATCCACCCTCTCTCTCCTCCACTGCTCCACTGCCGTTTATGTATGCCTGGATGAACAGTGAGAAAGCCTGTCTGGTCAGCGGGCCAGAGCCCGGCTGATGAGCTCTGGATGAAGCTGCTGTCCTGTGGCCTGATTAAAGTAACGTACGTGGGTGGTCTGCACCCCAAAAGCCTCCATGTCAGTGTGTAATGATAGGGACTCTATTATTAAAGACTCGATATGAATTGGAACCAGATCCAAACATACTAAATATGCTTTTGGCTGCGGGTAAAGTTAACCTACAAAAATTCACATTTCATAACTGCCTTTCTTTCAGCATACAGAAAACTACACAAAAAATAGTGGCATCCCTCAGCTTGCTGGGATTAGGAGCACTGGCTGGCTGAATTTTTGTGCAAAGTCGGTCGAAATCAACCCAAATTTTTCAGAGATACAACTACGGTATCAATATGAAATGCCTACATCTCTTCATTCACAAGTTATCACAGTTACAAGGTTTTTTGAGAGGAGACCTCTGACCTTGATCTGAGGTCAAGGCCAGAACTGAAACTTGTCCAAGATTTGTCGTAGATACTGCGGAATCAATATCAAAAGCCTCCCTCATTTCCTTCTCGAGTTATCATGTTTACAAGAGTTTGCGTGGTCTGCTTTAGGCAGGTTAGCGCAATTAGCATTAACATTCTTTCAGCTACAACTGCTGTAAAAAAAAAAACTAATTATGCAGTAATTTGTATATTAAAACACCAAGATAGAAGTTGGACAATGCTGTGTGTGTGATGACTGCAAGAGACACAACAGTATGAGCTAATAAAAAGCACATTTTGTATAGTCTGTTGATACATGGCGCATAGGTGCAGCAATCTTGGATAATCAATTCAGATATGGCAAGAGGTGATCAGCTTAAAGAGCTTAGAAATCCAACATTGTAAGCCATTCCAGTCAAACTTCCATTCAGATGACTGGGAAATACCGACTTGGGACAAAACCTGGAATGCAGCAAAATTGCACATTTAGGGGCAGATTTACTAAGGCAGTGCAAATTAGCAAATGTGCAAATTAGACAGAGCGCCTAAGGGAGTGGCCAATTTTTGCCAGTGATCTACTATCAACACGCAAAATTATGAATGCAGACGCAGTCACTTCATTTCAATAATGACCACCTATCCACCAAGAGCACCGCAAAACTGCACACAGGCACAGCTGATGAGGAAGCAGGTCATCAACAAAAGCACAGCCAGTTCAGAGGAGCAGAATACAGTTTTTAAAGTTTTTTTAAGCTTTTTTTTAAGCTTTTGTTTAAGTGCAAACCCCAATAAAATAGTTTATTTTGTTTGTAATACATCAAAGTTTTGATTTTCATTTCACATGCAGACTCCTTTGTTTAATATGTATAAATTAAGGACTACTCATGAATGAACTGATTATTGACCAACGTGTTTATTTTATTAACACAAGAGCCGTCAAGATGGTCTGATGGAGACGTTGGGGTTTTATTATGTGAATAACTTTGTTTTAACAAAATCTACAGGTCTCCCAGTCCATGACTTTTCATAAATACCGTATGTGCGTTTTATCTTTTCTGAAGTATGGGACATAATAAAATTAAACACACATGATTTCACTTATTTCTCAGACAGCCACAGCAGAGACTGCTTTCACTGAGTTACTATGGTGTTGCAATGTCCGGGGACGTTATAGATCTCTGCTTCTTTTGTCCACTCCAGGTAGGAAGGGCTGTGCTATTTTATGGATACAAATTCATGGTTTACGAAAGCTTTTTCACTTAACTTATTTTATTTAATTGACCTTTATTTTACCAGGTAAAATATTTGAGAGCCAATTCTCACCAGGAATGTCCTGGTGTGTCATTGTATGTACTTAATGTTTGCTTTTATTCTTGTTCTTAATCCTATTTGTGTAGAGATTTTGCCCTGAGATGTAAAGTGCATTATAAATGAAATAAATTATTATTATTATTATTATTATTAGGCTATATATAAACAAATGAAATTTAAAATAATCCTCTGCCAGCTGATGTCCAGTTCAGCACACCACCGATCTCTGTGAGATCGTTTCTGTTCATATTCATCTGTTCTGTCATGCCAAATCAAGTCACATGCAGGGAGAAGCTTCTGTCTCTCTGGCCACATGCCCTTGGTTCTCGCTGGTGTCTCAGCACCAGCGATCACTGTCATCAGGCATGGATGTATTAAGACAAGCTTTTTTTGGACGTTAAATCCTGGGTGCATTTACCAGGAGACTGACAACCACAAACCTTAGTAAATCACTTTGTGCCAGTCATTTAAATACTCCCCTCCCTCAAATTTGCGCACTGACATAACAACTCCCACAAATACATAAGCAATGAGGCCAGCCCCAACTTAACATAGTCCATGCCTTTCCACTGCTAACTTTGCCCTGCGCCCTTTAGTAAATTTCAACAGTAGTTTTTTTAACGCCAAAACAGGGTTTTGCGATGGCGCAACACGTTAGTAAATCTGCTCCTTAAAAGCTAATGAGTTGTCAGTTACAACACAGGAACCAAAATCCTCCAAAAAGGAACCGCAACTTATAATATCACCATCAGTTTTACGCACTGATCAATAGTGGTTTTTCTAAGGTAAATACTGATGTTATTAGTAAAGCTCTGAATCTGCATCAAAAATTGAAATAAAAATACAAAAATGAGGGCCAACCAATGGCCTAGTGGTTAGGCTGTATAGCATTTTGGTGCACTATCCCTCTGACAATGATGGCATGCTTGCATCCCTAAAAATGAAAAAAAACAAAAACAAAAAAAAAACAAAGCATCCAGCAACAGACCTGTCAACAGAGGTGTGACTTACAACAATTTAAGCAGTTTTTGAGCAATACATTTTTTCTTTCAAAAGTTTAAACGGCTGTTAAACATTTTTGCAATGAATACAACTACATACTGCATAAATATGCCAAGAATGGCATCCTAAAAATAATAAATTCCCCTCGACCAGGGTATGAACTAGAACATTTTCTGGTTTTAAATTTGGAATACTTTTCAAGTTATTTATTTTCTTCTAAAATAACATCTCCTGTTTGGTCCACCTTGCCATGGCCTCTGGGGAAAGTGACAGGTTCCACTAACTGAGAACTCAACATGTAATGAAAATTACCTCCCTTGGAGCTAATGATTTTCAGTTGGTGACTCCTTGGAGGCATGCCTCACATAACTCTCCTCTTATGAACACACAACACTCAGCTGAGAAGGCCAGTGTAAACAAACTTCAAGAAATCAAAATAAATCTTTATGGCCTGTTAGCCTGACCTACACTGAGCCAATTAAACTGATTTATAGATTAGCTCATTCAGATTAACTCTTGCATAGAAATGAACTGCTCCAATATAATAAACATAAACACAAATACACAGATACCCTCACTATGCTCATTCCCACCTAAATACTGTAGTCTAACTTTTGGACTCTATTATAAACTGAATATTATAAACTGAATGTGACTGATTACATGTTAATACCAGGTATGAGAGGGCTATTCATTAAAGATTTCCATGGACTGCGAGGAACCAAACTTGACACAGTTATTGGTCTGTGCTTCACTAATCTTGAGGATTGTTTCAACTACGAAAAAACAAATCAGATCTTTTGTAAACAAAACAGGTACCTCCTACAATTTGTACTCTTTGGTCCGGACTGCAGTTTGGGGGAGCTTTCACACCTAAAATTTTGGTCTGAACCAAACTGAAAAAAAGTTCAAAAGTCCAAACCAGACAGGTTAGGTGTGAAAGCCCCCTTAACCAGAAGGGCAAGGATCCCTGGAAGAATAGCACCTTGGCCGGCTGGCCTATACCAACTTAGCATCCCAGACTGGTCTCCCCATATCCAGCACCATGTTAAGTATAACTTATGGCCAATTCACCACCGGCAAATGGCTGCACCATCTAGCCCAGGGGTCGGCAACCTTTACGACGCAAAGAGCAATTTTAAGAATTTTTTGATCAGCAAAATCCTAATGGAGTCACAAAAACATCTAAGCCTGAAAACTAAGGTAAAACAGCAACGTCACCAGAACAAACTAGCCTGACGCCATCAACATTAACAGGGTTTTAATCATAAAATTACTGTTCTTTCCCAAAATTGAGATTTTTGGCATAAATTTTCAACTTTTCAAATAAATGCATCATATTTTCTTTTTCAGGTAAAATTGCTGCTACTTTTCACATAAATTAGTGACATTTTTTTCTTGTAAAAATGCAATAACGGCTGCACGGTGGCACAGTGGTTTAGCACTGTGGCAGCACAGTTTTACCCTCGGCCGGGGGACCGCGGGGATCATGAGATCGTGGGTTCGATCCCAGCCTCCGACCAACAGTGAGCTGTGTGGAGTTTGCATGTTCTCCCCGTGTTGCGCGGGTTTACTCCGGGATTTCTCCGGTTTCCTCCCACACACCAAAAACATGTAGGTTTAGGGCGCTCGCGCACGCAGCGACCAGCAGCCGGTGGCTTGTCACCAAACTGCAAACCAAGTCTACCTACGGGTACAAATAAGTAACAAAAAAAAAATAAAAATATTTACAGTAAATTTGTGTCAGGCTGTATGATATGACGATATACAGCCGTCGACAAAATTGTTGGTACCCCTCTGTTAATGAAAGAAAAACCCACAATGGTCACAGAAAGAACTTGAATCTGACAAAAGTGGTAATAAATAAAAATTCTATTAAAATTAACCAATGAAAATCAGACAATGCTTTTGAATTCAAGTTTTCTGAGTTCAACAGAATTATTTTAAAAAACAAACTCATGAAACAGGCCTGGACAAAAATGATGGTACCCCTAGAAAAGATTGAAAATAATGTGACCATAGGGACATGTTCAACCAATTAACATCACAGGTGTCTACAAACTTGTAATCAGTCAGTCGGCCTATTTAAAGGGTGACAAGTAGTCATTGTGCTGCTTGGTGACATGGTGTGTACCACACTAAACATGGACCAGAGGAAGCAAAGGAGAGAGTTGTCTCAGGAGATTAGAAAAAAATTATAGACAAGCATGTTAAAGGTAAAGGCTATAAGACCATCTCCAAGCAGCTTGATGTTCCTGTGACTACAGTTGCACATATTATTAAGAAATTTAAGATCCACGGGACTGTAGCCAACCTCCCTGGACGTGGCCGCAGGAGGAGACAGATAATACGAATGGTAACAAAAAAGCCCAGAACAACCTCTAAACACATTCATGGTGAACTCCAAGGTCAAGGTACATCAGTGTCAGATCACACCATCCGTCGTTGTTTGAGCCAAAGTGGACTTCATGGGAGACGACCAAGGAGGACACCACTGTTGAAAACAAATCACAAAAAAGCCAGACTGGAATTTGCCAACCTGCATGTTGACAAGCCACAAAGCTTCTGGGAGAATGTCCTATGGACAGACAAGACAAAACTGGAACTTTTTGGCAAGGCACATCAGCTCTATGTTCACAGATGCAAAAATGAAGCATACCAAGAAAAGAACACTGACCCTACTGTGAAACATGGAGGAGGTTCTGTTATGTTCTGGGGCTGCTTTGCTGCATCTGGCACAGGGTGTCTTGAATCTGTGCAGGGTACAATGAAATCTCAAGACTATCAAGGTATTCTAGAGAGAAATGTGCTGCCCAGTGTCAGACAGCTTGGTCTCAGTCGCAGGTCATGGGTCTTGCAACAGGATAATGACCCAAAACACACAGCTAGAAACACCCAAGAATGGCTAAGAGCCAAACACTGGACTATTCTAAAGTGGCCTTCTATGAGCCCTGATCTAAATCCTATTGAACATCTGTGGAAGGAGCTGAAACATTCCGTCTGGAGAAGGCACCCTTCAAACCTGAGACAACTGGAGCAGTTTGCTCATGAGGAGTGGGCCAAAATACCTGCTGAGAGGTGCAGAAGTCTCATTGACAGTTACAGAAATCGTTTGATTGCAGTGGTTGCCTCAAAAGGTTGTGCAACAAAATATTAAGTTAAGGGTACCATCATTTTTGTCCAGGCCTGTTTCATGAGTTTGTTTTTTAAAATAATTCTGTTGAACCACCATTCAAAAGCATTGTCTGATTTTCATTGGTTAATTTTCATAGAATTTTTATGTATTACCACTTTTGTCAGATTTAAGTTATTTCTGTGACCATTGTGGGTTTTTCTTTCATTAACAGAGGGGTACCAACAATTTTGTCCACGTCTGTATATCGGTCACACAATTTAAAAAATGCCTACCATTTCATATAAAACTGTATTGTTTATATCGGGATTTAAAAGACACAAGCCCCATTTCTACTTGTCACCGCCCTGCCTCTCTTCCACAGTGCGGCAGGTGTGTGCAATAGTAGGTTCCAGAGGTTAGCACAGCAGCTAACTACAAGCTAATGTTTTGGTCATACAGCTGCTACTTCTCTTTGCCAGGGATGTGGGACTTCTTCCTCACCGTGCTGCATCAGAGAGGATAGTCCTCTAATCTCGTTTTAATTGGAGGTAACATTAACACTATCTCACTCTAATTGTAAAACAGCAAATGCTAAATGACAATGCTAACTTGTCGCCAGTAGGATAATTTAGTGCATCAGGCCATCATTTCTTTGGTTTAAATTACTGCCGAGTTTCTTAATTCTGTCTGAAAAAATATTACTAAAGCTGCAAAAGTGCGTAACAGCGGCCACATGCAAACTAAATAAGTAATAAATAAACACTACAACAAAAATAAATAGGAACAAATTGGCTCTTCATGTAACTTACTTGATTTCTAATTATTTTTAATTAGTCAAGCAGCAATAATGAATAAAGCTGAAGTCATCTCACATGCACAACCATTTTTTATAACAACACAGTAAAATTAAGAGGGAAAAAAAAGTTGCACAAAATTAATGACAGCTGAATTTGTACAATTTATTTTATTTTTGTATGTAATTTAAAAATGTAGAAAAAGAGATGGTCCTTTTTATTGGTTATTATATATAAACTATAGAATTTACAGAAAATGTATATTGTGATATATATTATCGGCAAATAAGATTACTTATGATATGAAATTCTGGTCATATCTCACAGCCCTAAATTTGTCTGTTTTGGTTTGGGGTTTTTTTTAGAAATTGTGCGCTTTTTTTGCAAATTTGCAAGTGTTTTTCTTCATAAGACTGCAACTTTTTCCTTACATTCATCACCTTTTTAGCATACATTTTCTGCTCTTCTAATAAATATGTTCTGTTCTCCCTTGCAAATTTGGTACCTTTTTCATATACATTTGTTACATTATTTTATGATTATTTCTTGCAAAACTGTATTTTCTTCATATAATTGCACCCCCCCCCCCCCCATATTTATGAGTATTTTTGGCATACATTTTCTGTTTTTCTCATAAATTTATATATATTTTTTTCCTCACAAATCTCTGATGTGATCTTTGTGTGTGGCGTTTCCTCCCACAGGGGCCAAAAACATGCAGGTTAGGTTAATTGCTATCAGCTGGGGAGGTATGAATGCGAGTTGTCCCTTGCCCGTCCCCCTTCCCCCCAGGCCACAGTTGTAAATAAGAATGTGTTCTTAATCTGTCCTGCCTGGTTAAATAACAGTTAAATAAAATAAAAATAAATAAAAACACCTCCTCTTTACTTGAAAGTTTTGAAATGTTTGTCAAAGCCTCAAGGAGCCACTGGCTATGGGCAAAAGAACCATGTGTGGCTCCAGAGCTGTAGGTTGCAGATGCCAGACCTAGCCTCTCACGTGGTGAAGGCCGTCCACAGTGACTCTAAAGCTGGACTCATGCTGCACCTCCGCTGTCCACGTAAGCGCAGCCGGAAGGCTTGTGTGACGAAATTTACGTCATCATCTCCAGTCCACTAGTGTCCGCAGAGCTCTTTTGTGGACAACCACGTGCAGCCCAAATTTTATGACCTCGTGGTCTGCCCATGACCTGACCGCGTTGACAGCGCATGCGCAAGACTGAGCATCCCATTCACGAGGTGGTGCTATCGAAACAGCAAAGTAGACAAAGAGGTACTGAATTCCCCATTTGTGGCCCGGTTCTCGTTCAATGGTCGCATGCTATACCCTCTTTTTATTGTAATTCTGTGAAGTAATGAGCCAAGTTATGGAGATAAATCATGTAATAATTATTATGTTTTTCACAGTCTAATTCACAGGCAAAGCATTTTAACTTAAGTGGAATCTGGTTTCCTCCCACATGCCAAAAACATGCAAGTTAGGTTAACTGGCATCATACTGGGGATTCTAAATTGTCCTTAGGTATGACTGTGAGAGTGAATGGTTGTCTGTCTCTCTGTGTTGGCCCTGCGATGGACTGGCGATCTGTCCAGGGTGTACCCTGCCTCTCGCCCTAAGATGCTGGGATAGGCTCCAGCCCCCCCGCGACCCCAAAAGGATTAAGCAGAAGAAGATGGATGGAAATGTTATTTTAACATATTCTGTGAGTTTCAGCTCTATTGTAGTTTAACAGACCCACCGCATGGAGCCAAACAGAATTTTGCGGACAGCCGTAACTTCTCACAGCAGGTGGAAACTTTGCGGCTCGGCCCGCAGATTTTCACGCCATGTTTGTTTTTATACATCCCACCGTGTGGATGAAAATCAGCATAGGCTGTGTTTTGGGGCGTGCGCAGTCCTTTATACTGAAAGATGGTATACTCACAAAATTTAAAAATTACGTGCGCACAAAAATTTTCAGATTTAAAAAACTGTGTGCACACCCACCTCATGCGAAAAGTCAGTGCACGTGCACAATCTCTTTACTCTGCCTTGGTTCCTCCCACTAATGACTATGTAAACGAAGGAAAACGCCCGTTCTGTCACTCTTCTGTCAAACAGTGATCGTCAATCCTGCGGGAAAGCACAACAGAAAAAAAATAACTTCACGGAGTGTGACACTGAGATGCTGATAATGGAGGCAGAGGTCAGAAAAAAATATTTGATGTTGTTCTGACCCTCCGGAATCAACAATAAACCTAAGTTTACTGAGTAGACCGAGTTACAATGACAGTTCATTCATTCATTTTTTTTTTAAATTTCTGTCAGATCATAACAAGACAAAAAAGAAAACAAAAGAGAAAAAGACAACAGATTTCGGACAGAAACGGTGTAGGCTGAAGCAACAACTTGTGCCTACACCTCAGTTAATGCAGCCGGCTCAGACTGAAATGACATAAAATGGCATTAAAGTTAAAGAGTCTGTGACATAATTCAACCAAGACATCACTAGAAAGAACTACTGTGTTTTTATTCTGTGTAGACAAAAAAAATTCAATAAAATTTTGTTTCCATATACTACCATAAATTACATCGTGATGTACATCATCTACAGTGATGTTCGTTTGTTGAAACTGGTTCAAACGCCGCCGCCATTTTGTGATGTAATGAGGTGAACCAAAGATGTAAACAAGCATGGCTGAGTACACTGAAGCGGAGGAAGTTGTGAGCGATTTCAACGAAGATTTGAGTGATTTGTCGATAGTTTTTGAGGAAGAAGCAGGATCGAGTGATGAAGAAGAGTGAGTTGGTTCTAACGAAGGACTGCAACCCTATTTATTTGAACCATATTGTTCAGGAAGCGACAATGACTCGCACATTTCAGAGGATGAAGGGTCCAACGGTGAAGGGTTAGAGACGGACATTGGTCGCCTCCAAAACACTGAATGGTAATATACAGATAGATCTAAATTTCCCCGATCGAGGAAATAAAAAGAAAAGCTGAGATATTCAGTTTCGGTAGGCAATGAGATTTATAAAAATGAAAACTGAAAAAAGTAATATAACGTCTTTTTAACACAAAGTCGTTACATTTGGAGTAAAGTCAACACTCGGCTTCAAAATTCATAGGGGAGGATTTTACTTTCAGCGGAAAAAATATAATAAAATCACAATCACCTTATGTGGAAAAAAAAAATCAATTACACAAACTCTTTTCCGGGCGAGTTTTGACACCAACTATGTTTACATGAACACAAGTAACCGGATTAAAAAGCCTGATCGGAATAAAAATGCTTCATCTAAACACACCAATCTAAATATTCTAACCCGATCACACTCATTCGGATCAAAATTTCATTCCGATTGAGAGGGATGGGTTATGCCGATTGGTTAATCTGAATGGTGCGCATGAAAACAACTTATTCCGAACGTAGGGCAGAAAATGTTTACTGCGCATGTCTGTACACCAGCCGCACATCGACGTGACGTATTTCCGCCTTAGCAGCAGCTAGTGGAAAACATAGCGGGAGTAAAACAAAACTGGTCTGTATCGTCCTGCTGTCTCCCTCTGTTCGTCATATGCAGAAGTATGTACTTGTAGCTTCATTACGGAGACCAACAGGAGCAAAAGTACAGTCTGAATAACACAATACAGGTCAATTTCAACACGAAGCGGGGCTTGGTAACACCGGAAGTTGCTTCTTCTTCTACTATTTTCGGAATGATGAAATGTTGACATGCGCATGTCAAAATGATTTATTCCATTCAAATGTGTGACACATGGAAACGCACGTCCTAATCGGATCAGCTTTTTCAGGATCCATGTAAACAGTAAAATTCTGATCTGAATTGTAATCAGATTGAAGAAATTTTGCCCATGTAACTGTGACCACTGTTGCTTCTCTGCGCTGTTTTGACATGTTGATATTGTCTTGAGCTGTGGGTTTTCATTCGAAAACCGTAGGTATGGCAGTCGGTTTTAGAACCCGTTTGTAACAAACTTTCAAGCCTGAAGATTCCTGTATAGCAGGCGCCTCCTCAAAACTGTCTGCAGTGAAATGATCGCTACAGAGTACAGAAGATGGTGTTGGTTGCCATTTGTCCCTTGTTCTTTGTACTTGCTTCGCCCATTTTTTAAGATCCGGATCTTTTGGGAATGAGAATAGGCCTATACGTTCACTGGAGCAATTAGAACACCCAGCCGCCACGCAACGTTTCGGCATTTCTTCGCTGATATAGAAGCTAAACAGCTTGTTTACATTGACAGCACATGGATCAGCCGAGAGGCACTTCACCTCATGACGTCACATCCAGAAACGAGGCGAGTCTCAGGAGATCGCGTTAGTGCAACACGGCGCTAAATTTGAATTCGCTTGGAAATATTTTTCCACTTATTTAGCGTTCTAAGTCAAAAGAACCAACTATATGGACGATTGAAGATAAATTCATACTGAACATGATCCATAGTTCCTACATTGTGTCACAGACACTTTAAAGTCTATAGACGATCACTATATGACAGTGTGACGCCCAGGGGAAGGGGGGGGGGGGGGGGGGCTCACACACGGAAAAAAAAAATGTTGTGAAAGAAAGCCCTCTGTAATCCGCATAGAGAGACATGATGTTACAGAGTAAAGTAAGTAACTAAAATAAAGTAAATAAACACCACTGAATATCACTCCAATCTTACAACTGAATTTATAGTTACAAACCAAATCTGTCAGAATCCAAATTATGCACAACAGCCAGGGAGAAGCCTTTAATTTCCAGATTGTAATCTCCAAACAGAGATATTTTAGACTATGGAAACATCTCTTCACTCCGACACAGCTGCAAATGTCACCTCTGCAGCTACCGGGGTTCACCTGCAGGGATCCACAATCCAGTTGGCTCCAAGTAATCTGCAGTCAGGGGTTCTCGTTGCCTCGGCACGTATTGTGCTGGAGCTGGGGCTCATTAGAGGGCATTTTGCCCAACAGAATTCCTCCCAGGAGAGATAGATGTGCGTGCATTGCCTCGTGAGTCAATTGTATAGTCTCTGGTAAACTTATTTTTTATGTCTATGTCACATTTACAGAGACGGGATCCAGTTTCCAGCGGCACTGGTTTTGGATCATGAATGAGGCAGGTTATATGTGAGGGAAATTAGTTGTTATTCATCAGGGTTTCACTGCACTCAGTATGCTAAGTTGTAGAGATAAGATAAGATAAGATAAGCCTTTATTAGTCCCACAATGGGGAAATTCCAGGATTGCAACAGCACAGGGATAGCAACAATCAGAAGGCAAGAAAAAACAAGAGCAGCTAGTATACATATGTACATATTACTATAAATATATACAGTATATATAGACACACAGTGCGGAGCATTGTGGTTGGTGGATGTGCAGCAGAAAGTCTAAGCTCTCTCTCTGTGGATGCGGCGGGCCAGCTGGATGTCTTTGGGCATGATGGTGACCCTCTTGGCGTGGATGGCGCACAGGTTGGTGTCCTCGAAGAGACCCACCAGGTAGGCCTCGCTGGTCTCCTGCAGAGCCATGACGGCGGAGCTCTGGAAGCGCAGGTCAGTCTTGAAGTCCTGAGCGATCTCCCTCACCAGGCGCTGGAAGGGCAGCTTACGGATGAGCAGCTCCGTGGATTTCTGGTAGCGACGGATCTCTCTCAAAGCCACGGTACCGGGCCTGTAACGGTGAGGCTTCTTCACTCCGCCGGTGGCCGGAGCGCTTTTCCGAGCAGCCTTGGTGGCTAGCTGCTTCCTGGGGGCTTTTCTTCCAGTAGATTTACGGGCGGTCTGCTTGGTTCTGTAATAAATCTTGTAATAATAATAATAATAATACAGTGATCCCTCGCTACTTCGCGCTTCACCTTTCGCGCCCTCAGTGCATCGCGGATTTTTCAAAAATATTCATCAAAAATTCAAAATTGAGAAAAAATGGGTGGGCGCTAGCAGAAGGCAGGGAGAACATTAGAACATCAGGTATCAACACGGAGAGCCCGCACAACTCAAAATCCACCTCTCTGACCACCGCTCCACTCCTCTCCGCCCACCTCTTCACCGCTCGGGAATCTCGCAAGCTGATTGGCCGAGACGTTTTACCTCGCAAGCTGATTGGCCGAGACGTTTTACCTCGCAAGCTGATTGGCCGAGACGTTTTACCCAGCTTCTCTCCCTGCCGAGCGCCCACCCAGCGAAGGAAGACCGCATTCATTGTTCTTTATCGCTTGTGTTGCTTAGTCTCGCCGCGTGGAACTTTTCGCTGTTCTCTTGTGCCTTTTTGTGCGAAATAGTCTTCCAGTCGAGCCACTACGCCGCCTCCTGCAGCTTCCCTCGACGATCCTGCGCCTCTAGCACCTGACGATGAGGCGTCACCTGAGGAGCAGTAAAGCTCTTATTAACCTGTGCAGTAAATCATCTTCATCTTGAGTTACGTATCTTGTAATAAGAATAAAAGAGTTCTAAAAACATATTTATGTACACTTTATTTACATCTACGTATGTATGTACGCTTACACACACACACACACACACACACACACACACACACACACACACACACACACGTATCATATGAGAGAGAGAGTGAGAGAATGAACGTACGTATTATTTATGGGTGACGTCATTAGGGGTGACGCTACTTCGCGGTTTTTCACTTTTCGCGGTCGGTTCTGGAACCCATTAACCGCAATAAGTGAGGGATCACTGTAATGTTTTTCAACCACTAATTCATAGACAAATCATTTTAACTTAAGTAGAAGCGTTATTTTAACACATTTTGGGAGTTTCAGCTGTTTTGTAGTTTTAGGATGCGTGCCCACCAAACGCATTTTTTCCACTCTGGGTGGCAATTTTCCATTCATTCTCTATGTAGTCCAGCGTTTACAGCGCTGAAACGCTCTCAGTGGTGGCCATTTTTTGTCATGGCGCTCAGGACGTTCAGAGCTGAAAATAGTTCAACTTTTCAGACTGCAGCTGAGCTCGTCAATGTCAGACCTTTCTAAGCAACCAATCGGAATTAAGGAAGGGCGGGATATGAGACGCTGATACAGTCTCTACTCAGACTCCTGTTTTCCGTGTCATCATATTTTACATCCAGAGCTGCTAGAATATGTTTCCTGTCCATTGTTATTTTGAGACCGCTATTAAAAAAATCAGTAGAAAGTCTGACAATAGGAAAAGCAGATGTGCTGAGCTGTGAGTGACAAGCTGTTGCTGGGATACAGGGCACACACTTTTTTTCCCAAAGCGCCACAGCCAAACGCTGAAAAAAAAACATTCAGAGTGGTCGGGCGATAAAAAACGCGTTTGGCGGACACGCAGCCAGACCCACCTGATAGAGTCAAACAGAATTTTGCGGAAAGCGTGCAACTTCTCATAGCAGGTGGAAACTTTGCGGCTCGGCCCGCAGATCCTCACGTCACGTTTGTTTTAATACATCCCACTGTGTGCGTGAAAATCAGCATACACCGTGTTTTTGTGTGTGCGCACTGTTTATACATGAGGCCCCTGGTTCTTAATTTTTTTTTTCACACCAGCTACCAAAAGATTTACCATCTCTGCCCATTTCTTCGAGCCATGCCCAGCGTCATTTGTTTTTAAGTCCTTTATCAATTAGGACATCTTCCCCAGGCTTCAAAAACTTTCTCTCCATCCCACGGAATGTATGAAAGGCATATATGAAAGGTTTTGTGTATGCTGTCACTACCCAATTAGGAGCGCACCACGCAATGTAGTTTGCCATTGTAGCTCGCTAGATACAGCAACTCCGCTTGGACAAAGAGTGGTTCTGTGTAAAGAAATAGTAAGTAAATCTTTTGTTTTTATAGGAGTATCATTTTTCCCTGCAGCCAAACGGCATACGTCGAAAAATTTTAAGCCCTGTGTGCTTCTTCACTGTAGTTAGTGAAAAACTTGGTGCGTCAGCACACTGGCGCTACCTATAGGGCAGGGGTGAAACTATAAATGATGGTTGTGCGCATGCGTCAACCACTTGGCCTGAGTAGACAAAAAAAAGTGAGTATGCACACCGGGCTCGTCCAAAGTGGATGCAGACCAAAGCGGACCAGAGGGGAAATGCAGCAAGAATCCAGCTTAAGCGCCACCCCTAGTGTTGCAGAACCTGATGAGTCTAGGGAAGCAAACCACGAAAAGAAAAAGAAAAAAAAAACAAAACAAAAAAACACAGGGTCAGTCCCTGCTCGGTTCAGCCCACTCATCCTCTTTATTTGCCTCTTTGGACAAGTTGTGGTGATTTGTGTTACTGCGCGTTTCCACTCCATAAACAAGCCACCTAGGAACACTAGCACGGAGGAGGGCAGCCTGCTTGCCCACTGCACGAAGCCAGCAACTTATTGCAGTGGAACTCTTTAACCCTACAGACCTCTAGAACATCTGATAAGCATAGCTGGGGAAAAAAGCCACAGAAGAAAAGCAAGGGCTGAAAGGTCCCCCATCATCAGTAAATGACAGGGACCATAAATGAAATGAAAATAAATTGCATATCTCTTTAATCTCTTATTTTGTTACATTTTAGCCAGGGTGACCTTATAATCACATAGACAGACACAGGCGGAATTAGCCTAACCTAGCTACAACCGACCCACCCTATCCAGCCTTTGTGATCCCAGTCATATCCCTGTCAAATAATTTTACTTTAGTTAGCGCAGGCTGTGTCCCACAACCAGAGCAAGCCAGCTAACATCAGCCTCAATCACAGATCTCAGAAGTGATAAAAAGAGGGGGACTGGTATGACATGGGGGCCGTTAGCTTTCAAATAACCATGCACTGACACAGTTGGCTGTGAAGAAGGGTATTTAATCTGGGAGAAAAACTGTGCTACAGCATTTAATGCTGAGAACATTTTGACCAAAGCATATTTTTGGGGTTGCTACAACATCACAGGTATTTGTCCAATAGCTGGTAATAACTGATGTTTTGGAGAATGGGACTACATTTCAATGAAGCACAGAGACCTCCATGCGGTTCACAATGACTTATAAACCCTAATATTTTACAACCAATCACACTCCCAGAACTGAGCCATGAAATTGTCTCTAAATGCTGACTGGATACCTGCCAAACAGAAACCGGTTAAGTCCACAAGGTTGCCAAACAAAACCAAAATACTCTTGAGTTTGTCAGGTGGCAAATTTCTCACACCATTTATCACATAAACTCAGTGCCGAATGCAAGTGCCAGAGGAAAGAGGAAACATCGACTTTAAAGACGGCTGCAGTATTCAGGCTACCAGTGTTGTCCTGCTCTCACATTAGCTTGCTGCTGCTGAATCAGGGTGATAATTAATAGCTTGTACTGCCACTTACACACACACACACACACACACACACACACACACACGGGACAGCAGTGCTCTCCCAGCCTTTCCCAGATTTATAAAGTGCCGTGCAAACATTTTGTACGTGGAGTGACCTTGAAGCTCCTGACCATTTGTTTGTTCACAAAAAACTGTGTGACAGTCATGGCATCAGTATTACAGTGTCTGTACGCTAATAAGATAGCAAAGTTACAAATGTGATTCTCATGGGATGAAGCCGTATTACAACAGAATACCAAGTTCATGATTATCAAATGTAGACCTAGACATTAAGGTAGATCTTGTATCATAAGCTCATCACATCAGTTCACATTGTGTTTACATATTTAAGCAGCAGACATGACTGAATCTTTATGAGTCTGTAGTATAACCTAGAAGTACCGTGTATCACTACCGCCAGAAATAACATAAGAGGCAACTTCCACGTGTGAACTACTCTGTTCATTTCTGCAATTCAGAGGGATCTGGAACTTTTAATATCCTGCTGAATCCCATTCATCTTTGATCAGATTTATTCAGACCAAACAACTTTTATGTAACAAATAACAAGATTGCTGCAAGAAAAATTTGCCAGATGTAGAAATGTCCACTGCTACTCTGATAGTGGTGACAAATAATTGTCCTAAAGGGAAAGCTGCGACTTGGGATCGGGTAAAAACTTCAACTGATAACAAATCAATTTTCAGGGAATGTCTTCATATTGTGTCACCAATTCCTGAGACCAATATTTTAAAGGTGCACTCCGGCGGCTCTAAAACCACCAAAAACCACCTCAAAAACAAATGTGTATTGCCCAAAATAGTATATTGTGGGTTTGTTACCCACAAAAAAAACTTTCATTGCCTTAGAATTGCTTGGAAAGAGATTTTAAATCTCACACATACTTAAGTATGCGTGGATCTATGAATATTTTAATTAGTGGCCTGCAGGGCTTGCACATTTGCACTTTTGCACTTTTGAACTGTTCTAATTCACATGTGGCAGGGAGCAGAAGATGCCAGTAACATTTATCAAGTGCACAATATAGAATAATAATAATAATGATAATGTTTCAAACACTTTGTCTTCTTCAAAGTCAGACACAGAAGTAGTGGTTTAGTCTTAACATCAATAAAGGCTGTGGATCTGACAGTGTGCTCTGACTTTTCCTCTGTGAAAGACATATTATATACACTTCTAATTAAAAATGAAATCATTTCTACTTGCTGGTTTCAATTAGTCCATGTTTTGGTCTAGCTGTGGCTGCAGGTTGGGTGACCTGCTCGCCACAGCCACATTTCACACACATGCACTGAATGTAATCTATGATCCACATGTCCATATAGGATGGCATCGATGCTCCAGCAAACTGATATGAACACCCATAATTAAATAAAATGGAGTTTTTTTGTTGGTGTGGAGAGCTGCGACCACAGATTAGCAGTGCAGTCATATTACACAGTGCTACTTGGAAGTAGGAGAACACAGCGGAACAATTAAAGCAGCTTGTACCAAAAAGAAATCCAGTGTCCATATAGTATGTGGTGACTGACTCTTTCATCTGAAGATGCCAAGAAAAAGCTGTTAGCCTCTAACGACTATCTGTGTCAGCTTGACTGTTTTACAGCTGGAAAGGAGGCAAAACAGACAAGCTGAGGTTGTATTTACCATCCTGATCAGAGACTCGCAAACCCTGTGTGGAGATAAAATAATCATGGTTGCATAAAAGACTCCCTCAAACCAGCTAACTAGCTGCTGGCACGAGTCACATGACCCAGAAGCTCTCAAGAGGTACGCAAACACCGACTTCTGCACTGGACATTATTTAATTGGTTCTGTATGTGAAATGGCAATAGGCCTATTCTTTTTTTTCTTTGTTGTGCTAATTTAAGACCAAATCACTGCAGTGATATACAGTATTCACTGGGACTACAACTTCATGTAATATTGTCAGTGAACTTGTTACTCTGATACCCTGTGAACTGAACTTATATTTGCAACGTTTCTTAATACTTTTTAACTAAAGCATCACAATACTGGTGTCTTTGTATTGATACAAGACTGTCTATGCAAAGCATTGTGGTACTGCCTAATGGTGACAGGTCAGTTTATGTTTAGAACTACACTGCTTTATCTTCAAGTTTGTCTCAAATGTTTCATGGCTCCAGGCAGATA
The DNA here is from genome assembly GCA_020510985.1 of Pholidichthys leucotaenia. Lineage (NCBI taxonomy): Eukaryota > Metazoa > Chordata > Actinopteri > Cichliformes > Pholidichthyidae > Pholidichthys > Pholidichthys leucotaenia. Next base: position 292,236,955 of record CM035847.1, read on the forward strand.
TTTTGGCACAAAATTTGCCCAAAATGGCACCTCTGATGGTAAAAATGGCAGACCCCTGGCACAAGTACAAAATACGTGTAAGTTTATAATAAAACTAACATGAAAAAAACAATAAGGTGTCAGCAGATTGTGGGACTTGTCTAAACCTTTGTGTTGTTCCTGTTATAACTAACAGAGACCAAGCCGCTCTACTCATTTCTGTTAAATATTTCCAGTGAATGACTCTTCCGTACCTCCTCTCCATGTGTCACCAACACTTGTGTTAGTGGAGACAGGTGAAGGGACGGAGGAGTCCAGCAGCTGTCCTCACCATTCACGTCTGTGACTAACAGAGCAAGGGGGGCGTTTGGTCGCCTCCAACAGTACAGCAGAAATCAGCCCTCACTGCCCCCCCCCCTCCCCAAACTGACCAAACAATAAAGTTATTATGTTTTTTCTGACTCGCAGTTAATCCATGCTGGGAGAGGTGAACAACGGAGGTTTGTTGTTGTTGTGGCACTGACTAACTTTCTATCAGCGCCAGCACAACGCCTCAATATGGCTGCAGCCAGGAGGTAATTAATCGAAGAGTCGATCGACAAAAAACTAATCAACAACAAATCTGATCACTGACTAATTGCCTATACACCATTTTCCACCAATTTCTAACTTACAAAGGAAAAAAATGGAAGTAAAAAAATCACAAATTTTGGAGAAAAAAGGTAGAGATTTACAAGAAAGAAAATCCCAATGAGACAAAAAAGTCACATTTCAGAGAAAGAAGAAAAAACTGCAAACTTCAAGAAAACAGCGGCAAATTAATGAGACAAGCAGCAGATTCCTGGAGAAAAAAATTTGCAAGAAAAAAAAATTCAAATTTAAAAGACCCCCCCCCCCCCCCACACACACACACACTTCTTACAAAAAGGGAGCAAATTTGAGGAAAAAATGTTACAAACTCACCGGTAAAAAAAAAAAAATCTAAGAAAACCCCCCCACCACTACCACAAATTTCAGAGAAAAAAAGTTACAAATTTATGAGTAAAAAAGAAAATCACAATTTTCCAAACAAAAACTTACATCAAAAAAGTCACAAACTTACCAAAGGAATTAAAAAAAAAATCACATTTTTCTGAGGACCCCTCCCCATGTCCAAAGGTTAGTCGACTAATGGGGGAAAAAATGAGCAAATTAATTGGTAACAAAAGCAATCGGCATTTACCATTTTAATGCACATATTTTTAGTGATGAGATACATTTAGACAAGTACTTCAGTAGCTTTTTGACAGAACTGCACCTTCCTGAGTAGTTATGTTACAGGCTAATTTTCAATCTAGCAAAGTACATTTGTTCACACTTTTTAAATGACTCTGGATTACAGTGAGCTGAAGTGAGTGTACATCCAGTGTTTCTCAGATAGTTCCTCAGTTTTCGCAAAAGTAACTTTGTCCAGCAGAAGGAAGCTCTTATCCTTAAGCTCTCAGGCCAATTCCTGAAAACACTGCAGGGACAAAAGAGTTACTATAATAAAGGATGCTTTCTAGAAATGACTACATCTTTAGTCATTGTGTGAATTTATAATTTAACTTTGTCAAATCAGAAAGTATTGAATTTATCACTATACATGACACGATTATATTAGACCTATATAGCAAATCGTGTGGCCCAGTGGTGGCCCAAACCCAACATTTCATCTGGCCAACATATCGCACAGAATGACAGCAACAGGGTGGTCCGCTCCCGTTCGCTGGATCTGGGCCACGAGCAAGCTTAGAGCAAAGCCAAATGTGCTGCATGTTGGCCAGAGGTGGCACGCACTTGCACTGGGATATCTGGGACAAATGTGGTGTTTTACATCTGGGCCACTTGAGGCTCATATCCGTTTTGTCCAGGCTGCAGGACGCCAGAGCTACAGCGACGCGGGAATTGGCCCACATGTGGATGCTGCATATTAGCATTTATTTTTTTAAAAATCTACTCCAAATTCACAAGAAAAAAAGTAGCAATCTGATAAGATCATAAAATATATTTAAAAAGTCACAAATTTACATGAGTAAATTTGCAAAATGGTTGTCTGTCTCTGTGTTGGCCCTGCGATGGACTGGCGATCTGTCCAGGGTGGACCCTGCCTCTCGCCCAAAGATGCTGGGATAGGCTCCAGCCCCCCCGCGACCCGAAAAGGATTAAGCGGAAGAAGATGAATGAATGAATGAATAACTGAAAAAAAGATTAAAATGTGCATTACAAGAACTGCAAATTTTTGAGGAAGAACTTCTGCATTTGCAAGAAACAACTATTTTTATTAACCTAAATATATGCAGAACAACTCAAATTTACAAAAGAACAAACCGCAAGACAAATGTAGCACACTAATTAAAAAGTGCCAAATCTGTAAGGAAAGACACATTTCTGAAAACACTGATGCTGAAGCTGTTCAGTGAGGGAAGAAAAAAAAAACTGTACATAATATTTGGATATTTCTTTGGACTGCTCCTGAATATCCACGTATGGTGGTACGTCAGACAGCCCTGGTACATGTGGCTAATTGTCATTTTCTTTTCCTTTGACTGAGGTTTTATAATTTGCTCATTAGTTGAAGAGTAAACTTGATCAAAAAAGAAAAATGGCAAAATCGCCTGAAAAGGGAAGTAAATGGATGTCTGAAATGCCACAGATTTGCATGAGCACATTTGCTAAAACTTTTATTTATATGTAGGCCCTTTCTGACTCTTACTCACGTTTATGATGACTACTGTTAATTACACCCGACTAATTAATGTCAGGAGGTAATGCCCAGTAGGAGAGTTGTCAGTTTTTCGCAAGGGGGATGGAGGGTATTCACCAATTTACCATGAGGTACAAATGTATAAATGAAAATTAGGCACAAATTTGTGAATTTAAAAAATTTTAGAAGTCACAAATTAACCTAACCAGCATCCAAATGAGTGTTGCAAATTTATGAGAAAAATGAAAATTTACAGAAAAAAAAATGCAAATTTTTAAGAAAAAAGTTGCTAATTTACAAGAAAAAAGCTGCATACTTATGAGAAAAAAATATGAAAATTTACAGGAAAAAATACAAAATTATGAGAAAAAGTCACAAATTTTGGAGGAAAAGTTGTAATCCTATGAGGAAAAAACTGCTAATTTATAGGAAAAAATTGTAAATTTACAAGAAAAAAATTGAATATTTACGAGAAAAAGTTGCACATTTTTGATTAAAAAAGGGTTACAAATCTATGAGGAAAAGTTGCAGATTTATGAGAAAAACGTCATAAATTTTTGAGGAAAAAAGTAGCCGATTTATGAAAAGAAGTTGAAAATGTATATGATCTTTTTTGCATTTCTGCTTAGAATTGGTTGTTCAAAGTTGTGTTAATCAGTTAGGCAATGTGATCTAGAACGGTTGATGTTGAAATGAAGGAGCCAATTCTCTCTTTTTTGCCAGGCTGGCAGGGGCAGTGACATGTGGATGGGGATGGGGGGGGGGGGGGGCAGGTTAACAAGGGCAACGCGTTTGGGTCCTCCTGCTAACAAGGGCGACAGCACCCCCCCCCCCCCCAATTCAGCTGCTGGTAATGCCACTTTTACTGGAGTACAATTTCTGTCCACTCTACCCTGCTCACCATCTGTACTATTAGCTTTACACACAAACAAAGACATATGACGGCGACGTACACATTTATAAGTCAGTATTTACCAGTTCAGACTCGCACTCCTGGCCGCAGAGCCTCCTCTGACCCGCGGACTCTCTGTCCACCTGATCTCATGTCGGAAACACAGAAACAAACACGGCTCCTGCAGCAGCAAAAGTTGCGTCCGCGCAGGAAAGAAAATAAGTTAAAACACCGGAAGCTTCCGGCGGAAAAAAAGAAGAGCGCACGAGGTGGATACAGACGATGACGGGACGCGTTAAAGAGACGAAAACTAGAGTTTAAAACAAGGAAAAGTCCAGAGAAGCGCGGCTGTCGCTGGTAAATCCAGTGTGTCGCATGCGTTTGGTTTCAGCACTGGAGCGGCCCAGTATCATGACGTCACGGAGAAAGAGAGGATGGGTGAGAGAGGTTGGAAGTGAATGCGGGGGAAAGAGAGAAGGAAAGAGACACTGTGTCCGGTCAGCTTTAATAAAAGACACCAGCGTCCCTCGCGCCCTCCGCTCCTCTTCTCACTCTAATCTGACCTCACAGGTGTAGCACCTGGGAGTCACGTGATACAGCTCAGCCAGACCCATTTCCCACAGCGAGGAAATATCAAAAAGAAAACTGAGTCAAAGTTAAGACAAAAAAGTCAAATGTTACAAAAAGTTGATCAGTTATGGCTAAAAAAATGTAACTTTACAAAGTATAAAGTTGTATATTTATATTTCAAAAAAAGATGTACATTTATGAGAGAAAACAAGGTTTCAGATTTACAAGAACAGCCGCAGATTTGCATATTTATATAGAAATGTTCAGATTTATAAGAAAAGTCACGTTTCTGATGAAACAAAGACTATTGAATATTCTGATATTGTCTCTGGATTGCTCTTGGGGGGGGGGGGGCTGAAAAGTTCACAGACTGACCATGATGCAGTGGTCAAATTTGGCCAAATGTGGTTTATTTTAAAACACAGTCTCCACTGTCAGTGTATCTGAAAAGAAACAATGCAGTTAGTGTCAGAAAAGGTTGAATTTAGTGCATGACTAATTTCGTTGCTGTAGCATAACTCCTTCTTAGTCAGCCTATGAACTTTTCAGCCCCCCCCCCCCCAAGTATTAGGTTCAGGTTCAGGTTCAGGTTCAGGTTACTTTATTTGTACCCGTAGGTAGATTTGTTTTGCAGTTGGTGACATCCATATTTACAAGCCACAATTACATTCAACATAGACACAAACACAGGCACACATCTTACAAAATAGGTAAATATAAAATATGTACAATATAATTTTTATAGCTTGTTCAACTCTTTGACAGCAGCAGGGACAAAGCTGTTTTTGTAGCGCTGGGTTCTACTTTTTGGGACAGCAAACCTCCGTCTGGAGGGAAGAAGCTGAAAGTTGCAGTGCAAAGGGTGGGAGTCATCATTTAAAATCGAGTCGGCCATCCTCTGTACTTGTCTGGTGTACAGGGATGTCAGGCTCAGCTGTGACTCACCAAGCAAACGACTGGACCATCTGACTACCTGATCCAAGGATTTCCTCTGTTTCAGTTTTATCTGACCAAACCATGACATTAAAGAAAAGGATAAAACAGATTCAATAAAAGCCCGAGAGAACATAGTCATTATGGTTCGGTCAATTTGGAAGCGTGCAAGTTTCCTCAAACAATGCAAATTTTGCTGACCCTTTTTGCACACCCTTTCACAGTTCACCTCAAAGTTCAATCCACTATCAATAATCGTCCCAAGATATTTGTACGATTGTACACATTCGGTGGTCTGGCCTTTTAGTATGGTGACTTTGTGCCTGGGAGTTTTCCTCCTAAAGTCAATAATCATATCTTTCGTTTTTGTTGTATTCAGCTGCAGGTAGGAATCCTCACACCAGTGAACAAAGTCATCAACTACTGGGCCGTGGCCACTCTCACCATCCTGGAGGAGACTGACAATGACTGAGTCATCAGCATACTTTATAATGTGTCTGTTGTCATGTCTGCTCCGACACATGTTTGTGTACAGGATGAAGAGTAGTGGTGACAACACACACCCCTGAGGAGAGCCAGTAGAAGAGCACTTTAGGTCAGACAATGTGCCATTGACCCTTACTCTCTGCGTCCTGTTGGTTAAGAAATCCAGAATCCAACCCACCAGATTATTGCTTAAATCAAATTGTTGCAGGAGCCTTTCAACTAAAATATGAGGTTGGATTGTATTAAAGGCAGAAGAAAAGTCCACAAATAAAAGCCTGGCGTGTGTCCCATTAAAATCCAGATGTTTAAAAAGCATGTTAAACAGAGTGACAGTGGCATCCTCCACTCCTCTGTGAGGCCTATAGGCAAACTGCAGAGGATCCAATGCATGTTCAGTCTGCTTTAGGACCTCACATCTGACCAGTTTTTCAAAAATTTTC